>JALAZF010000762.1:0-1200000 GCA_022829125.1 Lathyrus tuberosus
CCCATAGAGCAGTTTATTGGTTTTCTTGGTTAATAGCTCTTAGTTATACTCAACTTTACAAGTAATGCATTTCTCTGTTGTTGTAAGATTTTCAACTTTGGGAACAAAGTATATAAATTGCAAATATTTCTTAAATGGGGAGAGTAGGTTTGGGAGTTACTTAAAAGTTTGAATTGTTTTGCATTCTGGCTATTATTGTACCTTTACCGGATGTTATTTTGCCTGTAAAATGTATTTACGTATGCAGATAGGGGACCGATTTATAACTCGTAAGCGTGTGCAGAAGTTCTATGATAAAGCACTAGCAATTGGACTTACAGGTTATGCAAAATTGTAAGTTTGTATCTTCCCATTTGAGGTTTAAATATTCTTTTTGATGTGTTATTTGTTTTTCATCTAGAAAATTCTTCATTTGCAGACGAACATGTAAAAATTAAGAATTTTCTGTGTAGTTCGTAATCAGTTTTGATTTGACATGTTTTCCCATTATTCATTGCATGCAGACACCAGCCTCAGTTTACTCGCCTAGCTAATTGGGAAGGGATAGAAAAGGTTGCCTTCTGCTTCATAATTTCATATTTATTACCGCTGTTGTATAATATCAAAATCAAAAGATTATTCTACAGTTGTATGGCTCTTCTAATGTTTATTCCCTTTTCATTCTGTTATCTGGTAAACTCGTTTTTGGTTGATTTACATTCGAAAATAAACAAAGCTATGTTTTTATTGTAGTTTTGAGGCAAGTTACTAATCTCTATTAGTTGTTGAATTTTTTGGATTGCTAGAGGAAGCTCTCTCAGCACTCAATTTTATGATAAAACTATTCACAATTCAAACACCTAAATCTCCTAAAGTTAGGGATTGATATATATCTTCTAAGTAAGCCAGAATTTCCTTCCTTTTTCATGGTATTTTAGTTTAGCAATCATGATAAATTACATCCACATTAGTAAATGAGGAAGATGCACGAAAGGGTGTTATTGACCCACCACTAACAGAGGTCTTTTTTTTTTTTTTTTGCATTTTACTTTTAGAGACCAATTAGTTGTGGTCCATTTTTTAGGTTGGATATAAGTTACCTCTTTTCTCTTAACCCAAATGACTACATAATTCTAATATGTACCACATTCTTAAATGCTGTGTGTCAGATATTATTGATTTGCTTAAGTTTTTAGGTTTTAATCAATTCTGAGTGCATACGTATTCTTATGTTTTACAGTCAGTTTCTGTTCGAGATTTTGATAACCATGCCACCCGCATTGTTGGGAAATATGAGGTACATATGCAGCACTTATGATTTATAATCTTCTATTTTCTTGCCTTATCTCTTGTTATACTTCCTTGTGCTGGTTATAAAAATGATCTTTTTTCTTTAGACTGTTGATACATACTATAGACGATGTAGCAGTTCTATTTATGTGCCATCTGTATCGATTCCACTTCTCTGTATTAGTGCGCTGGATGATCCATTATGTACCAGGGAAGCCATTCCTTGGGATGAATGCAGGTATGCTGCTTTATTTATTATTTTTCCCCCTTAATTCGGATTAATTTGCTTTCTTTTTTGCATTACTTCAGCTGCTTTTTATTTACTGTTTTCATAGGGCAAATAAAAATGTTGTATTGGCCACTATAAAGCATGGAGGACATCTGGCCTTCTTTGAAGGGTTAACTGGATCTAGCCTATGGTAACTTTTGTACATCTGACTCATCCATCTTGTCATATCTTCCATTTCATGCTTTTATCTGTCTTCAATTGTTGCAACATTTTGTTGAAAGATTATGATGTGTTTGATATAACTTTTTGATTGGTTCATGTTGAAGTATAATATTCATGGTATATCACCAAAATTCCAATTAAGAAGTCACTATTATATATTTAGAAATGTGTAGTAACTTTCTTCCCTGTTGCAGGTGGGTAAGAGCTTCTAATGAATTCCTTGATGTACTACTCTCTAGCAAGTATATGCATGTTCAGAAAAAGGTAAGCAATATGCTATTATATTTATATATTTTGCTTATTGACAATGCATATTCATCTTCTGTTTCTATTCTATCTGTAATGTAAATAATATATACGCATTGAGATGGCATAAAAGATGTTATAATCAAGACTGATTTTAGCTATCTTATCTTTATCTAAGTACTAAGTGTTGCCATTTCTTTTGGCTGACACTGTTGTTTCCCCTGCTAATGGCATTGCAGATCTCTACACCAAACAAACTATTGGACTCGGCAATTGATCAGGGCCCTTACGTCAATGTTACCGAGGATGGAATGGTAGCTGCATCCAACAATGAGGCAACAACAGACAATGAGGAAGAAATACATGTAAAACAGGATACACATGATGATGGTCATGACAAGGTTCCAGAAGAAAATAAGCAAGACGAGCTTGTGACTAAAACAGATAGTGGTGATTCTGCCTGTATTTCAAAAACAGCTAGTACCCATAATCCAGTACCTCTAGATGTAATAGCACCTCTCAAAAGATACATAGGCCAGTTATCTCGGCAAAATCGATGGTCCATCTGGTTACTGGTTTATATTGCTATCAACACAAGTTGGCCACTGGTTGGTTCAGCCCTACATCTTGTGTTTGGGAAAAGGCTCAAAGGTTCCGGTGGTTTGGTTAGAAGATAATAATGTATTTTGCAATATATATCATTGTTGTATTTGTCTCTAGATGTATAACAATAATAATAATAGTAGTAATAATACATATAATGATAACAATAATATACTTGTTCTATTATTTCATGCGTTGATAATTCTTAAGATGAAATTAGTTGGGAATTTCAGTGGTCTAGTGTTTTCCTTCCATATGAAAATGAGAGAATTATAACTTCAACACACAAGGGAGAACAAGCTACACTTTCAGAGACATTCTACTTGCAATATAAGCACAAGCTCATAATAAAAATACTCGAGAAGCAATACTTAGAGCATCTCCAATGGTGCAACTCATTTTTGGGTTTTTTTGTGGGATCCATCAAGACATATCATCTTCAAGTAACTCATCTAATTTTTTCTTTAATGGTGCAACACTATAGAATCTATATTGGGTCCCACCATTTTAACTTTAATGTATTAGTGTTCTGCCTTTATTGGCTACTATCACCTATTGCTAGAATATTAAATATTATTTTAATGAATTATACTGTTGCATTGGAATGCAACGTTTGCTTACCTGGCGAACCACTAACAACACTTTTTTGTTGACAGCTGGCGGACTTATGCAAAGCAATTACCGCTGGAGATGGTCTTAGGTAATTAAAAGTTTAAACTCAGTCTCCATATACTCTTGCCATTTCCTTGAAGATCAATTTTAAATATATACGATTAATTGTTCTTCTAAAATTTTGGGTACAACTTTCAAATGTCAACTATAAGGACTTTCAACTATACTATAAGTAAATTTTTATCAGAAATATATTAATTTAACTAATTAACTACCATTTCAAAACTAATTAATTGGCTTACTACACATGGTACGCTAGTGCTTAGATAGATAATAATACTCCAACAAGATGAGAGGTTGGGAAAGTAGGAAAATGGGGGTCCTCGTATTCTACTATACTTGAACAATTTCGTGATTGTTTCCACTTCAAACTAAACAGTTTCTACTACAGTTGACGGTTTTCACCGTTCATATTGTTGAATTTTCTTGATTATATACAAAATTTTTTAACTTATAATTTTGATTTTATCGGAAGTAAGTGATTGAATCTATTTTAATATGAATGTTAAGTGCAAAAATCGAAAGACATAAAGATAAAGGATACACAAAAGTTATACTAATTTTTTTATTAATCATGAGTACATCTAATCTCTTTGTTTCTTAAAGGATTATCCACTATAATTAGATTCTTGTATAAGTTTTCAACAAGACCTCCTCACAATATTCTAAAACATAAGCTAAAGAAAGAATCCTATTTTCTTTTTCTAACAACTTATCCCCACAAACTTGATGATTAAGTTACAACATATAATTTAAGTGATTTTGAATAAAGTTGAATAATTTGTTATTCTCTTTCTCTAAGTCACACTTCAAATTTATACTTATCCCCACAAACTTGATGATTAAGTTACAACACATAATTTTAGTGATTTTGAATAAAGTTGAATAATTTGTTATTCTCTTTCTCTAAGTCACACTTCAAACTTATATACTGTAAGTGCTCAGACAGTTTGATGAAACTTTTTGAAAAATATACAATTATGCAAAAGTTCCAAAATTTGAAAAATAAGAAAGATTTTAAAAAATGTGTTTGAATAGTATGAAAATGATTTATGAAAGAGGCGAGAAATATTTATAAACATCCTTAGGTATCTCTTTGTGAAGGTGTATGACTTTAAAATAGATCCATGAAACTTTACAATGTTTTACATCTATTTTATAAAAAGTGCATTGGTTTAATTGGTATTCAAATACCACATCCTTGTATTCAAATACCAATTCCAACATTCATATATATATTTTTTTTGAAAAATTTACATTAGTATCCGAATACCACACTGGTGTATTCAAATACAACTTTTTCCCACTACTTGTATTCGAATACATTGTTCTTCCCGCACTAAAAATGACTTTTTAATGGCAGGACTTCATGTGTTTTTATGCATAATGATGTAAGAAAGTGTTTGATGAAATGAGAGATGAAATTATGAATATTTTAAAGTAATATAATATGAATTGCAATGAGTATGGTCACCTGTCTCAATTTTTCACTTGAATTTCAATGTTCAACCTTCTTGATTAACTTCATCTTTTAATATACATGACACTTTTAACCATTTTTCTTCTTTGATACCACTTGTCCTCATCAAAATTAAACTAGATAAAATATGTTTTTTTTTAATTTTTTATTTATTTTTATAATTCCCCTTTTTGATGATGACAAACACTTTGAACTTGTGTTTTTGTTGAGAACTGAAAAGTCTTCCCCTAAAATACACGTATCCCTCTTAAGTTAGTGAATCTTTGTAGTTCTGCAATTTTATTTGAAACATAGATAAAACACAACCAACTCTTTTCTCCCCCTTTTGACATTATCAAAAAGAAAAAAAAAGTGGCTAAACTAGATAAAGATCATCATACATCCAACATAGCTGAGACACATAATAATCACACACACAATGAGATAACAAACATAATAGTCATATATTATGATATTAATTGTCTAATACGAACATAAACTAAAGTACGAACATACAATAAAAAGAGTGATTCTCGAACACATACAAATAAACATAGTACAAAGATAAATTAAACTAAAATGCAAAGGAATGCAAAGAAAATTTAGTTGGAAATTTCAGTGCTCTATGTTTTCCTTTCATATGAAAATGAGAGAATTATAACTGAACACAAAAGGGAGAACAAGCTACACTTTCACAGACATTCTACTTGCAATATAAGCACAAGCTCATAATAAAACACTCCGAGGAGCAATACTTAGCTAATTAAAAAGTTTAAACTCAGTCTCATATACTCTTGCCATTTTCTTGAAATCAATTTTAAATTCATACGATTAATTGTTCTTCTAAAATTTTGGGTACAACTTTCAAATGTCAACTATAAGGATTTTTAACTATACTATACGTAATTTTTTTATCAGAACTATATTAATTTAACTATGTGAGACTTTGGGTCAAACTTTAGCGTTGTTGAGGGAAAACTTTCATGTATTTCGACAGGAAACAAGCATGAAGTCGAAGCTGGGTCGCATGCTGTAGTCGAAGGGTACATTGTAGTCGAAGTCTGTTCTAATATGTATAGTCGAAATGTTTGTCGAATTGGACCTTGTGTTAAGGATCCAATTGTTTAGGTAGCTTGTGCTGCAAGTTATCTAGTTAGTCTATAAATAGGCTAGTATACTCAGGTTGTTGAGTGTGGCAAATTGTGATATTCATTTGTAATCATTTGTAACCCTAAATGAGAAAGTGAATAGTAAACAGAAAATATTTGCCCCAATCCTTGTTGTTTTTCTTCTTGTTTCTTCGTTAACCCAAACCCTTGTGTGTTTCTTGATCATAAAGAAACCGTTAATACTTTGTGCAAAGGCATCGTTTTTCACAACAAATTGGTGTGGTGAGCGTGGAGAATATGTCTTCAACAAAGTATGAGATTGAAAAGTTCACCGGAGTGAACGATTTCGGTCTGTGGCGCTTGAAGATGAAAGCCCTACTGGTTCAGCAGGGTTGTTCGGAAGCGTTGAAGGGAATGTCAGCCATGTACGCTGCGTTAACGGAAAAATAAAAGACTACCATGATAAAGAAAACACACAACACAATCTTGTTGAGCCTTGGTGATAAGGTTCTGCGACAGGTATCAAAGGAGACGACGACATCGGGGTTATGGGTGAAGCTTGAAAGCTTGTACATGAACAAATCTTTGGTAAATCGTTTGTACATGAAGCAGGCTTTGTATTCATTCAAGATGAATGAAGATAAAGCGTTGACGGAGCAGCTGCATACGTTCAACAAACTGATTCTTGATCTTGAAAATATTGATGTGAAGATCGATGACGAAGATCAAGCACTGTTGCTGTTGTGTGCTTTGCCCAGAACGCATGCTCACTTCAAAGAAACCCTCTTGTATGGAAGAGAGTCCCTGACCTTTGAAGAAGTTCAAGCAGCCTTGTATTCGAAGGATTTGAACGAAATAAAGGAGCAGAAACCATCATCATCAGTTGGCGAAGGGTTGTCCGTGAAGGGGAAATCGTCAAAGAAAGATGGTAGGTTTGACAAGAAGAAAGGTAAGGTTCAACAGAAGTCTTATGGTGGTGATATGTCTGGTATTAAATGTTATAACTGTAAGAAGGAGGGTCACACAAGAAAGGTGTGCCTTGAGCGCCTGAATAATCATGAAGGTAAGGACAATGAAAATGCAACTATTGTGCAAGATGGTTATGAATCATCTGATGTCCTTGTAGTTTCGAGCAGCAACTCTTGCGAAGAGTGGATTATGGATTCTGGAAGTACTTGACATATGACTCCAAACAAGAATGTGTTTGAAGAATTATGTGATCAAGATGATGGATCAGTGCTGCTGGGGAACAATAAAGCTTGCAAGATTACAGGTATTGGATCTGTTAGATTAAAGCTCCATGATGAGTCAACAAGGTTATTGACTAAGGTTAGGTATGTACCTGACCTTAAGAGGAATTTAATTTCTCTTGGTGAATTCGACAAGAAAGGATATGTCTTCAAAGGAGAGCAAGGTTTCCTGAAAGTCATGAAGGGGTCGAAGGAAGTCTTGAGAGGCGTGAAGAAACAAGGCTTGTATACCCTTGAGGATGAGGTTATAAGTTGTTCGACAAATGTTGTATCCACGAAACCTGTGTCGAAGACAGAATTATGGCACATGGGATTGGGCCATGTCAGCGAAAAAGGCCTGGTCGAATTGGGGAAGCAGAACCTGCTAGGAGGTGACAAAGTCGAAAAATTGGAGTTTTGTGAATCTTGTGTATTTGGTAAATCCTGTAGGGCGAAGTTTAACAAAGGCAAGCAAAGAACACATGGATCCATGGATTACATTCATGCTGCTCTTTGGGGGCCTGCAAGGAATCCTTCACACTCAGGTGCAAGGTATTTTCTATCCATCGTTGATGACTATTCTAGGAAGTTATGGGTATTCATTCAGAAGACGAAGGATGAAACTTTTGAGAATTTCAAAAGTTGGAAGGTTCTGGTCGAAACTCAAACTGGCAGAAAGGTTAAGAGGTTGAGAACCGACAATAGCCTTGAGTTCTGCAACGAAGCGTTCGACAGTTACTGTGTTGAGTCTGGGATTGCAAGGCATAAGACTGTAGCAGGTACTCCTCAACAAAATAGCTTAGCTAAGAGATTCAATCGAATAATCCTTGAAAGGGTTAGATGCATGTTGGTTAGTGCTGGATTGAAGAAGGTGTTTTGGACAGAGGCTATTTTGACAGCAACTTATCTGATAAATAGATGTCCCTCGACTGCCTTGAGAATGAAGACACCTGAAGAAGTTTGGTCGGGTCATCCACCAGATCTCGACAAACTGAGAGTATTTGGCTGTTTAGTCTATGCTCACATTAGGCAAGACAAGGTCGAATCTAGAGCTCTGAGATGCATGTTCCTTGGATATCCTAAGGGAGTCAAGGGTTATAGGCTGTGGTGCCTAGAACCAGGTCATAGAAGATGTATCACAAGTCGTGATGTAGTTTTCAATGAGGTCGAGATGGCGTTCAAGAAAACTGGTGATGTTGGTCGAAGTGCAGAAATCTCTAAAGAGGAGCTAGAACAGGTAGAGATGCCTGTTGAGGTGGAGCATAGTAATGCTAAAGTTCATAGCCTAGATGAAGTCGAAGAAGAAGAGCAAGATGCTAAAGAGGCTGAGGAAACTGTCGATGACTACCTACTGGCAAGAGATAGGTAAAAAAGAATCATCAAGCCACCTCAGAGACTTGGTTATCCAGATCTTATAGCGTTTGCTTTAATCTCTGCAAGTGAGGTGCTTGAGGAAGAACCTAGAGATTACAAGGATGCTATAAGGAGTCGAAACAAGACTGAATGGCAAAAAGCCATGGATGACAAGATGAAATCTCTTCAAGATAATAACACTTGGGAGCTGATTGAGAAACCTGCAGGAGCAAGGTTAGTCAGCTGTAAGTGGATTTTCAAGGTCAAGGAAGGAATCTAAGGAGTGATGTCGAAGCGCTTTAAGACAAGGTTGGTTGCTAGGGGCTTCACTCAGAAAGAAGGAGTCGACTTCAATGATGTGTTCTCGCCTGTTGTAAAGCATAGATCTATTCGAATGTTGTTGGCCATGGTGGAAAAGTTTGACTTGGAACTTGAGCAAATGTATGTGAAGACATCATTTATGTATGGTGATCTAGATGAAACGATCCTGATGCGTCAACCTGAAGGGTATGTAGAAAAGGATAAGGAAGATTTTGTGTGCAAGCTGAATAGGTCTTTGTATGGCCTGAAACAATCTCCTCGACAGTGGAACAGGAGATTCGACAAGTTCATAGCACACATTGGTTTCACTAGGAGCCAGTTCGATCATTGTGTTCAGATTTCGACCTGGAAAGTCACTTGTTATTTTGTTGCTTTATGTGGATGATATCCTCATAGCTAGCAACAATGTTGAGGATGTAATGGAGGTGAAGGCTGAACTCAGTAAGGAGTTCGAAATGAAGGATCTGGGAGCTGCCTCCAGGATTCTTGGGATTGACATCCGGAGAGATAGAAAGTAGTCGGAATTGTGTTTATCTCAAGAGACATACCTACGGAAGCTTCTCGACAAGTTTGGTATGTCGAATTCAAAGCCTGTTGTGACACCTACAAATCCTCAGTTTAAGCTTAGTACTACTCAAAGTCCGAGTTATGAAGTTGAAATAATCTATATGAGTAGCATTCCATATGCTAGTGTAGTGGGTTCTTTGATGTATGCTATGGTCTGTACGAGGCCAGACATAGCATATGGGGTGAGCCTTGTGAGCAGGTATATGGAAAATCCTGGAAAGGCACACTGGCAAGCTGTAAAGTGGATTCTCAGGTACATAAATGGGTCTCTGAAAAGAGTTTTGATTTATGGTGGAGCCTGTGGTGGTGATAACATAGTCGAAATCGAAGGATTTGTCAACTCTGATTATGCAGGTTGTATGGATTCCAGAAAGTCTATTTCTGGATATGTGTTCACAATGTTTGGTACAACAATCAGTTGGAAATCAACACTTCAGAAGGTTGTTGCCTTATCAACTAGTGAAGCAGAGTATATTGCCCTCACTGAAGTTGTGAAAGAAGCATCGTGGCTTGAAGGTTTTGCTAAAGAGCTTAAAATTCAAGGTCGAAGTATCACTGTTAAATGTGATAGTTAAAGTACAATACACTTGTCGAAGAATTCAGCCTATCATGAGCAAACTAAGCACATCGATGTGAGGCTGCACTTTGTCAGAGAGATAATCGAGCGTGGTGAAGTCCAGGTGCTCAAGGTTTCGACTGAAGACAATGCTGCTGATATGATCACCAAGACGTTGCCGAGTTGCAAGTTTTTCCACTGTATGCAGTTGATAAAGCTGCATAATGAAAGCTAGTTTATTCCCTGTCGTTTGTAGAGTTAGACCCAAGGTGGAGATTTGTGAGACTTTGGGTCAAACTCTAGCGTTGTTGAGGGAAAGCTTTCATGTATTTCGACAGGAGACAAGCATGAAGTCGAAGCTGGGTCGCATGCTATAGTCGAAAGGTACATATTGTAGTCGAAGTCTGTTCTAATATGTATTGTCGAAATGTTTGTCGAATTGGGCCTTGTGTTAAGGATCTAATTGTTTAGGTAGCTTGGGCTGCAAGTTATCTAGTTAGTCTATAAATAGGCTAGTACACTCAGTTTGTTGAGTGTGGAAAATTGTGATATTCATTTGTAATTATTTGTAACCCTAAATGAGAAAGTGAACAGTAAACATAAAATATTTGCCCCAATCCTTGTTGTTTTTCTTCTTGTTTCTCCGTTAATCCAAACCCTTGTGTGTTTCTTGATCATAAAGAAACCGTTAATACTTTGTGCAAAGGCATCGTTTTTCACAACAAACTAGCTAACTTCCATTTCAAAACTAATTAGATAATACTCCGACAAGATGAGAGGTTGGGAAAGTAGGAAAATAGGGGTCCTCGTATTCTCCTATACTTGAACAATTTCGTGATTGTTTCCATTTCAGACTAAACAGTTTCTACTACAGTTGACGGTTTTCACCGTTCATATTGTTGAATTTTCTTGATTATATACAAAATTTCTTAACTTATAATTTTGATTTTATCAGAAGTCCTAAAGGATTATCCACTCTTGTATAAGTCTTCAACAAGACCTCCATACAATATTCTAATACATAAGCCAAAGAAAGAACCCTACTTTCTTTTTCTAACAATTTATTCCTACAAACTTGATGATTAAGTTACAACACATAATTTAAGTGATTTTGAATAAAGTTGAATAATTTGTTATACTCTTTCTCTAAGTCACACTTCAAATTTATATACTGTAAGTGCTCAGAATGTTTGATGAAACTTTTTGAAAAATATAAAATTATGCAAAAGTTCCTAAACTTGAAAAATAAGAAAGATTTTGAAAAATATGTTTGAATTGTATGAAAATGATTTATGAAAGAGGCGAGAAATATTTTTATGATGTATAAATCTTTATATACATCCTTAGGTATCTCTTTGTGAAGATGTATGAATTTAAAATGGATTCATGAAGCTTTACAATGTTTTACATCTATTTTATAAAAAAGTGCATTGGTTTAGTTGGTATTCAAATACCACATCCTTGTATTCAAATACCACATTGCAACGTTCTGTAAGCTGCTGATTTCGACGCCTGGATTTTGTTCAGGAAATAAGTTAAGAATCTGCCAGGCTATTTCGACAGAAGTGTAGTCTTGAAAAGAGAAGATCAGTCGAAAATGGGTGATAAAATAGAGGAATATATTTGGAGATTTTCTCTAAGTATTGGAAAAGGTTTCGACAATTTGTTGTAAAGGCCTTATTCGACAGACATTTTGAAATTCAAATTTAGGAGGGAGATTCACTTTGAAAATCAGACGCGTGGAGCACATCCAAGACGTGAAGGCATGCAGGATGCCATTTGTCGCCATTAGGAGAAATAGATGTTGTTGACAGTTATTTCGATTGTATATAAATTGGGAGTCTTAGTGTTAGATTTTTGGTGTGTGTTTCCAAATTTGTACAAGTTACTCAAGAATACTCAAAGTAACCGTGAGAGAGAAAAGAGTAGTTACTGAGGAAATGTACGTTTGAAAAACACCAGTTTTATTCCTTGCATTTTAATGAAGTTCTAAGTCATTCATTTACAATTCCCTTTACATTTCTGCAATTTCATTCTCGCAATTTACTTACATTTTCGCCATTTCTTTCAAAACCAAAAGTCTTTATTACTTTTCAGTCGAAATATAGTAGTTTGTGAAAACAATGACAAATTCAACACATAAAAGGTTTAATTTTTACATAAATTGTCAACATTTTTAAGCACATTGTCCTAGGATTTGTTTGATCGATCCTGCAAGTAAACTAATTTTTACAAAATTTGAAGATCAGCGGTTGTTTGCAAATTTTCCAGGAAAACACGTTCATATATTTTTTTTTTGAAAAATTTACATTAGTATCCGAATACCACACTGGTGTATTCAAATATAACTTTTACCCACCACTTGCATTCGAATACCATTGTTCTTCCAGCACTAAAAATGAATTTTTAATGGTAGGACTTCATGTGTTTTTATGCATAATGATGTAAGAAAGTTTTTGATGAAGTGAGAGATAAAATTCTGAATATTTTAAAGTAATATAACATGAATTGCAATGAGTATGATCACATGTCTCAATTCCTCACTTGAATTTCAATGTTCAACCTTCTTGATTAACTTCATCATTAATGTACATGACACTTTTAACCATTTTTCTTCTTTGATACCACTTGTCCTCATCAAAATCAAACTAGATAGAATATGTTTTTTTTTTTATAATTTCCCCTTTTTTGACGATGACAAACACTTTGAACTTGTGTTTTTGTTAAGAATTGAAAAGTCTTCCCCTAAAATACATGTATCCCTCTTAATTAGTGAATCTTGTAATATTGAACTTCTTATAGTTCTGCAATTTAATTGAAACATAGATAAAACACAATCAACTCTTTTCTCCCCCTTTTGACATTATCAAAAAGAAAAAAAAGTGGCTAAACTAGATAGAGAACATCATACATCCAACATAGCAGACACACATAATAATCACACACACACAATGAGATAACAAACATAATAGTCATATATTATGATATTAATTGTGTAATACGAACATAAACTAAAGTACGAACATACAATAAAAAAGATTGCCCAAACACATACAAATAAACATAGTACATAGATAATTTAAACTAAAATGCAAAGGAATGCAAAGAAAATGATGGAAGCCTCATGAACCAACTACTTTTCCTCATATCCATTGAACGTAAACTGCTCCAACTGGTATGACAAGCCTTGAAACTAGTTGTCAATATAATCAAACTTGGTGGTCATAAAGGTTTGCATGTAGGGATGTGTAATACCCCAAATTTTGACCACTAAGATTCCCATCATTGTGCAAATCATCATCACAATATGGATGAACCATTAGTCTCCCCAAAGATGGGTGAGCATCCACTACAATAAAAAATTAGGGTTCAAGCCCTCTTAGAGCTCTTAGACAAAGGATCAATCAAGGAATGACATGATATTCAACTTGTCTAAACCTCTCCAACATCTACAATGGATCAAGAGGACTCCCACTTCAAGGATTAAGCACAAGGCTGCTCCCTTCTAAGTGGATCAAGCCCCAAGATCGCCAGTGTCACCAAATTAGGGATTTGGTCGACCAGGGCCTCTAGATGGAAATTCTCCTCTGGGCATGAGCCAATGCTTCAAGGCATAACCTATGATGCTCCAAGGGACATCATAAACCCAATCACCAAGTCAATTTAGCCCCAGGGGATGCATACATCAAAAATCAGGAATTAGGGTTTCTTGACCTAATTCACCCCTAAGTTGACTTTTGGGACAAATCATGAGCCAAGACCTCAGGGGAGGATTTGAGGGTCTCTAATACACTACATTGATCCATTTGCAACAATGTATTAATCCAAGAAGCTTGAGCAACAATTTTCAATTTCCTCTGAACCACAGTTAGGGTTTCGCGAGAAAAGTCAACTGTAGCTTTGACTTTTGACCAGGACATGCTCCCAAACCCTAGGACATGAATCAATATACCCTATAACACCCATGGAACATGTCCATCAAGTTTGATTTAGGTCAAGGACATGATTTCCTAAAGGATTGCACAGTTTGGAATTCATCTGATAAAAAGTCAACTGTGCTCAAAAGTCAAACTTTGACTTTTTGAGATTTTTCACAAAAATGGTTTTTTAACCCTAAAATGATGTTAAGGTATAATTTGAATCATCATTCATCAAGAAAAATCAAGAAAAGTGGGATAACTTATAAAAGGGGTAACCATAAAAACTTAGAAAATTTTCTAAGTTATGAACAAAGTGGCAAGGGTACCAACTTTGGAGGATCATAACTTTTAAACCACAAGGCTATTCTTCCCCATCCAAAGCTAGATTTGTAGCTCTCATTACCCTCTACAAAAGCTCCAACTACACCTCATTCCAATTCATTGTGGATTCTGAGTTATGATTGGGCCAAAATGACTAAAACATGAAAATACATCATTTTCCAACACTTAGAAAAATTCTGGCCAAGGCAGATTTTGTTGGAAACACCAAAACTTGTGAGATCTTTTCACATAGTTGCAAGCTGAATCAAGTCCAAAGGTAAACATCAATGTTTTTGCAAATGTTGCCAAGAATCCAAAGAGCTTATC
The DNA here is from genome assembly GCA_022829125.1 of Lathyrus tuberosus. Taxonomy (NCBI): domain Eukaryota; kingdom Viridiplantae; phylum Streptophyta; class Magnoliopsida; order Fabales; family Fabaceae; genus Lathyrus; species Lathyrus tuberosus. Next base: position 14,404 of record JALAZF010000762.1, read on the forward strand.
AGCATGAATTAATTCAACTTGAGCCAAGAGAAATCCATGCCCAAAGTCATGCTGCTACAAGCTGTTTTGGAAAAATCAGTTTGCATGTTTGCTTTCTACACACGATTTCTGAATCAAAACTGAGGATCATCATGCCACATATACTCAAACCAATCACAATGCATCTGATCCAACCTACAAAGCTGAGTCACAAAGCCAAGGAATCTTCCAACTTGAAGTTCAAGCATTTTGGCACATTTTGCCTTGAATTCAAAGGGCATTAATGTGGAATAGTGCATTGTCAAGATTCTCACTCTCTTCAGTCAAGTTATCTAATTAAACAACAATTAAAATGACTGAGGAATGTGATTTCAGTCAAGGCATAACTGATCTATTTGGAGCAGTTGTTACACCTAATGCAAGAGGCATTTATGTCCAACCAATCCCTTTGAAGGTGATCTGATCTAGCAGTAATTCACTATTCCTTCAAGACAAGAGTTTATAACCTATAAATAGAGGTTCCAATGGATCATTCAAGGCACACCAAAGCACCTTATAGCACTGCTTTCTCTCATTCTCTCTTAAGTGCCAAATTTCCTTGTTTTTGAGCAACCACCATCGGGTTTTGAGTTGCAGCCCTAAGCAATTCATTCCAATTGCTCAGACACATCACATATGATGTATTTGAGGTGTCCAAACACTTAAACACCAACTGTAACACCCCTATCTCAAAATCACCCTTCAACCAAGCCATTATGCCTCAATTATGCAGTTGGAGTTCTCCAACTTGATCCAAAGGTTTTCAGAGTGTTCCAAAGCTTGCAACACACTCCACTACATCCATTGAAGCTATAGGGATCATCAAATTTCTACTGGAACACCATCTGTGCAGAGTTCCATTTCAGCTTGCATCAAGGTAAGCCTCAAAACTTCAACTTCATGATCCATGCATATTTCCTCGCATGATATTTTTGCCAATTGATTGCCATCATATGCTGAGTATTTCCCCTCAAAAAATTTGATCATAGCACTCATAATCATGTCTGCTCGATTGCTTTTGCAAAATTAGGGTTCATACGACCACAAAGATATAACTTGCTATACTCTGAAAATAAATAAAATTGAGTATTGCCATCTTATTCCTTGTGAAAAAACGCATGAGTTTGATGTTTGAATCATGTCAAATGGTGGAGAAACGAGAGAGATAGAGGGCTTCATGCACGAGCTGGAGGAAGAAGATGGCCATGGCGCCATTCTTCAGGTTTTCCAACCAAGTTCTCTATATATTTATCATTTGCCATACTATATTTGAATTGACATTACGCTCAAGTGGTTGATCAGCTGGTTTTGTGTGTATTGGCAAGCGAGAGGTCTGGGGTTCGAATCCCCTTCGCCCCAGATCTCTTTTTTTACCACTTTTTCTTGTTTTTTGTTATTTTTCATATTTATTTTAAATGATTTGAAAAATTAATAAATCACTCAATTTTAATTATTTTTTATTGGTTCTTTTTGCAAAAAATCACAAAAATGTTGAAATATTTTATTCCATAAAAAAATTATATTTATATTATTTATTTAGTATAATTAGTATTTTTGTGAATAAATACCTTTTTATTTGTTTTTAAACCCTTTTAAAAATAAATATTCATGTTGGAAAATCAACACCAAATAGGTTTTAATTCATCATGTGATTAAAACCTCATTTTTCAAACCTAAAACCAAAATCACAAGTTGTTTATTCAAACTTATTTAGAATTTGTATCATTTTAATTAATTTTCTTTGAATAATTACTTTAAAAATGGTGAAATTAGGGTTTTTGTTGATTTTCACCCTAACAAACTTTTCAAACTTTGGGCCTCTAATAGAGTGTAAGACCCAATCCTTTGTAAGTACGAACCTATTTTGGGCCTCAGGTATTGTATAAGTCCCACTGTATTTTCAAAAATCCCGGCGCGATCGCCGTTTTCAAAACAAAAAACATCTGGGCCTCTCCTTGAGTTGTAAGCCCCATCACTTGTACAAAAATAAATTATTGGGCCTCTAATGGAGTGTAAAGACCCAATCCTTTGTAAATACCAACAATTTTTGGGCCTCAGATATTGTATAAGTCCCACTGTATTTTCAAAAAACCCGGTGCGATCGCCAGTTCAAAAATCAAATCATCTGGGCCACCCTCGTGTTATAAGCCCCATTCCTCTTCTTGAAACAACTTTGGGCCTCTTGAGAGAGTGTAAGACCCATCCCTTTGTACAAAAAACCTTTCTTGGGCCTCAGTCACTTGTATAAGTCCCTGTACAAAACCCTGGGCCTCTCCTTGAGCTGTAAGCCCCAATTTTCCTTTTAAAAGCATTTTCTCCTTTGATTTTGTAATATACTATTTTCAACTTTTCTTTGTTGAACAACTAACCATACAGCATGGAAGCTCTACAACCGAGTAAGTGTTTACCTGCTTTCATTTACCGCTTTCATATGTATATAACTGTACTGTGGGGGCTGTTTCACTGTAAGTCTTCTTTCATAAACTCATATCAACTGTGTAATAATAGTATAGATATTTAGAGTTTCCTCGGAAACTACGTTTAGAACTAGACAAAACCTCGTCTCCTTACAACAATTTTAGATAACTAGATCTAAGATCTTCCCCCCTTTTGAACAATTCATATACAGAAGGCCAATGTTCCAAGTGAAACCCCTTATGGAACTATTCATCAGCCTTCTCTTGGGCTTAGTGCAAGGACCCATAGGCTTCCTAAAAGCATCCCCGCCTCCTTTTGGGCGTTGTACAAGGACCCGTCGGCTTCTTAGAAGTTTTCACAGCCTCCTCTTAGGCTTTGTATAATGATTCTTCCTCCGGGAAGATAGCCTCCTCTTGGTCTTCGTACAAATTGTCCCTCGGCTTCTTAAAAGTTTCCAGCCTCCACTTAGGCTTCGTACAAATTGTCCCGACGACCTCCTAGAGGTATAGGAACAGAAATTAGTCATCTTAATAGAACAGTCTTTCAAAGAGTCTAGATCTTGCCACCGCAACTGTACTGTCCCTTAATTTCTCTTAAGTATAGTACAATAGATACAACTCTAGACTTGGATAGTCTAAGACCCTTGAGTCTCAAAGACATTCTCAAGCCCCTTTCAAGAATGGGAAGAACACCTGCAGACTCGGACAGTCTCAATACCCTTTGGATTTCCTATTTCCTTAAAGAACAGGAAATAACCCTGATCCTCCGATCAGTACCAAAGCACAACCTTACCTTTAATCTTCATAAGAACTGATTTTCTCTTTTAACCAACATACTGGACCTGTCACTTAACTGAAACAGTTACCATAGCCTCCTCTTAGGCTTTGTACAATGATTCTCCCCAGCGGAGCTAACTTTTAGCCTCCATCTCGGGCTTCGTACGAGATACAAAAACACTCTCTTGTTGAGTATAAAAGACTCTCTTGTAGAGTCACTTCCCTTTTAGCCTCCATCTCGGGCTTCATACGAGATACAAAAACACTCTCTTGTTGAATATAAAAGACTCTCTTGTTGAGTCACTTCCCTTTTAGCCTCCATCTCGGGCTTCGTACGAGATACAAAAACACTCTCTTATTGAGTATAAAAAGACTCTTTTGTTGAGTCACTACCCTTTTAGCCTCCATCTCGGGCTTCGTACGAGATACAAAATCACTCTCTTATTGAGTACAAAAGACTCTCTTGTTGAGTCAACCCTTTTAGCCTCTATCTCGGGCTTCGTACGAGACACATAAAAACACCCTCTTGTTGGGCCAATAGCCTTCTCTTAGGCCTTGTATAAGAAAACCCCGGTTGAGCCAATCAACCTTTTAGCATCAAAAGCTGTGCCTCGTTCACAGTATACAAACATCAACAACTCCTATCCCTTCATCTAATTGCTGTAAGCGGCAAGCCTCTGGATTATTTACATCCACGCCACTGTTCCTCTTTTAGCATGAGGAATTCCTAAGGGAAGATAACATTGCTCTAAACTGAGTTAAAGTCTTCTCCTTCAGGTTGAAAATCCCCTATAAAGGAAATTATGGCATTGCTGGATTCACATATCCCAGTTAAAGTAATTCTCCTTTATAATCAGTCACCCAACAGTTGTGACAAACAGAACCCCTTTAGAGATGACAAATTCTCTCTAAAGTCAAAACCCTTTAGCTTCACATATTGGGCTTCAAACAAGATACAATAGACCCTCCAGCTTCACATCTTGGGTTTTGAACAAGATACAAACCACCTTTAGCTTCACGTCTTGGGCTTTGAATAAGACACCAAAACACCATATCTTCCCATAGAATAGGAGGAACTACGATCGCTCTGATTTCCCTGTTTCGGTAAACGGGAATATGTAGGGATAAGATTGAAAGAGAAATCTTAGCGAGCACACCACATCGAAAACCTCAGGTCACAAGCCCTCATATATCAATCAAAACATCCAAGTCCGTATTCCCCACCAAAAGTCTAAACTCGATCAAAATAACCCAAGAGAAGCCCATCCACATTGATCGCATCTGTAAACCAACAGTTTTGACTGTTTAACCTCAATTTGCAAAGTAGGGTTAGTTGGAGACATCTATTTCCCTTCCTTCATCAGCTTTAATAGGATAAAAAATGAATCGACCTGTAGTCCCCCCAAACAGCGGCAGTGCTTAAGAACCATGTCCAAAATCGCTCGCTACAGAAAAATGGCGCCCACCGTGGAGCCCTACATTTAATCTCTTGGGTAGAAACCAAGAAGTGGGGACCTCACTGGGGATAAGACTTTTTTTGACTTCACTAGGATCTTAGGTCAAAACCTTTAAATTGGGAAAGTACCACAGATTGACGACTCCGTCGGGGAGCCATTTTCTATCAGGAACATAGGATTCCTAGCTCTTAAAAAGTCTAGGACATTAGGACAAATATATATACTTCTTTTCCTAGTTGATATCTGTGTTTATTTTTCTGCTAATGGGAATGCGTGTGATGCCGCATGTGGAAAGATTGAGTATACACCTAGGAAAAACCTCTTTTAGTAGTGCAGAAGCTATCAGAAATAGATGTTACGCGATACTACCCTCTTCTGAGGTTCTTCGAAATAACATCACCTAGCACGGTTCCCGGCCCGCTGGTGTTATCTCGACAAGAACTAATGATTTTGAGAGACAGGTACAAAAATCACTAGTATAAACCTTTGGGATGGGTAGAGCCTTGACTTCATGACACCGACCCTTTGACCCCATGTTTTTTCTATGTTTTTGTGTGCTGCATTCATGCATTCATTTAAAAAAAACATTAAAAAGAAAGAAAATTTTCTCTTCTAGTCTCTCTTTTTCAAATTAAACTAAAACAATGATTGCAAATGTCAGAGAAAGGAGATTGCGCTAATGGATTTGGGTAGAAGGAAAACTCACAAGTATACCTTCAAGGTTCCAAAACTAGAGGATTTGAGAGGATTAGCAAGGATGATCACTAACCTTGATGCTTTCAGAGCCAAGTACGGAGATCTGCTACCTCTGTTAAGGGTCCATGTAATTGAAAGAATCATGGAGGCACTCATTCAGTTTTACGATCTGGTTTATCACTGTTTCACATTCCCGGATTATCAGCTTGCACCAACACTAGAGGAGTACTCTCACCTGACTGATTTACATATCAATGATCAAGCTCCATTTTCTGGACTGGAAGAAATTCCAAAGGATCAAATCATTGCAAGAGCAATCTATTTGGATGAGCCAGAAGTCAAGACTCACATGACCACCAAGGGAGGAATCCCAGGTTTACCAGCCAAGTTTCTGGTAAAGAAAGCCCTGTACTTTGCCAGTATAGGGAACGTGGCCGCTTTCGAGAGCATCTTTGTTTTACTCACCTACGGGTTATTTTTGTTTCCCAACATCGATAACTTTGTAGATATCAACGCCATTAAGGTTTTTCTCATTGGAAACCCTGTACCAACCTTGCTCGCAGATGCGTATCATTCTGTACACTTAGGGAATTTGTACAGCGGAGGAATGATCACTTGCTGTGTACCCCTGCTATATAAATGGTTTATCTCCCATTTACTTAAGTCTGCTGCTTTTTGGGATCATAAGAGTGCCTTACGTTGGCCGCAGAAAATCATGTCTCTCACCAACTCTTACATAGATTGGTGCAATAGGATTTATGACGGGATCAGGATCATTGACCATTGTGGAAACTTCCCCAACGTACGCCTCATAGGAACTAAAGGAGGAATCAATTACCATCCAGTTCTTGTTCGTCTTTAATTTGGATACCCGATGAGGCATGTCCCGCGTAATGCTCATCTGGAAGGTCTTTTCTTCAAGGAAGGAGAAAATGACAGGGCACTAAAGATGAAAATAGTGCATGCTTGGAAACATGTTCATAAGAAAGGACGGGAGTCTCTAGGAAAACTGTACTGTGTCTTGGTGGAGCCTTATCTCCACCGGGTACAAACTAGAGCTCTCAAGCTAAAGATGCCTTATCCTCGTCACAGAGTTCTTCCACCGAGGGAATCTGTCATGTACTTCATGACTGAAACGGAAAAACTTCAGGTTACTCTCAACAAAGTTCAACAGGAGAGGAGTTATTGGAAGAACAAATACCGCATTCTCAATGTGGAGTGTACCAAAATACAGCAACTGCTGAAGGATAAGGATGCTCTAATAGAGATTTTAGAGCAGCATGCTGTAGAAAATCAGGATGACCAAAGGAATTTGCTCGTTCCTTTCACTTGGCAAAAGAATGACAACCCAACAACGGCCTAAGAGCCCCGGTCCAAGAAAAGGAAAGTACCAGAATCAGCACCCGAGCTCTCCTCAGAGAGGACTCGGGACCCATTAGCTTAGGTTTCTGTTTCCGCACCTTGTGATTTACTGTATTTCCATTTCCGCAATCCTTTGAATTCAATAAAATGGGGGTTTCCCCACTGTTTAATATTTGCAATCTAATTGTCAAAGTTTATTTTGATTAAACAAAAAAAAAACAATTAATATAATCATTACATTCATCATTCTCACGTAACACATTCTTCTTACCTACGAATCTCACGTTTGTGTCTCGGTTCTAGAGTCAAACTGTCTCATTCGTACAATACTCAGGCCAATCGTCAAAAAAAGATGGATGATCTCGAGGAAGAGAACAGAGAGTTGAAAGAAGAGATCGACGCTCTAAGAGAGGATATGAGAAAGCTTCGTAACGACATGCAAGCCATGGCAGAAGCTCAGCTACAAAGAACTGTGATCTCCGAGACCACCTCAACACCCATAGTGGAGAAGTATGATCCTAGGTATCAGATGCCGAAAGATCGTCCTTGGGGCATGCCTGTTAACTATATCCCAGGAGGATATGTTCCGCCGATCACTGAAGATCAGGGAATCATAGCAGGAGCCGCTGGGCCTGAAGGTTACAAACTTCGGGAAAGCGAGGATGCCAGAGGCATAATGAGGACTCCTGAAGGTTACAAACTTCGGGAAACGCCAAGATTCACTTCCGTAGTAACGGTACCACCCCATGTGGTGCACACTGTCCCGGAAGGACAGATTCCACAGATACTTTCTGGTAGAAAGGAAACTATGTTTGACAGAATGAATGAATTCCAGGAGCAATTCCTGGAAATACAGAAAGAACTGCAAGCTATTCACGGTTAGGATTTATTTGGAAAGGACGCCGCAGACCTCTGCTTGTTCCCCAATGTGAAAGTTCCGCACAAGTTCCAGGTGCCCGACTTTGAAAAGTACAAGGGTAACTCTTGCCCTCAGAGCCACTTGGTGATGTACGCTTGGCGAATGTCAGCTCAGACAGAGAATGAGGATTTACTAATTCACTACTTTCAGGATAGTTTAACCGGTGTCGCCTTAAAATGGTACATGGGTTTAAACCGTGCTGAGATAAGCACTTTCAGAGATCTTGGCGCTGCCTTCATCCAACAATATAAATACAATCTGGACATGGCACCAGACAGAGATCAACTCAAATCAATGTCACAAAAGGACAAGGAAACCTTTAAGGAATACGCTCAGAGATGGCGTGAAATTGCCGCTCAAATTTGTCCACCTCTTGAAGAAAAAGAGATGACAAAGATTTTCTTAAAGACCTTGAGCTCATTTTACTACGACAGAATGGCTGCCAGTGCGCCCAACGACTTCACCGAAATGGTCGGCATGGGAGTGCGTCTTGAGGAAGCCGTCCGAGAAGGACGTTTAGTTAAAGACGCTGGATCATCAAGTAGTACAAAACGATACAGAAGTGCTCTCTCTAAGAAAAAAGAGCAGGATATTGGGAATATCTCTCTGAGAAAACAAAGGTGACGGTACCAACCGATAGCAGTTGTAACTCCTGCTATCAACCCCGCGCCTACGTATCAACCTCAGGTTGCGCAGAGCCAACCTAATCAACAACAACTTCAGCAAAGGACACAACAGTCTCTTCAGCAGACTCGTCCTCAACACAACAACAACCGTACAACACGGCCACTAGGATTTGATCCTATACCCGTATCGTACGCAGAACTATTTCCGTTACTACTGGGTAAGGGGCATGTCCAGACTAAGTCTCCTCTTACAGTACCGGAAAATCCGCCTTTTTGGTTTAAGGTGGATCAAACTTACCCTTACCATCAAGGAGGACCAGGGCATAACATAGAGAACTGTCTCAGTTTCAAATCCGACATGCAAAAGCTTGTTAAGAGCGGGGTTTTATCTTTTAAAGATACGAATCCAAATGTTCTCACGAACCCGCTGCCTCAACATGAGAAAGCTGCAGTCAATATGATAGAGGGAGAGTCTAACAACGTCTATCAAATTCACGATGTACTCTTATTGAGGGCCAACTTGGTCAAGATGCATTGTAGACAGAGTGGATATGGCCATGTGCCACCTCCTAATTATCACCAGTGTGATATCTGCTCTAAAAACAATCAGGGATGTTCTATGGTGCAATCAGCTCTACAGGAACAGATGGATCTCAGATGGATCCAAGAGCACCGTGTTCGTGGAGTTAACATGGTTTATGCGAATTCCAACATCATACAAAACCACGATATCTGTGCGATGAATGTCAACCTGGTGGCAATGCACTCAAGGCAAAGCCAGTATCATAAACTGCCGCGGCATGATTACAGTTCTTGTCTGACTTGCTCGGTAAATAAACAGGGATGCTCTTTTGTACAAGAGACCCTCCAGCGTCAGATGGATCTTAGATGGATTCAAGACTACCATGATAGGAATCATTATCAAATCAACATGGTTCAAATATTCGATGTTCGCTTGATGAATACCAGTCTGGTGGAGTTACATGCTAAACAGGTCCGGCTCGGGTTCCTGGTACAACATGATTATCAGAACTGTAAAGCGGGTTGTGAAAACGATCAGGGCTGTGCCCTTGTCCAGGAAACACTTCAGTACTTGTTGAACCACTGGTGGCTTCCAATCTATATAGATGAATACACCCAGTAAGTTAGTATCACTAACGGGAATCCTACTAGATATCAAAGTCAGGATGTTCGGTCGATGGAAACAGACCTAGTAAGGATACACTGTATTTAGAGCGGACGTGGCCAGGTGCCACTACACAACTATGAGCGGTGTGGAGTTTGCTAAGTGGATAATCAAGGATGCTACTTCGTGCGAGCAACCCTTCAAAGTCAGTTGGACCGCAAAAAGATTCAACCATGGTCAAGTTCTGGAGCTGTCAACTATTTCGCTGATCAAATCGAGGACATTGTCATAATCTCCGATCATGAGAGGAACAAGGATGTTTGTACCATCATCCCTCTACTTGACGAATCGAGAGTTCCTAATTGGGAACGGATCAAAATTACTTACGATGGTCAGAAAAATTAGAAGGCTCCCATAGTCATCTATCTACCGGGACCCCTACCGTATAAATAAACTAAGGCTATCCCTTACAAATATGGTGTAACAACAGTTGAGAATGGAAAGGAAATTCTGTTACCCTCCGTCGTGAATATTGCAGACATCAGTCGAGTAACACGGAGCGGTAGAATCTTCAACAGAGGAGTTGGAGAACCCAACAAAGAAAAGGACCCTCAGATAGAAGTTCCTAATCCACCAGTCGGTCAGTCCAGTAATCCCGACCTTTCAAAAAATAATGATGAGATGCTGAAGCTCATCCAAAGGAGTGAATACAACATTGTTGATCAGCTGTTACAAACTCCTTCAAAGATCTCGGTATTATCACTGTTACTTAGTTCAGAAGCGCACAGGGAGGCTCTACAAAAAGTCTTAGAGCAGGCCTTTGAGGAACAGGATGTGTCAATACGACAATTCGATAGCATTTTCTCTAACATCACTTCCTGCAATAACTTAGGATTCAGTGATGAGGATTTGCCAGAGGGGGGCAAAAGTCACAACATGGCGCTCAATATCACAGTTAACTGCCAGGACGATGCTTTAGCCAACGTACTGGTAGACACAGGGTCAGCCCTGAATGTTATGCCGAAATCCACTTTGATGCAATTATCATTCAAAGGACCTCCGATGAGAGCCAACGAGGTCGTCGTCAAAGCATTTGACGGATCCAGAAAAACGGTTATCGGCGAAGTCGACCTTCCCATAACTATCGGTCCTCACACTTTCCAAGTCACTTTCTAGGTCATGGACATCCGAGCAAAATACAGTTGTTTATTAGGAAGACCTTGGATACATCAAGCTGGGGCGGTCACCTCGACCCTCTACCAAAAGCTAAAGTTTGTCCAGAACGACCAACTCGTCACAGTCTGTGGAGAACAGGCCTTGCTCGTAAGCAACTTATCATCATCCCCTTATGTGGAACCGGAAGGGATAATCGGAACCCAGTTCCAAACGCTTTCGCTACATAAGGACGATCAATTTGAGGGGGGAACTTCCATTTCCTCATACAAAGATGCCATCAAAGCGGTCGAGGGTGCCAATACAACAGGATGGGGACAACTTGTCATTCCTACTGACAATAAAACAAAGAAGGGTCTTGGTTTTTCTGCGACCTGTACCCAGACAGCTGCTACCGATGAAAGTCTTCATCCTATTCAGGATTTCTTCCACAGTGGAGGTTTCCTTCACCCAGTGTCTCAAGAAGTACATACCATCAATGAGGGAGACTCCTCCGACATAGATGAAGAATGAGAGTCCTATCTTAATAAGGACGATTATATGTCTCAGGAAGAGGTGCCTATGCCATTTTGCTATCCCGCACAGAGTCCGAGATTTATACCCAGGTCAGACGTAGAAATGATATATGGAGATTGTGATCCGGAAGGATGCTGTGCTCCACCAAACTCATTAGAGGAAGACACTCTGATGAAATACAACTTTGACCACGACTATTATGGCCCAATGGATGGCTTGCCAATGTGGCAGCCGTACCCAGGAAACTTGGGGCAAGAAAATCAGTCGAACATTGAAAATCAGCTGAGCATCATTGAGAAGAGTACCTGCGTCCCCACCATGTTATGGAATCAACACCCAGGTTATCCTGAAAAGTACTCAGCACGACGATGAATTTGCAAAGTTTGCAGGACTAGAATTCATTAACTATGCTTTTCCCGAGGTCAACGTCATCGAGAGAGATGACTCCTCCAGTCCCAAAGAAGTATGGGACACCTTGGGACAACCGAGTGGAAAATACAACTATTTGGTCAAGTACACCGCTCCCAAAAGCTATCGTATCAGGCTCGAAGATATCCAGCCAACTGGGTGGGGAGATATACCCGAGAGCACAAATACTATGCAAAATACAACAGAGGAATCCTCCTACGACAACTCTGCCTGGGAGATAGATTCCAATGATCCTACTCCACCAGAAATCAGCGTTATTTCTGAAGACAAATCAAGGAAGGTACCAGACTTTGTGATTCATCGAAGAGTTCGCCGCCAATGGGTTATTGTCGATGTTTCGAAGATTGTTCATAAGTCTAAGTAATTGTCGTCTTTACTTTAACCTTTCACCCTGCCCAGATGAAACAGATATTTTGATAGGGCTCACTTTTTATAAATTTCCCTCTTCACTTCGCCCAAAGCGGTAAAGTTTTGTTTTATAAGGCTGTAGTTTCAAGAATCGACTTGTTCATTAATAAAATAACGTCGTTCTGTAATTTCCACATTAATTGCTGTTTTCTCTTTTTGCTTTTCTCAGAAAATAGTAATCCTAAAAAACAACTCAATAATAAAAACAAGCAGTAAAAGAAATACACTGCACACACGTGCACATCTCTCTATCTCTTCTAAACACAAATCATCACGTCATGCAGATTGCTTATTTTAAACCCCGTTGAAACATACGATCCAATGCCTTCTCCCAACTTTGAATTCCCGGTATTTAGGGCTGAAGAAGAAGTGGACGACGAAATTCCAGAAGAGATCTACCGATTACTCAGACTAGAGGAAAGGTCCATCGAACCTCACAAAGAACTGTTAGAAATGGTCAACTTGGGTTTAGAAAAAGAGAGAAAAGAGATCAGGATTGGGGCACTGCTCAGTCCAACTGCCAAAGAGAGTTTAACAAAGCTTCTCAGAGAGTTTCCCGATGTGTTCGCTTGGTCCTATCAGGATATGCCAGGGTTGGATACCAGCATCGTGGAACATCACTTACCATTGCGGCCAGAATGTCCGCCAGTAAAACAGAGGTTGAGACGGAATCACCCAGACATGGCCATCAAAATCAAAGAGGAGGTACAGAAACAGATTGACGCGGGTTTCCTCGCCACATCAGAATATCCTCAATGGTTAGCCAACATAGTACCAGTTCCGAAAAAGGACGGAAAAGTCAGAATATGTGTCGATTACAGAGATCTGAACAAGGCTAGTCCAAATGACGACTTTCCTTTACCACACATTGACATGTTGGTTGATAGTACAGCAAAATTCAAAGTTTTTTCCTTCATGGATGGATTCTCGGGCTATAATTAGATAAAAATGGCGTCAAAAGACATGGAGAAAACTTATTTCATCACCCCATGGGGCACCTTTTGTTACAAGGTAGTGCCGTTCAGTTTGAAGAACGCCGGGGCAACCTATCAAAGAGCCATGACTACTCTGTTTCATGACATGATAAACAAGGAAATCGAGGTATATGTCGATGATATGATTGCCAAATCTAGAACAGAGGAGGAGCATGTGACCCACCTGCTAAAACTATTCGAGCGGCTGAGGAAGTACAAACTCCGCTTGAATCCCAACAAGTGCACCTTCAGTGTCCGTTCAGGGAAACTCTTAGGGTTTATCGTCAGCCAGAAAGGAATTGAGGTTGATCCTGACAAGGTCAAGGCCATTCAAGAAATGCCTTCTTCAAAAACTGAAAAACAAGTCAGAGGATTCCTGGGACGTTTGAACTACATCTCCAGATTCATATTCCTTATGACCGCAACATGTGCGCCAATTTTCAAATTACTCAAAAAGAACTAGGACTGCGTTTGGATAGAAGACTACCAAACCGCCTTCGACAGTATCAAGGAATACCTATTGAATCCGCCGATTCTGTCACCTCCAGTGGAAGGAAGACCACTGATCATCTACTTAACAGTCCTAGAGGACTCAATGGGATGCGTACTTGGCCAAAAAGACGAAACCAAAAGAAAAGAGTCCGCCATCTACTATTTAAGCAAGAAATTCACCGACTGTGAAACTCGGTACATGATGCTTGAGAAAACTTGTTGCGCTCTGGCTTGGGCAGCCAAACGTCTTCGCCAGTACATGATTCATCACACTACTTGGTTAATCTCTGAAATGGATCCAATCAAGTACGTCTTTGAAAAGCCTGCTCTCACGGGAAGGATTGCCCGTTGGCAGATGTTGTTATCAGAATATGACATAGAATACCATGCTCAGAAAGCCGTTAAAGGAAGTGTTTTAGCCGATCATTTGGCTCATCAACCGATTGTAGATCAGGAATCAATCGGGTTTGACTTCCCAAACGAAGATGTCATGTATTTGAAAATGAAAGATTGCGATGAACCGCTACCCAGTGAAGGGCCAGAACCAGGTTCTCAATGGGGACTTATCTTTGACGGAGCTGTCAATCACTACGGAAACAGAATTGGGGCAATCATCATAACACCTCAGGGTACCCACATTCCTTTCACCGCCAGATTGACATTCAAGTGCACGAATAATAAGGCTGAATACGAAGCTTGTATCATGGGTCTCGAGGAAGCGATCGACTTAAGGATCAAGAACTTGGATGTATATGGCGACTCAACCCTGGTTATCAATCAGATTAAAGAAGATTGGAACACATACCAATCAGGACTGATTCCTTACAAAGATTATGCAAGAAGGTTGTTACCTTTCTTCAACAGAGTCGAGTTTCATTATATCCCTCGTGATGAGAATCACATGGCTGATGCATTAGCCACCCTCTCTTCCATGATTAGCGTAGGTCAATGGAATGACTTACCTAAGATCGACATAATGCGCCTTGAACGGCCCGCTTACATCTTCACGATCGAAGCAGTCATAGACAATAAACCTTGGTATCACGATATCAAATGCTTCCTTCAGAAACAAGAGTACCCACCTGGGGCATCCAGAAAGGATAGAAAAACTCTCAGAAGGCTGGCTGGCAGTTTCTTCCTGAGCGGTGATACACTCTATAAGAGAAATTTTGACATGGTCTTGCTCCGATGTGTAGACAGACCAGAAGCGGACATGCTGATAAAAGAAATTCACGAAGGGTCCTTTGGCACTCATGCCAACGAACATATAATGGTGAGAAAAATTCTAAGAGTAGGGTACTATTGGTTGACAATGGAATCCGACTGCTACAAGTACATGAGGAAGTGTCACAAGTGTCAGATATACTCCGACAAAATCCATGTACCGTCAACACATCTCAAAGTTCTTTCTTCCCTATGGCCTTTTTCTATATGGGGAATCGACATGATTGGCATGATTGAGCCTAAGGCTTCGAACGGACATCGGTTCATCCTGGTAGCCATTGATTACTTCACCAAGTGGGTTGAAGCAGCGTCATACGCCAATGTAACCCGACAAGTAGTGGTCCGATTTATCAAAAACAATCTCATCTGCCGTTATGGTGTTCCAAGCCAGATCATTACTGATAATGGATCTAACTTGAACAATAAGATGATGAAAGAGTTGTGCGCATAGTTCAAGATCGAACACCATAACTCATCTCCCTACCAACCCAAGATGAACGGAGCGGTAGAAGCGGCTAACAAGAACATCAAAAGGATTGTTCAGAGGATGGTTGTAACCTACAAAGACTGGCATGAAATGCTACCCTTTGCCCTTCATGGTTATCGCACATCTGTCCGCACTTCAACAGGGGCAACCCCTTTCTCTCTAGTATATGGCATGGATGCAGTGCTCCCCATAGAAGTAGAGATCCCATCAATCCGAGTATTGATGGAAGCTAAGCTTACAGAAGCTGAATGGTGTCCAAAGCCGGCATGACGAACTCAATCTGATCGAAGAAAAGCGGATAACGACACTATGCCACGGTCAGTTGTATCAGCAAATAATGAAGAAGGCGTTCGACAAAAAGGTCCGACCTCGCATCTTCAAAAAAGGAGACCTTGTGCTCAAGAAAATACAATTATTTTTCACTGATTCTAGGGGAAAATGGACTCCGAATTATGACGGCCCCTATGTGGTCAAGAAAGCTTTCTCAGGCGGCGCCTTGAGACTCACAACCATGGATGGAGAAGAGTTTGCCTACCCCACAAATGTTGATGTAGTCAAGAAATACTTCGCCTAAACTAAAAAAAAAACGTCTCGGTGGATTGAAAACCCAAAAGGGCGGTCCAGGCAAAAATTAGAGACATAATAAAAAATCATCCCGGTGGATTGGAAATCTAAAAGTACAATCCAGGCAAAAATTAGGGATTAATGGCAAGTAACTATGTTCAACAGAGGCAAGTCCCTCAGCAGCAGTCATGTCATCCATCAGAAAACTCCAGTCAAGGTCATCTTCGACAGAAGCGCATGATGCCCAGAATTCAAAGTTGGTAGAAGGATAGTGGTCGTTATGTTTCAACGTAGCCCTTTTTCCCTGTAAATTACCATTTTCTAGCTTTGTAAATACTCTATGGAATCACGCGTTTGGCTGATTTCCATCCTATCAATACAATTGGAGTCCTTGTGCTTTTGTTTGCAATTCTTATTTGTTTTAGCCTTACAGAACGACATTGTAACATGATCAACGATTCTTGAAATAAAACAAAAATGAATTTACTTGTTAAAATTTCTTTGCTTTTAAAATAAAGATGGCAATTTCTTTTGACTGTTGAACATTAGAAGAACATCGATCGCTTCTCCAGAAGTAAGCGAACCTCAAAGTGCAGAATCAAAGTACTCCTTCTAAACCAGTGCGCCTGACTAAAGGATCAGTTATGTCAGATACGAATACTCCATCTGACTTCTTCGGCCGAGATCTTACCTCCTAAGCCCGACCAACGGTTGTTCCCCACAGGGACTACTTCTCCTAAGCAAGGCAGAATTGCTACTTTTGGACCAGCGGTACTTCTTCGCCCCGCGATGGCCGAGTATCCAGTCGTGTTCATCCATTAGTCTGTATGTCGCGTCAGTTTTGTCAGCATATACATACATACATCATGCATTATTGATTTACATTCATATTCATATTGCATCACTATCTCTCTAGTCGGTTTTGTCCCTTAGTGATAGACAATCCTCTTAATCGAGTTGTCAGTCCTTTCTTCGTCAGGGAACGTTACGTCTGAACAATATCTCTCCTCCAGTGTATTTCTGGGATGAAGTTGGTCCTTGACCACTTTGATAACTTGAACCTCTGAAAAACCAGAGAACTTTCGACCAACATCACTCTTCACCATTGAAGATGATATCTTCGCTTTACCGGATTAAGGAAAATTCCTAGAGAAAGCCTCTCAACCGAAGACTCTCAGCATCACATTGGTTCTTCTCTCCAGAAAGTCAATGTTAACAAAGTCATCGGCACCTCAAATTGGATCACATCATATGGCATTTCTTCGGGAAGATCTCGAGGAAAATTATGATGTAATATCCCCAAGCGACAGCAGTCTCTCAAGAGATCTGCTTTCCCCTGTAGAGCTGACATATGACGTCTCCAACAGAGAAGTTTGTGCACCTCTACAACTCAGACGATTGGGTTCCCCAGTAAGTCTGACATCAAAAGTTTTTTCCATTAAATGGCATCTCCCCAGGAAAATTCGGCAAGAAGTTTGAGGAAAACCGCTACGAACAGCGTCCCTTGTCAAGAAAGTTTATTGACAAAAGAAACTTAGACCAGTTCCTTGGTAGGAAACCAGGATCGAGGGGAAGTTTATTTCAGAAACTGAGACCATTTCCTCGGTAGGAAACCAGGATCGAGGGGAAGTTTGAATCAGAAACTGAGACCAGTTCCTTGGTAGGAAACCAGGATGGAAGGGAAGTTTATTTTGGAAACTAAGACCAGATCCTTGGTAGGAAACCAGGATCGAGGGGAAGTTTTTACCTTTTCTGAGCATTATTGCTTAGCAAAAGAAGAAGGATGCGTAAACTACCATTCTTAGTCACCATCAAAATTTCGGGTATTCCGATATTTAATCCTCTTGCACCCCGAATGCCCGAATACCTTCGTCATTCACATATTCGGGTCCAAGAGATTAAATAGGGGCATCTGTCATACCCCAAATTTTGACCACTAAGATTCCCATCATTGTGCAAATCATCATCACAATATGGATGAACCATTAGTCTCCCCAAAGATAGGTGAGCATCCACTACAATAAAAAATTAGGGTTCAAGCCCTCTCAGAGCTCTTAGACAAAGGATCAATCAAGGAATGACATGATATTCAACTTGTCTAAACCTCTCCAACATCTTCAATGGATCAAGAGGACTCCCACTTCAAGGATTAAGCACAAGGCTACTCCCTTCTAAGTGGATCAAGCCCCAAGATCGCCAGTGTCACCAAATTAGGGTTTTGGTCGACCAGGGCCTCCAGATGGAAATTTTCCTCTGGGCATGAGCCAATGCTTCAAGGCATAACCTATGATGCTCCAAGGGACATCATAAACCCAATCACCAAGTTAATTTAGCCCCAAGGGATGCATACATCAAAAATCAGGAATTAGGGTTTCTTGACCTAATTCACCCCTAAGTTGACTTTTGGGACAAATCATGAGCCAAGACCTCAAGGGAGGATTTGAGGGTCTCTAACACACTACATCGACCCATTTGCAATAATGGATTAATCCAAGAAGCTTGAGCAACAAGTTTCAATTTCCTCTGAACCACAGTTAGGGTTTCGCGAGAAAAGTCAACTGTAGCTTTGACTTTTGACCAGGACATGCTCCCAAACCCTAGGACATGAATCAATATACCCTATAACACCCATGGAACATATCCATCAAGTTTGATTTAGGTCAAGGACATGATTTCCTAAAGGATTACACAGTTCGGAATTCATCTGATAAAAAGTCAACTGTGCACAAAAGTCAAACTTTGACTTTTTGAGATTTTTCACAAAAATGGTTGTTTAACCCTAAAATGATGTTAAGGTATGATTTGAATCATCATTCATCAAGAAAAATCAAGAAAAGTGGGATAACTTATAAAAGGGGTAACCATAAAAACTTAGAAAATTTTCTAAGTTATGAACAAAGTGGCAAGGGTACCAACTTTGGAGGATCATAACTCTTAAACCACAAGGCTATTCTTCCCCATCAAAAGCTAGATTTGTAGCTCTCATTACCCTCTACAAAAGCTCCAACTACACCTCATTCCAATTCATTGTGGATTCTGAGTTATGATTGGGCCAAAATGACTAAAACATGAAAATACATCATTTTCCAACACTTAGAAAAATTCTGGCCAAGGCAGATTTTGTTGGAAACACCAAAACTTGTGAGATCTTTTCACATAGTTGCAAGCTAAATCAAGTCCAAAGGTAAACATCAATGTTGTTGCAAATGTTGCCAAGAATCCAAAGAGCTTATCAGCATGAATTAATTCAACTTGAGCCAAGAGAAATCCATGCCCAAAGTCATGCTGCTACAAGCTGTTTTGGAAAAATCAGTTTGCATGTTTGCTTGCTACACACGATTTCTGAATCAAAACTGAGGATCATCATGCCACATGTACTCAAACCAATCACAATGCATCTGATCCAACCTACAAAGCTGAGTCACAAAGCCAAGGAATCTTCCAACTTGAAGTTCATGCATTTTGGCACATTTTGCCTTGAATTCAAAGGGCATTAATGTGGAATAGTGCATTGTCAAGATTCTCACTCTCTTCAGTCAAGTTCTCTGATTAAACAACAATTAAAATGACTGAGGAATGTGATTTCAGTCAAGGCATAACTGATCTATTTGGAGGAGCTGTTACACCTAATGCAAGAGGCATTTATGTCCAACCAATCCCTTTGAAGGTGATCTGATCCCGCAGCCATTCACTATTCCTCCAAGACAAGAGTTGATCACCTATAAATAAAGGTTCCAATGGATCATTCAAGGCACACCAAATCACCTTATAGCACTGCTTTCTCTCATTCTCTCTTAAGTGCCAAATTTCCTTGTTTTTGAGCAACCACCATCGGGTTTTGAGTTGCAGCCCTAAGCAATTCATTCAAATTGCTCAGACACATCACATATGATGTATTTGAGGTGTCCAAACACTTAAACACCAAATGTAACACCCCTAGCTCAAAATCACCCTTCAACCAAGGCATTTCTGCCTCAATTATGCAGTTGGAGTTCTCCAACTTGATCCAAAGGTTTTCAGAGTGTTCCAAAGCTTGCAACACACTCCACTACATCCATTGAAGCTGTAGGGATCATCAAATTTCTTCTGGAACACCATCCGTGCAGAGTTCCATTTCAGCTTGCATCAAGGTAAGCCTCAAAACTTCAACTTCATGATCCATGCATATTTCCTCGCATGATATTTTTGCCAATTGATTGCCATCATATGCTGAGTATTTCCCCTTAAAAAATTTGATCATAGCACTCATAATCATGTCTGCTCGATTGCTTTTGCAAAATTAGGGTTCATACGACCACAAAGATATAACTTGCTATACACTGAAAATAAATAAAATTGAGTATTGCCATCTTATTCCTTGTGAAAAAACGCATGAGTTTGGTGTTTGAATCATGTCAAATAATGGAGAAACGAGAGAGATAGAGGGCTTCATGCACGAGCTGGAGGAAGAAGATGGCCATGGCGCCATTCTTCAGGTTTTCCAACCAAGTTCTCTATATATTTATCGTTTGCCATACTATATTTGAATTGGCATTGCGCCCCAGTGGTTGATCAGCTGGTTTTGTGTGTATTGGCAAGCGAGAGGTCTGGGGTTCGAATCCCCCTCGCCCCAGATCTCTTTTTTACCACTTTTTCTTGTTTTTTGTTATTTTTCATATTTATTTTAAATGATTTGAAAAATTAATAACTCACTCAATTTTAATTATTTTTTATTGGTTCTTTTTGCAAAAAATCACAAAAATGTTGAAATATTTTATTCCACAAAAAAATTAGATATATATTATTTATTTAATATAATTAGTATTTTTGTGAATAAATTCCTTTTTATTTGTTTTTAAACCCTTTTAAAAATAAATATTCATGTTAGAAAATCAACACCAAATAGGTTTTAATTCATCTTGTGATTAAAACCTCATTTTTCAAACCTAAAACCAAAATCACAAGTTGTTTATTCAAACTTATTTGGAATTTGTATCATTTTAATTAATTTTCTTTGAATAATTACTTTAAAAATGGTGAAATTAGGGTTTTTGTTGATTTTCACCCTAACAAACTTTTCAAACTTTGTGCCTCTAATAGAGTGTAAGACCCAATCCTTTGTAAGTACGAACCTATTTTGGGCCTCAGGTATTGTATAAGTCCCACTGTATTTTTAAAAATCCCGGCGCGATCGCCGTTTTCAAAACAGAAAACATCTGGGCCTCTCCTTGAGCTGTAAGCCCCATCACTTGTAAAAAAATAAATTATTGGGCCTCTAATGGAGTGTAAAGACCCAATCCTTTGTAAATACAAACAATTTTTGGGCCTCAGATATTGTATAAGTCCCACTGTATTTTCAAAAAACCCGGCGCGATCGCCAGTTCAAAAATCAAATCATCTGGGCCTACCCTCGTGTTATAAGCCCCATTCCTCTTCTTGAAACAACTTTGGGCCTTTTGAGAGAGTGTAAAACCCATCCCTTTGTACAAAAAACCTTTCTTGGGCCTCAGTCACTTGTATAAGTCCCTGTACAAAACCCTGGGCCTCTCCTTGAGCTGTAAGCCCCAATTTTCCTTTTAAAAGCACTTTCTCCTTTGATTTTGTAATATACTGTTTTCAACTTTTCTTTGTTGAACAATTAACCATACAGCATGGAAGCTCTACAACCAAGTAAGTGTTTACCTGCTTTCATTTACCGCTTTCATATGTATATAACTGTACTGTGGGACTGTTTCGCTGTAAGTCTTCTTTCATAAACTCATATTAACTATGTAATAATAGTATAGATATTTAGAGTTTCCCCGGAAACTACGTCTAGAACTAGACAAAACCTCGTCTCCTTACAACAATTTTAGATAACTAGATCTAAGATCTCCCCCCTTTTGAACAGTTCATATACAGAAGGCCAATGTTGCAAGTGAAACCCCTTATGGAACTATTCATCAGCCTCCTCTTGGGCTTAGTGCAAGGACCCACAGGCTTCCTAAAAGCATCCCCGCCTCCTCTTGGGCGTTGTACAAGGATCCGTCGGCTTCTTAGAAGTTTTCACAGCCTCCTCTTAGGCTTCGTATAATGATTCTTCCTCCGGGAAGATAGCCTCCTCTTGGGCTTCGTACAAATTGTCCCTTGGCTTCTTAAAAGTTTCCAGCCTCCTCTTGGGCTTTATACAAATTGTCCCGACGACCTCCTAGAGGTATAGGAACATAAATTAGTCATCTTAATAGAACAATCTTTCAAAGAGTCTAGATCTTGCCACCGCAACTGTACTGTCCCTTAATTTCTCTTAAGTATAGTACAAAAGATAAAACTCTAGACTTGGATAGTCTATGAACCTTGAGTCTCAAAGACATTCTCAAGCCCATTTCAAGAATGGGAAGAACACCTGCAGACTCGGACAGTCTCAATACCCTTTGGATTTCCTATTTCCTTAAAGAACAGGAAATAACCCTGATCCTCCGATCAGTGCCAAAGAACAACCTTACCTTTAATCTTCATAAGAACTGATTTTCTCTTTTAACCAACATACTGGACCTGTCATTCAACTGAAACAGTTACCATAGCCTCCTCTTAGGCTTTGTATAATGATTCTCCCCAACAGAGCTAACTTTTAGCCTCCATCTCGGGCTTCGTACGAGATACAAAAACACTCTCTTGTTGAGTATAAAAGACTCTCTTGTTGAGTCACTTCCCTTTTAGCCTCCATCTCGGGCTTCGTACGAGATACAAAAACACTATCTTGTTGAGTATAAAAGACTCTCTTATTGAGTCACTTCCCTTTTAGCCTCCATCTCGGGCTTCGTACGAGATACAAAAATACTCTCTTGTTGAGTATAAAAATACTCTCTTGTTGAGTCACTCCCTTTTAGCCTCCATCTCGGGCTTCATACGAGATACAAAATCACTCTCTTGTTGAGTACAAAAGACTCTCTTGTTGAGTCAACCCTTTTAGCCTCTATCTCGGGCTTCGTACGAGACACATAAAAACACCCTCTTGTTGGGCCAATAGCCTCCTCTTAGCTTTGTATAAGAAAACCCCGGTTGAGCCAATCAACCTTTTAGCATCAAAAGCTGTGCCTCGTTCACAGTATACAAACATCAACTCCTTCTCTCCCTTCATCTAATTGCTGTAAACGGCAAGCCTCTGGATTATTTACATCCATGCCACTGTCCCTCTTTTAGCATGAGGAATTCCTATGGGATGATAGCATTGCTTTAAACTGAGTTAAAGTCTTCTCCTTCAGGTTAAAAATCCCCTATAAAGGAAATTATGGCATTGCTGGATTCACATATCCCAGTTAAATTAATTCTCATTTATAATCAGTCACCCAACAGTTGTGACAAACAGAACCCCTTTAGAGATGACAAATTCTCTCTAAAGTCAAAACCCTTTAGCTTCACATCTTGGGCTTTAAACAAGATACAAATAGACCCTTCAGCTTCACATCTTGGGCTTTGAACAAGATACAAACCACCTTTAGCTTCACGTCTTGGGCTTTGAATAAGACACCAAAACACCATTTCCTCCCATAGAATAGGAGGAACTACGATCGCTCTGATTTCCCTGTTTCTGTAAACGGGAATACATAGGCATAAGATTGAAAGAGAAATCTTAGCGAGCACACCACATCGAAAACCTCAGGTCACAAACTCTCATATATCAATCAAAACATCCAAGTCCGTATTCCCCACCAAAAGTATAAACTCGATCAAAATAACCCAAGAGAGGCCCCTCCACATTGATCAGATCTGTAAACCAACAGTTTTGACTGTTTAACCTCAGTTTGCAAAGCAGGGTTAGTTGGAGACATCTATTTCCCTTCCTTCACAACTTCAATAGGATAAAAAAATGAATCGACCTGTAGACCCCCCCAAAGAGCGGTAGTGCTTAAGAACCACGTCCAAAATCGCTCGCTACAGGATGTCAATGGGACGGGGCAGGGGCCAAGGACACTTCCTCATCTTTGTCCCCGCCACCAATTTCATTCTCCGTTCCCGTTCCCGATCCCCGTCATGGAGGAGTTTGTATCCCCATCCCCGTAGAGCGAGCTGGGATCCTCGCTAACAGATGCAAACTGACATCCCTATGTTTTAAGTCAGAAGAAAAATGAACGAGTGTGATAGAAGAAAATGAACGCTTCAACCTTTTCTTAGGGTTTTAATATCTACATTTCTATCTCTTAATAAATACATTAATATTTATTTATTTTTAAAATAAACATAAAAGAAATGAAAAAAAACTTAATGTAAAATATAAATTATATATTAAATTAACTATATTAAAATAAATAGGTGGAGCGGAGGATGTATTCCTCATCCCCGTCCCCGAAGTTCTCTCGGGGGAATTTTTCTCCCCATCCCCGCCCCCGTGAGGGGAATTACCACATCTTCGTGGCCCCGAAAGGGGAAATCCCCGCGGGGATCCCCACTAACAGATGCAAACTGACATCCCTATTTGCATGGCAAGAAGCAGATCTATAATCATCTTGTTTGTGATGACTTTAGATTCAGGGTCTAAAGGTTCAAATGGGCCAACAGAAGATGCAGAAGAAGCATAGTAAGGTGGAAACAAATCAATCTTGTGAACATAAACATTTTTTTCTTTACTCCAAACAATTCCCATGCCAGAAAAAATACCAAGATCAAACACATTTTCTTTTTGCATATCCATACTAACTTCTCCATCAAAGTCCACACCATGAATATTGAGAATCCTGATTACTTCCTTCGCATACAATAAACCTACAACTTCTCTTAACATAAACATGTTTGTTTTCACAAAGTACCCACTTCAGAGGAACACAATTCAACAAAGCATACATAATTTGCAGTTCAAATTCATTAGTTTGAGAATAATTTCTAGCTTTAGGAACCAAAATGTAGTAGATAAAATAATGTAGCAACTCGTTATCCATAATAAGATTTCCAACATCGGATCTTTTCCTAGCATAACCCGAATTAGACCTATCACTTTTGTTTTAAATTTCAAATTCACCCATTCTACATAAAGATACATAAAAATATTTCTTTGAAAAATCTTCCTAAGGACACAACTTTTCAAGGTGAAAACATGTACCTTCATTAGGAATATCCAACATTTCACTAATTTCTGCAGATGTAAGCTTAATAATTATCCCTTTAACAAATGAACACAAGGTTTTTCCATGTAAAGCAAGGTTGTAGTAGAAAAACCTTACTAATTCAGGGTACACAGGTATAAAAAAGCTTACAAATTTCTCTAATATTTTAAAATTTAGAAACTCAACAAAAAAGAAATCAGAGAAAGTATCAAGTGTACCATATCTTGGAGAAATGAGCTTCTTGTAAGAGTAAATGGTTATGAATATTTCCATTTCTTCAAGAGTGTTCATGAGACAAGAGAGTTCCAATGGATGAGGTTCTTGATTTCTTCTTGGAGGAAGACCCACTGAAGGATTCTTGGTTCTGGGAGCGTTTATTCTTGAACTCATGGTGAAAATGGAGTTTTTAGTTTTTTTCATTGGGTTTGAGGATTTTTTAGGTATCTTGAGTTGAAGGACATGGATATTGGGGCAATAAGTAGTTGGAAATGAAAGGATTAAGGGTTCCTTAAAAGTATTTTGCTTTGTGAGATAATGAAATGAGAGATGGAGTTTAGGGTTTATGAAAGGAAGAAGTGGGTATTCGGCTACTAATTGTGAAAAATGAGAGAGAATGCAGAAAAATTATGAAACAACGCTTATATATGGGCAAAAATGCATTATGGTATTCGAATACAGGGTATGTGGTACTTGAATACCACTTTAGGCAGGGGCAAAATTTTTCAATTTTTCATATTGGTATTCGAATACAATGACTCTGGTATTTGAATACCACCAAAAATTTTTAGATTTTTTTAATATACTTTTGGGCTATATATACATATCAAAACACATGAAAACACACAATTAAGTCATATAGCACATAGAAAACATATAGGTATAACAATAGGATATGTACCTTGGTTTGATGAAATGGATGAATTTCTTTAAGATCATCATATCAAGTAGTGTGTACTAGATGAATGTTCATAACTCAGATATCATTTTCATCCAAGATTCCCAATTCTCTTATTATTTTAAAGAAAGGTTCTTTGGCCAAAGATTTTCTAAAAATGTCGGTCAATTGATCATGAGTATCAATGAATATGATTTCAACATCTCCTTTAAGAACATAATCTCCTAGGAAATAATGTATGATATTTATATGATTTGTTCATGAATGCATAATTGGATTTTTAGTTAAATTTATGGCACTTGTGTTATCACATCTTAGAGGAACGCACCCCAGATTTAAACCATAATCACATAATTATTGCTTTAACCAAAGTACCTGATCAAAACAACTTCCAATAGCAATATATTCTACTTTTGAGGTACTTAGGGCAACACATGTTTGCTTTTCACAAGACCAAAAAATTAGTGCATTTCCTAAAATGTTACAATTACCACTCTTGCTATTTCTATCAGTTTTTCATCTGGCATAATCAGAATCAAAATATCCGATTAAATGACATAAACTACCTTTTGGATACCATAAACCTACTTCCGTTGTTCCTTTAAGATATTTCATGATCCTTTTAACAAAAGAGAAATGAGATTATTTTGGACAAGATTGATAACGAGCACATAAATAAACACTAAACATAATGTAACCCAAAAGCACTTGGTTGAGATGGTAGGGGTCTCTTCCATCTTAACAAGAGGTCATGGGTTTGAACTCATCCCTAGGAACACAACAATGTTAAATCTCTTAATGAAAAAATTTGCCGCCTATTATGGTCCTAGCCTGTCGAGGGTTAGTCTCTACAGTTGCGCGTTGAGGATACCCGGTTTTTAAAAGCACTAAATATCATGTTAGGTCTGATAGGAGTAAGATAGATCAATGAACCAATCATACCTTGATATCTTGTTTTATCAATTGGAATTTTGAATTCATCTTGATCAACATATGTGCTTGAACTCATTGGAATGACAATTTTCTTGAATTTATCCAATTCGTATTTCTTCAAAAGTTCTTTGCAATACTTGGATTGATATATGAATATGCCACTCTTTGCTTATTTAATTTACAAACCAATGAAGTAATTAACTTTACCCATCATCAACGTTTCAAACTCTCCTTTCATCATGCTTGAAAATTCATCACATAAGGTTTCATTCGTGGAGCCGAAGATAATATCATCAACATAGATTTGTAGTAATAAAGTGTGATCATTAATATTCTTGATAAATATAGTTGTATCCACATTTCCTTTTTCAAACCTCTTTCACAAATAAATTTGTTTAATCTATCATACCAAGCCATTGCTGCATGCTTCAAGCCATAAAGAGGTTTCTTTATTTTGTACACATGAGAGGGATTCTTGAAATCTTCAAATCCTAGTGGTTGACTTACATAAACTTCTTCACGAATGTATCCATTTAAGAATTCACTTTTGACATCCATTTAGTATAACTGAAAAATTCAAAAAACATGTGTATGCAAGCAATAATCTAATAACGTCTAATATTGAAGTAGGAGAAAATGTTTCATCAAAATCAATACCTTATTCTTGATTATAACATTGGGCTACCAATCTAGCCTTGTTTCTAATAATTATTCTATTTTCATCAAGTTTATTTTTAAACACCCATTTTATACAAATAATGTGTTTACCATTAGATCTAGGAACTAATTCCCAAACTTAATTTCTTTCAAATTGATTCAATTCATCTTGCACACCAAGTGTTGTTCCCTTGATTGGCTGATTTAGGTAAAAGCAACATGGGCAATACAAGATATTTATGAAAAGGCATCATGTGGGACAAGATGTTCCAGCATGTGTGCAACATCTGGCCTCAGTCTAATGTCATGGTTTGTGAGTAAATTATTATGTGATTCTGATTTATTCCAATGTAATTTGTCATTTAAGAGTTCTATCTTTTTGCAATATATTTTTAAAGAAGATTGGATAAAAAGATTGTCCAAGACTAAATCAACTTAAATGAGATCAAACCTATTTATAGACATTAATGAATAAGAAAATCAAATCTTTACCAAAACTAATTTTGCATAGAATCAAATATGGTTATTTTTAAGTCCATTTCCCAGGCCAATAAATGGTTTGATATAAAAGAAGACTCATTCCTAACAAATAATGCAAGTGCAAATATTGAAGATCGAGTCTGTTATGGTTTGTTCCTTGAGTCTTTGTTCTTGTTTTTATTTGTGCACCTTTATAGTGGCTAAGTTTCCTATCAAAGACATAAAGTTTATTTTGTTAGTTGAGTTGTATTTCAACAATCCTTAACTTTGTTTTATGTATTTATCACTAAGGTTAGTGATTAAGAGAAAGTGAAAGAGATTCTAATATTTAGAGGGAGTCCTAACTAGAAAGACACATGTAGTATTAGGAAGATAGGAACTGAACAAGGGTTGTTCATCTAAGACTATTTGTACTAATACTATTGAGAGTGGACACAGACAATTATATGCTTGGAGTGGTTATAAATGTGGGATAATGGTTTTTCAGTAGTTTTTATGTTCTAAAAACGTGGCAGTGCTTCACAAGTTTAAGTTGCATGTTATTAAATACATGTCTATTTTCTAGGAATAAGTTTTCGCATACGATTATCTTTAGTTTAGTATAAACTAGTAACAAACCCGTGCCTATGCACGGGGACGGTTTGATGACCTAATATGTTTGTGCCCGCGCCTTAATTTCTCAAATTGTAAGAAATAAAAAAAATTAAATCAGACCAAGCTTTAAAATGACCAAACATAATAATATACCATACTTATAGGTACAAAATAAAGTATGAGCATTGTTTTATAACCCAAGACAACCAAATAGCAAAATAGTTTAAACACCACCACAAATCTAAAAGATTACAACATTTAAAAGAAAATTTAAAAAGTCACAATAAAGTTTGAAACAACTAATACTTAAACCCAACAAAAAAACTTATATTAGCAACAATCAATTCCTCCTCAAACTAACATATAAGTATTTAGAAAATCTGTGAATCCTGAATGCCAAAATATCCCCGTTACAAATCTTCTTTGTTTTAGCATATTCATACAAACCCCGTCCAATGAACTTCTCTATGTGGTTCCTTTTTGCTGTATGAATGAAGCAGTAGTAAATATTTTTAGATTCATGATCAATCAATTTGATTTCCTTCAACCTGAGCCTGATACAATATTTGGTAATGTTTTTGGGGAAGTGCTGAAAAACATTTAAAGATAATATTAAGTCATTAGTAAAGTGCTTAGAAGAGAATGTGATTAATAAAGTAAGATAAGGATTGAAAAAGTCTTACCAAAACATTTTTTGATTTTTTTTGGAATTAGTTATCCTTCTCTTCCAAGCATTGAATGATGCATACAGTCAGACCAGAAACAACTGCGCTCTTTGTTGTAACAGGAATGGCCTTCAAGTTTTCACCATTTCCCTTATGAACACATCCATTAGTCTTCAAACCTTCACCATTTTTCGCTTCAAATACAATTTCAGTAACTGTTCTCCTGTAGGATTGTTTGTAGCCAGAAGTGTGATTACAAGATCTGTCTTGATGGCCAGGTTCACGAACATCCTTCATATCATTCTGGTTATTAATATGATAAAGATGTTTGTGAAGTAGTTTATTTTCTGCATAATTTTTGCAAATCTTGTCAACATCTCATATGGTTTGCATCATTGAGTCTCATTATTCACCAGATAAACTTGAAACAGTAGTATAACAATGTTAAACATCAATAAGTCCAAACATTTAGTTTTTTTAGAAACTATCAACAAATTCAAAAATTCATATTATGAATGCAATTGTATCAAAACCCAGAATAATAATAGAAATATAAATTGTAGAAATTTTGTTTGTTTATTAGGTTTTTTTCTAAGCATTTCATAGTAGATTACAAACACTAATATGTTATAATCAAAAATCGCATCTCTATTTGAGGTAACAGTGATATACATAACTTCATTTCTAGAAGAAAAGAACATCACAAATCGAAGAATATGAAATTTATAAACGGTATAAATATTAATGCTTACTGTACCTCATGCTAGATGATGATGAAATATCAATGATCAAGGGCTTCGCCATTGTTGGATATTTTTGTCTTCCCACAAAAAAGATGAAATACAAAAAACCTTAACTCAAGTTGGAATTTTTAAGACTTACTATGTTTTAGTGGGTAAAGTAAACGGCGGGTATTGATGTATTGTTGGATGAGAATGCAAACGTATAGTCATAAATGCAAAAGATCTTAAATTAAGTACATTTAATAATATTTGGTATCCGAATTGTAACAGGCAACAATGTATTGGTTACAATAAAATGTATATAATTGTAACTTGGAAAATGTTTTCATCATAATAAAAAAATATAATTTAATTATGGATGACACATGGGCCCATATATTAATTTACCATTTTTAAATATAGGTATTTGGTATATTTGTTGTGGCTCACATAAACCAGTCGTGAAAAACATATAGGTCTAATTTGTGGTCCTCACTTAGGGTTTCCAAACATTGCATTGTACTTGAAACTTAGCATGAAAGGGTCACAACAAACCCTATTACGGTTGGATGTCATTTTCAAGTAGTAGGTATAGTTTCAGTTACTCATATTTTTCATTCAAAGTGTTTTCTTCAATAATATTCGGTGTTGTCTTGTTTTGATAATGGTTTTCATTCTCATCTTGACTGGCCGATATATATGTAGTAAATAACAAAGATTTGTATAATAATGATCTAAGTAGTTAGATAGTTCTATTTGAAAAGAGTACATGCAAAAACAAATTCATAGTAGGTGTAGTAACAATGTTCCCCTTTTGTGTTATGTGTTGTTTAAAGAAGACATATGTGAGTTTAAAATTTAAATACATTGTGTATAGATGTTTTTATAGTTCATCGGATGATGAAATTGAAGATGGTCATGACACCTTACATGTTGTAAAGAAAAAAAGAACAACAACTTCAAATCATGGAAGAGCTGATCAGGAAACAACTGAAGTGAAGGAAATTGAGAAGTCTAGGAAGGAAAACCGAAATGCTAGTGGTGTTTATAACAGAATCAATGAGAATGGGGAGATGTACTAGAATATTTTCCATTGGGAGAGTAAGGTCAACAATCCGAAAACCAAAGGAAAAAAATGTGTTGGTACTACATTTGTGGCCAAGTCTAAGTTGTTGTCTTTATTTAGATTTATGTTTCTGTTAGTTAAAAACATAATGCATAGTTTGTATTTTTATGTTGCAGCACTTTCCCAAGGAAATTTCCAAGAGCGTTCTTAGGCCAAATCAGAAAGACATTCAATTGTATGATGTTCAAAGGCAAAAAATTTACAACTGCAGAATTCTAATGGCAAAAAGGAACAACCATGATGTTGACAAGCATGAAAAGTACATAGGAGCTGGATGATATGAATACGAAAAGACACACAAATTTCGCAGTGGGGATGTGTTGTCTGTTAGGATGCCTAAATATGCTGATTTCATGTATGTGCATCACAGTAGCAGGAAATGATGTATGGGAATGGAAGTTAATGTTTTTGAAGCTTGTGTTGGATTTGTTATAGTTAGTGTTATTTTGGATGGTTTGTTTTATGTAATGTTTGGATAATTTACTTATTTTATTGTAAGTAATTTTTTAATTGGATAATTATGTTATTTGATAGAATTTATGTTGAAGTCTAATTTTGTTGAATTTCTCTATCAGTTTTGTTAGTTTGTTGTAATTTGCAATATATGGTAGGTTGCAATATATATTTGCATCACTGAATATGTTGAAATCCAAAAGTGGATTATATATTTACAAAGGAAGGAAAAAAATATGTTAAAGATGAATAACTAGTGTAATAGATTTGTAGAGGAATGCATTTGAATGGAAACATTTTATAAATATTATACTGTTTAATTTAAATGGCATGTGAATGGAAAAAGTTGTTATTTCTGCCAAAGATGAATATCAAGTATGATAGGTTTCAGCAATGATATAACCAAATGTGTGGGAAAAACCAACTGTATGTTAAATATCATTGCATTGATACAAAACTCATCTCACTCAATTGTACCCACCAGAATGTTTGCTAACTACATTTATTTATAACATTGCTTTAAAATCCCAATCGCTGACCTCTATACCCATTACAAAACTGTTTAAGTAAGTTGGAATTCAACAACAAAGAATACATAGTGTAGAAGATATTGAGAAAATTTTGTATATCACCACAATTAAGACAGTTGAAGGGCCCAATGACAAAGAGTAGGAGAAGTTCTTTATAAACACATAAATAGTTATATTTAACCACTAATAACCAATAAGTTGCATTCATAATATAATAGAGAACCACACATCTATTTCTTCGGGTTCTACCAGGTAATGTTATTTTACATGAATCATATGTTACAATAACAATCATAGTTTTTGTGTATGGTTGAAAAAAACTGTATGTTGTTTTACTACAACGCAGAAAGAAGTTGTTGTTGTTTGTTAAGTTGTGTATGCATGCATGTAGTAAAAAAACTCTGATGTCATTAATTTCCAGTGTTTCGCCTGTAGGCATGGAAGAAGTAATGTCTACTATAGAAATTCTAATGAGGGAAGTTGAAAGGAATCCTAATATAGACCCCCAAGAGAATGTAAATGAACAATTGATTGAAGTTGTGGATGCAGGCAATGTTCTACTAGAGACAGATGAAGAAATAGGTGATGTAAATGTAGAATATGATAGAATTTACTGGGAGCACGTGGTAACAGACTCATTAAATAAAGGAGTTAATGTTCCGATATTAATTTACAGTAAATTTTATTCCTATAGAACATGCTAAGCCATTTTAATTAATTTTCTTAAAAATGTCATTTAAGGAAGATTGCAAGGAATTATCAGCCAAAGAGTCTTTCTAAAATAACTTTACACGATGAAGAAACTGGGGATATATGTGACTGTATGGTTCATACTGCAGGCCTAAATCCTTATGAAAAATCAATTGGACATGGTTAGTATGAGTATGGGAAACACAAGCAACTTAGGTAAGGTGATGTGGTTGGTTTCACCGTTTTCCACCAGGAGATATATTCTACGTTGTGGTGAAGAGGTGTTGAAGTTTTTGGAATATTTGGTCAGCTGTCATGTAGTATATTTTGGTTATTAGTAATGTTTAACTTGTATGCTATCGTGTCATATATGGTGAATTGTTGAACATATCCATTGTAATGCACACTTGTTTACTTTCATATATCACTTGTTTGTACTATATGATAAATTATATTTTAAGTGTAAGTAATTATGGAAATATGCAAACAATTGATGACTTAAGTAATACAAATACATAATGTGCCATATAAATTATTATGAGATGAATTAAAAAAATAGAAAAAACGCAACAGAAATGGGTTGAACACACCAATTGCTCATGAAATAATTTAACTAATAATAGTTTAGGATGAGAGATGACAAATAAAACTGAGGTGCATATTAAATTTGTAAACATGATTATGGAGTCTGTATCCATTGAACAACATAGTAAATACAAAATAACATGAATTCCAAATCAGAGATGTCTACTTGATGGTGGTGTCAACTTCAATAGTTTAACTTTGGCAGCCAAACTTCCAGCACAACAATACTTTGCAAAATACTTATGTTCCTGGAAGAAGATAATTATTAGTTGAAAAAACTATTATAGATATTGAATGATGTTGTTACCACAACATAATAGTTGAGGGATACAACAATACTTTGCAAATTTGACATATACCTCTTATATGTTGTGGAAGATCTCATTATAGACAACATTAATTGTACTACCTTTGACATTAAATTTTTCATCATGTACAAATATTTTGATCCCTTTCTTAGAAGTCACCCTAGAAATTGCGACATAGATCTATTCGTGACTAAAAAAATCTCGTGGTAGATATAACCCAACCCAATAAAGAGATTGACCTTGTGATTTGTTGATGATCATTACATATGACACGATTAATGGGAATTTTCTACGATTTAGTTTGAAAGACCATGGAGATTATGACTGAGACATATCCATACGGGGTATGTAGATGAAGTTCCCGTGGACTTTACCACCCATAATTTGTGCATTAGTAACATAATTTTCCATTTTAGTCACAACTAAACATGTTCCATTACACAAGCCCCCTGACTGATCAATGTTTCTCGTGAGCATTACCGGAGTTCTAATCTTCAATTTTATATGATGATTGGGAAACACTGATGTTCTTAGAGAACTAAGAAATTTAGGACTAAGAAGTTCTATAACGTCCATGCCATGTATTTCAGATCTATCAATGGAATTTGAACTGTAGTAGTCTCTTGCTTCCCCTAATGACATAAAAATTGGCAAGGTATATGAAATGCTTATATATCATCTTGCCATGTAAAAAATATGGCACATATTACTAATTACTTGGCATT
This sequence comes from Lathyrus tuberosus, assembly GCA_022829125.1. Classification (NCBI taxonomy): domain Eukaryota; kingdom Viridiplantae; phylum Streptophyta; class Magnoliopsida; order Fabales; family Fabaceae; genus Lathyrus; species Lathyrus tuberosus. The sequence continues at coordinate 48,488 of JALAZF010000762.1, forward strand.
AAAAACATGTTTATTGATTTATTCAATTGTATTTATGGTTGCATCCAGAATATCTCGACTTCTTTGGTAGTCATATGATTGGTAATTCTCCAAAAAATTGGGAAATGTACTTTGTACAATAGCCTTAATTGGATCATCATAATTTGTGAGTAAAATATCTAATGGAATATCAAACTCCGCATATCCATCATTAGGTTTGGACATCTTACCTTCCCCATTTTTCAAAATTTATTTAGAGAATTGTTCGATTTCAAGACATTCATATGTGTTAGAACCACGTTGTAGCCACATGTTCTTGGTCAAAGTTAATACTTCATAGTGATTCCATATGTATGACGTATTTATTGAATTACGGACTATATCCGAATGGGTTCCTCTTTGGAAATCAAGGATAATTTTTTCTAAAATCACCACCAAAACAATAACTTTTATGCCAAATATGGTATTAGAATTGGGGTGGTTACTCATAATATCTCTACATGTTCTATCAAGCACCTCAAAAAATTATTTATGAGCCATATGTACCTCATCCCAAATTATCAACTGTATTTGTCTCAACAATTTTGCGAGGTCATACTTAGGTTCGATGTTGCAAAGTGAGTTTTCCAAAGCAGGCACTAGTATTTTGAACTTTGAATGGCTAGGTCTCCCACATGGGAGCAATGGCGATGCAATTCCATTGAATGTGTCTATCAACACAATTTTATGCTTGGATCTTAAAGCACTTGCAAGGCTGCTCCACATAAAAGTTTTACCAGTGCCTCCATAGCCATGTAAGAAAAATACACCACCTTTTTGCTTGTTAATATCATTTATGATTTTGCCATAAATAATATGTTGCTGTCTACAAAATAGGTATCCCTTTTATATACAGTCAAATATTCACACCTAAAAGGTGTTCAATAGTATAAACCGTAATAAATTGTATAGTATTAAATTGCAATGTAACAGTAGCATATACAACACATAAACAAATGCTACAGTAGAAGACATATCAGTTAATGACCCAAATAGTTTTGCAAATTCTGTTTTAAGTTGTTCAACATCATAATTCCTTTCTTCGTATATAAATTGATTTTCAAGTTGTTCAAGAACATACCCATTTGGATATGAAATCGTACGCAAGTCTTTCAATGCACGTCTATTTGCTTGCAATATCAATTCAATCTCCATTAATATCAGATTTTGTAAATCCGAGTCATTCAGAATTAGATATACGAAAATATAATTTATAATAATGTTAGTTTGTGATTTTGTCGAAAAACATAGCCATATCGACATATATTGGAAACTGTAAAGAATAATTGTTGAATACATGGATTATTTAACAACATTTTTTTGTGAGGGCAATATACCATCTGACAACCATGCCAAAGTATTGCTCCAAACTTGTCCTGGTCTATTTATTGTACCTGACAACAACACAACGACAAATAGTTTCCTTAAAAAGTGTCCGGAACCCCATTCACTTGCTTCTTTTATAGACAAAATAAATTCCTTATCATCCTCAAGAAATCTCATTGCAAAACATGCATCTCTAAAGGAAAATTATTGTGTTTCACCTACTTTACACATATCCTCTTAACTTGTTAGGTCTTTTACTACAGTTAACATCATTCTAAAAAATAATAGTTCACCTGTAGTAGATGGAACCCATATTAACCTCCCAATGGCAAAAACTTTCTTCCATGGTTTCCATACTTTTTATGTCATAAACAAATTTGGATACAAACTGACCCTATGTCAGATTTCTTACCTCTTCATACTTTTTATTTGCAACCAACCATGCTATAAACATAGATTCAGTGACACTGGCCTTTTCAAGCACATTTTCCACTGTTTCATATTCAATGAAATATATTGGCTTTTCTCCAATGAGATGGTAGAACATACGATATACAACAGGTTTTTTGAAATGAATTTTGAATGCCAATATTCTCCAATATGCATCACTTGGTGACACATACCTACAATCAAGATATTATTGAATTTCGTCAAAAAATGGTATTGATGAAGAAGTTTCATTATTGGCAGAGACAATTGAAGTTATGATTCTATGATAACCCTTATGTATATTATTATATATTTGAATAAATACTTAATAGAGGTACACTGGTTACACCTTTCCATATTGATGTGAGCTCGATACTTCAATAATAACCTAGTGTTATAAGGCACAACGTGTCTATTGTCAAGAGTAATACCATTTTTCTCAATTGTGTGGCTTTTTGACCTTTTTCTATATTGTGGATAACTATCTTTGTCAACAATAGTTGTTTCATTGAACTTTTTAGGGTAGTATTTTAACTATTTTCTGTTTTTCATGCACGGTGATGATAATCTTGACAATACACAAAGGCCATATATCATATGTTTCTTGACCAAATTGTAAAGTCTAGAATGTAATGAAGGGTTTGGTATTTTACATGAGATGATCTTATCAATATCAAAATGGTTCATATATTTACACTGAGGGTGGAAATAATTAGAATATGTGCATGTTACAATTCTATTTTTTGAAATTCAATTGTATATATAAATGTTATCATGAAAAAATTAATAGTTATAAGATGTAGTTAACATACAAACTGGTGTATAACATAACATGCAATGAGACATAGCAGAAAATGATACATTAATGAATAAACATCTCACATTCTAAAACCATTATGAGAATATGTCATCGCATGATATCAACCATCAACTCATAAAATTTAATTTTGAAAACCCTTGAAATGACATTAGGTCGATCATGTGGTTTTAAGTTGTATTTTTGCTAACTCTCTTTTGATTTCAGGCCAATTAGGATTACATGTGAAGGTCTAAAACAAACCTGTGAACCTAACTGAATGTAGAAGGCTGGACAACTCTTTTTTCATTCTTTGCATTAGTCTGTTTATTAGTGTTTGCTGCATTTTCTTGAAGTTTGTGGTATTTATTAACTCTCAATTTTGATTGATTCTTTCGTAGCCAATTTAGCCGCCCAGTCTCCATCATTGTGTAGCCATCAACCAAAAACAGTTGAAATAATCTTCGTGAAGAAAGAATTGTTGTTGACTCACATTTCCTTTGTTGCAATCTAAATGAAAGCCAATCCATAATGGTCTGATGATTTTTTTTCACAACTACATCACCATCATAAGGATGCAAAATATTATCCCGATAACCATCCTCACCATACAGAAATAACAATAGGTATTGATACACAAGGTAACTTGGATGAAACTCATCAATTATTTGAAAGTTACCACCACGCTCTTGCATTATTATATCCCTTTTTGTATCAGGCTCAATATCACTAACAATAAGGGCAACAACTTCGGACATTGTAGGCTTGTTCGACCATTAGAATTACGGTAAAATATTAGTCTCATTCTCAAATTCTGAACATGTTGTTGTATTATTATATCGAGTGCCATTCCAAAAGCTTTCGCATGAACATTACATTGATCCAACATTAACTTAAGATTTGTGACTATTGCCTTATCTATATTTTTGTTTTCCCTGTATATCAAAAATTGAGAAAACATATTTATATTGTAACAATTATTAATATGATTATTGATAAAACTAAGTTTTTTTGTAACTACCTGAAACATTCTATGCACTTTTTGATTTCGTTGTCAGTGTCGAATATATATAGTTGTGCATATTTAGGGGCGTTTCCAATTTCTGGTAGCACTGTCTCTATTCTATGGCAAGTTTGTCCATGAAGTCTTAGAGTTGGCGGACCACCTACATTGACTTTTTTTCAAACTTCAAACGGGTGAAGTGAATGAGAACATTGCATTATAAGTACTTGTATTCGCTTGATAATTCTTACCCTTAACCATTGTATGATCAAATAGGAGCTTCTGAAGAACTTATGGTGGGCCACCAATCATTGGTAGTTTTAATTTTCCTCCATGAAAACAATGTTAAAATTTGGGTAGTGTTATATTCTTTGATTTAGTCTTACGTTCTTGATACCACATCCATGCTTGACAATATTGACATTCCCACACATGATCTCCAATATCATAAAACCCAGTTAAACATTATATTATGTAGTCATTAAAAGTGTTAATTACAGAAGAACATAACTACAACATTCACCCATTAACGACATAAATAAAATACCTTGTAGGTGGTTTTCTACCATTTCTTCATCTTCGCTCAATATATCACAGTCAGAATTATCAATGCTTGTATTATCATTATCGAATTCAGATTTTTCTTCTTCCCCGGGTAAGCATGGATAATTGTTACTTCTTAGTTGTGCTGAAGTGTTTTCACAAACTTCAAAAATAATGTCTACCTGTCCATGATTTGCATTTGGAGCAGTCCTAGTGTTAACACGTTGTATTGTAGCTGGAAGGGGATGAGAAGTTGATACGTAAGAAGTAGTATCTTGGAACTGGTTTAATAGATTAATGATCGGAAAAATAGCAAGTGTACTATTTTCGCCGATGTAGTAATAATAAGGGAAAATTCCCCAAATGTCGATCTCAAGGACTGCGTATGAATATGAGTTCTAATTGTAATTCAATTAAACAAAAATATCTTGGGGGTTTGGGATTTGTTTTGGAAGATTATAATTCAATAGGAAGAAAATATAACAAAATAATAAAAGAAGTTTTGACAAATATGAGAAGCATGTCAGGGTAAGGTGTATGATTTGTTGTGTGACAACACATAATCCTTATTTCAATAAAAGTTGGAAACAATCAATTACTAGTACTTTAGTTTGTTTACTCCTAAGTCCTTAGTGAGAAAACTTATGATTACTCAACCTAATTACTATGTCCATATATAATCAAGGTTGAAATCAAGCATGATAATGTCAACAATATTCCAGTTGTTACAGGGTATCCCTAGTCCTAGGTAATATCTACTGAAGCTTAATCGCACAAAAGCATTAATAATGGTTGTCAGACCTAATTTCTAATCATAAATCAATCCCTATTGGTTCGACAGAGAAAGTATTAGAAACATTGAGCGATTAAATTGATTATGAAAAACAATTGTATTACTCAAAATAAGAAATCATGGTCCTTACAGAATCAAATCAGGGACACCCCCATAGCATTGGGGGGTTTATCTACTCATATTGTTAAAAGAAAATACAATGTAAAAAGTAAACATTACAAGAATTTGGATAAACTTGGATCGTCAATTGCTTCCGCTCATGAAAATACTCCGCCCTCCGAAAACCTTGTGCTCTCCAATCTTTGATCATAAAATTCTTCTCCCGTCAAAAGTCCTTCTTCTCTTTTCAAAAACTCTTCTAAATAGCGAAAAATCAAGTAACATTAGGTGGAAATGCCAAAAATACCCTCCAGGTCAATATTCAATTGAAATCAGCAAAAACGGGAAAAATTAGCGTCAAGGCCAACACGGTCCGTGTCAGGTGACACGGGTGCCCGTGTTGGCTCCCTGTGTCTCTTTCTTCAAGTTCTATTGTCCCAGGCCTGCTGACACGACCCGTGTCAGATGACACGACCAGTGTCAAGTGACACGGGTGCCTGTGTCAGCCCACTATTTCTCTTCAATTTGCTTTTTAAGCTCCATCTATGCTGACACGGCCCGTGTTGCCCCCTGTAAGATAAGCAAAATTCCACTGAAACTCCGTAAATTTTCTCTTTCTTGCACCGAGTTCTTTTGACACTATTGATGGAACTTGAAGATAATAACAACCAGTACACCAAAGCATAAAATGCAGAATAATTGAAATAAAACTTAAAATGCTAAAATGCGAAAATTACTTGCGAAAATAAAAATTAACTCAAAAAACAATAAAAATACGAAACAAGGTATTACCGCTTACATGGGTTGATGTCGAATAAGTGACAGAAACATAGTAAAAATGGTGATCGATCACAACCCCAAACTTAGCTCATTGCTTGCCCTCAAGCAATGTTCAGGATAACACATAGGTCACCCCCCAAAATACATACACAATCGACTTACCACAATACTGCTGAGATCTTTCGTAACTCACTTTCACTCTCCTTCCAAATTCTCCTGCCTCCCCGAATTGAATGTTTCGCCATACTTCCACATCAAAGCACTACTTTACCTGTTTTTCACACTCTCGCCAAATCTCTCTGGGTTAAACTGTTTTTCACTCAAATGTCAAAGTATGCAATATCAATTCATGAGCTTGAATACATTCTATTTTCATTTCACACACACACCACACACACTATTTGAGGTCTTTTAAGGTTGTATCGGGGCTTAGGTTATGGTGGGATAAACAAAAGAAACTGGAAAACAAATGGTTTTGGGCTCAGAATCAGTGTTGTCATTCTTGTCACTGTGTCACTTGGACTATTCATCATAGGGGTATTTTTAGACACCTTTTTAAGCTGGACTCCTTAGTTCCTACTCAAGTATTGCTACAAGTACATGAGGAGGTGTCACAAGTGTCAGATATACTCGGACAAAATCCATGTACCGCCAACACATCTCAAAGTTCTTTCTTCCCCATGGCCTTTTTCTATATGGGGAATCGACATAATCGGCATGATCGAACCCAAGGCTTCGAACGGACATCGGTTCATTCTAGTAGCCATTGACTACTTCACCAAGTGGGTCGAACCAGCATCGTACACCAATGAAACCAGACAAGTCGTGGTCCGTTTTATCAAAAACAATCTCATATGCCGTTATGGTGTTCCAAGCCAGACCATTACTGATAATGGATCTAACTTGAACAATAAGATGATGAAAGAGTTGTGCGCTGAGTTCAAGATCGAACACCATAACTCATCTCCCTACCGACCCAAGATGAATGGAGCGGTAGAAGCAGCTAACAAGAACATCAAAAAGATCATTCAAAAGATGGTTGTAACCTACAAAGACTGGAACGAGATGCTACCCTTTGCTCTTCATGGTTATCGCACATCTGTCCGCACTTCAAAAGGGGTAACCCCTTTCTCTCTAGTATATGGCATGGATGCAGTTCTCCCCATAGAAGTAGAGATCCCATCAATCCGGGTATTGATGGAAGCTAAGCTAACAGAAGCTGAATGGTGTCAAAGTCGACACGACGAACTGAATCTGATCGAAGACAAGCGAATAACGGCTCTATGCCACGGGCAGTTGTATCAACAGAGAATGAAGAAAGCATTTAACAAAAAGGTCCGACCCTGAGTCTTTAGAAAAGGGGACCTCGTGCTCAAGAAGATACAATCATTCCTCACTGATTCCCGGGGCAAATGGACTCCGAATTATGACGGCCCCTATGTGGTCAAGAAAGCTTTCTCAGGCGGCGCCTTGAGACTCGCAACCATGGATGGAGAGGAATTTGCCTACCCCACGAATGTTGACGTAGTCAAGAAATACTTCGCCTAAACAAAAAAAAAAGAAAAAAAAACGTCTCGGTGGATTGAAAACGCGAAAGGGCGGTCCAGGAAAAAATTAGAGACATAATAAAAAAATCATCCTGATGGATTGGAAATCTCAAAGTACAATCCAGGCAAAAATTAGGGATTAATGGCAAGTAACTACGTCCAGCAAAGGGGCAAATCCCCCCGCAGCAGTAATGCCATCCATCAGGAAAAATCAGTCAAGGTCATCTTCGATAGAAGCTCAGGATGTCCAGAATTCAAAATTGGTAGAAGGATAACGGTTGTGATGTTTCAATGTAGCCCTTTTCCCCTAAATTAACATTTTATAACTTTGTAAATACTCTAAGGAATCACGCGTTTGACTGAGTTCCATCCTATCAATAAAATTTGAGCCTTAGTACTTTTGTTTGCAATTCTTATTTTTTTTAGCTTTACAGAACGACATTTTAACATGATTAACGATTCTTGAAATAAAACAAAAATGAATTAACTTGTCAAATTTTTCTGCTTTTAAAACAAAGATGAAAATTCTTTTGACTGTTGAACATCGAAAGAACATCAATCGCTACTCCAAAGGCGATTAAGCTTCAAAGTGCAGAATTAAAGTACTCTTTCTAAACCAGTATGCCTGAACGAAGAATCAACTATATCAGATGTGATTTTCCCATCTGATATCCCCAACAGAGTTCTTGTCTCCTAAGCCCGACCAACGTTTTCCCCCGCGGGAACTACTTTTTCCTAAGCAAGGCAGAATTGCTATCTTGAACCAGTGATACTTCTCATTCCCTACAGTGGCCGAGTATCCAGTCATGTTCATCCACTAGTCTGTATGTCGTGTCAGTTTTGTCAGCATATACATACATACATCATGCATTATTAATTTACATTCATATTCATATTGCATCACTATCACTCTAGTCGGTCTTATCCCCTAGCGATAAAGGTCCTCTCACTCGAGTTGTCAGTTCTTTCCTTGTCAGGGAATGTTTTGTCTGAACCACCTTTCTCCCCAGTTTATTTCTGGGATGGAGACGGTTTTCGACCACATTGATAACATGAACCTTTGAAAAGCAAGAAAACTTTCGACGAACGTCACTCTTCACCATTGAAGATGATATGCTCGCTTTCCCGGATTTAAGGAAAATCCCCAGAGAAAGCCTCTTAATCAAAGATTCAGCAATACAGTAGTTTTTCTCTGGAACATTCGCTGACGAAAAGGTCATCAGCACCTCCAAGTTGGATTGCATCACATGGTATTTCTTCGAAAAGATCTCGAGGAAAAGTATGATGTAATATCCCCAAGCAGGAAACAGTCTCTCAAAAGACTCGTTGTCCCAGTAGAGCCAACAAATGGCGTCTCCAACAGAGAAGTTTGTACACCTCTACAACTCAGATGAATGGGTTTCCCTAGCAAGTCTGACATCAAAACTTTTTCAATCAAATGGCATCTCCCCAGGAAAATTCGGCGAGAAGTTTGATAAAGACCGCTACACATAGCGTCCCTTGTCAAGGAAGAAACTCGACAAGAAGAAACTAAGACCAGTTCCTTGGCTGAAAACCAGGATCGAGGGGACGTTTAGTTCAGAAAACTTAGACCAGTTCCTTGGTAGAAGACCAGGATCGAGGGGAAGTTTATATCAGAAACTGAGACCAGTTCCGTGGTTGAAGACCAGGATCAAGGGGAAGTTTATATCAGAAACCGAGACCAGTTTCGTGGTTGAAGACCAGGATTGAGGGGAAGTTTATATCAGAAACCGATACCAGTTCCGTGGTGGAAGACCAAGATCGAGGGGAAGTTTTACCTTTTCTAAGTATCAATGCTTAGCAAAAGAAGATGGACGAGCAAACTTCCATTCCTAACCACCATCAAAATTTCAGGTATTTCGATATTTAATCCTCTTGCACCCTGAATGCCCGAATACCTTCGCCATTCACACCTTCGGGTCCAAGAAGATTAAATAGGGGCATTTGTCATACCCCAAATTTTGACCACCAAGATTTCCCATCATTGTGCAAATCATCATCACAATATGGATGAACCATCATGCCCCATCAATATCCTCAGAGATGTTTGAGCATTCCCCACAATCAAGAATTAGGGTTTCAAGCCCTCTCAGGGCCTTAGACAAAGGATCAATCAAGAAATGACATGATCTTCAACTTGTCTAAACTCTCAAACACCCATAAAGGATCAAGAGGACTCCCACATCAAGAATCAAGTACAAGGGTGCAACATTCCAAGTGGATCAAGCCTCAACGTCGTCAGTGTCACCAAATTAGGGTTTTGGTCGACCAAGGCCTCCAGATGGAAATTTTCCTCTGGGCATAAGCCAATGCTTCAAAGCACAACCCAAGATACTCCAAGGGACCTCATGGACATAATCATCAAGCCAATTTAACCTCAGGGGATGCATTTACCCAAAAATCAGGAATTAGGGTTTCTTGACCTAATTCACCCCTAAGTTGACTTTTGGGACAAAGCATGAGCCAAGACCTCAAGACATGATTTGAGGGCCTCCAATATACTACATTAACCCATTTGCAACAATGGATTGGCCCAAGAAGCTTGATCCACAAGTTTCAATTTCATCAGGACCACAATTAGGGTTTTGAAGGAAAAAGTCAACTGTACCTTTGACTTTTGACCAGGACATGCTTCCAAACCTTGTGACATGATTCAATACACCCTATAACACCTATGGAATCCATCCATTAGGTTTGATTTAGGTCAAGGGCTTGATTTCACAAAGGATCGCACATTTTGGATTTCTTCCGATAAAAAGTCAACTGTACAAAAATCCAAAGTTTGACTTTTTGGGTTTTTGGTCAACCAAGGTTCCTTAACCCTAAAATAATGTTAATATTTGATTTGAATCATCTTTCATCAAGAAAAATCAAAGAAAGTGAGTTAACTTGTAAAAGGGGTAACCATAAAAAACTAAGAATTTTCTAAGTTATGGAACAAAGTGGCTAAGGTACCAACTTCCAAGGACCATAACTTGAGATCCAAGCAACCATTTTGGATGGTCCAACGCTGGATTTGTAGCTCTCATTACATACTTCAAAAGTGTCAACTACATCTCATTCCAATTCCTCATGGATTTTTAGTTATGGAGTGATCAAAATGGCTAAAAACATGAAAATGACATTTTTCCAACATAGTGAAATTTTCACTAAGTCAAAATCTGCCTTAATTTTTCCAAAATGTAGGGGCAGTTTTCACCTTGATCCAAGTCAAACCAGGTCTACGGGTGGACATCAAAGTTAAAGTATGCCATAAGGGCTTTCCAACAAGTACCAGATCATCTCCAAATTCCATTTGAGCAAGGAGATACAACCCTTGGAACATGGCACCATGAATTAGTTTTTACAAGGCAGAATTTGTGCATTTTGCTCGATTTGTCCAAATCTGATAAATCCAAGCCTTGTCATCAATTTGGACACATCTGAGGATTAAATCCAAGGGGGGTGATCTGATCTCCAAGCCTCCAAAGTCCAAAAATCTACAAGTAGCCATGCCAAACCTAAAAGAGCTAAAAAGTGCCAAGACTCCAATTTTGTTTCCAAGCCTTTAATGAATGCATCAAGGTGGCATGAACTGAGCCTATTCCAACTGAATTCAGTCCAAACTTATCTCTGAACCAAAGCTACAAAGCCTGTGCTCTAATCTCAAGTCAATGGCTAGAGCAGACTTGAGATTCCATTTAATCACAATTGACCACAGGCCTGTACCAGTTGCCATTCACTATTGATGCCAAAACAAACTTGTTGCACTATAAATAGACATCAATTACGACCAGTTTGAGTACACCAAAGCACCCAAACTGATGCTTTCCTCAAAATCACCACTTTCACTCTAATTTTGCCTTCTAACTCAAGGCACTATCGGGTTTTGAGTTTGAGAGCAATTCCAACCAAACCAATCACACACACACACACACCTCACATATAACATATAGAAGTGATCCATAACACAAAATCACATCGGGAACATCAGGTTCTCAAAATCACCAGCCAATTGCTTAAGTTCTTGACAGATTTGCAGTTGGGGTACCATCTCAAGTTCCAGATCATTTCCATTCATTCCAAGCACTCAAACACAATCCTTGGCACCTAGGGAAGCTGTCCAGATCATTGGAACCTAGCTGTAACACCTTTAACTCAGAACTCGATCACCAGCTGCAAGAGGTAAGCATGAACTCTTCAAACTCCATGATGCATGCATATTTTACTGCACAATAATTTTGCCACATGTTCCTAATCATGTATGGAGTGATAACCCTCAATCAATTGCCATGAATCACTCATGTATGGAATTTCATGGTGTTCATGCTGAAATTAGGGTTCTTGAGATTTTCTTCTGATTTCTCCCTCAATACTCAAAATAAATGCAATTAATATATATGGTTGTGATCCTTGTTCAAAAACGTGCAAGATTGGTACTTGAATCGTGCAAAACCATTGAGAAATCATGGAGAAAAGTGAGAAAATGCAAATATGAAAAAACAGAGGGCGCGGGCAAGAACTTGGTGTTCTTGGCGCCCTTTTTCAAATTTTTAAATATTTGAATATTTTGTTATTTTCGTTAATTGATTCAAAAATTCATTTTTCTCTGAATATTTATGCTTTTGAATTGATTCTTTTTCTCAAAATTCACTAAAATGTTTAAATATTTTATTTTACAAAAAAATCCAATTTATATTATTTATTTAATATAGTTAGAATTTTTGTAATTAATTTCATTTTTGTTGTTTTTAAACATTTTTAAATGAAATTCCCACTTTGATCTTTCAAAACCAATTGAATTTCAAACTTTCATGTAGTTAAACATGACTTTTCAAAATATTTTTCAAGGTGTACAACTTATTTTTGAATATATTTGGTATTTTATATCAGTTTTTTCATTTAATTTCCTTTGAAAAATAACATTTTTATTTAAAATTAGGGTTTCCTCTTGATTTTAAATTTTAAAACACTTTTGGGCCTCTAATAGAGTGTAAAACCCAATCCCTTTGTAAATAAACCTTTTTAGGCCTCACACATTGTATAAGTCCCTCTGTATATTTTCAAAAGTTCGGCGTGATCGTCGCCTTTGTAACAAAATTAACTGGGCTTCTCCTTGAGCTATAAGACCCATCTTTATTCATTTTCAAACTCTTTGGGCCTTTAATAGAGTGTAAGACCCAATCCTTTGTTGTACAACAATACCTTTTTGGGCCTCAGTCATTGTATAAGTCCCTTTGCGATTCTCAAAACGACGGTGCGATCACTATCTTTCATTGGGACTCCCCTCGTGTTGTAAGTCCCATCTTTCTTTTTCAAAACCTCTTTGGGCCTCTCCTTGAGTTGTAAGATCCATCCCTTTGTACAGAAAACCCCTTTGGGCCTCAGTCGTTGTATAAGTCCCGATACGACATTCAAAACAGTGGTGCGATCACTGTTAAAACTTGGGCCTCTCCTTGAGTATAAGCCCCAACAATCTTTTCAAAAACAACTTCTATTTTGATTTAGATTCAAATATACATGTTGTTATCAAAATTTTCTTTAATTTCTTTGAACAACTAACAATACAGCATGAAAGCTTGCTCACCTGTAAGTTTTAACCGCTTTCATTTACTCGCTTTCATATATATAACTATATTGTGGGAAGCTGCGCACTGTAAGTCTTCTTTCATATCCTTTTAAATACTTGTCATATATCAACTGTATATATACTAGTATAGCTATTTAGAGTTTTCCCCGGCAACTAGGTCTAGAACTAGGTAAAGCCAGTTGGTCACTCTTGGATACAGTCAAAACTAGATCCCCATAGGATTTCTAGATACAGTCTTGTCTTCTCTTGGGCTTAAACAATATGGAACAAAGAGAAAGACAGTATTATCGGTGAACCTTTTCTCAGGCTATCACTATTAGAAATTGTCAAAGAAATTCTACTCCCCAGAGTTGATCTGTTCTCGGTGAATAACATCTCTTGAATTTCTTCAAACCTCAGAACTTTCACTAAATGATCTATTCTCTGTGAATAGCATTTCTTGGACTTTTTTTAGTTTGGGACCCACAGGCTTCCTAAAAGCATCCCCGCCCCCTCTTAGGCTTTGTACAAGGACCCTCTGGCTTCTTAGAAGTACTCATGCCTTCTCTTGGGCTTAATACAAGGACCCTAAAGACCTCCTAAAGGTATAAGACAGAACTTAGTCATCCTTTGCTAGCGCGGTCTTTCCAGTGCCAAATCTCAGACCAGTTTAGGGTTGATTCTCATCCCTTAAAACACCCACCTCCTCTTGGGCATCATACAAAAGATAAAACTCTTCCACACCAGTAGACTGGGATAGTCTAACCTTGAGTCTCAAAGACATTCTCAAGTTCCTTACAAACATAGGAAGAAACCCCGGTCACTCTGGATAAATCTCCTGTAGAGTTAAAACCCATGGGTTCTAAAACCCAGTCTCTCTCCTAAAAATCCCCAAGCCAGGGTCAGTTTATCATCAGTATAACACTATCCCAAATCAGAACCTCAAGGCATCTGATACCTCAACTCTTCTGTAACCCTCAGCGAGAGTTGATTCCCCATTTGGACCTGCTTAGGGATCTCAATAATCCTCAACAGAAGCTAGCCTCCTCTTAGGCTTTGTATAATGACCTTTCCTCAGCACAATCAGCCTCCTCTTGGACTTTGTACAATGATTCTCCCCAGCGGAGCTAACCTTTTCAGACTCTCTTGTTGAGTGAATCACTTTCAGACTCTCTTGTTGAGTCAATCACCTTTGCAGACTCTCTTGTTGAGTCAATCACCTTTCAGTACTCTCTTGTTGAGTCAACCTTTTAGCTTCAATCTCAGGCTTTGTACGAGACAGATAAAAACACTCTCTTGTTGAGTCAATCTTTTCCAGCCTCCTCCTAGGCTTGGCATAAAGATTTCCCCTAGCAGAAGTCAGCCTCCTCTTAGGAAGAATGATTTCTCCAGATTGTTCAGCCACAATCCTGGGCTTCGTACAAGGCAAATAAAAGCACTCTCTTGTTGAGTCAAACCCGTTTAGCCTCAATCTTGGGCTTTATACAAGACATAAATCTTCATAACATTCTCTCAAGCTTGGGACAAGTATCTTCCCTAGTGGAGTCAATTCCTCCTAGCCTTCTTTAGGCTTCGAGAAATAAATTCCCTAAGTTGAGTCAAAATCTTTTCAGCCTCAATCTTGGGCTTTGTACAAGACATATAATACTCTCCCGCAGAGTCAAACTCAGTATAGCCTCAATCTTGGGCTTTGTACAAGACACGTAAAAATATCCTCTTCCGAGTCAGTTAAATTTCCCATTTCAGCCTCAATCTTGGGCTTCGTACAAGACATATACAAACCTCCCCGGCGGAGTCAAAATCCCTTTTTAGCCTCAATCTTAGGCTTTGTACAAGACAGATAGAACATTTTCCCCGGAAAAGTCAAACTTTTAGCCTCCTCTTAGGCTTTGTATAATGATATCCCTAAAAAGTCAGTCTCTTTTTTTTGCCTCAATCTTGGGCTTTGTACAAGACATATAAACACTCTCTTGTTGAGTCGGTCATCTCCAGCCTCCTCTTAGGCTTTGTATAAGGACTTCCCCAGTGGAGTCAATCAACCTCTTAGCTTCAACCTTGGGCTTTGATAAAGGCACACAAAAATCAACAATCCCCTTAGAGGAAGTCCAATCCCTCTTTAGAGATGACAAATTCTCTCTCAGTTAAAACCTTTTAGCTTCAATCTTGGGCTTTGAACAAGACACCAAACATCTTTTTCCTCCCTTAGAATAGGAGGAACTACGATTACTCTGATTTCCCCATTTTTTTAAACAGGAATACGTAGGCATAAGGTTGCGAAATCTTAGCGAGCATACTAATCAAAAACTCTAGGTCCAGTACCTTCATACCAATCAAAACTTAGGTCCAGTACCTTACCAAAAACACCCGAACATCAACAAAAACTCACTCTCTCTCATATTTCCCAAGAAACTTTCCCAACCCATTAAAGGATAAACACCATCAAGTATAAAGCAAAACCTAAAGCTAATATCCTACGGATAACAACATATAGGATGGGTAATTGACAACTCCCCATTGTATAACCTGACCCCGGACCCCCCAATCTCTTTAAAAACGTTTGTTCAGTTAAACAATCGCGTGCAAGGTTAGTTTTAGATAGCTTCCCTTTCCCTTCCAGCTTCACGGGACAAATAAGAAATCAGAAAGTAGCACCCCTCCTCATTATGGGGAGAAACCCAAAAACCAGCGATAAGGTGGTCGCGTCACCGACAAAAATCGCTCGCTACAGTAAAATGGCGACTCTGCTGGGAAATAATTTTTTTGTTAGGATTATAGACTAGAATTCTTAAGAGGTCTAGGATGTTAGTTTTAGGAATGAATATATATATCGCTTTTCCTACTTGATATCCGTGTTTACTTTTCTGCAAATGGGACTGCGGGTGATGCCGCATCTGGAAAGTTTGAGTGACACCTAAGATAAGTGATGGCATTAGTGTCATACCCCAAATTTTGACCCCTAAGATTTCCCTTCATTTTGAAAATCATCATCACAATATGGATGTACCTTCATGCCTCATCAATCTCCTCAAGGATTGTTGAGCATTCACCACAATCAAGAATTAGGGTTTCAAGCCCTCTCAGAGCCTTAGACAAAGGATCAATCAAGAAATGACATGATCTTCAACTTGTCTAACCTCTCAAACACCTATAAAGGATCAAGAGAACTCCCACATCAAGAATTAAGTACAAGGTTGCAACATTCCAAGTGGATCAAGCCCCTAGATCGCCAGTGTCACCAAATTAGGGTTTTGGTCGACCAAGGCCTCCAGATGGAAATTTTCCTCTGGGCATGAGCCAATGCTCCAAAGAACAACCCAAGATACTCCAAGGGACCTCATGGACCCAATCATCAAGTCAAATTAACCTCAGGGGATGCATTTACCCAAAAGTCAGGAATTAGGGTTTCTTGACCTAATTCACCCCTAAGTTGACTTTTGGGACAAAACATGAGTCAAGACCTTAAGACATGATTTGAGAGTCTCTAATACACCACATTGATCCATTTGCAACAATGGATTGATCCAAGAAGCTTGATCCACAAGTTTCAATTTCATCTGGACCACAATTAGGGTTTCAAGGGAAAAGTCAACTGTACCTTTGACTTTTGACCAAGACATGCTCCCAAACCTTGGGACATGATTCAATACACCCTATAACACCTATGGAATATGCCCATTAGGTTTGATTTAGGTCAAGGACTTGATTTCACAAAGGATCGCACAGTTTGGATTTCATCCGATAAAAAGTCAACTGTGCACAAAATCAAATTTGACTTTTTGGAATTTTTCACAATTATGGTTCTTTAACCCTAAAACAATGTTAATATGTGATTGGAATCATCATTCATCAAGAAAAATCAAAGAAAGTGAGTTAACTTGTAAAACGGGTAACCATAAAAAACTTAGAATTTTTCTAAGTTATGGAACAAAGTGGCTAGGGTACCAACTTCCAAGGACCATAACTTGAGATCCAAGCAACCATTTTGGATGGTCCAAAGCTGGATTTCTAGCTCTCATGGCATACTTCAAAAGTGTCAACTACATCTCATTCCAATTCTCCATGGATTTTTAGTTATGGAGTGATCAAAATGGCAAAAAACATGAAAGTGACATTTTTCCAACACTTAGTGAAATTTTCACTAAGTCAGAATGTGCCTTATTTTTTCCCAAATGTAGAGGCATTTTTCATTGTAATTCAAGTTGGCTCAAAACCAAAGTTGGACATCATGTTGGAATAGGATATGTCAGCTTTCCAAAGTGACCAAGAACACCCTCAAACTCCATTTGAGCTAGGAGTTATGACAGCTGCAACATGCCTTGCTGCAAACTGTCTTGGCAAGGCAGATTTGTGCATAAGGGCTCGATTTGATCAAATTGTGCAACAACAAGCATGGTTATCCATCTGCACACCTCAAGAGGGAACAAACAAGGGACAAACACTGATCTATCAGCCTCCAAAGTCCCAAAATCTACAAGTAGCATGCCAAACCTAAAAAGCCTAAAAGAGGCCAAGACTCCAATTTTGTTTCCAAGCATTCAATGGATGCACCAAGGTGGCATGAACTGAGTCTATTCCAACTGAATGAGTCAAGGATAAGCTATGAATCAAAGAACCATAGGCCTGTGCTCAAATCTCAAGTCAATGGCTAGAGGAGACTTGAGATTCCATTTGATCCATATTGGCCAAAGGCCTGCGGCAGTTGCCATTCCCTATTGATTCCAAAACAAACTTGACACACTATAAATAGACCTCATTTCTAATCAGTTTGAGTACACCAAAGGCCTATAACACTTGCCTTTCTCAAAATCACACTCTCATTTCCAAAAATGCCTTCTAATGCAAGCTACTATCGGGTTTTGAATTAGAATGTGTCTTCAACCAAACCAATCACACGCACACCTCATAAACATCATATGTGAGCTGATCAAACACTAAACCAACAACTGGAACACTAAATTCATGAAATCATCATCCATTTGCTCAAGTTTTCAACAAAGTTGCAGTTGAGGTGCCATAATCTGTTCCAGTTCATTTCAAATCAATCCAAGCTTTCAAACACACTGCATATGGTGTAGGGAAGCTGTTCAGATCATCACAACTCATCTGTAACACCTCTAACTCAAAAATCAAATTGCTCTTGCTGCCACGACCTTCAAGTAAGCCTAAACTTGGTCATCTCATAATTTATGCATATTTCCTCGCACAAAACTTTTGCCAAATGTTCATAATCATGCATAGAATGTTTCCCCTCTATTGATTACTTTGTGTGAATCGTGTATCAAATTTCTCAGCCTTCATGCAGAAATTAGGGTTCTTGAGGTTTTGTTTGGATTTCTCATTCCATGCTTAAAATAAATGAAATTAAAGACCATAGACATGATCGTGAGTTGAAAACGAGCAGATTGATATGTGGATTGTATGATTCCATCAAGTATTCAGTGAGATTGATAAGAAAACGCAAATCTGGGCAAAATAGGGCACGCGGACAAGAACAAGGTGTTCTTGGCGCCCTTTTTCAAATATTCAAATATTTGAATTTTGTGATTTTATTTAATTGATTCAAAAATTAATTTCTCTCTGAATTTTAATGATTTTGAGTTGATTCTTTTTTTAATAATTCACAAAAATGTTAAAATATTTTATTTTACAAAAATTCCCCAAAAATATTATTTATTTCATATACTTGATATTTTTGCAAAGAATTAATTTTTATTTATTTTTTAACATTTAAAATATTTTTTCCTTCTTGATTTTCCAAACTTAAATGATTTTTAGTCATTGTGTGGATAAAAACATGATTTTTGAAACATTGATCCATGATCACCACTCATTTTTCACATGTTTTCAATGATTTGTATTAATTTTTAAACAAAATTAATTCCATTTTTAAAACAAAATTAGGGTTTTGATTGATTCCACCCTCATCAATCTTTTTCAAACACTCATGGGCCTCTAATAGAGTGTAAGACCCAATCTCCTTTTAACCAAAATCATTTTGGGCCTCAGATATTGTATAAGTCCCTCGGCATTAAAAGAATCTCGGCGCGATTGCCATTTCAGAGCAAAAATAATTTTGGGCCCACCCTCGTGTTGTAAGTCCCACTTTTCCTTTTCAAAACCTCTTTGGGCCTCTTGAGAGAGTGTAAGACCCAACCCCTTTGTAAATAAATAATCTTTGGGCCTCAGGACATTGTATAAGTCCCACTGTATTTTCAAAACCACGACGCGGTCGTCGCCTTTTAAAACAAAATCATATGGGCGTACCCTCGTGTTATAAGTCCCATTTCTTTTCTTTAAATACTCTTTGGGCCTCTATTAGAGTGTAAGACCCAACCATTTTAAATAAACTTTGGGCCTCAGACATTGTATAAGTCCCGATACGGTATTCAAAACAACGGTGCGATCACTGTTAAAACTTGGGCCTCTGCTTGAGTATAAGTCCCACAATCTTTTCAAAATAATTTCCCTTTTGATTTAGATTCAATATACATGATGTTATCAAAACTTTCTTTAATTTCTCTGAACAACTAACAATACAGCATGGAAGCTTGCTCACCTGTAAGTTTTAACAGCTCTTGTTAGTTCTTGGATTGGCTGGAATTTTGGTAAAACAAAGTATGTTCAATGTTGATGTCAAGGTGGTGATGTTGCAACATTGAGTCTTAACACTGGGCTGTGTTAAGTATTTAAATTGCTAAAGTTGGATGTCTGATGTCACATGGCGATGTTGTGACATTAGATCTGCAGAATTAATAACATCAGGTTGTGATGTTGTTAGGGTTCGCGTGTTAGCTGGAATTGTGGAGAGCAAGCTGTCTCATTGGATGCGAATATCTTGGGATAGATATTTTCTGCTGCAGATTTGTAGGAGATTTAAAAGGTTGAAGATTTAAAAAGATTTTAGGAGAAAATCTGTTTTAAATATTCAGTTTTAAATAACAAATCGGGCGAGATTTTGTAGCAAGTCCAAGACCAATTCAAGGAGCTATATAAAGCGCACAAGACCAAAGGAAAAGGTACAGAAATACAGAGAGAAGATCAAGAGCATAGGCTGAGTGTCTTGAGTATTTTGTACGAGTTTTATATACACCATTCTAGGTTGAATTGGTGAGTTGTTTTCTGTCCTCTCTAAAGCTGTGAAGCAAAGAGAGTTGTGTAACTTGATCAAAGCTGTGAAGCAGGATCAAGGTTTCTCAAAGAGGTTGTTCTTTGAGAGGTTTTAGGGATTGAGTAGTGTTCTCATATCTAAGTGGTTTCTTAGGTAGAAAGTCACTAGTAGGAATTAAGATTAGGAGATTGTCAACTGGGTTGTTGAGTTTGTAATTTAATTATACAAGTAGTGAATTTCATCCCTGGCTTGGTAGCCCCCAGACGTAGGTAGTTAGACCGAATTGGGTGAATAATTTGGTGTGTTATTCTGCTGTTTAATTTGTCCATTGTGCAGAGTGTGTTGTTGTGACATCGCACCTTAACATCACACGTCTGATACCATAATTTCAATTGGTATCAGAGCAGGCATCCTGTCTGTCTCTGGGTGAGATCTAGGGAAGTTACTTTCTGGTGTAAAGATGGACAAGGAAGTTGGAGGATTTGTCAACAGACCCCCTATTTTGGATGGCTCGAATTATGACTATTGGAAGCCAAGGATGATCACCTTTTTGAAATCCTTGGACAGCAGGGCATGGAAGGCTATTATTAAAGAATGGAAAGCACATGTTATGTGTGAGAAAGATGATGCTGGCAAAGATAAAGAAAGCACGTCAAAGCCAAAGCCTGAAGAAGAATGGACCAAGGAAGAAGATGAGCTTGCCCTTGGAAATTCCAAAGCTCTAAATGCAATTTTCAATGGAGTGGATACGAATATTTTTAGGTTAATCAATACCTGTGAAGTTGCTAAGGAAGCGTGGGATATTTTGAAGGCCACTCATGAAGGTACATCTAGAGTTAAAATGTCAAGACTTCAGATTCTAACATCAAAATTTGAAAGCTTGAAGATGAAGGAAGATGAGACTATTCATGACTTCCACATGAGTGTTCTTGAGCTGACTAATGCATCCAGTGCTCTTGGTGAAAAGATGTCAGATGAAAACCTTGTAAGGAAGATTCTTAGGTCCCTTCCTAAGAAGTATAAGATGAAGGTAACTGCCATTGAAGAATCACAAGACATCAGCAAGATGAGAGTTGATGAGCTCATTGGATCTCTTCAAACTTTTGAGCTTGGGTTGAATGAGGAAGAACCAGAAAAGAAGCCTAAGAGTATAGCCTTGGTGTCAAATGATCAAGAAGAAAAAGGGAAGAGTACTGAATCCCAGGAGGACTTATCTCAGGCCATAGCTATGTTGGGAAGGCAGTTCAACAAAGTGTTCAAGAGGATGAACAATAACTCCAGGCCTAATGTCAAGAACATATCTTCTGACATCAGCAAGTCAAAAGAGAAAGATGAAGAGAAGACTGCCCAGGATAAAGGTGTTCAGTGCTTTGAATGTGAAGGGTATGGACATGTCAAGAAAGAATGTCCCACATTCTTAAAGAAGCAGAAGAAGGGCATGACAGTTTCCTGGTCTGACTCTGATAGTGAAAGTGAAGGTGAGTCAGCAAAGCATGTTAGAGCTTTGACAGGAACTGTTGTTTCTGATGATGATTCTAGTGATGGGGAAATAACCTTTGAGGAGCTAGCTTCTACTTATCAAGAGCTTTGTCTGAAGAGTGCTGAAATCTGTCAAGAAAACAAGAGTCAAAAGGAACAGATTGCTCAGCTTGAGGCTGCTAAAGCTGATTTGGAAAATGAAGTCTCACTGGTCAAAGCTCATCTTGATCATATGACCAAATCTGTTAGGATGCTGAGCTGTGGTACAGACACACTTGATAAGATCCTTCTGACAGAAAAGGTTGCTGGTGATAAGTCAGGTATAGGATTTGTGGCTGAGAAAAAGGTTTCTGCTGAAGCAAGCACTTCAGGAACAAAGAAGGAGGGTCCCCATCAGAGGAAGATGCAGCCTCAAGGAGCTAGTCAGTATATGCCTCCCCAATATCACAAGAGCATGCAAGCTACAAGGTTGAAATAGAACATGTCTCATCAGATGTCTCAACATCAGGGAGATTGGTATGGATATGAATACAACAAGGCGGTGCCCCATTACTATGGAAGAAGGAAACCTCATCACCATAGAAGACAACCTAGAAGATATCATCCTCAGTTTAGGAGACAGTCTACCTATGGTAAAAGACATCAGCACCATAGAAGACAGGCCAACTATGGTAGAAGGAGAAATCATTATGGTGGCAGCACCAACAGTATCATTGTCAAAGGGGCAGAAGGTTTAACCACTTCAGAGATGATAGAGTCAGATGCTTCTATTGTGGCAGGTTTGGACATATGCAGTCCTCTTGCTCCAAGCTTCATGGTTATCCAAATTCTGCTCCCCAACCCAGACAGAAGGAGGTCAGGCCCAAGGTGGTAAAATAATGGGTTCCTAAAGCTCAGGACACATGTCTATTGGCTCATACCTCAGATGGACATTTTGCCATGGATGCATGGTACTTTGACAGTGGATGTTCAAAGCACATGACTGGATCCAAGGAGCAGCTGGTGGAGTTCAATCCTTTCCATGCAAATAAGGTTGTGTTTGGCAATGGAGAAAAAGGAGTAGTAGAAGGAGTTGGAAGAGTGAAGAATCATGATGGTCTTACTCTTGATAGTGTGATCCTTGTCCAAGGTTTGAATGCTAATCTGATTAGCATAAGTCAGCTATGTGATGAAGGTTACAAAGTTAACTACACCAAAGATGAGTGTGTGGTATCTGATGAGCATAATTAGGTTGTTATGAAGGGTGTCAGATCCAAAGATAATTGCTATCAGTGGATACCTCAAGTGGACAGCTTATCTAGTGATGTTAAGGATGATGCTGTAACATCAGATGGTGACATCAAGTGTGAAAGTATGGTGAAAAGTCAATCTGGGTTAATGACTTATGGTGCTGTTACTCCTAAGTTGGATGATGTGTTAAAAGTCAACTTGAGTAGTCAGTTATGTGAGCAAGATGAAGGAGTCAACAATGTTGATGGAAGGATCAAAAGTTGTGACCTTAAGAAGTGTTGGGAGCTGAATACTTGCAAGGCCAAGAAAGATGACAACCTGACTAATGACTCCTATAGTTCAGAAGAAAAATTTCACAGGTTGACAATCCTTAGGTTGGAAGATGCAGATGTTAGAGCTGATGTTAAAACATCTCAAGTCAAGAAAGGTACTTCAAGCCTTAAAATAAAGAAGAGTGATGATGAACTAATTGCAAAAGTGGTTCCTGGGGTTGCTAAACGACTGAAACCAAGGAGGAGGAAAGCTATTGAGTCACCTCCAAAGATGAGAACTGATAAGCAGAAGATCTATGTGGATGATACTACAAAATCCAGGAGTAAAGTGTTCATCTCTTCTAGAAATAGGAAGATCAGAGATAAGTCTGATGATAATGTCCAGGATATCTCTCAAATGAAGGAAGTCGTTGTTGTTAGAACTTCTGAGAAAATTCAAAAGGCCATACTAGATAACATTCCTGTGCTTTTCATAAAATGGTGGAAGTATGATCTGGAAAAAGAATTTGGTATAGATACTCAGGATATGGTTGAGTTTGCTAGGATATGGTTCAGAGAGGGTGTGGGAACTTATGGTATTCAGGTGTGTATGAATAAGTTGCTCTGACTGTGTTTTATTGGGAGCTTCTTGAAGGACTTCTTTGTGCAATGAGTCCTTTGAATGGTGATGAGAAGCTGATGTCCCAAAAGATGTTATAACGTCATGTTTGCTGGTGGTTATATCTGGAAGATGATTAAGATTGGACATGTGGAGTTGGATGCTCTAGCATTTTTGGTCAGAAGAGGTGGAGATTATGGTCATGTGTTTAGTAGCTTGTTCTGGCAAAGCATGACTACTGTCTTTGAAGACTTCACCAGTTTCAACAACTACTGGTGGATGTAAGGATGGAGGAATTGTGATCTCTTGAAGAGACTGGATCTCAGTAAAGCTTATAAGTAAACTGAGAATTTGTGGAGTTTGTGACACAGTGTTGAGTAGAGCATATGTAATACCCTGGTGTCAAGAGTGTCAAGAGTATCCTTGGTGAAGGATGTCTTTGTTCTGGATCTGAAGCTTAGTGCTTACATTATATCTAAGGAGCATCTACATAGTCATACAGGAGAATGATGAAGTAGAAGGTTTGCCTTGGATGGTGAAGATGAATTGTATGATAGCCTCTGGAGAAAGGGACAGTGGTACCAAAATGCATGTACTCAGAAAATGTGCTCAAATGTTCATCTCCATCTAGAGCAGTTGTTAATCATGATAGGGGGAGTACTTGTCTATGGATTTTGCAGCAAAGGTGCATTTCTTGTGAAGATTGGTTGCCTCTTATGAGGATATAATGTCAGATAGCATTAGGTTGTTGATTGGTGTTTTGGTGTGGCATTGAATGGTTCTAGTCATATGAAGCAAATTGTTTGAATCTTGCGCGCACATGCTTCTGAGGAGATGTCTGAAGACAAGATTGAATCATGGCCTTGAATAGATTGTACACTTGTCTTAGTGTGTGTGAGGAGTTGACTTAGAGTTCAGTGGAAGACATTGTGTGTGTGCTTCAGATCTTATGGATGATTGTGTGAAGCCTTCATAACTGGATGGATAAAGAATATGTATGGATATTCAAAATGTGGATATTACTGGCAGAAGAATTATGGTTTTGTACAGGGTGTCATAGGAGATTTAACTTGTTGAGGTTTGTCTAATTGTGGCTAAAAATGGGGAGAAATAGCCAAGTGAGCCAAGAGTATCAAAGAGTACAAATGTCAAATGCTGCTAAAGTGATGTGATGCAGAAGTGCATAAATTCAGGGGGAGTAATTGCTAATCTGCTGAACAGCTGTTATGCTGGTTCTTGTTTTGAGGGGGAGCACCATTGTTGATTGTTGAAAATTGTAGCTGTTGAAGATGGTGCTGCAGCAGAGTTTTGTGTGAAGTGAAGTCTTTATGAATTAAAGATGCTGCTGTTTGAAGAATCAGAAATTATTCAATTTTATTCCGTTGCTAAAGTCTCTGAAGGTGCAGAGATTGTTTTAGCCAAAATTAGCCAAAGGGGGAGATTGTTAGTTCTTGGATTGGCTGGAATTTTGGTAAAACAAAGTACTTTCAATGTTGATGTCAAGGTGGTGATGTTGCAACATTGAGTCTTAACACTGGGTTGTGTTAAGTATTTAAATTGCTGAAGCTGGTTGTCTGATGTCACATGGCGATGTTGTGACATTAGATCTGCAGAATTAATAACATCAGGTTGTGATGTTGTTAGGGTTCGCGTGTTAGCTGGAATTGTGAAGAGCAAGCTGTCTCATTGGATGCGAATATCTTGGGATAGATATTTTCTGCTGCAAAGGAGATCTGGTGCAGACTTGTAGGAGATTTAAAAGGTTGAAGATTTAAAAAGATTTTAGGAGAAAATCTGTTTTAAATATTCAGTTTTAAATAACAAATCGGGCGAGATTTTGTAGCAAGTCCAAGACCAATTCAAGGAGCTATATAAAACGCACAAGACCAAAGGAAAAGGTACATAAATACAGAGAGAAGATCAAGAGCATAGGCTGAGTGTCTTGAGTATTTTGTACGAGTTTTGTATACACCATTCTAGGTTGAATTGGTGAGTTATTTTCTGTCCTCTCTAAAGCTGTGAAGCAAAGAGAGTTGTGTAACTTGATCAAAGCTGTGAAGCAGGATCAAGGTTTCTCAAAGAGGTTGTTCTTTGAGAGGTTTTAGGGATTGAGTAGTGTTCTCATATCTAAGTGGTTTCTTAGGTAGAAAGTCACTAGTAGGAATTAAGATTAGGAGATTGTCAAGTGGGTTGTTGAGTCTGTAATTTAATTCTACAAGTAGTGAATTTCATCCCTGGCTTGGTAGCCCCCAGACGTAGGTAGTTAGATCGAACTGGGTGAACAATTTGGTGTGTTATTCTGCTGTTTAATTTGTCCATTGTGCATAGTGTGTTGTTGTGACATCGCACCTTAACATCACACGTCTGATACCAGAATTTCAGCTCTCATTATATATATATATATATATATATATATAACTGTATTGTGGGAAGCTAAGCATGGTTAGTCTTCTTTCATATCCTTTTAAATACTTGTCATATATCAACTGTATGTATACTAGTATAGTTATTTAGAGTTTTCCCCGACAACTAGGTCTAGAACTAGGTAATGCCATGTTGGTCACTCTTGAATACAATCAAAACTAGATCCCCATAGGATTTCTAGATACAGTCTTGCCTTCTCTTGGGCTTAAACAATATTGAACAAAGAGAAAGATAGTATTCTTCGTGAACCTTTTCTCAGACTGTCACCCCTAGAAATTGTCAAAGAAATTATACTCCCCGGAGTTGACCTATTCTCGGTGAATAGCATCTCTTGAGTTTCTTCAAACCTTCGAACTTTCACTAAATGATCTATTCTCGGTGAATAGCATTTCTTGAACTTTTCTTGGTTTGGGACCCACATGCTTCCTAAAAGCATCCCCGCCTCCTCTTGGGCTTTGTACAAGGACCTTTCGGCTTCTTAGAAGTTCTCATGTCTTCTCTTGGGCTTAATACAAGGACCCTGACGACCTCTTAAAGGTATAAGACAAAACTTAGTCATCCTTTGCTAGAGCAGTCTTTCCAGTGTCAAATATCGGATTTTAAGGTTGATCCTCATCCCTTAATACTCGTGCCTCCTCTTGGGCATCATACAAAAGATAAAACACTTCCATGACAGTAGACTTGGACAGTCTAAACCCCTTGAGTCTCAAAGACATTCTCAAGTTCCCTACAAAAACATAGGAGAAACCCTGATCACTCTGGATCAATCTCTAGCAGAGCTAAAACCCAGTCTCTCTCCTAAAAATCCCCAAGCCAGGATCACTTTATCATCAGTATAACACTATCCCAAATCAGAACCTCAAGGTATCTGATACCTTAACTCTTCTGCAATCCCCCGCAAGAGGTGATTCCCCCATTTGGACCTGCCTCGGGATCTCAATGATCCCCGACAAAATATAGCCTCCTCTTGGGCTTTGTACAATGATTCTCCCCAGCGGAGCTAACCTTTTCAGACTCTCTTGTTGAGTCAATTACTTTTCAGACTCTCTCGTTGAGTCAATTACTTTTCAGACTCTTTTGTTGAGTCAATTACTTTTCAGACTCTCTCGTTGAGTCAATTACTTTTCAGACTCTCTTGTTGAGTAAATTACCTTTCAGACTCTCTTGTTGAGTCACTCACCCTTTCAGACTCTCTCGTTGAGTCAATCACCTTTTCAGACTCTCTTATTGAGTCAGCCTATTTAACCTCTATCTTGGGCTTTATACGAGATACCTAAAATATGCTCAGTCGAGTCAGTAGAGTCTTCTTTCAGCCACAATCTTAGGCTTTGTACAAGACATAAATCTTCATAACCTTCTATTAAGCTTAGAACCAACATCTTTCCCAAGTAGAGTCAAACTCATTTTTGCCTCAATCTTGGGCTTTGTACAAGACAGATAATACTCTCCAGCAAGAGTCAAACTCGTTTGAGCCTCAATCTTGGGCTTTGTACAAGACTCATACAAATCTCCCCGGCGGAGTCAAAACCCGTTTTAGCCTCAATCTTGGGCTTTGTACAAGACAGATAAAACATTTTCCCTGGAAAAGTCAAGCTTTTAGCCTCCTCTTAGGCTTTGTATAAAGATATCCCTAAAGGGTCATCCTCTTTTTGCCTCAATCTCGGGTTTTGTACGAGACAGATAAAAACACTCTTTGGTTGAGTCAGTCATTTCTAGCCTCCTCTTAGGCTTTGTATAAGGATTCCCCCAGTGGAGTCAATCAACCTCTTGGCTTCAACCTTGGGCTTTGATCAAGGCACACAAAAATCAACAATCCCTTTTTAGAGATGACAAGTTCTCTCTCAGTCAAACCTTTTAGCTTCAATCTTGGGCTTTGAACAAGACACAAATAAACCTTTTAGCTTTAATCTTGGGCTTTGAACAAGACACCAAAATATCTTTTTCCTCCCTTAGAATATGAGGAACTACGATTTCTCTGATTTCCCTGTTTCATTTAAACAGGAATACGTAGGCATAAGATTGCAAAATCTTAGCGAGCATACTAATCAAAACCTTTAGGTCCAGTACCTTCATATCAATCAAAACATAGGTCCAGTACCTTACCAAAAACATCGGAAAAACCCGAACATCAATAAAAACTCACTATCTCTCTCATATTTCCCAAGAAACTTTCCCAACCCATTAACAGATAAACACCATCAATTACAAAGCGAAACCTAAAGCTAATATCCTGTGGATAACCACATATAGGATGGGTAACTAACAACTCCCCATTATATAACCTGACCCCGGACCCCCCAATCTATTTTAAGCGTTTGTTCAGTCAAACATTCACGTGCAAGGTTAGTTTTAGATAGCTTCCCTTTCCCTTCCAGCTTCATGGGATAAATAAGAAATCAGAAAGTAGCACCCCCTCCTCGTCATTGCGGTGAGGAAAACCCAACGATAAGGTGGTCGCATCACCGACAAAAATCGCTCGCTACAATTAGACGGGTAATCTTACACGGAGTGACTCCCAAATAAGAGACCCTGGTAGACCATCGAATCAGTGGAGATACCCTTTACGGATTCAATGTCTAAACGACTTTGGTTGTTGAAAGCAGATTGTTTGATTATGGTATCCATGAAACTGAGGATTTAGTAGGTTGAGACCATGTTACTATTTTGTAGTGCGGAAGCTATCGGAAATAGTTGTCATGTGATACTACCCTTATTTGAGATTACTCTAAGATACTGCAGCTCGCTCGGGGGAACCAGCCTATTGTTGTTATCCCAAGGGGGGTCAATGATTTTGAGGACAGGTACAAAAAATCACCAGTACAACCTTTGGGGATGGGCAGAGCCATGACTTCATGACACTCAACCGTTGACCCCATGTTTTTTCTATGTTTTTGTGTGCTGCATTCATGCATTTATTTCATTAAAAAACTTTAAACAAAGAAAATCTTCTTTCTAGTCTCTCTCTTTTCAAATTAAACTAAGACAATGATTGCAAATATCAGAGAGAGAAAGATTGCGTTATGGATTTTGGTAGAAGGAAGACTCACAAGTATACCTTCAAGGTTCCAAAATTAGAGGATTTGAGAGGGTTGGCAAGGATGATCACCAACCCTGATGCTTTCAGAGCTAAGTACGGAGGACTGCTGTCTCTGTTAAGGGTCCATGTAATCGAAGGAAACCTGTCTACGCTGATTTAGTTTTACGATCCAGTCTATCACTGTTTCATATTTCCGGATTATCAACTGGCACCAACACTGGAGGAGTACTCTCACCTGACTGATTTGCCCATTACTGACCAAGCTCTCTTTTCTGGACTGGAAGAAATTCCAAAGGATCAATCCATTACAAGAGCTATCTATTTAGATGAGTCAGAAGTCAGGACTCACATGACCATTAAGGGTGGAATCCAAGGTTTACTGGCCAAGTTTTTTTATAAAGAAAGCTCTGTACTTTGCTAGTATAGGGAATGTAACTGCTTTCGAGAGCATCTTTGTTCTGCTCACCTAGGGGTTATTTCTGTTTCCCAACATTGATAACTTCGTTGATATCAATGCCATTAAGATTTTTTTGATTGGGAACCCCGTACCAACCTTGCTCGCAGATGCTTATCATTCTGTACACTTAAGGAATTTGTACAGTGGAGGAATGATCACATGCTGTGTACCCCTGCTATACAAATGGTTCACTTCTCACTTGCCCAAGTCTGCTGCATTTTGGGACCATAAGAGTACTTTACATTGGTCACAGAGAATCATGTCTCTTACCAACTCTGACATAGACTGATACAATCGAATCTATGACGGGATAAGAATCACTGACCGTTGTGGAAATTTCCCTAATATACCCCTCATAGGAACTAAAGGAGGAATCAACTGTCATCTAGCTTTAGTTCATCGTCAATTCGGATACCCGATGAGACATGTCCCGCGTAATGTTCATCTGGAAGGTATTTTCTTCAAGGAAGGAGAAAATGACAGGGCACTAAAGACAGAAATAGTGCATGCCTGGAAACATGTTCACAGGAAAGGAAGAGAGTCTCTAGGAAAACCAGACTGTGTCTATGTGGAACCTTATCTCCACTGGGTACAAACTAGAGCTCTCAAACTGATGATGCCTTACCCTCGCCAGGAAGTTCTTCCGTTACAGGAATCTTTCCTTTAATTTATGTCTGATATGGAAAAACTCGAGGTCACTCTCAACAAATTTCAACAGGAGAAGAAGTCTTGGAAAAATAAGTACCGTATTCTCAATGTGGAGTGTACTAAAATACAACAACTGTTAAAAGAAAAGGATGCTCTGATCGAGATTTTAGAGCAGCATGCTATAGAGAATCAAGAAGACCAAAGGAATTTACTCGCTCCTTTCACTTGGCAAAGGAATGAAAACCTGACAACGGCTAAAGAGCCCCGGTCAAAGAAAAGGAAAGTACCAGAACCAGCACCTGAGCTCTCTTCAGAGAGGACTCAGGATCCATAAGTATAGACATTTCCTTTTACAACACTTTGTAAATTACTGTATTTCCATTTCCGCAATCTTTGAATTCAATAAAATGGGGTTTCCTCACTGTATTATATTTGCAATCCAATTGTCGATGTTCTCTTTGATTACACAAACAATTAATATAATCATTGCATATCATCCATCATTCTCACATAACGCATTCTTCTTACCTACGAATCTCACGTTTGTGTCTCGATTCTAGAGAGAGAGAGTCAAATTGTCTCATTCGTACAATACTCGAGCCAATCGACAAAAGAAAATGGATAATCTCGAGGAAGAGAACAGAGAATTGAGAGAAGAAATCGACGCTATGAAAGAAGATCTGAGGAAACTTCACAATGACATGCAAGCTCTGGCAGCAGCTCAGATACAATGGACTGTGATCTCAGAGATCACATCGACACCCATAGTGGAAAAGTATGATCCTCGGTATAACATGCCTAAAGATCGTCCCTGGGGCATGCCTATTAACTATATCCCGGAAGGATATATTCCGCCGACACAGAAGATCCGGAAACTGTAGCAGGAACCGCTAGGCCTGAAGGTTACAAACTTTGGGAAAGAGAAGATGTAAGAGGCATGACAGCAACTCCTGAAGGTTACAAACTTCGGGAGAGGGAAGCACCAAGAGTCACTACCGTAATGACTATACGACCACCCGTGGTACACACTGTCCCGGAAGGACAGATTCCACATATACTTTTTGGTGGAAACGAAAGTATGTACGACAGAAAGAATGAGTTCCAGGAGCAATTCCTAGAAATTCAGAAGGAACTGCATGCCATTCGCGGTCAGGATCTATTTGGAAAGGACGCCGCAGACCTTTGTTTGGTACCCAATGTGAAAGTTCCGCACAAATTCAAGGTGCCCGAATTTGAAAAATACAAGGGTAACTCTTGCCCTCAAAGTCATTTGGTGATGTATGCTCGAAGGATGTCAACTCAGACAGAAAACCAACAGCTACTGATCCATTACTTCCAAGATAGTTTAACCGGTGCCGCACTCAAATAGTACATGGGTTTGAAATGCACTAAGATCGTCACTTTCAAAGATCTTGGCGGTGCCTTCGTTCAGCAGTATAAGTATAACCTGGACATGGCACCAGACAGAGATCAACTCAGAGCCATGTCGCAGAAGGATAAGGAAACCTTTAAGGAATATGCTCAGAGATGGCGTGAAATTGCCGCCCAGATTTGTCCACCTCTTGAGGAAAAAGAGATGACAAAAATCTTATTGAAAACCTTGAGCTCATTTTACTACGACCGAATGGTCGCCAGTGCGCCCAGCGGCTTTACTGAGATGGTGGGCATGGGAGTTCGTCTTGAAGAAGCAGTCCGAGAAGGACGTCTGGTCAAAGATGCTGGACCATCAAGCAGTACTAAAAGATACGGTAGTGCTCTCCCTAAGAAAAAAAGAGCAAGATATTGGCAATATCTCTCTGGGAAAGCAAAGGCGACGGTACCAGCCAGTACCAGCTGTAGCTCCTGCCATCAACCCTGCGCCTGTCTCGACGTATCAACCTCAGGTTGCTCAGAGCCAACCAAATCAACAACCATATCAGCAAAGGACACAATAGCCTCTTCAGCAGGCTCGTCCTCAATACAACAACAACCGTACAATGCGACCGCCAGGGTTCGACCTTATACCGATGTTGTACGCAGAACTGTTTCCACTAATGCTGGTAAAGGGGCACGTCCAAACCAGGGCTCCTCTTACGATATCAGAGAATCAGCCTTTTTGGTTAAAAACAGATAAAACTTGCCCTTATCATCAAGGAGGACTGGGGCATAACATAGAAAATTGTCTCATCTTAAAATCCGACATACAGAAGCTTGTTAGGAGCAGGGTCCTATCCTTCAAGGATACAAATCCAAATGTTCAGATGAACCCGTTGCCTCAACACGAGAAAGCTACAATCAATTTGATAGAGGAAGGATCTAACCACAAATATCAAGTTCACAATGTACTCTTATTAGGAACCAACCTGGTCAAGATGCATTGCAGACAGAGTGGATACGGTCACTTACCGTCTCATAACTATCACCAGTGTGATATCTTCTCTAAAAACGATCAATGATGTTCTGTGGTGCAATCAGCTCTACAGGAACAGATGGATCTTGGATGGATCCAAGATCACCGCATTCGTGAAGTCAACATGACTTATACAAATTCCAACATCATTCAGAACCACGACATCCGTGCAATGAATGTCAACTTGGTGGCAATGCACTCAAGGCAAAGCCAACATCATGATCTGCCACGTCACAATTATAATTCCTGTCTGCTTTGCTCGGTAAACAATCAGGGATGCTCTTTTGTACAAGAGGCCCTCCAGCGTCAGATAGATCTTGGATGGATTCAGGATTACCGCGATCGAAGTTAGTATTAAGTTAATATGATTCAAATATTTGATATTCTCCTGATGAATACCAGCTTAGTGGAATTACACGCTAAGCAAGTTCAACTCACTTTTCTGACGTCGCATGATTATCAGAACTGTAAAGTGTGTCGTGAGAGTGACCAAGTTTGTGCACTCGTTCAAAGGACACTGCAACACTTGATGAACCACTGGTGGCTTCTGATCTATCTAGATGAAGACACGCAACAAGTCAGTATGATTGATGGGAACCCTACTAGGCATCAGAGTCAGGATGTTTGATCAATGGAGACAGATTTAGTAAGGTTACACTGCATACAAAGTGGACGTGGCCAGGTGCCACCACACAACTATGAGCGCTGTAGAATTTGCTCAGAGGATAACCAAGGATGCTACCTCGTGCGAGCAGCCCTTCAAAGTCAGTTATACTATAAGGAGATTCAACCATGGTCAAGCTCTGGTTCAATGTCAGAATATCATCCTAATCAAGGTAAAGATGTTGTCTTAATCCCTAAGCGAGAAGTGGCCAAAGATGTGTGTGCCATAATCCCTTTACTCCATGAATCGAGAGTTCCCCTCGATGGTGGAAGGATTCTCAACCTCGAACCAATTGAGGCCGGCTACAATGGTTAGAAAAATCAGAAGGCTCCTGTAGTTATTTATCTGCCGAGACCATTACCGTAAAAATCCGATAAGGATATCTCTTACAAGTACGGCGCAACAACAACTGAGAATGGAAAGGAAACTCCATTACCCTCCGTCGTGAATATTGCAGACATCAGTCGAGTAACACGGAGCGGTCGAATCTTCAACTGAGGAGTTGGAGAACCTATCAGAGAAAAGGAACCTCAAACAGAAGTTCCTAATCAGCCAGTCGGCCAGTCCAGTGACCCCGACCTTTCAAAGAACAATGATGAGATG
The DNA here is from genome assembly GCA_022829125.1 of Lathyrus tuberosus. NCBI lineage: Eukaryota > Viridiplantae > Streptophyta > Magnoliopsida > Fabales > Fabaceae > Lathyrus > Lathyrus tuberosus. Next base: position 82,300 of record JALAZF010000762.1, read on the forward strand.
CTGAAGCTCATCCAAAAGAGTGAGTACAACATTGTTGATCAACTGTTGTAAACTCCTTCAAAAATCTCTGTGCTATCTCTTTTACTCAGTTCCGAAGCTCACAGGGAGGCTCTACAGAAAGTCTTAGAGCAAGCCTTTGTGGAACAAGATGTAACAATAAGACAATTCAACAACATCATCTCCAACATCACTTCCTACAACAACTTGGGATTCAGTGATGAGGAACTGCCGAAAGAGCGCCAAAATCATAAAATGGCACTCAATATTACAGTCAACTGTCAGGACAATGCTTTAGCCAGCGTACTGGTAGATACCGAATCTGCTTTGAATGTTATGCCAAAGTCCACTCTAATGCGTCTATCATTTAAAGGATCTCCGATGAGAGGCAGTGAGGTCATCGTCAAGGCATTTGAAGGATCCCGAAAAGTAGTTATCGGCGAAGTCGACATTCCCATAACTATCGGTCCTCACACTTTCCAAGTCACTTTCCAGGTCATGGACATCCGGGCAGTACATAGTTGTTTGTTTGGAAGACCTTGGATACACGAGGCTGGGGCAGTCACTTCGACACTTCACCGAAGCTGAAGTTTGTCAAGAATGACCAACTAGTCACAGTCTGTGGAGAGCGAGCCTTGATCGTGAGCAACTTATCATCGTCCACTTGTGTATAACCAGAGGAGGTTGTTGGAACCCAGTTCCAGGCACTTTCAGTGAGACATGACAACTAATCAGAAAAAGGAACATCGATTTCCTCGTACAAAGATGCTCTCGAAGTAATCAAAAGTAACAATACAAAGGGATGGGGACAACTTGTCATTCCTATGGATAACAAGACAAAGAAAGGTCTTGGTTTTTCCTCAACCTGTACCCAGACTGCTACTAACGATGAAAGCCTTCATCCCATTCAGGACTTCTTCCACAGTGGAGGTTTCCTCCACCCAGTGTCTCAAGAAGTACATATTATCAACGAGGGTGACTCCTCCGATATAGATGAAGAGTGGAATTCCTATCTTAACGAGGACGGTTATGTGTCTCCGGAAGAGGTGCCTACGCCATTTTGCTATCCCGCATAGAGTCCGAGATATATACGGAGGTTAGATGTCAGATGATATATGGAGATTGTGATTCGGAAGGATGTCGTGCTCTACCAAACTCATTAGAGGAGGACACTCTGATGAAAGACAACTTTGACCATGACTATTATGGCCCAATGGATGGCCTGCCTATCTGGCAGCCGTACCCAGGAGACTCAGGGCAAAAGAGTCAGCCGAACGACGCATATCAGCTGAGCATCATTGAAAAGAATACCTGTGTCCCCACCAAATTATAAGATCATTACTCAGGGCATTCAAAAGATATCCAGTATAACGATGAATTTGCAAAGATTGCAGGATAAGAGTTCCTTAACTACGCTTTTCCCGAGGTCAACGTCATCGAAAGGGATGACTCCTCTAGTTGTAAAGAAGTGTGGGACACCCTGGGACAACGGAGTGGCAAATACGACTTCATGGTCAAGTACACCGCTCCTAAAAGCTCTCGTATCAGGCTCGAAGACATCCAGCCAACTAGATGGGGAGATCTGCCTGAGAGTACAAACACTATGCAAAATACAGCTGAAGGATCCTCCTGCGACAACTCGGCCTGGGAAACATATTCCAATGATCCTGCTCCACCAGAAATCAGTGTTATTTCTAAGATAAATCAAGAAGGAAAGTACCAGACTTTGTGATTCACCGAGGAGTTCGCCGCTAATGGGTTGCTGTCAACGTTTCGAAAGTTGTTCATAAGTCTAAGTAATTGCCGTCTTTGTCTTAACCTTTCACCCTACCTAGGTGAAACAGATGTTTTGATAAGGGCTCACTTTCTGTAAATGTCTTTCTTCACTTTGTCCAAAGCGACAGAGTTTTGTTTTATTGGGCTGTAGTTTCAAGAATCGACAAGATCATAAATAAAATAACGTCGTTCTGTAATTTTCGCATTTATTGCTGTTTTCTCTTTTCGCTTTTTCAGAAAATGGTAATCCTAAAAACAACTCAAATAATAAAAACAAGCATTTTTTAGAAATTACACTGCACAACACTCTTGCATTCTCTCTATCTCTTCTAAAACAATCATCACGTCATGCATATTGCTTGTTTTAAAACCCATTGAAACATATGATCCAATGCATTCTCCCAACTTTGAATTCTCGGTATTTGAGGCTGAAGAAGAAAATGACGAAGAAATTCCAGAAGAGACCTCCCGATTACTCAGGCAAGAGAAAAGGTCCATTAAACCTCACAAAGAGCCGTTGGAAGCGGTCAACTTAGATTCAGAAGAAGAGAGAAAAGAAGTCAAGATTAGGGCACTGCTCAGTCCGAGTGCCAAAGAAGGATTGATAAAGCTTCTCCAAGAGTTTCCCGATGTATTCACTTGGACCTATCAGGATATGCCAGGGTTAGACACCAGCATCGTGGAACATCATCTACCGTTAAGATCAGAATGTCCGCCAGTAAAACAAAGGTTGAGACGGACTCATCCAGACATCAGATTGATGCAGGTTTCCTCGTCACATCAGAATATCCTCAATGGTTAGCCAACATAGTGCCAGTTCCGAAAAAGGACGGAAAAGTCAGAATGTGTGTATACTACAGAGATCTGAATAAAGCAAGTCCAAAGGATGACTTTCCCTTACCACACATTGACATGCTGGTAGACAGTACAACAAAGTTCAAAGTATTCTCCTTCATGGATGGATTCTTGGGCTATAATCAAATCAAAATGGCACCGAAAGACATGGAGAAAACTTCATTCATCACCCCATGGGGCACTTTTTGTTACAAGGTAATGTCGTTCGGTTTGAAGAATGCTGGGGCAACCTATCAAAGGACCATGACTACTTTGTTTCATGACATGATACACAAAGAAATAGAAATTTATGTCGATGATATGATTGCCAAATCTAAGACAGAAGAGGAGCATGTAACCCACCTGTCAAAACTATTCGAGCGTCTGAGGAAGTACAAACTCCGCTTGAATCCCAACAAATGCATGTTCGGTGTCCGCTCAGGGAAGCTACAAGGGTTCATCGTCAGCCAGAAAGGAATTGAGATTGATCCTGACAAGGTCAAGGCCATTCAAGAAATACCTTCTCCAAAGACTGAAAAAAAAGTCAGGGGATTCTTGGGATGTTTGAATTACATTTCCAGATTCATATTCCTCATGACCGCGATATGTGCGCCGATTTTCAAATTACTCAAAAAGGACCAGGACTGTGTTTGGACAGAAGACTGCCAAACCGGCTTCGACAGTATCAAAGAATGCCTGTTGAACCCACCTATCCTGTCACCTCCAGTGGAGGGAAGACCATTGATCATCTACCTCACAATCTTGGAAGACTCAATGGGTTGTGTACTTGGCCAACAAGACGAAACCAAAAGGAAAGAGTCTGCATCTACTATTTGAGCAAGAAGTTAACAGACTGTGAAACTCGGTACACTATGCTCGAGAAAACTTGCTGTGCTCTGGCTTGGGAATCCAAACGTCTTCGCCAGTATATGATTCGTCAGACTACTTGGTTAATCTCTGAAATGGATCCAATCAAGTATGTCTTTGAAAAGCCTGCTCTCACGGGAAGGATTACCCGTTGGCAGATGTTGTTATCAGAATACGACATCGAGTACCATGATCAGAAAGCCGTCAAAGGAAGTGTTTTATCCGGTCATTTTGCTCATCAACCGATTGACGATCAAGAATCAATTGGATTTGACTTCCCAGACGAAGCTGTCATGTACTTGAAAATGAAAGACTGCGATGAACCACTACCCAGTGAAGGGCCAGAACCAGGTTCCCAATGGGGAATAATCTTTGACGGAAATGTCAATCATCATGGAAACAAAATTAGGGCAATCATCATAACACCTCAGGGTACCCACATTCCTTTCACTGCCAGACTGACGTTCAAATGTACAAACAACGAGGCCGAATACGAAGCTTGTATCATGGGTCTCGAAGAAGCGATTGACTTGAGAATCAAGAACTTGGATGTGTATGGAGACTCAGCCCTAGTTATCAATTAAATCAAAGGAGATTTGAACGCATACCAATTAGGACTGATTCCTTACAAAGACTACGCGAGAAGGATGTTACTATTCTTCAACAGAATCGAGTTTCATCATATTCCTCGTGAAGAAAATCACTTGGCTGATGCATTAGCCACTCTCTCTTCCATGATTAGTGTAGGTCAATGGAACGACATACCTAAGATCAACATAATGCTCCTTGAATGGCCCGCTTACATCTTTGTGATTGAAGCAGTCCTAGACGACAAACCTTGGTATCACGATATCAAATGCTTCCTTCAGAAACAAGAGTACCCACCTGGGGCATCCAGAAAGGACAGAAAGACCCTCAGGAGATTGGAAGGCAGTTTCTTCCTAAGCGGTGATACACTCTATAAGAGAAACTTCGACATGGTCTTGCTCCAATGTGTAGACAGACCAGAAGCGAACATGCTGATAAAAGAAATTCACGAAGGATCCTTTGGCACTCATGCCAATGGACACACAATGGCGAGAAAAATTCTGAGAGCAGGGTACTATTGGTTAACCATGGAATCCGATTTCTACAAGTACATGAGGAGGTGTCACAAGTGTCAGATATACTCGGACAAAATCCATGTACTGCCAACACATCTCAAAGTTCTTTCTTCCCCATGGCCTTTTTCTATATGGGGAATCGACATGATCGAACCCAAGGCTTCGAACGGACATCGGTTCATTCTAGTAGCCATTGACTACTTCACCAAGTGGGTCAGACCAGCATCGTACACCAATGTAACCAGACAAGTCATGGTCCGTTTTATAAAAAATAATCTCATATGCCGTTATGGTGTTCCAAGCCAGATCATTACTGATAATTGATCTAACTTGAACAATAAGATGATGAAAGAGTTGTGCGTTGAGTTCAAGATCGAACACCATAACTCATCTCCCTACCGACCCAAGATGAACGAAGCGGTAGAAGCAGCTAACAAGAACATCAAAAAGATCGTTCAAAAGATGGTTGTAACCTACAAAGACTAGCACGAGATGCTACCCTTTGCTCTTCACGGTTATCGTACATCTGCCCGCACTTCAACAGGGGCAACCCCTTTCTCTCTAGTATATGGCATGGAGGCAGTGCTCCCCATAGAAGTAGATATCCCATCAATCTAGGTATTGATGGAAGCTAAGCTAACAGAAGCTGAATGGTGTCAAATTCGACACGACGAACTGAATCTGTTCGAAGAAAAGCGAATAACGGCTCTATGCCACGGGCAGTTATATCAACAGAGAATGAAGAAAGCATTTAACAAAAAGGTCCGACCCCGAGTCTTTAGAAAAGGGGACCTCGTGCTCAAGAAGATACAATCATTCCTCACTGATTCCTGGGGCAAATGGACTCCGAATTATGACGGCCCCTATGTGGTCAAGAAAGCTTTCTCAGGCGGCGCCTTGAGACTCGCAACCATGGATGGAGATGAATTTGCCTACCCCACGAATGTTGACGTAGTCAAGAAATACTTCGCCTAAACAAAAAAAATGTCTCGGTGGATTGAAAACGTGAAAGGGAGGTCCAGGAAAAAATTAGAGACATAATAAAAAATTATCCCGATGGATTGGAAATATCAAAGTACAATCCGGACAAAAATTAGGGATTAATGGCAAGTAACTACGTCCAGCTAAGGGCCAAATCCCCCAGCAGCAGTAATGCCATCCATCAGGAAAATTCCAGTCAAGGTCATCTTTGACAGAAGCTCAGGATGTCCAGAATTCAAAATTGGTAGAAGGATAACGATCGTTATGTTTCAATGTTGCCCTTTTCCCCTAAATTACCATATTCTAACTTTGTAAATACTCTATGGAATCACGCGTTTGCCTGAGTTCCATCCTATCAATAAAATTTGAGCCTTAGTACTTTTGTTTGCAATTCTTATTTGTTTTAGCTTTACAGGACGACATTTTAACATGATTAATGATTCTTGAAATAAAACAAAAATGAATTTACTTGTCAATTTTTCTGCTTTTAAAACAAAGATGGCAATTCTTTTGACTGTTGAACATCGAAAGAACATCGATCGCTACTCCAAAGGCGATTAAGCTTCAAAGTGCATAATCAAAGTGCTCTTTCTAAACCAGTACGCCTGAACAAAGGATCAACTATATCAGATGTAATTTTCCCATCTGATATCCCCGACAAAGTTCTTGTCTCCTAAGCCCGACCAACGTTTTTCCCCGCGGGAACTAATTTTTCCTAAGCAAGGCAGAATTGCTATCTTGAACCAGTGATACTTTTCATTCCCTGCAGTGGCCGAGTATCCAGTCATGTTCATCCACTAGTCTGTATGTCGTGTCAGTTTTGTCAGCATATACATACATACATCATGCATTATTGATTTACATTCATATTCATATTGCATCACTATCACTCTAGTCGATCTTATCCCCTAGCGATAAAGGTCCTCTCACTCGAGTTGTCAGTTCTTTCCTCGTCAGGGAATGTTTTATCTGAACCACCTTTCTCCCCAGTTTATTTCTGGGATGGAGACGGTCTTCGAACACTTTGATAACTTGAACCTCTAAAAAGCAAGAAAACTTTCGACGACCGTCACTCTTCACCATTGAAGATGATATGCTCGCTTTCCCGGATTTAAGGAAAATCCCCAGAGAAAGCCTCTTAAATCAAAGATTCGGCAATACAACAGTTTTTCTCTGGAACATTCGCTGACAAAAAGGTCATCAACACCTCCAAGTTGGATTGCATCACATGGCATTTCTTTGAAAAGATCTCGAGGAAAAATATGATGTAATATCCCCAAGCAAGAAACAGTCTCTCAAAAGACTCGTTTTTCCAGTAGAGCCAACAAATGTCGTCTCCAACAGAGAAGTTTGTACACCTTTACAACTCAGATGAATGGGTTTCCCCAGCAAGTCTGACATCAAAACTTTTTCAATCAAATGGCATCTCCCCAAGAAAATTCGGCGAGAAGTTTGATAAAGATTGCTACACATAGCGTCCCTTGTCAAGGAAGAAACTCGACAAGAAGAAACTGAGACCAGTTCCTTGGCTGAAAACCAAGATCGAGGGGAAGTTTAGTTCAGAAAACTTAGACCAGTTCCTTGGCTGAAGCCCAGGATCGAGGGGAAGTTTATATAAGAAACTGAGACCAGTTCAGTAGTTGAAGACCAGGATCGAGGGGAAGTTTATATCAGAAAGCGAGACCAGTTCCGTGGTTGAAGACCAGGATCGAGGGGAAGTTTATATCAGAAATTGAGGCCAGTTCCGTGGCGGAAGACCAGGATCGAGGGGAAGTTTTACCTTTTCTAAGTATCAGTGCTTAGCAAAAGAAGATGGATGAGCAAACTGCCATTCCTAACCACCATCAAAATTTCGGGTATTCTGATATTTAATCCTCTTGCACCCTGAATGCCCGAATACCTTCTCCATTCACACCTTTGGGTCCAAGAAGATTAAATAGGGGCATCTGTCATACCCCAAATTTTGACCACCAAGATTTCCCATCATTGTGCAAATAATCATCACAATATGGATGAACCATCATGCCTCATCAATATCCTCAGAGATGTTTGAGCATTCACCACAATCAAGAATTAGGGTTTCTTGACCCCAAGTGGATCAAGCTTGAAGATCGTCAGTGTCACCAAATTAGGGTTTTGGTCGACCAAGGCCTCCAGATGGAAATTTTCCTCTGGGCTTGAGCCAATGCTTCAAAGCACAACCCAAGATACTCCAAGGGACCTCATGGACACAATCATCAAGTCAATTTAACCTCAGGGGATGCATTTATCCAAAAATTAGGAATCAGGACCAGAATTAGGGTTTTGAAGGAAAAAGTCAACTGTACCTTTGACTTTTGACCAAGACATGCTCCCAAACCTTGGGACATGATTCAATACACCCTATAACACCTATGAAATCTATCCATTAGGTTTGATTTAGGTCAAGGGTTTGATTTCACAAAGGATCACACAGTTTGGATTTCATCCGATAAAAAGTCAACTGTACAAAAATCCAAAGTTTGACTTTTTGGATTTTTGGTTAACCAAGGTTCCTTAACCCTAAAACAATGTTAATATGTGATTTGAATCATCATTCATCAAGAAAAATCAAATAAAGTGAGTTAACTTGTAAAAGGGGTAACCATAAAAAACTTAGAATTTTTCTAAGTTTGGGAACAAAGTGGCTAGGGTACCAACTTCCAAGGACCATAACTTGAGATCCAAGCAACCATTTTGGATGTTCCAAAGCTGGATTTGTAGCTCTCATTATATACTTCAAAAGTGTCAACTACATCTCATTCCAATTCTTCATGGATTTTTAGTTATGGAGTGATAAAAATGGCTAAAGACATGAAAATGACATTTTTCCAACACTTAGTGAAATTTTCACTAAGTCAGAATCTGCCTTACTTTTTCCAAAATGTAGGGACATTTTTCACCTTGATCCAAGTCAAACCAGGTCTAGGGATGAACATCAAAGTTAAAGTATGCCATAAGGGCTTTCCAACAAGCACCAGATCATCTCCAAATTCCACTTTTGCATGGAGATACAACCCTTGAAACATGGCATCATGAACTAGTTTTTACAAGGCAGAATTTGTACATTTTGCTCGATTTGTCCAAATCTGATAAATCCAAGCCTTGTCATACATTTGGAAACATCTGAGGATCAAATCCAAGGGGGATGATCTGATCTCCAAGCCTCTAAAGTCCAAGAATCTACAAGTAGCCATGCCAAACCTAAAAGAGCTAAAAAGTGCCAAGACTCTAATTTTGTTTCCAAGCCTTTAATGAATGCATCAAGGTGGCATGAACTGAGCCTATTCCAACTGAAATCAGTCCAAACTTATCTCTGAACCAAAGCTACAAAGCCTGTGCTCTAATCTCAAGTCAATGGCTAGAGGTGACTTGAGATTCCATTTGATCACAATTGGCCACAAGCCTGTACCAGTTGCCATTCACTATTGATGCCAAAACAAACTTGTTGCACTATAAATAGACATCAATTATGATCAGTTTGAGTACACCAAAGCACCCAAACTGATGCTTTCCTCAAAATCACCACTTTCACTCCAATTTTGCCTTCTAACTCAAGTCACTATCGGGTTTTGAGTTTGAGAGCAATTCCAACCAAACCAATCACACACACACCTCACATATAACATATAGAAGTGATCCATAACACAAAATCACATCTGGAACATCAGATTCTCAAAATCACAAGCCAATTGCTCAAGTTCTTGACAGATTTGCAGTTGGGGTACCATCTCAAGTTCTAGATCATTTCCATTCATTCCAAGCATTCAAACACAATCCTTGGCACCTAGGGAAGTTGTCCAGATCATTGGAACCTAGCTGTAACGCCTCTAACTCAGAACTCGATCACCAGCTGCAAGAGGTAAGCATGAACTCTTCAAACTCCTTGATGCATGCATATTTTACTACACAATAATTTTGTCATATGTTCCTAATCATGTATGGAGTGATAACCCTCAATCAATTGCCATGAATCAGTCGTGTATGGAATTTCATGGTATTCATGCTGAAATTAGGATTCTTGAGATTTTCTTCTGATTTCTCCTTCAATACTCAAAATAAATGCAATTAATCTATATGGTTGTGATCCTTGTTCAAAAACTAGCAAGATTGGTACTTGAATCGTGCAAAACCATTGAGAAATCATGGAGAAAAGTGAGAAAATGCAAATCTGGAAAAACAGAGGGCGCGGGCAAGAACTTGGTGTTCTTGGCGCCCTTTGAAAAATAACATTTTTATTTAAAATTAGGGTTTCCTCTTGATTTTAAATTTTAAAACACTTTTGGGCCTCTAATAGAGTGTAAGACCCAATCCCTTTGTAAATAAACCTTTTTGGGCCTCACACATTGTATAAGTTCCTCTGTATATTTTCAAAAGTTCGGCGCGATCGTCACCTTTGTAACAAAATCAACTGGGCTTCTCCTTGAGCTATAAGACCCATCTTTATTCATTTTCAAACTCTTTGGGCCTCTAATAGAGTGTAAGACCCAATCCTTTGTTGTACAATAATACCTTTTTGGGTCTCAGTCATTGTATAAGTCCCTTTGCGATTCTCAAAACGACGGTGCGATCACTGTCTTTCATTGGGCCTCCCCTCGTGTTGTAAGTCCCATCTTTCTTTTTCAAAACCTCTTTGGGCCTCTCCCTGAGTTGTAAGACCCATCCCTTTGTACAGAAAACCGCTTTGGGCCTCAATCATTGTATAAGTCCCGATACGACATTTAAAACAACGGTGCGATCACTGTTAAAACTTGGGTCTCTCCTTGAGTATAAGCCCTAACAGTCTTTTCAAAAACAACTTCTCTTTTGATTTAGATTCAAATATACATGTTGTTATCGAAACTTTCTTTAATTTCTTTGAACAACTAACAATACAACATGGAAGCTTGCTCACCTGTAAGTTTTAACTGCTTTCATTTACTCGCTTTCATATATATAACTGTATTGTGGGAAGCTGCGTACTGTAAGTCTTCTTTCATATCCTTTTAAATACTTGTCATATATCAACTGTATATATACTAGTATAGCTATTTAGCGTTTTCCCCGACAACTAGGTCTAGAACTAGGTAAAGCTAGTTGGTCACTCTTGGATACAGTCAAAACTAGATCCCCATAGGATTTCCAAATACAGTCTTGCCTTCTCTTGGGCTTAAACAATATGGAACAAAGAGAAAGACAGTATTCTCGGTGAACCTTTTCTCAGGCTGTCACTATTAGAAATTGTCAAAGAAATTATACTCCCCAGAGTTGATCTGTTCTCGGTGAATATCATCTCTTGAATTTCTTCAAACCTCAGAATTTTCACTAAATGATCTATTCTCTGTGAATAGCATTTCTTGGACTTTTTTGGTTTGGGACCCACAGGCTTTCTAAAAGCATCCCCGCCTCCTCTTGGCCTTTGTGCAAGGACCCTCCAGCTTCTTAGAAGTTCTCATGCCTTCTCTTGGCCTCTGATACCAGAATTTCAGCTCTCATTATATATATATATATATATATATAACTGTATTGTGGGAAGCTAAGCATGGTTAGTCTTCTTTCATATCCTTTTAAATACTTGTCATATATCAACTGTATGTATACTAGTATAGTTATTTAGAGTTTTCCCCGACAACTAGGTCTAGAACTAGGTAATGCCATGTTGGTCACTCTTGAATACAATCAAAACTAGATCCCCATAGGATTTCTAGATACAGTCTTGCCTTCTCTTGGGCTTAAAAAATATGGAACAAAGAGAAAGATAGTATTCTTCGTGAACCTTTTCTCAGACTGTCATCCCTAGAAATTGTCAAAGAAATTCTACTCCCCGGAGTTGACCTATTCTCGGTGAATTGCATCTCTTGAGTTTCTTCAAACCTTCGAACTTTCACTAAATGATCTATTCTCGGTGAATAGCATTTCTTGAACTTTTCTTGGTTTGGGACCCACATGCTTCCTAAAAGCATCCCCGCCTCCTCTTGGGCTTTGTACAAGGACCTTTCGGCTTCTTAGAAGTTCTCATGTCTTCTCTTGGGCTTAATACAAGGACCCTGACGACCTCTTAAAGGTATAAGACAAAACTTAGTCATCCTTTGCTAGAGCAGTCTTTCCAGTGTCAAATATCGGATTTTAAGGTTGATCCTCATCCCTTAATACTCGTGCCTCCTCTTGGGCATCATACAAAAGATAAAACACTTCCATGACAGTAGACTTGGACAGTCTAAACCCCTTGAGTCTCAAAGACATTCTCAAGTTCCCTACAAAAACATAGGAGAAACCCTGATCACTCTGGATCAATCTCTAGCAGAGCTAAAACCCAGTCTCTCTCCTAAAAATCCCCAAGCCAGGATCACTTTATCATCAGTATAACACTATCCCAAATCAGAACCTCAAGGTATCTGATACCTTAACTCTTCTGCAATCCCCCGCAAGAGGTGATTCCCCCATTTGGACCTGCCTCGGGATCTCAATGATCCCCGACAAAATATAGCCTCCTCTTGGGCTTTGTACAATGATTCTCCCCAGCGGAGCTAACCTTTTCAGACTCTCTTGTTGAGTCAATTACTTTTCAGACTCTCTCGTTGAGTCAATTACTTTTCAGACTCTTTTGTTGAGTCAATTACTTTTCAGACTCTCTCGTTGAGTCAATTACTTTTCAGACTCTCTTGTTGAGTAAATTACCTTTCAGACTCTCTTGTTGAGTCACTCACCCTTTCAGACTCTCTCGTTGAGTCAATCACCTTTTCAGACTCTCTTATTGAGTCAGCCTATTTAACCTCTATCTTGGGCTTTATACGAGATACCTAAAATATGCTCAGCCGAGTCAGTAGAGTCTCCTTTCAGCCACAATCTTGGGCTTTGTACAAGACATAAATCTTCATAACCTTCTATTAAGCTTAGAACCAACATCTTTCCCAAGCAGAGTCAAACTCATTTTTGCCTCAATCTTGGGCTTTGTACAAGACAGATAATACTCTCCAGCAAGAGTCAAACTCGTTTGAGCCTCAATCTTGGGCTTTGTACAAGACTCATACAAATCTCCCCGGCGGAGTCAAAACCCGTTTTAGCCTCAATCTTGGGCTTTGTACAAGACAGATAAAACATTTTCCCTGGAAAAGTCAAGCTTTTAGCCTCCTCTTAGGCTTTGTATAAAGATATCCCTAAAGGGTCATCCTCTTTTTGCCTCAATCTCGGGTTTTGTACGAGACAGATAAAAACACTCTTTGGTTGAGTCAGTCATTTCTAGCCTCCTCTTAGGCTTTGTATAAGGATTCCCCCAGTGGAGTCAATCAACCTCTTGGCTTCAACCTTGGGCTTTGATCAAGGCACACAAAAATCAACAATCCCTTTTTAGAGATGACAAGTTCTCTCTCAGTCAAACCTTTTAGCTTCAATCTTGGGCTTTGAACAAGACACAAATAAACCTTTTAGCTTTAATCTTGGGCTTTGAACAAGACACCAAAATATCTTTTTCCTCCCTTAGAATATGAGGAACTACGATTTCTCTGATTTCCCTGTTTCATTTAAACGGGAATACGTAGGCATAAGATTGCAAAATCTTAGCGAGCATACTAATCAAAACCTTTAGGTCCAGTACCTTCATATCAATCAAAACATAGGTCCAGTACCTTACCAAAAACATCGGAAAAACCCGAACATCAATAAAAACTCACTATCTCTCTCATATTTCCCAAGAAACTTTCCCAACCCATTAACAGATAAACACCATCAATTACAAAGCGAAACCTAAAGCTAATATCCTGTGGATAACCACATATAGGATGGGTAACTAACAACTCCCCATTATATAACCTGACCCCGGACCCCCCAATCTATTTTAAGCGTTTGTTCAGTTAAACATTCACGTGCAAGGTTAGTTTTAGATAGCTTCCCTTTCCCTTCCAGCTTCATGGGATAAATAAGAAATCAGAAAGTAGCACCCCCTCCTCCTCATTGCGGTGAGGAAAACCCAACGATAAGGTGGTCGCATCACCGACAAAAATCGCTCGCTATAATTAGACGGGTAATCTTACATGGAGTGACTCCCAAATAAGAGACCCTGGTAGACCATCGAATCAGTGGAGATACCCTTTACGGATTCAATGTCTAAACGACTTTGGTTGTTGAAAGCAGATTGTTTGATTATGGTATCCATGAAACTGAGGATTTAGTAGGTTGAGACCATGTTACTATTTTGTAGTGCGGAAGCTATCGGAAATAGTTGTCATGTGATACTACCCTTATTTGAGATTACTCTAAGATACTGCAGCTCGCTCGGGGGAACCAGCCTGTTGTTGTTATCCCAAGGGGGGTCAATGATTTTGAGGACAGGTACAAAAAATCACCAGTACAACCTTTGGGGATGGGCAGAGCCATGACTTCATGACACTCAACCGTTGACCCCATGTTTTTTCTATGTTTTTGTGTGCTGCATTCATGCATTTATTTCATTAAAAAACTTTAAACAAAGAAAATCTTCTTTCTAGTCTCTCTCTTTTCAAATTAAACTAAGACAATGATTGCAAATATCAGAGAGAGAAAGATTGCGTTATGGATTTTGGTAGAAGGAAGACTCACAAGTATACCTTCAAGGTTCCAAAATTAGAGGATTTGAGAGGGTTGGCAAGGATGATCACCAACCCTGATGCTTTCAAAGCTAAGTACGGAGGACTGCTGTCTCTGTTAAGGGTCCATGTAATCGAAGGAAACCTGTCTACGCTGATTTAGTTTTACGATCCAGTCTATCACTGTTTCATATTTCCGGATTATCAACTGGCACCAACACTGGAGGAGTACTCTCACCTGACTGATTTGCCCATTACTGACCAAGCTCTCTTTTCTGGACTGGAAGAAATTCCAAAGGATCAATCCATTACAAGAGCTATCTATTTAGATGAGTCAGAAGTCAAGACTCACATGACCATTAAGGGTGGAATCCAAGGTTTACTGGCCAAGTTTTTTTATAAAGAAAGCTCTGTACTTTGCTAGTATAGGGAATGTAACTGCTTTCGAGAGCATCTTTGTTCTGCTCACCTAGGGGTTATTTCTGTTTCCCAACATTGATAACTTCGTTGATATCAATGCCATTAAGATTTTTTTGATTGGGAACCCCGTACCAACCTTGCTCGCAGATGCTTATCATTCTGTACACTTAAGGAATTTGTACAGCAGAGGAATGATCACATGCTGTGTACCCCTGCTATACAAATGGTTCACTTCTCACTTGCCCAAGTCTGCTGCATTTTGGGACCATAAGAGTACTTTACATTGGTCACAGAGAATCATGTCTCTTACCAACTCTGACATAGACTGATACAATCGAATCTATGACGGGATAAGAATCACTGACCGTTGTGGAAATTTCCCTAATATACCCCTCATAGGAACTAAAGGAGGAATCAACTGTCATCTAGCTTTAGTTCATCGTCAATTCGGATACCCGATGAGACATGTCCCGCGTAATGTTCATCTGGAAGGTATTTTCTTCAAGGAAGGAGAAAATGACAGGGCACTAAAGACAGAAATAGTGCATGCCTGGAAACATGTTCACAGGAAAGGAAGAGAGTCTCTAGGAAAACCAGACTGTGTCTATGTGGAACCTTATCTCCACTGGGTACAAACTAGAGCTCTCAAACTGATGATGCCTTACCCTCGCCAGGAAGTTCTTCCGTTACAGGAATCTTTCCTTTAATTTATGTCTGATATGGAAAAACTCGAGGTCACTCTCAACAAATTTCAACAGGAGAAGAAGTCTTGGAAAAATAAGTACCGTATTCTCAATGTGGAGTGTACTAAAATACAACAACTGTTAAAAGAAAAGGATGCTCTGATCGAGATTTTAGAGCAGCATGCTATAGAGAATCAAGAAGACCAAAGGAATTTACTCGCTCCTTTCACTTGGCAAAGGAATGAAAACCTGACAACGGCTAAAGAGCCCCGGTCAAAGAAAAGGAAAGTACCAGAACCAGCACCTGAGCTCTCTTCAGAGAGGACTCAGGATCCATAAGTATAGACATTTCCTTTTACAACACTTTGTAAATTACTGTATTTCCATTTCCGCAATCTTTGAATTCAATAAAATGGGGTTTCCTCACTGTATTATATTTGCAATCCAATTGTCGATGTTCTCTTTGATTACACAAACAATTAATATAATCATTGCATATCATCCATCATTCTCACATAACGCATTCTTCTTACCTACGAATCTCACGTTTGTGTCTCGATTCTAGAGAGAGAGAGTCAAATTGTCTCATTCGTACAATACTCGAGCCAATCGACAAAAGAAAATGGATAATCTCGAGGAAGAGAACAGAGAATTGAGAGAAGAAATCGACGCTATGAAAGAAGATCTGAGGAAACTTCACAATGACATGCAAGCTCTGGCAGCAGCTCAGATACAATGGACTGTGATCTCAGAGATCACATCGACACCCATAGTGGAAAAGTATGATCCTCGGTATAACATGCCTAAAGATCGTCCCTGGGGCATGCCTATTAACTATATCCCGGAAGGATATATTCCGCCGACACAGAAGATCCGGAAACTGTAGCAGGAACCGCTAGGCCTGAAGGTTACAAACTTTGGGAAAGAGAAGATGTAAGAGGCATGACAGCAACTCCTGAAGGTTACAAACTTCGGGAGAGGGAAGCACCAAGAGTCACTACCGTAATGACTATACGACCACCCGTGGTACACACTGTCCCGGAAGGACAGATTCCACATATACTTTTTGGTGGAAACGAAAGTATGTACGACAGAAAGAATGAGTTCCAGGAGCAATTCCTAGAAATTCAGAAGGAACTGCATGCCATTCGCGGTCAGGATCTATTTGGAAAGGACGCCGCAGACCTTTGTTTGGTACCCAATGTGAAAGTTCCGCACAAATTCAAGGTGCCCGAATTTGAAAAATACAAGGGTAACTCTTGCCCTCAAAGTCATTTGGTGATGTATGCTCGAAGGATGTCAACTCAGACAGAAAACCAACAGCTACTGATCCATTACTTCCAAGATAGTTTAACCGGTGCCGCACTCAAATAGTACATGGGTTTGAAATGCACTAAGATCGTCACTTTCAAAGATCTTGGCGGTGCCTTCGTTCAGCAGTATAAGTATAACCTGGACATGGCACCAGACAGAGATCAACTCAGAGCCATGTCGCAGAAGGATAAGGAAACCTTTAAGGAATATGCTCAGAGATGGCGTGAAATTGCCGCCCAGATTTGTCCACCTCTTGAGGAAAAAGAGATGACAAAAATCTTATTGAAAACCTTGAGCTCATTTTACTACGACCGAATGGTCGCCAGTGCGCCCAGCGGCTTTACTGAGATGGTGGGCATGGGAGTTCGTCTTGAAGAAGCAGTCCGAGAAGGACGTCTGGTCAAAGATGCTGGACCATCAAGCAGTACTAAAAGATACGGTAGTGCTCTCCCTAAGAAAAAAAGAGCAAGATATTGGCAATATCTCTCTGGGAAAGCAAAGGCGACGGTACCAGCCAGTACCAGCTGTAGCTCCTGCCATCAACCCTGCGCCTGTCTCGACGTATCAACCTCAGGTTGCTCAGAGCCAACCAAATCAACAACCATATCAGCAAAGGACACAATAGCCTCTTCAGCAAGCTCGTCCTCAATACAACAACAACCGTACAATGCGACCGCCAGGGTTCGACCTTATACCGATGTTGTACGCAGAACTGTTTCCACTACTGCTGGTAAAGGGGCACGTCCAAACCAGGGCTCCTCTTACGATATCGGAGAATCAGCCTTTTTGGTTAAAAATAGATAAAACTTGCCCTTATCATCAAGGAGGACTGGGGCATAACATAGAAAATTGTCTCAGCTTAAAATCCGACATACAGAAGCTTGTTAGGAGCAGGGTCCTATCCTTCAAGGATACAAATCCAAATGTTCAGATGAACCCGTTGCCTCAACACGAGAAAGCTACAGTCAATTTGATAGAGGAAAGATCTAACCACAAATATCAAGTTCACAATGTACTCTTATTAGGAACCAACCTGGTCAAGATGCATTGCAGACAGAGTGGATACGGTCACTTACCGTCTCATAACTATCACCAGTGTGATATCTTCTCTAAAAACGATCAATGATGTTCTGTGGTGCAATAAGCTCTACAGGAACAGATGGATCTTGGATGGATCCAAGATCACCGCATTCGTGAAGTCAACATGACTTATACAAATTCCAACATCATTCAGAACCACGACATCCGTGCAATGAATGTCAACTTGGTGGCAATGCACTCAAGGCAAAGCCAACATCATGATCTGCCACGTCACGATTATAATTCCTGTCTGCTTTGCTCGGTAAACAATCAGGGATGCTCTTTTGTACAAGAGGCCCTCCAGCGTCAGATGGATCTTGGATGGATTCAGGATTACCGCGATCGAAGTTAGTATTAAGTTAATATGATTCAAATATTTGATATTCTCCTGATGAATACCAGCTTAGTGGAATTACACGCTAAGCAAGTTCAACTCACTTTTCTGACTTCGCATGATTATCAGAACTGTAAAGTGTGTCGTGAGAGTGACCAAGGTTGTGCACTCGTTCAAAGGACACTGCAACACTTGATGAACCACTGGTGGCTTCTGATCTATCTAGATGAAGACATGCAACAAGTCAGTATGATTGACGGGAACCCTACTAGGCATCAGAGTCAGGATGTTTGATCAATGGAGACAGATTTAGTAAGGTTACACTGCATACAAAGTGGACGTGGCCAGGTGCCACCACACAACTATGAGCGCTGTAGAATTTGCTCAGAGGATAACCAAGGATGCTACCTCGTGCGAGCAGCCCTTCAAAGTCAGTTATACTATAAGGAGATTCAACCATGGTCAAGCTCTGGTTCAATGTCAGAATATCATCCTAATCAAGGTAAAGATGTTGTCTTAATCCCTAAGCGAGAAGTGGCCAAAGATGTGTGTGCCATAATCCCTTTACTCCATGAATCGAGAGTTCCCCTCGATGGTGGAAGGATTCTCAACCTCGAACCAATTGAGGCCGGCTACAATGGTTAGAAAAATCAGAAGGCTCCTGTAGTTATTTATCTGCCGAGACCATTACCGTAAAAATCCGATAAGGATATCTCTTACAAGTACGGCGCAACAACAACTGAGAATGGAAAGGAAACTCCATTACCCTCCGTCGTGAATATTGCAGACACCAGTCGAGTAACACGGAGCGGTCGAATCTTCAACTGAGGAGTTAGAGAACCTATCAGAGAAAAGGAACCTCAAACAGAAGTTCCTAATCAGCCAGTCGGCCAGTCCAGTGACCCCGACCTTTCAAAGAACAATGATGAGATGCTGAAGCTCATCCAAAAGAGTGAGTACAACATTGTTGATCAACTGTTGTAAACTCCTTCAAAAATCTCTGTGCTATCTCTTTTACTCAGTTCCGAAGCTCACAGGGAGGCTCTACAGAAAGTCTTAGAGCAAGCCTTTGTGGAACAAGATGTAACAATAAGACAATTCAACAACATCATCTCCAACATCACTTCCTACAACAACTTGGGATTCAGTGATGAGGAACTGCCGAAAGAGCGCCAAAATCATAAAATGGCACTCAATATTACAGTCAACTGTCAGGACAATGCTTTAGCCAGCGTACTGGTAGATACCGAATCTGCTTTGAATGTTATGCCAAAGTCCACTCTAATGCGTCTATCATTTAAAGGATCTCCGATGAGAGGCAGTGAGGTCATCGTCAAGGCATTTGAAGGATCCCGAAAAGTAGTTATCGGCGAAGTCGACATTCCCATAACTATCGGTCCTCACACTTTCCAAGTCACTTTCTAGGTCATGGACATCCGGGCAGTACATAGTTGTTTGTTTGGAAGACCTTGGATACACGAGGCTGGGGCAGTCACTTCGACACTTCACCGAAGCTGAAGTTTGTCAAGAATGACCAACTAGTCACAGTCTGTGGAGAGCGAGCCTTGATCGTGAGTAACTTATCATCGTCCACTTGTGTATAACCAGAGGAGGTTGTTGGAACCCAGTTCCAGGCACTTTCAGTGAGACATGACAACTAATCAGAAAAAGGAACATCGATTTCCTCGTACAAAGATGCTCTCGAAGTAATCAAAAGTAACAATACAAAGGGATGGGGACAACTTGTCATTCCTATGGATAACAAGACAAAGAAAGGTCTTGGTTTTTCCTCAACCTGTACCCAGACTGCTACTAACGATGAAAGCCTTCATCCCATTCAGGACTTCTTCCACAGTGGAGGTTTCCTCCACCCAGTGTCTCAAGAAGTACATATTATCAACGAGGGTGACTCCTCCGATATAGATGAAGAGTGGAATTCCTATCTTAACGAGGACGGTTATGTGTCTCCGGAAGAGGTGCCTACGCCATTTTGCTATCCCGCATAGAGTCCGAGATATATACGGAGGTTAGATGTCAGATGATATATGGAGATTGTGATTCGGAAGGATGTCGTGCTCTACCAAACTCATTAGAGGAGGACACTCTGATGAAAGACAACTTTGACCATGACTATTATGGCCCAATGGATGGCCTGCCTATCTGGCAGCCGTACCCAGGAGACTCAGGGCAAAAGAGTCAGTCGAACGACGCATATCAGCTGAGCATCATTGAAAAGAATACCTGTGTCCCCACCGAATTATAAGATCATTACTCAGGGCATTCAAAAGATATCCAGTATAACGATGAATTTGCAAAGATTGCAGGATAAGAGTTCCTTAACTACGCTTTTCCCGAGGTCAACGTCATTGAAAGGGATGACTCCTCTAGTTGTAAAGAAGTGTGGGACACCCTGGGACAACGGAGTGGCAAATACGACTTCATGGTCAAGTACACCGCTCCTAAAAGCTCTCGTATCAGGCTCGAAGACATCCAGCCAACTAGATGGGGAGATCTGCCTGAGAGTACAAACACTATGCAAAATACAGCTGAAGGATCCTCCTGCGACAACTCGGCCTGGGAAACATATTCCAATGATCCTGCTCCACCAGAAATCAGCGTTATTTCTAAGATAAATCAAGAAGGAAAGTACCAGACTTTGTGATTCACCGAGGAGTTCGCCGCTAATGGGTTGCTGTCAACGTTTCGAAAGTTGTTCATAAGTCTAAGTAATTGTCGTCTTTGTCTTAACCTTTCACCCTACCTAGGTGAAACGGATGTTTTGATAAGGGCTCACTTTCTGTAAATGTCTCTCTTCACTTTGTCCAAAGCGACAGAGTTTTGTTTTATTGGGCTGTAGTTTCAAGAATCGACAAGATCATAAATAAAATAACGTCGTTCTGTAATTTTCGCATTTATTGTTGTTTTCTCTTTTCGCTTTTTCAGAAAATGGTAATCCTAAAAACAACTCAAATAATAAAAACAAGCATTTTTTAGAAATTACACTGCACAACACTCTTGCATTCTCTCTATCTCTTCTAAAACAATCATCACGTCATGCATATTGCTTGTTTTAAAACCCATTGAAACATATGATCCAATGCATTCTCCCAACTTTGAATTCTCGGTATTTGAGGCTGAAGAAGAAAATGACGAAGAAATTCCAGAAGAGACCTCCCGATTACTCAGGCAAGAGAAAAGGTCCATTAAACCTCACAAAGAGCCGTTGGAAGCGGTCAACTTATATTCAGAAGAAGAGAGAAAAGAAGTCAAGATTAGGGCACTGCTCAGTCCGAGTGCCAAAGAAGGATTGATAAAGCTTCTCCAAGAGTTTCCCGATGTATTCACTTGGACCTATCAGGATATGCCAGGGTTAGACACCAGCATCGTGGAACATCATCTACCGTTAAGATCAGAATGTCCGCCAGTAAAACAAAGGTTGAGACGAACTTATCCAGACATCAGATTGATGCAGGTTTCCTCGTCACATCAGAATATCCTCAATGGTTAGCCAACATAGTGCCAGTTCCGAAAAAGGATGGAAAAGTCAGAATGTGTGTATACTACAGAGATCTGAATAAAGCAAGTCCAAAGGATGACTTTCCCTTACCAAACATTGACATGCTGGTAGACAGTACAACAAAGTTCAAAGTATTCTCCTTCATGGATGGATTCTTGGGCTATAATCAAATCAAAATGGCACCGAAAGACATGGAGAAAACTTCATTCATCACCCCATGGGGCACTTTTTGTTACAAGGTAATGCCGTTCGGTTTGAAGAATGCTGGGGCAACCTATCAAAGGACCATGACTACTTTGTTTCATGACATGATACACAAAGAAATAGAAATTTATGTCGATGATATGATTGCCAAATCTAAGACAGAAGAGGAGCATGTAACCCACCTGTCAAAACTATTCGAGCGTCTGAGGAAGTACAAACTCCGCTTGAATCCCAACAAATGCATGTTCGGTGTCCGCTCAGGGAAGCTACAAGGGTTCATCGTCAGCCAGAAAGGAATTGAGGTTGATCCTGACAAGGTCAAGGCCATTCAAGAAATACCTTCTCCAAAGACTGAAAAAAAAGTCAGGGGATTCTTGGGACGTTTGAATTACATTTCCAGATTCATATTCCTCATGACCGCGATATGTGCGCCGATTTTCAAATTACTCAAAAAGGACCAGGACTGTGTTTGGACAGAAGACTGCCAAACCGGCTTCGACAATATCAAAGAATACCTATTGAACCCACCTATCCTATCACCTCCAGTGGAGGGAAGACCATTGATCATCTACCTCACAATCTTGGAAGACTCAATGGGTTGTGTACTTGGCCAACAAGACGAAACAAAAAGGAAAGAGTCTGCATCTACTATTTGAGCAAGAAGTTAACAGACTGTGAAACTCGGTACACTATGCTCGAGAAAACTTGCTGTGCTATGGCTTGGGAATCCAAACGTCTTCGCCAGTATATGATTCGTCAGACTACTTGGTTAATCTCTGAAATGGATCCAATCAAGTATGTCTTTGAAAAGCCTGCTCTCACGGGAAGGATTACCCGTTGGCAGATGTTGTTATCAGAATACGACATCGAGTACCATGATCAGAAAGCCGTCAAAGGAAGTGTTTTATCCGGTCATTTTGCTCATCAACCGATTGACGATCAAGAATCAATTGGATTTGACTTCCCAGACGAAGCTGTCATGTACTTGAAAATGAAAGACTGCGATGAACCACTACCCAGTGAAGGGCCAGAACCAGGTTCCCAATGGGGAATAATCTTTGACGGAAATGTCAATCATCATGGAAACAAAATTAGGGCAATCATCATAACACCTCAGGGTACCCACATTCCTTTCACTGCCAGACTGACGTTCAAATGTACAAACAACGAGGCCGAATACGAAGCTTGTATCATGGGTCTCGAAGAAGCGATTGACTTGAGAATCAAGAACTTGGATGTGTATGGAGACTCAGCCCTAGTTATCAATTAGATCAAAGGATATTTGAACGCATACCAATTAGGACTGATTCCTTACAAAGACTACGCGAGAAGGATGTTACTATTCTTCAACAGAATCGAGTTTCATCATATTCCTCGTGAAGAAAATCACTTGGCTGATGCATTAGCCACTCTCTCTTCCATGATTAGTGTAGGTCAATGGAACGACATACCTAAGATCAACATAATGCTCCTTGAATGGCCCTCTTACATCTTTGTGATTGAAGCAGTCCTAGACGACAAACCTTGGTATCACGATATCAAATGCTTCCTTCAGAAACAAGAGTACCCACCTGGGGCATCCAGAAAGGACAGAAAGACCCTCAGGAGATTGGAAGGCAGTTTCTTCCTAAGCGGTGATACACTCTATAAGAGAAACTTCGACATGGTCTTGCTCCAATGTGTAGATAGACCAGAAGCAAACATGCTGATAAAAGAAATTCACGAAGGATCCTTTGGCACTCATGCCAATGGACACACAATGGCGAGAAAAATTCTGAGAGCAGGGTACTATTGGTTAACCATGGAATCCGATTTTTACAAGTACATGAGGAGGTGTCACAAGTGTCAGATATACTCGGACAAAATCCATGTACTGCCAACACATCTCAAAGTTCTTTCTTCCCCATGGCCTTTTTCTATATGGGGAATCGACATGATCGAACCCAAGGCTTCGAACGGACATCGGTTCATTCTAGTAGCCATTGACTACTTCACCAAGTGGGTCAGACCAGCATCGTACACCAATGTAACCAGACAAGTCATGGTCCGTTTTATAAAAAATAATCTCATATGCCGTTATGGTGTTCCAAGCCAGATCATTACTGATAATTGATCTAACTTGAACAATAAGATGATGAAAGAGTTGTGCGTTGAGTTCAAGATCGAACACCATAACTCATCTCCCTACCGACCCAAGATGAACGAAGCGGTAGAAGCAGCTAACAAGAACATCAAAAAGATCGTTCAAAAGATGGTTGTAACCTACAAAGACTAGCACGAGATGCTACCCTTTGCTCTTCACGGTTATCGTACATCTGCCCGCACTTCAACAGGGGCAACCCCTTTCTCTCTAGTATATGGCATGGAGGCAGTGCTCCCCATAGAAGTAGATATCCCATTAATCTAGGTATTGATGGAAGCTAAGCTAACAGAAGCTGAATGGTGTCAAATTCGACACGACGAACTGAATCTGTTCGAAGAAAAGCGAATAACGGCTCTATGCCACGGGCAGTTATATCAACAGAGAATGAAGAAAGCATTTGACAAAAAGGTCCGACCCCGAGTCTTTAGAAAAGGGGACCTCGTGCTCAAGAAGATACAATCATTCCTCACTGATTCCTGGGGCAAATGGACTCCGAATTATGACGGCCCCTATGTGGTCAAGAAAGCTTTCTCAGGCGGCGCCTTGAGACTCGCAACCATGGATGGAGATGAATTTGCCTACCCCACGAATGTTGACGTAGTCAAGAAATACTTCGCCTAAACAAAAAAAAAACAAAAAAAATGTCTCGGTGGATTGAAAACGTGAAAGGGAGGTCCAGGAAAAAATTAGAGACATAATAAAAAATTATCCCGATGGATTGGAAATATCAAAGTACAATCCGGACAAAAATTAGGGATTAATGGCAAGTAACTACGTCCAGCTAAGGGCCAAATCCCCCAGCAGTAGTAATGCCATCCATCAGGAAAATTCCAGTCAAGGTCATCTTTAACAGAAGCTCAGGATGTCCAGAATTCAAAATTGGTAGAAGGATAACGATTGTTATGTTTCAATGTTGCCCTTTTCCCCTAAATTACCATATTCTAACTTTGTAAATACTCTATGGAATCACGCGTTTGCCTGAGTTCCATCCTATCAATAAAATTTGAGCCTTAGTACTTTTGTTTGCAATTCTTATTTGTTTTAGCTTTACAGGACGACATTTTAACATGGTTAATGATTCTTGAAATAAAACAAAAATGAATTTACTTGTCAATTTTTCTGCTTTTAAAACAAAGATGGCAATTCTTTTGACTGTTGAACATTGAAAGAACATCGATCGCTACTCCAAAGGCGATTAAGCTTCAAAGTGCATAATCAAAGTGATCTTTCTAAACCAGTACGCCTGAACAAAGGATCAACTATATCAGATGTAATTTTCCCATCTGATATCCCCGACAAAGTTCTTGTCTCCTAAGCCCGACCAACGTTTTTCCCCGCGGGAACTAATTTTTCCTAAGCAAGGCAAAATTACTATCTTGAACCAGTGATACTTTTCATTCCCTGCAGTGGCCGAGTATCCAGTCATGTTCATCCACTAGTCTGTATGTTGTGTCAGTTTTGTCAGCATATACATACATACATCATGCATTATTGATTTACATTCATATTCATATTGCATCACTATCACTCTAGTCGATCTTATCCCCTAGCGATAAAGGTCCTCTCACTCGAGTTGTCAGTTCTTTCCTCGTCAGGGAATGTTTTATCTGAACTGCCTTTCTCCCCAGTTTATTTCTGGGATGGAGACGGTCTTCGACCACTTTGATAACTTGAACCTCTAAAAAGCAAGAAAACTTTCGACGACCGTCACTCTTCACCATTGAAGATGATATGCTCGCTTTCCCGGATTTAAGGAAAATCCCCAGAGAAAGCCTCTTAAATCAAAGATTCGGTAATACAACAGTTTTTCTCTGGAACATTCACTGACAAAAAGGTCATCAACACCTCCAATTTGGATTGCATCACATGGCATTTCTTTGAAAAGATCTCGAGGAAAAGTATGATGTAATATCCCCAAGCAAGAAACAGTCTCTCAAAAGACTCGTTTTCCCAGTAGAGCCAACAAATGTCGTCTCCAACAGAGAAGTTTGTACACCTTTACAACTCAGATGAATGGGTTTCCCCAGCAAGTCTGACATCAAAACTTTTTCAATCAAATGGCATCTCCCCAAGAAAATTCGGCGAGAAGTTTGATAAAGATTGCTACACATAGCGTCCCTTGTCAAGGAAGAAACTCGACAAGAAGAAACTGAGACCAGTTCCTTGGCTGAAAACCAAGATCGAGGGGAAGTTTAGTTCAGAAAACTTAGACCAGTTCCTTGGCTGAAGCCCAGGATCGAGGGGAAGTTTATATAAGAAACTGAGACCAGTTCAGTAGTTGAAGACCAGGATCGAGGGGAAGTTTATATCAGAAAGCGAGACCAGTTCCGTGGTTGAAGACCAGGATCGAGGGGAAGTTTATATCAGAAATTGAGGCCAGTTCCGTGGCGGAAGACCAGGATCGAGGGGAAGTTTTACCTTTTCTAAGTATCAGTGCTTAGCAAAAGAAGATGGATGAGCAAACTGCCATTCCTAACCACCATCAAAATTTTGGGTATTCTGATATTTAATCCTCTTGCACCCTGAATGCCCGAATACCTTATCCATTCACACCTTTGGGTCCAAGAAGATTAAATAGGGGCATCTGTCATACCCCAAATTTTGACCACCAAGATTTCCCATCATTGTGCAAATAATCATCACAATATGGATGAACCATCATGCCTCATCAATATCCTCAGAGATGTTTGAGCATTCACCACAATCAAGAATTAGGGTTTCTTGACCCCAAGTGGATCAAGCCTGAAGATCGTCAGTGTCACCAAATTAGGGTTTTGGTCGACCAAGGCCTCCAGATGGAAATTTTCCTCTGGGCATGAGCCAATGCTTCAAAGCACAACCCAAGATACTCCAAGGGACCTCATGGACACAATCATCAAGTCAATTTAACCTCAGGGGATGCATTTATCCAAAAATTAGGAATCATGACCAGAATTAGGGTTTTGAAGGAAAAAGTCAACTGTACCTTTGACTTTTGACCAAGACATGCTCCCAAACCTTGGGACATGATTCAATACACCCTATAACACCTATGAAATCTATCCATTAGGTTTGATTTAGGTCAAGGGTTTGATTTCACAAAGGATCACACAGTTTGGATTTCATCCGATAAAAAGTCAACTGTACAAAAATCCAAAGTTTGACTTTTTGGATTTTTGGTTAACCAAGGTTCCTTAACCCTAAAACAATGTTAATATGTGATTTGAATCATCATTCATCAAGAAAAATCAAATAAAGTGAGTTAACTTGTAAAAGGGGTAACTATAAAAAACTTAGAATTTTTCTAAGTTTGGGAACAAAGTGGCTAGGGTACCAACTTCCAAGGACCATAACTTGAGATCCAAGCAACCATTTTGGATGTTCCAAAGCTGGATTTGTAGCTCTCATTATATACTTCAAAAGTGTCAACTACATCTCATTCCAATTCTTCATGGATTTTTAGTTATGGAGTGATAAAAATGGCTAAAGACATGAAAATGACATTTTTCCAACACTTAGTGAAATTTTCACTAAGTCAGAATCTGCCTTACTTTTTCCAAAATGTAGGGACATTTTTCACCTTGATCCAAGTCAAACCAGGTCTAGGGATGAACATCAAAGTTAAAGTATGCCATAAGGGCTTTCCAACAAGCACCAGATCATCTCCAAATTCCACTTTTGCATGGAGATACAACCCTTGAAACATGGCATCATGAACTAGTTTTTACAAGGCAGAATTTGTACATTTTGCTCGATTTGTCCAAATCTGATAAATCCAAGCCTTGTCATACATTTGGAAACATCTGAGGATCAAATCCAAGGGGGATGATCTGATCTCCAAGCCTCCAAAGTCCAAGAATCTACAAGTAGCCATGCCAAACCTAAAAGAGCTAAAAAGTGCCAAGACTCCAATTTTGTTTCCAAGCCTTTAATGAATGCATCAAGGTGGCATGAACTGAGCCTATTCCAACTGAAATCAGTCCAAACTTATCTCTGAACCAAAGCTACAAAGCCTGTGCTCTAATCTCAAGTCAATGGCTAGAGGTGATTTGAGATTCCATTTGATCACAATTGGCCACAAGCCTGTACCAGTTGCCATTCACTATTGATGCCAAAACAAACTTGTTGCACTATAAATAGACATCAATTGTGATCAGTTTGAGTACACCAAAGCACCCAAACTGATGCTTTCCTCAAAATCACCACTTTCACTCCAATTTTGCCTTCTAACTCAAGTCACTATCGGGTTTTGAGTTTGAGAGCAATTCCAACCAAACCAATCACACACACACCTCACATATAACATATAGAAGTGATCCATAACACAAAATCACATCTGGAACATCAGATTCTCAAAATCACAAGCCAATTGCTCAAGTTCTTGACAGATTTGCAGTTGGGGTACCATCTCAAGTTCTAGATCATTTCCATTCATTCCAAGCATTCAAACACAATCCTTGGCACCTAGGGAAGTTGTCCAGATCATTGGAACCTAGCTGTAACGCCTCTAACTCAGAACTCGATCACCAGCTGCAAGAGGTAAGCATGAACTCTTCAAACTCCTTGATGCATGCATATTTTACTACACAATAATTTTGTCATATGTTCCTAATCATGTATGGAGTGATAACCCTCAATCAATTGCCATGAATCAGTCGTGTATGGAATTTCATGGTATTCATGCTGAAATTAGGATTCTTGAGATTTTCTTCTGATTTCTCCTTCAATACTCAAAATAAATGCAATTAATCTATATGGTTGTGATCCTTGTTCAAAAACTAGCAAGATTGGTACTTGAATCGTGCAAAACCATTGAGAAATCATGGAGAAAAGTGAGAAAATGCAAATCTGGAAAAACAGAGGGCGCGGGCAAGAACTTGGTGTTCTTGGCGCCCTTTGAAAAATAACATTTTTATTTAAAATTAGGGTTTCCTCTTGATTTTAAATTTTAAAACACTTTTGGGCCTCTAATAGAGTGTAAGACCCAATCCCTTTGTAAATAAACCTTTTTGGGCCTCACACATTGTATAAGTTCCTCTGTATATTTTCAAAAGTTCGGCGCGATCGTCACCTTTGTAACAAAATCAACTGGGCTTCTCCTTGAGCTATAAGACCCATCTTTATTCATTTTCAAACTCTTTGGGCCTCTAATAGAGTGTAAGACCCAATCCTTTGTTGTACAATAATACCTTTTTGGGTCTCAGTCATTGTATAAGTCCCTTTGCGATTCTCAAAACGACGGTGCGATCACTGTCTTTCATTGGGCCTCCCCTCGTGTTGTAAGTCCCATCTTTCTTTTTCAAAACCTCTTTGGGCCTCTCCCTGAGTTGTAAGACCCATCCCTTTGTACAGAAAACCGCTTTGGGCCTCAATCATTGTATAAGTCCCGATACGACATTTAAAACAACGGTGCGATCACTGTTAAAACTTGGGCCTCTCCTTGAGTATAAGCCCTAACAGTCTTTTCAAAAACAACTTCTCTTTTGATTTAGATTCAAATATACATGTTGTTATAGAAACTTTCTTTAATTTCTTTGAACAACTAACAATACAACATGGAAGCTTGCTCACCTGTAACTTTTAACTGCTTTCATTTACTCGCTTTCATATATATAACTGTATTGTGGGAAGCTGCGTACTGTAAGTCTTCTTTCATATCCTTTTAAATACTTGTCATATATCAACTGTATATATACTAGTATAGCTATTTAGCGTTTTCCCCGACAACTAGGTCTAGAACTAGGTAAAGCTAGTTGGTCACTCTTGGATACAGTCAAAACTAGATCCCCATAGGATTTCCAGATACAGTCTTGCCTTCTCTTGGGCTTAAACAATATGGAACAAAGAGAAAGACAGTATTCTTGGTGAACCTTTTCTCAGGCTGTCACTATTAGAAATTGTCAAAGAAATTATACTCCCCAGAGTTGATCTGTTCTCGGTGAATATCATCTCTTGAATTTCTTCAAACCTCAGAATTTTCACTAAATGATCTATTCTCTGTGAATAGCATTTCTTGGACTTTTTTGGTTTGGGACCCACAGGCTTTCTAAAAGCATCCCCGCCTCCTCTTGGCCTTTGTACAAGGACCCTCCAGCTTCTTAGAAGTTCTCATGCCTTCTCTTGGGCTTAATACAAGGACCCTAAAGACCTCCTAAAGGTATAAGACAGAACTTAGTCATCCTTTGCTAGAGCGGTCTTTCCAGTGTCAAATCTCAGGCCAATTTAGGGTTGATTCTCATCCCTTAAAACACCCGTCTCCTCTTGGGCATCATATAAAAGATAAAACTCTTCCACACCAGTAGACTGGACAGTCTAACCTTGAGTCTCAGAGACATTCTCAAGTTCCATACAAACATAGGAAGAAACCCCGATCACTCTGGATAAATCTCGTGTAGAGTTAAAACCCAGTCTCTCTCATAAAAATCCCTAAGTCAGGGTCAGTTTATCATCAGTATAACACTATCCCAAATCAGAACCTCAAGGCATCTGATACCTCAACTCTTCTGTAACCCTCAGCAAGAGTTGATTCCCCATTTGGACCTGCTTAGGGATCTCAATAATTCTCAGTAAAAGCTAGCCTTCTCTTAGGCTTTTTATAATGACCTTTCCTCAGCGCAGTCAGCCTCCTCTTGGGCTTTGTACAATGATTCTCTACAGCAGAGCTAACCTTTTCAGACTCTCTTGTTGAGTGAATCACTTTTAGACTCTCTTGTTGAGTCAATCACCTTTGCAGATTCTCTTGTTGAGTCAATCAACTTTCAGTACTGTCTTGTTGAGTCAACCTTTTAGCCTCAATCTCGGGCTTTGTACGAGACAGGTAAAAACACTCTCTTGTTGAGTCAATCTTTTCCAGCCTCCTCATAGGCTTGGCATAAAGATTTCCCCTAGCAGAAGTCAACCTCCTCTTAGGAAGAATGATTTCTCCAGCTTGTTCAGCCACAATCCTGGGCTTTGTACAGGACAAATAAAAGCACTTTCTTGTTGAGTCAAACCCGTTAAGCCTCAATCTTGGGCTTTGTGCAAGACATAAATCTTCATAACCTTCTCTCAAGCTTGGGACAAGTATCTTCCCTAGTGGAGTCAATTCCTCCTAGCCTTCTTTAGGCTTCGAGAAATAAATTCCCTAAGCTGAGTCAAACTTTTTTTAGCCTCAATCTTGGGCTTTGTACAAGACAGATAATACTCTCCCGCAGAGTCAAACTCAGTATAGCCTCAATCTTGGGCTTTGTACAAGACACATAAAAATATCCTCATCCGAGTCAGTTAAATTTCCCATTTCAGCCTCAATCTTGGGCTTCGTACAAGACATATACAAACCTCCCCGGTGGAGTCAAAATCCCTTTTTAGCCTCAATCTTGGGCTTTGTACAAGATAGATATAACATTTTCCCTAGAAAAGTCAAACTTTTAGCCTCCTCTTAGGCTTTGTATAATGATATCCCTAAAGAGTCAGTCTCTTTTTTTACCTCAATCTTGGGCTTTGTACAAGACATATAAACACACTCTTGTTGAGTCGGTCATCTCCAGCCTCCTCTTAGGCTTTGTATAAGGACTTCCCCAGTGGAGTCAATCAACCTCTTAGCCTCAACCTTGGGCTTTGATCAAGGCACACAAAAATCAACAATCCCCTCAGAGGAAGTCCAATCCCTCTTTAGAGATGACAAATTCTCTCTCAGTTAAAACCGTTTAGCTTCAATCTTGGGCTTTGAGCAAGACACCAAACATCTTTTTCCTCCCTTAGAATAGGAGGAACTACGATTGCTCTGATTTCCTTGTTTCTTTAAACGGGAATACGTTGGCATAAGATTGCGAAATCTTAGCAAGCATACTAATCAAAAACTCTAGGTCCAGTACCTTCATACCAATCAAAACTTAGGTCCAGTACCTTACCAAAAACACCTGAACATCAACAAAAACTCACTCTCTCTCATATTTCCCAAGAAATTTTCCCAACCCATTAACGGATAAACACCATCAAGTATAAAGTGAAACCTAAAGCTAATATCATGTGGATAACCACATATAGGATGGGTAATTGACAACTCCCCATTGTATAACCTGACCCCAGACCCCCCAATCTCTTTAAAATTTTTATTCATTTAAACAATCGAGTTCAAGGTTAGTTTTAGATAGCTTCCCTTTCCCTTCCAGCTTCACGGGATAAATAAGAAATCAGAAAGTAGCACCCCCTCCTCACTGTGGGGATAAACCCAAAAACCAGCAATAAGGTGGTCGCGTCACCGACAAAAATCGCTCGCTACACAAACCTAAGGCAGTAAGAGTTTCATTACACATGTACCTGGTGGGCGTTATCTTACGATTTACATGAAAAAAGTATCGTCTCTCTTGTTCCGGATTGTCGAAGACAATGTCATGCGCGTTCGGGGTACGACTGCTCCTCTTCCATGACCTTGAAGTCTCAGCCACTAGTTTCTTTCCTTTGGCAATTCTATTTGGTGGCATTTTCATACCTGCAAAAAAATTGAGAAAAATTGAACTATGGAATTAGGAAAAACGGGTTCCGGAATGTGGTAGAGGATGGAGAATGGGGAAGGTTTTGTGAAGACGGTTGTTGAATTGGGTTGGTTTAGAGGTCAAAGGTGGAAGCTTTTTGTTTTGTTTTAATGGAGGTTTAGAGAGAGGAGATGAAGAAGATGAAGGTTTATGTTATGCTTGGTGAGGGAAGAGAGATAATATGAAAAGTTAATGGAATAAGAGATAAAATGATACCCCAACATCTAATTTGAATGGGGTATAATGAGTGGTAATTGAATTAAATGAGAGGTGGGGTCCACATGTCCAAGAAAACAAATTTCAAGAAAAAGCAATCCTCGCAAGCCTGACACGGGTCGTGTTCGGTGACACAAGCGACCGTGTCAGGCAACTGAAATTCCATTTTTTCCACACTTCAAGTTTTCACTGCTTCAGGAGGGATGACACAAGCCGTGTCCCGTGACACGGGCGACCGTGTCAGCATGCTGGAAAATGGCATTTTTGTATTGTTGGTTGAGTGACCCTGACACGGGCCGTGTCTGGTGACACGGGCGGCCGTGTCAGGTGGCTTTTTTTTTCATGTTTTTGTCATTTTTCTCCGTTTTTCTCCGTTTTTTCACAGGCACATCTTCCTCTCTTGTGCAAGGCACTGTGCATACCTAAATAAAACCTACAACACACAACAAAAACAAAGGAAATAAATTAGAAATAAAACGTGTGGGTTGCCTCCCACGAAGCGCTTCGTTTAACATCGCATGGCTCGACGGTTATCCATCTTATCCTGTAAGACGAACATCATCTATCCGACCACTCTCTTGTCCTTGGTAATAAGGCTTTAACCTCTGTCCATTTACCTTAAAGGTATCCCCATTCGCTTGATTTTTCAGCTCGATTGCTCCATGTGGCAACACTTTGTTAACCACAAACAGTCCTGACCATCTAGACCTCAGCTTTCCAGGAAACAAATTTAACCTGGAATTAAACAAAAGAACCAATTGTGCTTCCCAAAATTCCTTCCTTTGAATCTTTTGATCATGCCATTTTTTCGTTTGCTCTTTGTATAATTTGGCATTCTCGTACGCTCGATTCCTAAATTCTTCTAACTCGTGGAGTTGAAGGATTCAGGATTTTCCCGCTTTCGAAAGATCAAAATTTATGAATTTTAAGGCCCACAAAGCTTTGTGTTCCAACTCTAGAGGTAAGTGACAAGCTTTTCCATAAACTAACTGGTAGGGAGACATACCTATTGGTGTTTTGAATGCAGTTATGTACGTCCACAACGCATCATCCAACTTGGTTGCCTAATCCTTGCGAGATGAGCTTATAGTCTTCTCTAGGATTTGCTTGAATTTCCGATTAGAAACTTCCACTTGGCCACTGGTTTGAGGATGGTAAGGAGTCGCGATTTTATGCCTCACATTGTACTGCTTGAGCAACTTCTCCATGAGACGATTTAGGAAATGAGTTCTTTCATCACTTATCAGAGCTCTCGGTACTCTAAACCTCGCAAAAATGTTTGCCTTTAAAAACTTAGCAACCACCTTAGCATCATTAGTCGACAATGCCACAACTTTCACCCATTTAGATATATAATCCACCGCCCCTAAAATGTAACTCTTTCCAAACGACGGTGGAATGGTCCCATAAAATCTATGCCCACACATCAAACAACTCAACTTCCAACATGGGACTCTGAGGCATCTGATTTCTCTTCAAAATATTGCTTGTTCTTTGACATCTGTCGCACTCCTTGACTATGTCTTGGGCATCCTTGAACACTGTAGGCCAGTATAACCCCGATTGGAGGACTTTTGCCGCTGTCTTATCACCACTAAAGTGTCCTCCATATTCTGAGTCATGGAAAGCTATAAGAACCCTCATCTGTTCTTCCTCAGGAACACATCTTCTAACCAATCCATCTACTTCTCTCTTGTATAAGAATGGGTCATCCCACAAATAAAACATGCAGTTATGCAAAAACTTTTTCTTCTTGTTATAATCGAAATCATCAGGGATCACACCACCTACCAGATAATTCGCGTAATCTGCAAACCATGGAACACCAGTAACAGCTAGGATGTGTTCATCAGCAAACTCATCCTTAATTGGACGCTTATCCTTTGTTTCTTCAATCGGGGACATCCGATATAGGCGATCAGCAACGGTGTTTTCACATCTGAGATAGGTGATCAGCAACGGTGTTTTCACATCCTCTTTTGTCCCGAATTTCCACATCAAACTCCTGAAGGAGCAAGATCCACCTCAATAGTCTTAGCTTAAAATCCTGCTTAGCAAGCAAATACTTCAAAGAAGCATGGTCAGTATAAACAACTACTAATCCTAACAAATATTGCCTGAATTTTTCAAAAGAGTAAACCATTGCCAACAACTCTTTTTCGGTAGTTGCATAGTTCATCTGAGCAGGGTTCAAAACATGACTAGCATAATAAATTACATGTAATAGGTTTTCTTTCCGCTGTCCTAAAACTGCCCCCACTGCAATATCACTTGCATCACACATGATCTCAAACGGTAGAGACCAATCTGGGGCAATCACAATAGGTGCCGACACTAATCTACTCTTTAATGTCTCAAATGCTTCGACACATTCTTTGTCAAACACAAAAGGCCTGTCCTTAACCAATAGACTGGTCAGAGGTTTTGCTATCTTAGAGAAGTCTCTTTTAAACCTGTGGTAAAAACCTACATGTCCCAAGAAGCTTCTTATACCTTTCTCATTCACCAGAGGTGGAAGCTTTGATATCACCTCAAATTTTGCTTGGTCCACTTCTATTCCTTCCCGCACCATGAAATGGCACTTCTCCCAGTTGAGAATCAAGTTGGTCTGCTGGCATCTTTCTAAAACAGGAGAGAGGTTAGTCAAATTATTATCAAAACAAGAAAAACAGAAAAATCATCCATGAAAACTTCCATATGCTTTTCAAGCATGTCAACAAAAATAAATGTCATGCATCTTTGAAATATGGCCGGTGCATTGTACAACCCAAATGGCATTCTTCTGTAAGCAAAAACACCATAAGGGCATGTGAATGTTGTCTTCTCTTGATCTTCAGGCGCAACTGCAATCTGATTATACTTGGAGTAACCATAAAAAAAATAATAGTAATCATGACCATCCAACCTTTCCAACATTTGATTAATGAATGGTAAAGGGAAGTGGTATTTTCTTGTTGCAAGGTTCAACCTCCTGTAGTCAATACACACTCGCCAACCTGTAACCGTCCTTGTAGGAATTAGCTCATTCTTCTCATTCATAATGACGGTGGTTCCCTTTTTCTTGGGTACCACATGCACTGGGCTAACCTATGAGCTGTCAGATATAGGACATATATGACATGCATCTAACAACTTCCCCACTTCTTTTTGAACTACTTCTTTTATGGCGGGGTTCAGTATCCTTTGAGGTTGGACAACCGGCTTGTGATCATCCTCCATGAGAATCTTGTGCATGCAAACTGTAGGACTAATACCTTTCAAATCTTCAATGGCCCATCCAATAACATTCTTATATTTTTTTAGGACTTGGATGATTTTTTCCTCTTGGACACTCTTGAGGCTGGAATTTATTATAGTTGGGCATTTACCTTCTGTGTCAAGGAAAACATACTTGAGATTCTCGGGTAATTGTTTCAACTCTGTCCCCTTTTTAGAATCTTGGTTATCTTCTGATGACTGAGGTGGCCTTATATCTTCCCACTGGTGTGGTCTAGATCCTTTCTATGGCAGTTGTGTTTTCATCATGGATAACACTTCTGACTCTTCCTCGTCCACTTCTTGATCACTTTCAAAAATTGACAAACTCAACACTCTTTCCAAAGGCAATTGTGGTGCATTCAAAGGACTATCGTGGGCAATCACTTGATCTATCACCTCTACTGTATGACTTGTGCCAACATCGTCTTTGTACTTCATGGTGTTTCAAACATCAATTTTTAATTCTTCATCATAAATATTCAGAGTCATAGTGCCTTCCTCTATGTCTATCATACACCTTCCGGTCTCTAAAAATGGTCTCCCTAAAATGAGAGGAATCTTTTCATCTTCCGGCATTTCGAGGATCACAAAATCCACTGGGAATACAAATTTATCTATCTTCACAAGAACATATTCAACTACACCACACGATCTCTTTACCGAATGATCTGCAAACTGAAGTGTCATCCTTGTATCTTGCACTGTCCCTATTCCCAATTTCTTGTAGATGGATAACGACATGAGACTTACACTTTCTCCCAAATCAATAAGTGCCTTTTTGAATGACCTATCTCCAATTGTGCATGGAATGGTGACCGAACCTCGATCTTTTTTCTTCACCGAAATTTTCATACCTTGCAAAATAGCACTACAAGTTTCGGTTAGAATAATAAGATCAATATCAATGGTTCGCTTCTTGGAGATTATGTCTTTCATGAACTAGGCATAAATGGGTATTTTCTCAAGTGCCTCCAAGAACGGGATGTTAATTTCCAACTTCTTGAACATCTCTAAGAACTTTTCAAAGCTTTTCTCGTGTTGCCCCTTTTTCTTGTTTCTTGGGGGGAAAGGGAGCTTCACGACAGGTCTGGACTCAATTGGTTTCTCTTTCACCACCTGTTTAGGTCCATCCACTTCCTTATTGTTGATTTTATTTTCTTTGATCTCAAGATCTACTTCAAGCAGTTAGTCTTCATTTTCAGATTTATCCTCAGGAGCTTCAACAAATTTCCCACTTCTCGTTGTCACAATGCTAACATTATTATGATCTTTTGGATTTGTCACAGTAGCACTAGGTAGAGCTCCTTGTGCTTGAGATTTTGCTAGTTGTTATGCTATCTGAATCATTTGCACTTTAAGATTTTTAATGGAAGCGGTAGTGTTCCTTTGTTGCTATTGTGGTTGATTCTGAACATTCCCTTGTTGATCTTTCCTAGAAAAGTTGGGATGATTCTTCCAAATGGGATTGTACGTATTGGAATAAGGGTTATTTTGCTTTAGAAAATTTATTGCCTCAATTTGTTGTGCAGTTGCGACACAATTCATAGCAAAATGAGGTCCACCACAAATATCGCAACTAACTGTTTTGACCGGTTGAACTTAAGCAACAATCTGAGTACTTACATTCATTACTTTAAGCCTTCTTTCTACCTCAGCGGCAATTTATCTTCCATTTTCACCACATGATTAGCCAGCTTTAAGTCAATTATCCCTTCTGGTTTACTCACACTACAATCGTACAATTCCAAATGCTCATTTGCAGCTATGGCTTCTATAATCTTTTTAATACCAGTGGCAGTGGTAAAGTTTGATGAGCCACCGACAGCTGTATCAATGAGTTGTTTGGTCTTCATCCTCAAACCATTCACAAACATCAGCATCTGTTCAATTGAATCCATGTTGTGAGTCAGGACAAGCTATCAATAACCTCTTAAACCTTTTGTACGCATCTCCAAGTGATTCTCCTTCCTTCTGTTTAAAATTCACAATGTCATTTCGTTTGCGAATATAAATAGAACTAGGGAAATACTCGTTCAGAAATGTTGTCTCCATCTCTTCGCAAGTGGTAATACTTCCTGCATGTAAGGAGTAAAACCACTCTTTGGCATCCTCTGCTAAAGTGAATGGAAACATCTGTAACTTCTTTGCCTCTTCAGAATGCCCCTCGATCTTCAAAGTTGTGCTCATTGTAAGAAACCTTTGCAAATGTTTATTTGCATCTTCATTCATCTTTCCTATGAAAGGTCTCTTTCCGAGCTGTCGGATCGTTATTGGATGCAACTGAAAGTGTGCCACATTAACCAGTTGATTCACTATGGTCAATCGTCCTGCTGGAGCATTTACTCCTCCATAGTCCCCAAGAAGTCTTTCATGAGGCTCACCCATTATTGTTTCTCTGTCAGACTCTGTGTCGGAGTGGTTGGAAACTTCCTCCCCTCTTTCGTGTTCCGAATCTAAATTTTCTGCTTCTGAAGCTGCCAGCCTTGCTTGTTTAGTTTTTCTAAGCCTCGCGTGCAACGATCGCTCCGCGTCTGCGTCAAAAGGAAATTCAGCTGAGGTCTTTCCTCGCATACACAGATTAGATAGATATCAGTAGAGAAAAATGATTATATATAAAAAATAAATATGCAGAAAATAAAATTTTTGTCGCAGAGCAACAAAATTTCAATTGAACTTAATCAAAACTCTATATTTTGGTAGTCCCCGGCAACGGCGCAAAAAACTTGATCGGAAAAATAGCAAGTGTACTATTTTCGCCGATGTAGTAATAATAAGGGAAAATTCCCCGAATGTCGATCTCAAGGACTGCGTATGAATATAGAATTTGGATTGTAATTCAATTAAACAAAAATACCTTGGGAGTTTGAGATTTGTTTTGGAAAATTATAATTCAACAAGAAGAAAATATAACAGAATAATAAAAGAAGTTTTGAAAAATATGAGAAGCATGCTAGGGTAAGGTGTATGATTTATTGTGTAACAACACAAAATCCTTATTTCAATAAAAGTTGGAAACAATCAATTACTGTTACTTTAGTTGTTTAATCCTAAGTCCTTAGTGAGAAAACATATGATTACTCAACCTAATTACTATGTCCATAGATAATCAAGGTTGAAATCAAGCATTATAATGTCAACAGTATTCCAGTTGCTACAGGGTATCCCTAGTCCTAGGTAATATCTACTGAAGCATAATCTCACAAAAGCATTAACAATGGTGGTCAGACCTAATTGCTAATCATAAATCAATCCCTATTGGTCCGACAGAGAAAGCATGAAAAATAATTGTATTACTGGAAATAAGAAATCATGGTCCTTACATAATCAAATCAGGGACACCTCCTAGCATTGGGGGGTTTAGCTACTCATATTGTTCAAAGAAAATACAATGTAAAAAGTAGACATTACAAGAATTTGGATAAACTCGGATCGTCAATTGCTTCCGCTCATGAAAATCCTTCGCCCTCTGAAAACCTTGTGCTCTCAAATCTTTGATCGTAAAATTCTTCTCCCGTCAAACGTCCTTCTTCTCTTTCCAAAAACTCTTCTAAATAGCGAAATATCAAGTAACAGTAGGTGGAAATGCCAAAAATACCCTCTAGGTCAATATTCAGTTGAAATCAGCAAAAACTGGAAAATTAGCGTCAAGGCCAACACGGCCCGTGTCAGGTGACACGGGTGCCCGTGTTGGCTCTCTGTGTCTCTTTCTTCAAGTTTTCTTGTCCCAGGCCTGCTGACACGGGTGCCCGTGTCAGTCCACTGTTTCTCTCCAATTTGCTCTTTAAGCTCCATCTATGCTGACACGGGTGCCCGTGTTGGCCCCCTGTAGGATGGGAAAAATTCCACCGAAACTCTGTAAATTTTTGCTTTCTTGCACCGAGTTCTTTTGACACTATTGATGGAACCTTAAGACAACAACAACCAGCACACCAAAGCATAAAATGCAGAATAATTGAAATAAAACTTAAAATTCTAAAATGCAAAAATTACTTGCGGAAATAAAAATTAACTCAAAAAGCAATAAAAATACGAAACAAAGTATTACCGATTACATGGATTGATGTTGAATAAGTGACGTAATCATAGTAAAAATGGTGACCGATCAATTAACGACGACGTGTCTTACTAACGATGTAGTTTTAGACCAATAATGATGTTTTGAATGTTGAGTATTCAAAACATTCAAAGTTGAATCATCAAGAGGTGTATGGTTAGACAATCTCCTTTTTTGACAAATAGGTTGACATGAATGTTCATTAGAAGGGATATTCTCCTTAACTGATCTATTTGATAAAACCGTCCTATTCATTAGTGTCAATTTCCTCCTTTTCCTTGCAGCAATAGTAAGGGTGTTGTTATTATCCATGGGTGTATGTTTATATAAAATCTATTGAAAGAAGACAATGACACCCAAATCAATAATAAAATGTAACACATTAATGTCATGGTTGTACACATAAACCTTACAGAAAACATTTAGTAATCCAATTTAAAGCATACA
Source organism: Lathyrus tuberosus (assembly GCA_022829125.1). Taxonomy (NCBI): domain Eukaryota; kingdom Viridiplantae; phylum Streptophyta; class Magnoliopsida; order Fabales; family Fabaceae; genus Lathyrus; species Lathyrus tuberosus. Next base: position 122,578 of record JALAZF010000762.1, read on the forward strand.
ATATAAACAAAGATAACTATCCCCTTGTTTAGAGTAGCATAAACATGGAATTAAATGCATTAGCTTATGCCTTCTTTGTAGATTATGGAATGACATTGAGTAAGAAACCATTGAATATTAACAATGATTGGAAATAAATGTTCACTTTTTATGTAGATATTGTAGTGCATTATATATATATTAAACATCATATAACAATCTTTTGTTGCATACAAATCGATTTACCTTTCACCATTGCTTTTGTGGTTTAGGTCAACTGTGTAATCACATATTTATCAAACCTGTTTGAAATTTATTTTTATTTCAATCTATCCCATATTTTCTACAAGAGAGCAAGGAGTAAGATTAATGGTGAGGTTAGTACACAATTGAAGTTAAAGGTTAAGATTAATATTCATTGAGTATTACAATAGTTACTCTAAGTTAATGTAAGTAATATGATTTGCGAAAAAAATATGAGGCAGCAGATGGGATATAAAGTAGTAAAAAATAGGCAGTTGACTCAATAACTGTAATGTATTTATGTGGAAACAGGTTTCATAGTATTATCATTGTAACAAAATTTGGTGGGTTGTTGGTTGGAACAAAAAATATTGATTATAAGTAGCCATAAGGCAAGATATTTTCATACATATGTTGAGAAAGAGAGGTACAAAGAAAATGGAGTCAAAGGATTTTGTGACTGGCTTACGAAGTAGGTAATTAATAAGTTTAAGCATTCAAATGTATAACTGTTCTATAAAAATGTCAATAAAATTTGTATACGCTTATCAATTCATAAATTGTAAGTGCATTCACGATTAATGGTTTAATTGCAGTCCATATGCCAATTGTGATGATCAGATTCAAGACATCAAGCTCAATATGGCTATCATGCAGGCTAAAAATGAACCACTTAAGTTTGACATGGATTTAACTGTGGCGGAATCTGATCATGAAGATATGAAGATGATCAAATTGAATATGAAGATGACGAGGTATATAATGAAGTTGATGAATTTGAGTTTTATTAGAAAAGAGAAATTCGTTCACCACGTAAGGCCACCAAAAATGTACTGGTAAGACACATACGATTACTTTTTTGGAGGAATAAGGTTCAACAATATACATGTATATTTAATTTCCTTAATTTAGATTTTGCAGCATTTGCCGATGTTAGTTTTTGAGAAGCGTGTGATCAGGAACCTGAGTCGAATAGATTTGTTTGACGTCGAGAATGAAAAAATCTATCGTAGTGACGTTCACTGAGCTAAGCTAAACGAACACGAAATTTTTGTAGGAAGAGGGTGGTATCATTATGAAAAAGCGAAAAAAAACTCAGAAAAAGTGATGTGTTGGAATTTACATTTGACATTCATGCAGAAAGGGTGTATGTAAAAAAGATCAACCGTTGATTTCAGTGGTAGAAGGTGAAAAAGGTGGATTACGTTTTGTGTTTTGGAAGCTTCATTGTTGCAATGGTGTGAAATTGTTTATGTATAATATTAGCCAATTAGTTTAGCATTAATGAAATTATGTGTTTTTACCTGGTTGTACTTTATAACATCTATTATATGTAACTAAACAGTTCTGGCGATTAGTAATGTGTGCTTCCTTTTATCACATTTTAGAAAAATGGGCAACATGAAAATACGTTATTTTGTATACATTACTTCATACATGCATCTCTGACAGGAGACATGAATTGAACAACTAAGTTAATAACAAATTATCATACCTCATAGAAATATATTGGTGGATTGATGATATTTTACAATGTCTTGAGATTGACATCTCTGACAGTATCCTCAAAGAAGGAGTGGATGAACTTTAATACTACTAGATAGGTTGGAGATTTTACAATATCTTATTTTAATGGTGTAAGATAGTAGGTCTGCCATGGAAAAGTGCATGCATTGGCTTGTAGCTTTCCAAAACATTAATGGAAAAGAAGGTCGCATGTTTACAAAGGAAAAATGATATTGTCAAGAGCTATACTCCTTAGTTTACTACATCATGCCTCATAGTACACAAGAAACATGAACAACATTATACAATGAATAAATTGATTGTATTAGCATGAGAGAAATATCAACCGAAAAAGATAACCACATGTATGCAGTAGAGAACAAATATTATATCTGGGAGTATCATTAGAATAGTTGGAAATTAACTTTGCATGCAGGCTCCATGTTTATAGCTCTTGTAACAGGTCAAGGTCAAGTTTATGGAGTTTCACATGGTGATGGTAAACCGATAGTTACAATGTTAATTTGTATAGATAAGAAAGGTGACAAACTTCTTCGTTCAAAAAAATTAAACAGATTGTTAACCAATAAGTTAATATATATTTCCAAAAATATTAAATTATATTTCCAAACTTCTTCATTCAACAAATGGGTTTGACCAGATAGAGTTAACTTTCAAATGACTGTGTATATATGAATTTTAAATTATGGTCCTGGTTTTTTTAATATTTTTTAATGAAAAACGAAAATATAAATAACAAAACTCTATGTGAGCCACACTAATAGTGTTGTATAATACTAAAATTGTGAAGTTTACAAGAAAGAAAAGTCATTCTTCTTGATGCAGAAAATAGGAGAAATATTCATACAACTAATTTAGGAAGTAAACTTGTCTGAGTTTAAAAAACAAATTGCATACATGGTACATATTTCAAAACATAACTTGTTACGAAAAGGGTAATATTCAAATAACAAAATCATAAGGGGAGTGGATAAGGTTAGTAGTAGGAAACATATACTTTGGGAGGGTCTCCAACAACATATAATAAATTATTTATTCTCCATCTTGACATGTTTGCGACATAGTCTGGTTGAAGACTGTTCTCCTTCAGCAAGGCCTTTCACGGTGGATGACTCGCTCGACCCATGAACTGCATCTGTTTTGCCATGGTTGACAGGAGTGACTGGCTGTGGTTGTTTTTCAGGAGTTATAAAGTCCTGATAAAAATACAACGTCAAAACAAACCATTACAAATTAACATACAATAAACATGTCATTAAATTAATTCGTATTTAATCAACCATTTTTGCAAAAAGAACATGAGGTAATGATCGTGGATTCAATTTAGAGATGATTTCCAATTACTTCCACATAAAGCATAAAGTTATATTACAAATCATAATACTTTGATCACTAACATTTGAATAACAACACAAACAACAACACTGTAGCATGTTAATATTATGTAATGCTTACTGTTATGATATTCTATTCATCAACAATTGTTGCTTCATCTACAATTTCCTTAATCTAAAGGGGTTCATAAAAAAATTAGTAAAACATTTGACTAGATGAAAATAAAAGTAAATAAACAAATGTAATTAAATGTCATTATATATATATATATATATATATATATATATATATATATATATATATATATATATATATATATATATATATATATATATTTATATTACCTGCAGAATTTAATCATCATTAACTTCAATGGACGTTGGGTCATGTAACAAAAAGGGAAACTATTATGTTGGGATCAAATATATGTTTAAAAGTATGACACAAATTAGGCATGTGTTTGTGAAATACCATGCAAACATCCCATAGTGAAAGTAACTTCTTAATCGTGTCTTTATCACGGTTGACCGACATAACACTTGCACTACCCCAACTAGGTTTCCATTTGACTTTGAAGGCATGTTTTTTACCAAGCAATTTATCAAGGACTAAAGGAAATTTTAGTGGATCATCAACACCAGCCTATATGAAAATAAAAAGTGTAAAATAAAAACAAAAAATATGTTGATTAGATAAAATATATGATCAGACCTCAAGCATTGTTTCACGGAGTTGAGCAACAAAAATTTTCAACAATTCTGAACAATCATGGTCCCATGAGACAAAAATGGCACGGTAACCATCTGAAGGTGAGAAAACCACACAAGAAGGGGGGGGGGGGGGGCGTTGAATGGTGTTTTTTCGTTTTCTTAGTTTGCATCTGATCAGAGTTCAGAATCTAAACTGGTGTTCAGATTCTAGTTAATTCTTAGTAGCGGAATGTTAGCAGAAGCAAATAAATAATAACAGAAGACACAAAGATTTATATTGGTTCCTCCCAAACTGAGAGTAGTCTAGTCCCCTTGTTTCAAAAGAGATTTTCACTATAATCAAATCATGATTACAATCGCTTATGCATTATGTATAATACTTTTACAAATACACAGACCCAAGGTCCAAAATAACTGCTCAAGTTTCTCACTCGAGACTTCCTGCTCAGGTTCCATGAACCCAAGACTTCCTTGCTCAGGCCCTCAGCTCAAGACTTCTGCTCCAAGTCCCATGAAATGAGCCTTCCTGCTTGAACCCATGTGGTCAAGACTTACTGCTCCAATTCCATGTACTGAGCTCTCCTTCTCAAGCCACACTGGCTTAAGACTTCTGCTCCAGGTGCCATGAAACGAGCCTCCCTGCTTGATCCCTCAGATACAAGACTTACTGCTCCAAATTTCATGCACTGAGCTGAATGGTGTTTTTTCGTTTTCTTAGTTTGCATCTGATCAGAGTTCAGAATCTAAACTGGTGTTCAGATTCTAGTTAATTCTTAGTAGCGGAATGTTAGCAGAAGCAAATAAATAATAACAGAAGACACAAAGATTTATATTGGTTCCTCCCAAACTGAGAGTAGTCTAGTCCCCTTGTTTCAAAAGAGATTTTCACTATAATCAAATCATGATTACAATCGCTTATGCATTATGTATAATACTTTTACAAATACACAGACCCAAGGTCCAAAATAACTGCTCAAGTTTCTCACTCGAGACTTCCTGCTCAGGTTCCATGAACCCAAGACTTCCTTGCTCAGGCCCTCAGCTCAAGACTTCTGCTCCAAGTCCCATGAAATGAGCCTTCCTGCTTGAACCCATGTGGTCAAGACTTACTGCTCCAATTCCATGTACTGAGCTCTCCTTCTCAAGCCACACTGGCTTAAGACTTCTGCTCCAGGTGCCATGAAACGAGCCTCCCTGCTTGATCCCTCAGATATAAGACTTACTGCTCCAAATTTCATGCACTGAGCTAACCTTGCTTAATCAATTTACTTGATTAAGACTTTCACTGCTCAAGCACATAATAAGAAACTTACGTGGCTCAAGCATCTTGACTCGAGACTTCCTTGCTTGTATCCCAATGATACAAGACCTCTGCTCAATTAATCCACTTGATTAAGACTTTCACAGCTCAAGCACATTGCAAGAGACTTACGTGGCTCAAGCAGCTTGGCTTGAGACTTCCTTGCTTGTATCCCAATAACACAAGACTTTTATCTAAACTGCTGAACAAGCTCAGTAAAATAGAGAACAAGGTGTACATGATACAAGTATTAGAGGTACGAGAAATCACCATAACAAACATCAAAAACACTTAAGATTTCTAAGATATTCACTGTGTAAGAAACTTAAGGCTTTTACATTTACAACCTACGTTAGAAAATCTACATATACAATGTGTTGATAATTGCTGATCTTGTTACTCCTTCTTCTGGATGATCTTTGTTAAAGATTTAGTTTGAACCTTCATCCATATTTATAGCCTTTTCAGAAACTAGCCGTTGAAGAGGAAACTTGATCAAGAGTCTTTTGCCGTTACTCTATAGTACAGGAGCCGTTGAAATTAGATACACCAGAAGATCTTGATCCAATTTATAACATGTTTAACCTTTGAGTCTTCAAGAGTTTCTGTACTATTAGAGTTATTGACAGTAGATATCCATAAAGCATCTCAGTCTTTCTTGGGCCTTAGAATCTATAGACTCTAGCTGATAAACTGATTTGACAATACAACTTGCTTTCTGCAGTATGGATAACTTCAACATTATCACCAACTCTGAATGGTACCAGAAGCCAATTTGCATTCACTAAGTGTAGAGACAATTATGTTGCTTCTTCTGATGCTGAGACCTTCAGCTTTAGAGTCTACGCCAGACATGACTTAGCAAGTGTTCTTCAGATTCTGCCACCAGAAGCTATCAATTTAGCAACTCTCAAAGTGTGCTTAATGTAACACAAATTCTGACTATAATATTTACAAGTATTAGAACCTGCACACATGTAACACACATCAAATAAACCATTGTTCTTTCAATACTTTATTATCATCAAAATCCAAGGAAGATATGTCATGAACAAATCTTATTCTAACAATCTCCCCTTTTTGATGATGACAAACACAAGTATTTAAAGGACAATGTTGGGCAGTTATAATTTTCTTTGCAACATCAGTGTATGAGGTTTGTAAGCTCTTCCTGAGTTTAATAGTCCAAAACTGAGTTCTGTAGACTTCATACTAGGTACTACTTTCAAGAAAAAGTAATTAAGTTTTCTTAGTAACATCAGAGTCTGAGGTTTGTAAGCTCCCCCTGAGTTAAACAGTTCCAAGGTTGAGGTTTGTAAGTTCCTCCTTAGTTCCATATTTAAGAAAACCAAAAATAATATTTTAACTTCCTTTGGTAACATCAGAATACGAGGTTTGTAAGCTCCTTCTGAGTCTGATAGGCTAAGGTTGAGGTTTGTAAGCTCCTCCTTAGTTCTATGTACAAGAAAGTTAAAATGTGTCGCCCGGGCAAGATAACCATAAAAACAGAAATATAAATAACAAAATTATAAATGACCAATATGTACAACTGAATTGGTACTCAATGGGTTTAGTTTCTAATTAAATACTTACCATTATTTCTCCCCCATTTTTCACATCAAAAAGAAATAAAAAGAGAAGAAGAAAAGAATTACAGTCATAAATGCATCACAGACCATCATTACATAATCAGTTTCCAAGAAATGAAAAACGATCAAGTAACATGGGGTCATTAAGGATTGTATAGTGCATGCTTTAAATTTTTAGTGGTCATTATTGTTCCAAGAATCAAGCAAGGATTAAATCAGTCGTTTGAATTACTCATAAGTCATTATAAAAGTAATCCAAACCTACATCCACCAGAGTCATGGAGTCATCAGCTGAGAGTCATAAGACTTTTGTAGTGACAGAAATCTCTGAGAGCTCTACAAGACAAGATGTCCAGAAAATACAAAAATGAGCTATTTCTGAGACGTCCACAACTGGGCATGTGCCTTCTTTAAAGTTCACTTCTGAAGAGGCAACCTCAGCAGCTCCAACACAACCTACAGGGGTTTGTTCATCAGAAGCTGTGATGAAGCCCAGAAGGAAGATACTGAAGAGGTCAAAGAGAAGAACGCGGTCCAACAAGATGTTATATCGTCCAATCCCAGAGGTAGACGAGGAAGAAGCTGATGAGGATGAGATAGACATAGATTATGACAACTGTTATCATCATAAGGCTCAGGATGACTTAGATATGGATCTATACTAAGCATTAGCAGTTCCTTATGAATCAATATTTTGTAATCCTTCTGCTTCAATTAATGAAAAATCACTTTTTTTTACCATATTTTGTTTATTGCAGGCAAATACTTTCAATAACTTCCCTTTGATTTTCTGAAAATCATTAATGAAGTAAAACTGACACCAGAAGCAACAGTTAAACTAGTTAACTATAATATTCATAGCTGTTAAAGATTGTTTAATAGGCTAGACTGTTAAAAAACATTTCTAAGATTTATTATTTAAGACATTGAATATACCTATTCAATATTAAAACAACCGATACTTGGAACAATGTATGTAACACGTCTATATAAGGACTCATAACAGACTTACTTTCATAATCACTTAATCCTCAAAACACTAAGATGTATAAACATAAACAAATCTGGTTTCCAGAGAGAGATTTCAGAAAGACAGCTATACTAAATGCATCAACTCAAGCAACAGAAAGCAAAACAACAACTGAAGGATCTATTAGCAAGCAGATAATTTCAGAGGCTCTTACCTCTTCAGCGTCCTTTGTGAAGACACACAGAAGAAGAAGATCTTTTGCGTCCAGACGTAGAAATCAACTGAGAAAGGAGGCTTTGGAGTTTGCCAAGGAAGAATTGCAAGATTACTCAGATAATCTAAACATGTCAGATGATCCTAGGGAATACCTTAGAGCCAATCTAACAGAATCGAATGTCTAAATAATTTATAATCCTTCCATTTTATTAATGATAAATTTGCACACATTGAGTTCTTACTCCCATTACTTTTAATTCTTTTGAACAACCATAAATAAATATATTCAACAGTTAAACTGCACAAAAGCATGAACAAACTTTGAATAAATAATAAGATTTCTTAATACAAAGGTTCTAACAACTACAAGGCATAACTATGCAAAAATCTAACATCAGAATCTTTCATAGATAACTTCAAACTCCTCTCTCTAGATTTTAGACAAATCAGCCTCAGAACTTATGATAACTCCTTGTTGAACAAGTAATTTTGAAAGAACTCGTCCAAAAGGAATGAAGGAAATCTTTCCCTTGTGAAAGGAAGAAAGAGTCTTCTTCAAATAGTCAAACATAACTTGAGGAAGATCAATTTGCAAGTTTGAATTGAGAAGCAGAAGCAAATCTTTTTCAATAGGGTCCACGAGGTCTAAATCCTTATCCTTAGGAAGTAAGTTTGAATTCAGAATTCGATTCTAAACCAGTGCATCAGGACGAAGATTTAAGACATCTGATGTATTAGATGGATCTACAAAGATATGTCAAGTAGGAAGATAGTGTTCCCAAATAAGAGTTCCTGGGATTTCTCCAATCTCCTCACAATTGATCACATTAGCAATCGCCTTAGAGGTTACTTTTATTGAAACACCAGTTACTTTAGAAAGAATAGGACACTCATAATTCAGCTCAATAATGGGAGCATTAATCCAAAACTCTTTGACCAGATCTGGATAAGTGAAACCACATAGCATCTCAAAGTATCCATTCCACCCTTGTTCAGACACAGTATTCCAAAAGTTAAAGCCTAACTTAAGCAACTCATCAAAATCCACAAACTTTTCATTGATTACAACCAGTTGATTCAAAGAAGAATTGACTAGGAAACTCTTCTCAAGTTTGGCTTGATCAACACATAACCAAAGAGAAAATAAAGAGAAAAGAACTGAACAAGATTCCTAAAGGAATAAGAATCTTGTCAGAAGAAGGACAAAATGATGTTTCACAAGACAAGGGATAATGATAATAAGTATCCAAAAAGAAAACATCATTACCCAAAGGTTCTTATCCAGCAGATTTCATGAATCCACTAGATGGATTTCACTTTTTAGAAAATTTAAGTATTATAAAAGTTTTTGAAAAACCTTTTACTTAAAACAACTTTATCAGAAGTAAAGAATCCTCTTCTGAATACCAGAATCTGATAACTTCCAGAAGCCATCATCCATCAGAGTCTAGTAGAACTAGACTGAGAGAGAGAGAGAGAGAGATATCTTTTGCCAGTCATTAGTCTCCAAGATTCTATTTAGAACTAACATTCCTCTTAAGACAAGAGTCATGAGTGATAATTGAATATTGAATTGTTTACTTTGACAACTAACAAACAAAAGTAGTATCACAAAAAGTGAGGAAATTGTTTCCATAAATATGATCATCATCTAGCTTAATGAAATATTCAGTATAGATAAATACAACAGAGTTTCTTCTTAAAGATTTCTGAAGATACTTTTTCAAAAGAGCTTCTCTAGAAATCTAACAGAAACTTTGTATTTACACCTACACAAATGTCTCATTGAATCAGGAGATAAGCTAGAAAAGAACAAGCATACCTTTTTTTTTTTGTAATTTTCTCGATCAGAGACGTATCGGTATTCAGACTTGACCATAGAGTCTGAACACCGCTTTGAGTGGATTCTGATTCAATGGCTGTTAAACAAATGACTCCACTTCTCTCACCAAGATCAGTACCTCTAGCACTTGAGTCTGGGTTCTAGGCTCTTCTTTCATCAAATGTTGTAAACAACCTTTGATAAATTCAATGGAAGATGCCTCTGCTCCTTTCTTTGACATTTGCAGCAAATAGATTTAAAAAAATGACACTCATATTTCTATGAGACCATACATAAATGTTCAGACATGCTTTCCTTCGCCTTATGCCACATTCTGATAGAAATACCATGATTCATTCCAGAGTATCAATCTAGAATAAATCATGATAAGAACAAGATCTTGTTCTTAGCAGAATCAATAATTTCATTGCTTGACTTAAGACTTTGAGATCTTTGATAAGCAAAGAACCGGATGATGTTAGCTATCAAAAAATGGCATAAAAAAAATTAAAGCACCATCATCTAATTGCCTGCAGAACACAAAGAAAAATTGAAGGTTTCTCATAGACTTATCCTTTAATACAAATTCCATGATGACCCTTAATCAAGGAGCAATGAAGTCTCTTAAGATATCACCTTAAAGAACAGACTCCTTATTATCAAATTTTGAAGCAAGATAGATTTGGAATAATCTCTTTCTCTTCAATACTTGATCTTAATTTCAAGACTCATATGCTTCTTCAGAAGCAGTAATGCCTGGCAGAGCCAAATTACTCTTTTATCTGAATCCTGCACTAATGTCATCTTCAAAAGAATATGCAGTAAGGTTAATTGACATTAGGTTCTGGTAGTGTTTCTCCTTGCTTTTAGATCTAGGAGATAAGTTGAAATACAAGTATTTCAGAAGCCTCTGAAGTTACTCTTCTATCAACAGATGTTACATCCCATCCAGCTGGTTAATAAGTACTTCTGACAAGAAATATAAATCCCTCATCATCAGACATTTCAAATAACCAAGCTTTAGGAAGGGTGATCTATTTGATAGCTTTTCATCATCTAATTTCATTTCTTTTCTTTGAAGATTTGCAAGACAAACCAATAGAGCACAATAAATTCAAGTTGTATAACTTCTTGAATAACTGTGACCTCAGGTTTGAATCTAAACCAATCTTATTAGATTTTACTTGAAGGATCATACGAAGTGTAACTAGACAAGCTTCAAACATGATTCCCACAAATCTGAGCACAAGGATTCAAAGATAGTCCGAGCATCAGACATATCAACGATATTGACTTACTCAGAAGTGAGATAGAGCACCTACCAGAATGTAACTACCTTTGAAGATATTCAATAAGCTTCTTCTGAGCCGGTGATAGAGACTTTCAAACAAATCATCTCTACACCATCAACTTCTATAGTAATACCTTTTTCAAGGATATTATATAGATCTTCAGAAAACCCTTTTATCAAGACCAATGAGTTAAAAATATGTTTTACTTTTCCATCATTTAAATTCAGTGGAATCACCCTTTGAATATGCTAGGAAAAACAGTATAATATTTTTCATGTGGCACTTGATTCCTTCTTGAAGGAAAGTCTTGACAACCATACTTTTCTTATTGGATCAATATTTGTGCCACTGTTAAGTGTTAAGCATAGATAATGCTCTGATGTCATTTGAAGGTGAGAAAAGTACACAAGAAAGGAGGAGGGGGTTGAATTGTGATTTTCGTTTTCTTGGTTTGCATCTGATCAGAATTCAGAATCTAAACTGGTGTTCAGATTTTGGTTAATTCTTAGCAGCACAATGTTAACAGAAGCAAATCAATAATAGCAGAAGACACAAAGATTTATACTGGTTCCACCTAAACTGAGAGTAGTCCATTCCCCTTGCTTCATAAGAGATTTTCACTATAATCAAATCATGATTAGAATCGCTTATGCATTATGCATAAGAAATTTACAAATGCTCAGACCCAAGGTCCAAGACTTCTGCTTAAGATACTCACTCGAGACTTCCTGCTCATGTTCCACGAACCCAAGACTTCCTTGCTCAGGGCCTCAGTCCAAGACTTCTACTCCAAGTCCCATGAAACGAGCCTCCCTAATTGAACCCCTCTGGTCAAAACTTACAACTCCAATTCCATGTATTGAGCTCTCCTGCTCAAGCCACACTGACTCAAGACTTTTGCTCCAGGTTCCATGAATCATTCAAAAGAACTATAAAGATACTTACATCCAGAAGCTTTATAATATCATTCAGACAACGAGGTGTAGCTTGTGACATGAACTTATTATAAACAGTAAGTTGATATCAAGATGAGTTTTGTGACCACATATTAGACTGTGTACTTATAAGTTGACTTGGAGTTCCAACATGGGAGTCCTTTGGTAGCCTATATTCAACAAAATGAATGTTTTAAATGGTTAGTCATGAAAATAACATAAATTTAAGATATATATATATATATATATATATATATATATATATATATATATTTTAAAACATTGAATATAACCAAGAGTAACAATAGAGCCTACAAGATTGGAGTAACTGAATCTATCGAATTCAAGCTCCATGATGAGTCAATAAGGCTATTGACTGATGTCAGGTATGTACCCGATCTTAAGGGAAATTTTATTTCTCTTGGTGAATTCGACAAAAAAGGATATGTTTTCAATGGAGAACATGGTATCCGAAAATTCATAAAAGGGTCGAAGAAAGTCTTGATAGGAAGTAAGAAGAAAGGCTTGTATACCTTTGAGGTTGAGGTTGTAAGTGGTTCAACTGGTATTGCATTGACAAAACCTGTGTCGAAGAATGAGCTATGGCATATGAGATTAGGCCATGTCAGTGAAAGGGGCCTAGTTGAACTAGGGAAACAAAATTGGATAGGTGGTGACAAGGATGACAAGCTGGAGTTCTCTGAACCACAATGAAGTTCAACAAAGGCAAACAAAGAACACATGGATCCCTTTATTACACTCGTGTTGATATTTGGGGTCTACAAGAAATCCTTCACACTTAGGGGAAAGTTATTTTCTATCCATAGTTGATGAATATTCCATAAAGTTTGGATATTCACTCATAAAACTAAGGATTAAACTTTTGAGAATTTCAAAAGTTGGAAGACTTTGGTTGAAAATCAGATTGGAAGAAAGGCAAGAGGTTGAGAACTCATAATGGCCTTGAGTTTTGCAATGAATCTTTTGACAAGTATTATGCTATGTATGGTATACCAAGGCACAAGACTATAGAAGATACTCCTCAGCAAAATGGCATGGCTGAAAGATTTAATCGAACTTTCCTAGAAAAGGTTAGATGCATGCTGGTTAGTGCGAGATTAAAGAAGGTGTTTTGGGCTGAGGCTACAGTGACTGCAACATACTTGATAAATAGGTGTCCCTTGATTGCCTTGGGGATGAAGAAACTTGAAGAAGTCCGGTAAGGACATCCACCTAATATCGACAGAGTTAGAGTATTTGGTTGTTTAGCGCATGCTCACATTAGGCAAGACAAGGTCAAACCTAGAGATCTGAGATGTATGTTTGTTGGATACCCTGAAGGAGTCAAAACTTATAAGCCATGGTTCCTAGAGCCTAGTCATAGGAGGTGTATCATAAGTCGAGATGTAGTTTACAATGAAGCTAAGATGGCTTTCTAGAAATCTAGTGACGATGGTCAAAGTACGAAGATCTATGTAGATGAGCTGGAACAAGAAAAGATTCCTGTTAAGGTGGAGAATAGTGATGATGAATTACGTAACTCTGATGAAGTCGGAGAAGAAACACAAGTTGCTAATGTAGATGAGGAGACAGATAATCACTACCTCCTGGCATGAGTTAGGACGAGAAGATTCATCAAGATACCTCAAAGACTTGGTTATTCATTTCTCATAGCTTTTGCCTTAATCTCTACAAGTGAGGTTCTTTATGAAGAACCAAGAGACTACAAGGAAGTTGTGAGGAGTTGAAATAAGACTGAATAGATGAAAGACATGGATGATTGTTGTACCTCAAAAAATACGATCCTTCGCGATGGTCGCGGAAAAATTTGTTCGAACAGAGTTGCCACCGAACTTTATTTGTTCCAATGAAGGAGTAGGAAAATATCGATAAAACCTTTAAAAAGAAAATGGTCGTCGCAGTCATATTTTGGTTCTGGAGTTGATTACGCAAGGGGAAGGTATTAACACCCCCCACATTCGTTGTACTTAATAGGAGCCTCTTAGTTAGATTTGTGATTGAATGTTAGCTCATGTTTATTTGCTTTCTTTAAGTGGTAAAAATATTAAAAAGAGAAAAGAAAGAAAACCTCAAAAGGGGAAAAGGGAGTTTTCTTATTAGTGTGCTCGCCAAGGATTGGAGCCCTTGTGCCTATGAATCCTCATAGTACAATAAGGAAATCAGAGCTCTGTAGTTTGGAAAGACGACAATTTATGTTTTTTAATGAACAAGTGTTTAGATCACGTTCTAAGGGTTAAACATTGGCTTGTCTACTCTCGGGGGAGGCTTAAGCACTAGTTTGCATACGCGTTAGAAGGGACTAAACAATGTTCCTTTGGAAAAAGATGTTTGATCGCATGGGGGCGAGTAATTAGGTTTTGAAATGTTTCAATCGAACGGGGGCGAAAAAGATATGTTGGATGCGTTGATGTTGATTTTAGGGTTTTGAAAGGAATGTTATTTTTGATTCGAATTGCACTAAAGACTATGAGTAAAGGCGAATATTTCAAACGACCAAGCCAAGGGTCTTGTGTTCAAAATACTCAGAGTGAGGGTAGGAAAAATCCATTCTCACTCCTTCTCCACTACTTAAGGCTCGTGGCGCGCAATTCTAATCGTATTTTAAAAGTGTTTTTGAGTTTATTGAGAAAATGCCGCATGACGTTGGATCAATGGTTTTATTGAGAAAAGATGAGGTTGAAAATGGTTTGAGATTGAGATGGGATGCTTATTAAAGAGAAAGACTTGGTTTTGACCAAGTTGATTTTAAAAATGATTGTGGAATAAGTTGACTTTATTTTATTTATGAAGGTTAATGGAGGTTAACAGATTAATTTTAGTTTGGAAAAATTTTGGTGTGATTTTGAAAAATGTACTTGATGTTGATCAAACACATTTGATTTTAGTATTTTTGAAAGGTAAATTTTAAGGGTCATTTTATCTTTTTGGATTAAAAATTATGCATCAACTAAAAATACTAAAAAAAAGCAATAAAAATATATAAATAAAAAATAAAACAAATAATAGAAGGGAGAGGGCATACTATCAATACAAGAGGTAAAAGAATTAAAAAAACTAAAGGAAATAGAAGAAAAAACAACAATAAGTAAATGAAGAAATAATAAGAAAACAAATAAATAAAAAAATATACAAAAGACAAAAACATGATGAAAATTGGGGGTGCAACTAGGAAAATGCTCTAGGCCCAAAGGAGGGGGACTCCACAGGGGTGCGTTGAGCAATTAAGGGGAGTGGGGAGACTTGATCTTCCCCAAACCCACATTTGGCTACTATTTCCGTAGCAACAAAAATGGAGGAAAAAATGTTCCAATGAAAACGTAAAAACACCATAACTTTTTCCATTTTCACGGAATTAAGCAAATAAATAATGAAAATTTATCTACTCAATCTCATGAACATAATGGTATATTCAAAATTAGCAAATAAACAACAAAAAATTTGAAAATTAACAAAAATGCAGCAACATATATTGCCTGATTCGATCATGAACATTTATCCAATAGCTTTCCAATGTGCTGGCCCAACCCGTTAAGGCCAGTGGAGAACACGTTCCCCACATGCCCCTCACCCGAGGACATGTCAGCAACTGACCTGCGCCCCTCGTGGAACCATTCTGCCCTTCGTAACGGGCAAGTCCATCCACTATCCGGGGAGTGCGGAGCGGTTGACCCAGGACGATGAGCACGAGCTGCTCATCCTTACTCTCACGTGGAAGTCTTGGCAGTCATCCGTTATGGGCCTAGACACTCAGCCCACAATGGAAACCATTGGCCAAGCGCTGAGGGCTTACTATAAAAACCCTCTTCTACAGCAGGGTCATGTATTTTATTCTTTATCCTTTCTTACTCACTTCTTCACCCGAACTGACTTAAGCATCAGAGTGTCTATAGGTACACCCCCTGTCCGTCGACCGTTCAAGATCGTGGACGTGTTGCTGGCCACTCACCTACTCTGATCGACAGGTTAGATCAATGGCGCCTTCTGTAGGAATCTTTAAACTCTTTAACTTGAGGTCTTTCATAGACACAAGTCTTCTAATATCTGAAGAGTATCCTTCTGGAACTCTAACTTCACTTAGAAACTTACACAATACTTTTTTCTCCTTTCTAGATAGAGTATAGGCAGCAGGTAGTAGATATGTTCGACTTCCTTTCTTCAAGGGTCCTAATTCAATTCTTATCCCCATCGCTGTCAAGTTCTTTCTTGTTTTAAGGTCATCCTTAGACTTTCCCTGTATATTGAGTAACGTATCAATAACACTGTCAAATACATTTTTTTCAATATGCATAACATCGAGAAAATGTCTTACATACAACGACTTCCAATATGGAAATTAAAAAAAAAATTGACCTCTTCTTCCACCCACTCTTAACAAGCGTGTGTGCAAAAGGCTTGCCAAACTGAGTACTCACATCTTTCACCATTTCAAAAATTTGATCACCTGTCAATATTGGTGGAGCTTTATCTTGTTCTGGATTTCCATTGAAGGCTTTTCTCTACCCACGGTAATGATGATTAGAACTTAAGAATCTATGATGACCGAGAAAGACATTCTTCCGACCAAACTCCAATCGCGTCCAATCTGTTTTATCTTCACAAATAGGACACACACATTGACCTTTTATGCTATACCCTGATAGATTTCCATATGCTGGAAAATCATTAATTGTGCCAAACAACATCGCCCTCAATTTGAAACTTTCTTTCCTATATCCATCATAAACCTCCACACCGTTCTCCCACAAAATCTTTAAATCTTCGATTAAGGGTGTCAAGTATACGTCTATGTCATTCCCTGGTTGTTTAGGCTCAGAAATTAACATAGATAACATCATGTACTTACGCTTCATACATAGCCATGGGGGTTGGTTATAAATCATAATAATCACAGGCCATGTGCTATGTGAGATACTTTGAAGACCGTGTGGGTTCATTCCATCAGTAGATAATGCCAAGCGAAGGTTTCTTGCTTCTTTTCCAAATTCAGGATAATCATTATCAATTTTCATCCACTGTGGTGAATCTGCCGGATGTCAAAACTTTCCATCAATAATTCTTTCATCTGCATGCCAAGTCAAGTGTCTTGCATCGGTTTCACTACGAAACATGCGTCTAAATCTCAGAATTATAGGAAAATACCATAAGACTTTTGCGGGAGACAACTTTTTCTTATATCGAGATACACGGCATTTAGGACACTCATTTAACGATGCATACTCATTTCAAAACAAAACACAATCATTTGGACAAGCATGTATCTTATCATAGCTCTTGCCAATAGAGCACAACATCTTTTTGGCCTCATATGTTCGATTGGGAAGAACATTATCCTCTGGAAGCATATCTTTCATAAGGGCTAATAACTCTGTGAAACTTTTATCCGACTATCCATTGCCCGCCTTTACGTTGTACAACTTTAATACTGCGATGCCAACTGAATCGCGTCAACCCGACTCCCATAACAGCAATCCAAGCAAGGACATGTCATTCGACTGGGGTCTTTGGCATGCGCAACAACAAACTTAACGAATTCTGATACCCTATTCTCGTACTCTTTCGACAATCGACTTGAAGACATCCATTTCTTATCCATGGTTTTACTAATTAAGCTAAACAAAAACAAAATAAAAACTATTTACCTGTAGGGAAGTCAGCAGCTTCTGGACCCCGACATTGTAAGATTCTTAGAAACAATCCAACTTTCACTTTTCACAAGTAACCCCTATATATAGTAAATTCAATAAGTTAATAACACCTCAGATAACTACATCATTATATTCTACACAGTTCATATTATATTCATATATGCATCTGAAAACAAATCGACAAAAAATAGAACCAAAAATGAATTGAAATGATTAGGGCTTCTAAAAACGACAATTGACCATAAACAATGAAAAATATAAGGGTGAAAATTAAAGATGATTCTAACGAAAATGATACTAAACTCCCAATTCCAGCGGTGTAACAACGATCCCGATGGCAGTATTTCATCCCACATATCCGAAGTTGAGGGTTATTCACTAGTGAGACACAGATCGCAAAAACTATGTCAATGAACAGGTTTCGTAAACAATTCTATGTCCTTTTAATCATTCAAATCGCAAAATCTTGCTAGCTTTACAAAATTCATTTCCTAATAATATGAGTGATACAAATCATAGACTAATACGCATGAACCATCTATTCTTCACATTATAAAATTTGCTGGTTATTAAGAGTTTAATAAAGTTGCATTATAGTTTAAAAACAGTATTATTGTATTATACATAGAAGTTTTGAAAAGACATAATCTTCAACTCTTTTTTTTCTTTCTTCTTACTTATTTGTTTTAAAGAAGGTTGTGATGTATTCCAACCATTCTCTCTTTTGGCGGTGTTTTTATGATTCTACAAACAATAGAAGCAGCATTCGACAACAACAGAAGCACATTCAGAAATCGAAAACAAAAATGAAAAATGTACCTCTTCTTCTACTTCGTTTTCCTCTTCTGTCGGTCGGAGAACGAAAAACGAAAACGAGACGCGAGAGAGAACAGAATAGTGGCGGTCGGAGAACGATGGCAGTCGGAGAACAGAATGGCGGTCGGAGAACACAACGGCGGTCGGAGAACAGAACAGTGGAGAAATCGCACTACGCCAAAGAACACCTTTATCAGCACTTTTTTTCCTTTAGCAGCGCTTAAAAGCGCTGCCAAAGGTGGCGCTGCTAAAGGTAAAGACAACGTTTTTTTTTCTTTTTAAAAGCGCTGTCTTAGGTCCCCTTTAGGACCCCCTTTAGTAGCGCTTTTAAAAGCGCTTTCGTATGACCCCCATATAGCAGCGCTTTTCCAAAGAAAAGCGCTTTCGTAGGACCCCCTTTAGCAGCGCTTTTAAAAGCGCTGCTAAAGGTCCCCCTTTAGGCAGCGCTTTTTCAAAGAAAAACGCTTTCGTATGCCTCATTTAGCAGCGCTTTTAAAAGCGCTGTCTTATGTATACGCCATGACCCCCATTTAGGCAGCGTTTTTTTTAGAAAGCGTTGTCTTTTATAAAAGTTCTTTTTAAAAGCTTTTTTTTAAATCAATTATTAAACCTGTATAATTTAAGGGAATTCATAATCATTCAACACATGACCTTTGATACCATTATATTTCAACACATAGGCCTTATAGCATTATAATTCAACAGTAGGCCTTTATACGATTAAAATTCAACACATAAACCATAAAAACCATTATATATACAACACGAAAATAACCATTACATATATATAACTCAACACAAACTATGCAACACCAATTCCATACACCAATTCGAAACCTTATACACCATATCCATCACCTATATATACAACACCTTCCATAAACCTAACACAATTTCTAAAACTAACAAATTCTCATTTCAACCATGTATTGACACCAATCCTCCTTTATTTCTTCCAATTTGTCTTTCGTGTAGGTAGCACACTTGAATTCATCAAAATACTACATTTAACATAATATGCATGATTTAGTTAAAAGTAATTAATTAGATGAAATATCTGATAATAAATCTTAAAATAAATCATAACTTATATATAAATCCATACCATGTTTGGAATCTTTATTTGTTCCATATGAATAATTTCTTTCATGAATCTCAAGACAAAATAACCACAATCGATACCATTACGCTGCCGAGGACACTACACATAGAAAAAAAAGTATTAATAAGTATCATAGATGACTTGTGTTATCAAGTAGCATTACTATTATAATAACAAATCATACCTCCACTCTTATCCATGTAATGTCGTTTGCTTTGCTCTTTGGTACCCGAGCTTGTCGTTGTGATCGGAATATTTTTACGGATATATCATATTTTAAACGAATATTTAGAACAATCTCACATAAATAAAGAAATACACACGCGAATATTTAGAACAAACGCATCACTTACGTATCAATCATCTTCTTCATCTCTGAGTATTTTGTTTGATCACCCTCTAGTGAATCTAGATAATAGACTATTTCTTTTATCGGATTAATCGCAAGCAACAACCAGTGTCCACTGTAAAATAAAACAAAAGTATAGATGGAAATGTTATACACAACGTAAAAAAGCGAAAGATTATAATAAAGGAAGTTAGGATGAAATCTTACCCATGGCCAGTATTATATGGTAAAAGATACAACTTCTTTGTATCAATGTTGGTCATAAATGCACCTACTACGTGATCTTTGACCGCATCTGTAGTTCGATTGAGTAAATTTGCATTGACACAGTTGGGAGCCAAGAAGGAGTATCTTTCAGTCAATTGACGCGGGATCATCAATTTTTCATACAAGAACCTGAAATAAAAACGGATTATAATAAATATGTTATTATAATTAACATTCTAATATTCATTGAAATGAGTAAATAAATTGATCAATTAAATAAATAAAATCGATGGATTACCTGATGTATGAATTCATAACACCGACGCCTAATTCAGAATGCAAAATATCTGATCAAAGTCTTCTTTAGCAATTGTTTCTGAATAGGCAAACCCAAAAATACCTGCTTCCATAGGTATTTCACGGATACCACCTTCCATCAAATTCGTTGTGCCTACAATTGTTTCAAGGCACAACCGAAATCGATAAATAGATGCTTTTTTTGCCTTGGCTACTACTGGCTTCTTGTTCTTACTCCCTTGTTGCACCTCTTGTGTAGGAATCTGAAAATCATATAAGTCATAAACATAGTAATCATGAAGCTTTTGAATTCGGATCATAGAATTAACATTTTCGATACATATATATCAATGTACCTCTTTTTGTGATGCAACTGACTCGGTTTGCCACACAATCCCTTTATCTTTTAATTTGGATTTTGTAAGAGTCTAACAATGTCATGTAAATAAAATGTAGGTAAAAGTAAGCATAACATAACTTATATGCATGTAAAACATTTGAAAACTAAAAGGTTAATAATGGTTTTCAACATACCGAGTCATCTATGACGATGAGGTTTGACGACCATGCAACATACGACCCTATTGCGTCCCCCACCAATGTTGCATCTGAAACATCGTCATGTATAGGTAGTAATGCATCCCGCTCTAAAGCAATATCAATCGAAACCTTCAAAAATCCAGCAGGGAGCGGTCTAGTGTGAAGGACGTCTCCCGGAGTGTTATGCACTTTTCCCTTGCCAACCATGCAATATGTCGGTGCCGATAAATATAGCTGACAAGGTGAAATGCCCTAAACAAAACAAAAATAATACGAAATTGTTATTGTGCAATGATGTCAATATAAAAAACTATACTAATTTAATAAATATAATTACCTCTGGAATTTTTTGTTGACAATTGATACTGGCCTTGTCACTAGTATCTTTAAATTCTGAACCGCGCCTTTCCGACATATATCTTTCTTTATCTTGTTGCAGTTCACGAACTTGAGCTCTTAATTCTTCCAACGTTTCCATCACCTCTCTATTGCTAGGATTTTTTTTCTTTGAACGCTTATTCAAGGCAGATGGAGTGACTCCAAATCCCTTACCCCTTACGCGACCAGAATACTCAGGAACATTTAATACTCGACTCAGTATGCTCCTGCAATCCTGGTCTTCTATGAGAGTTAAGGACTGAGATAGAGTCTCCTGAAATTCAATATTAGAGCAACGCATAAATATATTAGATAAACAAGAACTTTCTATCTAATTAAACAAATAATGTTATACTTACACATTGTTCAAAAACTTGTTGAACACCTTCAGTAACAACTCCATCCTTTCCCACACGGGCAGCCTTTCACAAAACATGCTCCGGAAGAGATGTTTCTTCACTTTTCTCCTCTGCAAGCTACACATTAAGTCAAGAATTAGGATGAATAATAATACAAAAAGACCATAGCAATTATATATACTTACGATTTTTTGTTCCAAGCGTGCATATCCCAAACGTCATTTCTTGTATGGATACGCGGGTTTCGAGGCTCTTTGACGATTTACGTCACTCACAACCTGCATAAACAATTATAAGTCATATCAGAACACATGTAATAACTACATGAATATAATACAATGTTCATGATAAATTAAATTAAGATTACGTGGAATTCTTCAGTTCTTCGTTTGGCGACAAAAGTGCCCCATTCTTCGGGTGCAATCAAGTCCGCATACTTCTTCGGGCATTCCGATTCAACAAACTTTCCTTGGGAATCCTTCAGAAACTTGTTGGATAAAAATGCTCGGAACCCTCTAAGTCTTCTTCCGGCTAATTGAAGACAATATTTTTGCTTCTTGTCACAAATGTTAAAAGATATCTACAATAACAAATAAAGTGTGTTAGTATAATTAATTTAAAAATATAATCGTCAAAAATAACAAATAACATCACATATAGTACCTGTATCTCACTCCATATTTTATCTTTGGCGGGTTTCAACTGTGGATTTCTCCAATTGTCACAAGTAATAGGAACTAGTAAACGGACAAGTGCACCAATGTAACTAGTCAACATTGGGCCATTAGGCTCAATAAGTTGACCTGTTTCATTCCAATGAACGTCGTATTTTATTCCCTTGTCTCTAGCACGAATAACTCCTTTCATGATTGTTATTCCTCTTGAAATATCTCCTTCCGTATCTTGAACTGATTCTTTTGGATCATTCTTGGAAGTATCGTGCGAGTTCTCCTCATTAGTAGCCATTTTACCTATAATAAAGAAACACATATAAATCCATAATCCATATTCCATAATCCAAATATGAAATGACAAGTACGTAATATAATCCATAATCCATAATCAGTTGAACATAATATAATCCATAATCAAATATGAAATGGCAAACACACGACAAACATATAAATCCATGATCCATAATCAAATATGAAATGACAAACACATGACAAACATATAAATCTATAATCTATAATCCATAATCCATAATCATTCTCAAATATGAAAAATACATGACAGAATATAATTTTACTATTACCTCTTTATTAACGTCTCTTTCTTTTCCGGGTAGGAAGATGATCTACTTGTCTCTTAACAACATGGATGGATGGAGTTATCCAAATTCCCTCATTATGATCATTTCTAATATATGATTCACTCGCTCCAACAGTCTCATCTTGATCACTTATAATATATGATGCATTCGCTCCAACAATATCACCTTGATCTCTAATGTTATCATCAATTACTTTGTTAGATAAAAGCACTATAGACCATTTCGTACTTGTCGGGTCAGTGACATAGAACACTTGTCTAGCTTGAGAGACTAGACTAAAAGGCTCATCTTTGTACCCCACCCTATTAAGATCCACTTGCAAAATCCTGACTTATCCATTCGTATGCCACTATTATTTTTAACCCACTTGCAACCAAAGATAGGAATCTGAAACTTCTCATAATCAAAAACCCAAATGCGCTTGATAACCCCAAAATATGACATATTTGCATATTTGGGGTTTAAGTCCTTCACACTTGAAATGTGCATTGATTCAGCTACCAAGGTGACACCACTATTTTGCATTGTACTTTTGTCATCTTGTTCTTTGGTATAAAATGTGTATCCATTAACTGCGTATGCGCTATAAGAAAACACATGCAAACTTGGACCATATGCTAAACATCTCAACCTTTCTGTTATTGAAGCGGGATCTACACAAAACTTTGAATAAATGTGATCCTTAAACCATGGTATGAAACTTCGATTGTGCTCTCGTACTATCCAATTTTCATTTCTATTCGGACTTAAATCTCGGAGAAAATCCTTGTGCATTTCAACATACGGCTCAACCTCATTGTCATTGTTCAGAACATACAAATACACTTGCTCCCGTTCAGCCCTTGATACGGTCACAATTTTATATCCAATTAACTTTTTTCCTTCTTTTTTTTCAACGACGTGAGATTTGGGAAGTCCAATGGATTGAACGTTGGAAAGATATTCAGTACAAAACTCAATTGCTTCTTCAACAATGTATCGTTCAACAATACAACCCTCTGGTCGACTTCAATTTTTTCACATACCCTTTTAATATTTTCATATACCGTTTAGCAGGGTACATCCATCTCATATAAGCTGGTCCACACAATTGTGTCTCCTTTACAAGATGAACAACTAGATGTACCATTATGTCAAAAAACGAGGGAGGAAAAAACATTTCAAGCTCACACAATGTAATGACTATTTCTTTTTGCAATGTTGGTAAGATCGCAGGATCAATCACCTTACTACAAATTGACCTGAAGAAGAAACACAATTTAGTTATTGTGCGTCTTACTTTTTTTGGAAAAATAGAACGTATACCTATTGGTAGAAAATGTTCCATTATAACATGGAAATCATGCGTCTTTAAACTCTTTAATTTGAGGTCTTTCATAGAAATAAGTCTTCTAATATATGAAGAGTATCCTTCTGGAATTTTAACTTCACTTAGAAACTTACACAATATTTTTTTCTCCTTTCTATATAGAGTATAGGCAGCAGGTGGTAGATATGTTCGTTTTCCTTTCTTCAAGGGTCCTAATTCAATTCTTATCCCCATCGCTATCAAGTCCTTTCTTGCTTTAAGGTCATCCTTAGACTTTCCTTGTATATTGAGTAACGTACCAATAACACTGTCAAATACATTTTTTTTTCAATATGCATAACATCAAGAAAATGTCTTACATACAACGACTTCCAATATGGCAATTCAAAAAAAAATTGACCTCTTCTTCCACCCACTCTTGACAAGGGTATGTACAAAAGGCTTGCCAAACTGAGTACTCACATCTTTCACCTTTTCAAAAACTTGATCACCTGTCAATATAGGTGGAGCTCTACCTTGTTCTGCCTCTCCATTGAAGGCTTTTCTCCACCCACGGTAGTGATGATTAGAATTTAAGAATCTACGATGACCAAGAAAGACATTCTTCTGACCAAACTCCAATCGCGTCTAATCTGTTTTATCTTCACAAATAGGACACACACATTGACCTTTTATGCTATACCCTGATAGATTTCTGTATGCTGGAAAATCATTATTTGTGCCAAACAACATCGCCCTCAAGTTGAAACTTTCTTTCCTATATCCATCATAAACCTCCACATTGGTCTCCCACAAAATCTTTAAATCTTCGATTAAGGGTGTCGAGTATACATCTATGTTATTCCCTGGTTGTTTAGGCCCAGAAATTAACATAGATAACATCATGTACTTATGCTTCATACATAGCCATGTAGGTAGGTTATAAATCATAATAATCACAGGCCATGTGGTATGTGAGATACTTTGAAGACCGTGTGGGTTCATTCCCTCAGTAGATAATGCCAAGCGAAGGTTTCTTGCTTCTTCTCCAAATTCAAAATAATCATTATCAATTTTCGTCCACTATGGTGAATCTGCCGGATGTCGAAACTTTCCATCTATAATTCTTTCATCTGCATGTCAAGTCAAGTTTCTTGCACCGGTTTCACTACGAAACATGCGTCTGAATCTCGGAATTATAAGAAAATACCACAAGACTTTTGCTGGAGACAAATTTTTCTTATATCGAGAGACACCGCATTTAGGACACTCATTTAACGATGCATACTCATTTCGAAACAAAATGCAATCGTTTGGACAAACATGTATCTTATCATATCTCATTCCAATAGAGCACAACATCTTTTTAGCCTCATATGTTCGATTGGGAAGAACATTATCCTCCGGAAGCATATCTTTCAGATGGGGTAATAACTCTGTGAAACTTTTATCCGACCATCCATTGCCCGCCTTTACATTATACAACTTTAATACCGCAGATAATCTTGTGAATTTAGTGCAACCATTTTACAACGGTTTCTCTGCATCGCTTACCAACCTCTCAAACATTTTGGGACAATCCTTAAGATCTTCTTCAAGTGCTTCTGCAATCTCTTCGACTCGATCACAATTGTATGTATCTGTCCATTGTCGTTTGAAGTATAGGTCGTATTATCAACCGGTTCAACATTCTCGTTACTTTTCTCACCATGCAAATTCCAACATGTATAACTTCGATCAATTCCATGCCTCTTTAAATGCGATGCCAACTGATCCGCGTCAACCCGACTCCCATAACGGCAATCCAAGCAAGGACATTTCATTCGACTCGGGTTTTTGGCATGCGCAACAGCAAACTTAACGAATTCTGATACCCCATTCTCGTACTCTTTCGACAATCGACTAGAAGACATCCATTTCTTATCCATGGTTTTACTAATTAAGCTAAACAAAAACAAAATAAAAACTATTTACCTGTAGGGAAACAATCCGACTTTCACACTTCACAACTAACCCCTATATATAGCAAATTCAATAAGTTAGTTCCCAATCATTGCAAGCAATGCGCATCCATCATAGCAGTTCATTCAAAACAGTTCATTCATATGGTTTTACCTGTAGAGAAGTAAGCAACTTCTAGACCTACACAGTGTAAGATTCTTGTAAACGATCAAACTTTCACTCTTCACAAGTAACCCCTATAACAAATTCACAAAGTAACCACCACCACAATATATCACAAATTAAACGCCCTTGCAAACAATTTCATAGCTGACCTCGTGACAAAGTAACTACAACAACCTGATAACTAGCTCATAACAAATTTTCAAAGGCATAACAATTCCATTTTGTTTTACTAAGCAACAAACCAAGAAGAACAACACTTTTTCACATTTGCAAGCCATAACAGAATTTAAGATTAAGCCATAACAAAGCTGACTACAATAAACTAATTTCACAAGTTCACTCATCACAAGCTCATAGCAGTTAGCAAATACTCCTATTCGCAATAGCTAACTACAAGCTAACTACACTCCACATACAACAATTTCACAAAACACATTTTTAAATATTCATGCTAACCGTTTCAAGCTAACTACACAACTAACTTAAAAGCTCATAACCAAACTGGATTTTAAACTTGGTTCAAGCATTTCACCGAACACTTGGTGTGAGAGTTACGGAACGACAAATATTCTAACCAACATTGTATCAACAACAACAGAACCACATTCAAAAAATACAGAACCACATTTTATCAACAACAACTATAGAACCAACATTGTATCAACAACAACAATAAAAGCAACATTCAACAACAACAGTGGCGAGAGAGAACGAAAATGGTACATGCCTCTTCTTCTACTTCGTTTTCCGCTTCTTCTTCTTCTTTGAACGAAAGCGAAAATAGCAGACGCGAGAGAGAACGATGGCGGCCAGAGAAAGTACACTGGCGGTCGGAGAACGATGGTGGTCGGAGAATGCTGGCGGTCGGAGAAAGTACAGTGGCGGTCGGAGAAAGGAGGAAGGAGAAAGGAAGAACAGTCGCGAGCGAAAATGATTAGAAAAAATGATTAGGCCTCTTCTGAAAATGTGGTGTTTTTATTTTTTAATTAATAAATGACCTAAGGCAGCTCTTTTGGAAAGCGCTTTCTTAGGTGCTAGATTTAGCAGCGCTTTTTCCTTAGAAAGCGCTTTCTTTTCATTGGCCTATAGCAGCGCTTTCAGAAAGCGCTTTCAAATGGGGGGCCAATTTAAGGACTTTAGCAGCCCTTTACAAAAACGCTTTCTAAGGTTAACATTTAGCAGCGCTTTATAAAAGCGCTTTCTAAGGTTATACCTTTAGCAACGCTTTCTAAAGTGTGGCCTAGGTACGACCTTTAGCAGCGCTTTTAGAAAGCGCTTTCTAAAGGCAGCCTTTAGCAACGCTTATTTTCAGCGAATTTTTTTCACAACATATAGCAGCGCTTTGTGATAAAAGCGCTGTCTTTGTAGTGCTGCTAAAAACGATTTTTGGCGTAGTGTCGCTAGAGAGAAAGGAAGGAGAATACGTGAAAATGATTAGAAACAAATGATTAGGGTTTCTGAAAATTGGGGGTTTTTTATTTTTTAATTAATAAATGACCTAAGGCAGTGCTTTTTGAAAGCGCTTTCTTAGATTAGCCTATAGCAGTGCTTTTTCCTTAGAAAGTGCTTTCTTTTCATTGGCCTATAGCAGCGGTTTCAGAAAGCGCTTTCAAATGTGGGGCCAATTTAAGGACTTTAGTAGCACTTTTTAAAAGCGCTTTCTAAGGTTACCCTTTAACAACGTTTTTTAAAAGCGTTTTCTAAAGTTATACCTTTAGCAGCGCTTTTATAAAAGCGCTTTCTCAGGTGGGGTCTATGTACGGCCTTTAGCAGCGCTTTTAGAAAGCGCTTTCTAAAGGTATCCTTTAGCAGCACTTTTTTTTAGCGAATTTTTTTCAAAACTTATAGCAGCGCTTTGTGATAAAAGCGCTGTTTTTGTAGTGCTGCCAAAAGCGAATTTTGGCGTAGTGTAAATACACAATAAAATATATATAAAATATTATATTAAAAAAAGAGAATAACAATACTTTTAGAGAGGAATGTTTGACGGTTGTCATCATGAGGGGGAAGCGTTCACATTCGAACTGCGCTCTGATACCACTGATGGATCATTATGAGAGGGAAACATCCATATTGGGTCAAACACCCACCTAAAGATTTAAGACTCACCAAAAGAAGTGAGATAGACACCACATATTCATCTAAAACCTTAGAGTGTGTTTGGATGAAGGATTTTAATGAGGAAAAGTAATTTTTTAAGGGAATTTGAAATGATTTGATCAAAATCCATTATTTGGATAAAAAATATGGAGAATTGTTAAAATGATGTAAAATTTATGGAGTATTTTATTCATGTTAAATTTAAGGAATTTAAAATGACACCAAAAATTAAAAAATTTCAAATTGCTTCTTAACTCTATATAATATGAATGTTAAATTGTTTATTATTAATTTTTCAAATTTTGCAAAATAGTCCTCATATTTTATGAAAATTTCAAATTTACCCCCAAAATTTTCAAAAAATTGCAAATTAGTCCCTAATAATTTTAAAATTTTACAAATTGATCCCTTCAAATTTTCAAAAATTACAAATTGGTCTCGATTTTTCATATTTTAAATTTGACCCAAAAGCTTTAAGAATTATGAAAATGACCCCAAATTTTTTACATTGAATCATTTTAATACTCCATCCAAACAAAAGAATTTAAAAATGAATGAATTTCAATTGCATCATTTGAATTACTTAAAATTTTAAATTTCCTAAAAATTCTCAAAGTACTCATCCAAACACTATTATATGTTTGTGTTATAGTATTAAAAGTGATAAAAATAAAAGTCAAATTCTTTTCAACGTCAAATATCTACAATTAACTCATTGTATAAAATCTTTTTTACAATGTACTTTAATTAAATTTTGTTTAAACCTAATTCTTTTTATTTTTATTTTAATATATAAATCATTCTTTGCTATTTAAAAAAAAAAATTTTAAAATTAAATTTTCTTTATTAAGTTGATGTTCATTGCAAAATGGAGAGAGTATATACACTGTATGCATGAGTGACCTTGGGCCATACACATACTGCCCTCAACATGATTCGTATATAACTTAAGTGGTAGTAATGACAAAAGAGTTGAGGATGATTCGGTGGTTGACATGTCACAGTTACTATGACACAAATTTCCAATCCCCTCAACTGCAAATGTATTCCACAAGTTAAATATATGTGTCTAGTGTTTGCAGCAGACAGTCACTCTTTTTCACAATTCATCATTCAACTTTGTCCTTCATCTATTCTATTTCAACACATCAAAATATACCAATATTAATTCTTCTTGTGCCCCTCAAATGAATATGTCATTTCCACTATTTTTTTTTTTTTTAAATTTTGTCATACAAAGTATTTTTTACTATTATATCAATAATGCATAAGACATTACTAGTAGCAATTTTATTTGCCTCAAATGGCTTAAATCTTGTTCTTTTTTTCTTTCTTTCTCTGGCACAAGAGATTCCCTGCAATACTAGCGTAGAGAAGCTATAGGTTTTTTCTTCCAGTTTCTTATCAGGATCACGATCCCCTAAAGAGATAACAAATTGTGATCTACAAGCTAATATTAAATGCAACTTTGTATATAGCTACAGATATTGTACTCCTAGCTAAGAAAATTAATGAAAATGTATCTATATATGGTGATCATTAATAGGTGGCTACAGGTACATAATTCAATAACATAACATGAACGGAAATTAATGCATGGAATTAATTAAAATGAAGGGTTGACAACATTGTTTTTGCTGCTAAAACATCTATGACTGACTGAGAGTATTCTAATTCTCTCTTGCACCAATTAACACTAGACAATTACCAATTATAGCTTACAACTTATAACAACCATGGTGACATTCTCAACATAGTAATAGTAGTATATTGTGGTAAAAGAAATTATACTGTATTAATTACAAGGTATGCACAAATAGTCCGTACGAGATGCATGTATAGAGATAGGAGAGAATCATATATAGCTAGCTAGGCATAGGAGCTTCAGCTTCCCATTTCGTGTCAGTAATGGGTGGTAAGTAAAATGTATATATGATTTAATATAAATTTTGATTCATTAAATTCTATGCAGAACTTGAGCAAGCAAAGTATGAATGAAAACTAAAAGAGTTTATGGGTTAATTTCTAATTCCAGCCTTTCTAAGGGGTTTAATTTAACAATCTGAACAAGAGAGATATATTATGTCTTTAAATTACACTAATTACACTAATTAAAATACAAACAATTTTTTTGAAATATTATAACCTAACAAAATCCAGCCTAAGGTAGCCTTGCTATACATATGTTAGCTTTGTTGGTCCCAAGCTCAAATAAAGAAAAAGGATTATGTTAGTCGGTCGACGGCCATCATAAAACTTTTTTCAATTTCTATAACATAAATTAACTACGAAATAATGTAAATACTAGTAGTTGCCCATAAACAACGCGCTGTATATCTCGAATATAGTGTTAAAAGAACAAGAGTCGTTGCATCGCCTGATGGAATAAAAAATAAGTAAGGGTTCTCACACTTTTGTTAACAGGTGTGAGTAAAAAAGTTAGTTTATGAGTGTATGATTCATTAATTTTGAATCATGAAATATAGCATGCTTATAGGAAAATATATGTAAATAATGGAAAATATAGTTAAGAGGAAGATCAATTTTAGGTGTCTACTAGAAACAAAGTTGACTGGTGATATAAGGGGAGAGAATTAGTCAACTCAGAATTTAAGCTTTAGTTCACCGAAAAAGTTAGATCTAAAAATGAGGTGGAATTATTGTGGACAAGGAGTGAGAGTAGGATATTGTAGATGGAAAAATGGTATGAGATTAAATTACAACCTTTACATTTGTAATGCAACAACACACCTTTAATTTTATTAGTCTTTACGCATCTCATGTTAGGTTGGAAGAACATGTAGGGGGGATTTTGAATGATTACTCAAGATATACCCTAAGGAGAGAAGCACTTTATAGAAGAGGATCTAAATGAACATGTAGGGAGCGTAGTAAGGGCTTTTGAGGGCATGCATGGGCGTATGGCCTTGAAGAGGTAAATGACGGGGGTAAATTCATCTTGGAGCTATCGTCGGCATTTGATCTTACATATCAAATACTTGGTTTTAAAAAAGAGATTTACATCTTATCACATACAAGAGTGAGGTGACATGTTTTCAGATAAATTTTTTTCTTATTCAAAAATCGGATAGGAAGATTTACTTGGACTACAAAATTATTCCAAAAAAGAGTGTGACTACCTAACATAGAGTATTAATTATGGATGTAAGAATTAAGAGGAGAGTTAAGAGATGAAGTCATATGAGTGTCACAGATTGATGACATTTGTGTTAGGTGAAAATGTGGATACAAAAAGGTCTAGAAGAGGGTGTTAACTAGACGTATCCCTGAAAATTCAATTTCCAAAAAATATTTTAGGTGCAATAAAATTAAATCGGAAATTTTAAAATACGCAAAAACAAAACAAAACACGAAAAGAGCTTGAAAACTTCTCAATAACTTAATTCAATATGAATATTACAAGATACCATTAAATGCATGATTATTTCTAATATAACCCAATTACAAGATAATCAGAGCCACTTTTAAACAAAGCGATTTAGAAACCTTTACATTGAATTGTATTCAAAACATAATTAGCTTTATGATTATCTAATAAGTTTGATGCATCGCAATCTTAAATTTGAACATTTATATATATATATATATATATATATATATATATATATATATATATATATATAATATTTTAGCATGTATATTTTAAAAAGTAATATATCAATGTAAAATAATGATGATATAATGAGATATTTCTAGAAAAAGTTATATTTTAAACTCTTTTTTTTTTTTTAAATTAATACTTCGACTGTTTTCACAATTACTTCAAAATTTCTTATATTTTAATAGTTTATTTTTGATATTCTATGTACATTAAAAATTTTATGTACCGATCAATCATTAATTTTTACACCATTATTTATTGGGTGTGTATATAATTAACTTATACTAAACAAATAATTTTGGCCAAAAAAATATTTAAATATTTTGTTTTGACTAAATTCTCAAAATAACATTTTCTCCAATAACATGCTGCTCGTCCCGCTCAAGGATAAAAACAGTTCCCATAAAAATGAATTATTTTTTAGTTTTATTTCGACATTATTATAAGATGATTCATGAAGTCACTGGTATCTTTTAATTTTAAGTTTTTTTATATAGTTGAAAGGGACCTTTTAAAATAACTTTATCTTTACATAAAATGACATTTTAGGATAACAAGAAACCGCATCTTACTCAAGTATAAACCTGGGTTTCATAAAAGATATCTTCCTCACTTCAATTAGGGTTTGTCCATATTCATAAAAAAAAAAGGGTTTATCATGCTAACACAATTATATAAAAAAAAAGAAGAACATTAATTAATTCCATAAGAAAGTTACATACATATATGCTTCATATATTTACTTGAACATTCTACCAACTACATAAAATTAAAGCTCTTAAATTAACAACTCATGAAAATAATGGCAAAAATATTAGCTAAAGTAACATTTTCAATCATCATTTTGAGTGTAGATTATCACACAAAATGATGATGAAAAGAGTTAGGATCTATCTTATCCTATCAAATCATATCATCAAAGTGATTTCCATGCTGACACAGTAAGCAAAAACCTATTTTGCCATCCTAATGAAATAGCTTTTCCATCATCTCTTTCAGAAACCCTGAAACCACCACCACCTTCTTCCTCAAACTGAAGTGGACAATAATGTGTTCTCATCTTAAGCAACAGTTTTGCTTGTATCAAACACTTTGAACTCATTTTCATCCCAACAAATCCATGATTCTCCATTCTAACTTTCCATGTTTCCATTTTCTCATATTTTGCACAATCAACACCACCACCACCACCACCACCATCATCTATATCATAGTTATTAAGCATGGTTTTAATCTCTTTACCAAAAAGTTTCTTCTCAATTCTCAACCTCTCAATACTCTCTAATGGTAAACAATCATCAAGTGAATCAAACATCGCTGCGAAATAATGCAATGTGTCTGTGAATCTTGACAAGAAGGTTCTAGACGGATTCTTAGAACCTTCTTGTTCAACAATCACCACAATGGAAGGGTTAAGAGAATGAACAAATCCCAATGTGTCAGAAATTTTCAATAAACAAGTTAATTTGTTTAGGTAAGAAACTAAATTAACCGCCACAGTTTCGTTTTTCTTCTTCCTTAGGTTAATTATTCTCGATCCTCTTAACAAACCTTGAAATTCGAAAACAATGTTTACGAAGCTTTTTGAGAAACTAATTAACCTAGATTCAGTTTCTTGAAGCTCTTTTAAATTCTTACCGAATCCAGTTATTCTGAGCGAGATTCTGTTTGCGCTTGTAGCTTTTTCTGAGAGTGATTGAATCAGTGAAGGCCATTGAAAACCGTATGAAACATCGAAATCGATCACGTGAATTGACCGGTTGTTTCTCTCTTCTTCTTTCTCGAAGCATTCTAAGATAGCTTGATTTGCAGTGAAATGCGCGAATTGGTAATACGGTGAGACTCTGTAGAGATCTGTGAATGCGAGAAACTCTTCGTCGATGGTTGGTTCTTCCATTAACATTTCGTAGAATGGTGATTTTTTTGTGAGGAGTTTCGCGGTTAAGCCGTCGGTAAAATAAGCGACGACTCGTTGAACTGAATCGCCGGTGAGGGAAACGGTTTGGTAAAGATCTGTTAGGTTTTCGAGAGATGAATCGAAGTTGTTTTCGTCGACGGAGGTTGCGGTTGTGAGAAGGAGGTGAATTAATGGAAGACCGTTTGAGTCTTCGACGTTGATGGTGGTTTTTCGGAGCATTTGTTCTCTCATTTGAAGAAGTCTGAAGATTTTTCCTTCGTAGCCTTCGTAGGAGTTTCTATTGGTACAAATCATAGAGAAAGTGTTGTTGTTGTGGTTGCTAATGTTTTCTCTTGTGATGATTTTTCCTTTCTTTTTTCTTTCTCTGTTAACGGAAAGGCTGAGATTTAGAAGCTCATCTTCTTCTGAATCTTCCATATTTGAAATATGAGAGAAATATAATGAGTTTTGTTTGTGTTTGAGAGAGTGTGTTAGTGAAAGTGAGAGAGGGGAGAGAGAAAATCTATGACATAAAAGGGTGATATGGTTTGTGGACTTTTATGAGGGAGAAGTTCACAAAAATTCCTTCATGTCATAACATGGCTATATATAGGAAGAAGAGACCAAAGAAAGAAGGATCAAAGATTTTTTATTTTCTTATACTCCACTACTTTCTTAATTAATACTACTATGATAATGGAAAAATATTAAAAAGAAATAAAGATAATAATGATCAACTTTATTTATTAAATTATTATTGTTTGATGTTTAATTTAAAAAAAACCACATTTACATTAATACATAAATATAACTAATAATAAAAATTTAAATAAATAATTTACACATATTTAATTTAATTAAAATATGAGTTATGCGATTCTATTGTTCATTCAATAAACAATTTACACATATTTAACTTAATTAATACATATCAATTAACACATATGAGTAATAAACTAGTGAAAATTTTAATATAAAAAAATAGCCAATTAATCACTCTCATAACGTATCTTTTATATTTTGTTCTTTATCAAATAATCTAATGTCTAAAAAATTTCTGTTTAAAGATGAATAACTGTCTATTGAGCTTGATTATCTGCCTTCCTATATCTTATTTAACACAAATGAAAAGAATAATTAAAAGAGAAGTGAAATAGTAATATACAATTTTGCTGTAAGACGGAGAGATTAAGAAATGAGGGGCATCTTTATATTCTTTATTACAATCAGTGTCTTGGGTCATGAAATCACATTGATTTTTTCATTAATTATTTTATTATTATTAATAAAATTAGAAACCTTTTTGAAATGAAAAAACAAATGTATATTAAAGAGGTTTTTACTCCTTTGGTAGTTGAGATGGCTTAGAAGATGCCATATGAATTGGACAAGAGACAGCGGTGTCATTAGGGAATCAATCGTACCGTCCTTCAACAATTCTCTGTTATTAATTTACATACACACTTTTTTCTTTGCCCTTCTAATTAATAATAACAAGTTAGTATATATCTTTATCAATATACTATTCCTTTTCTTCACCATATCTATAGCTACATTTCCATAATATACATATACCTTTATGTTGTAAAATCTTATAGGAAAGAAAACACACTATAGTCAACGACATGCATCTAAAGTATACTTGTTATTAATCAGTTAGCAACAATATTATGAAGCTTTTTTTAATATTTATTTATGTTACTTCCCTTTGATGGAAAGAACAAAGAAATTCGGATCTTTTATTCTTGTCGACCTGATTCTAATTGGCACAGATTAGAGAGATTTACAAGGATTTTGGCTTTCTTATCATATATTCCTTAAGTACATAGGGATCCTCTGCAAAGGAAACTTTTTGACACTTTCTCGTCATATAATATACCAAGACAAATGGATGCTAACAAAAAGCCACTCATGCATATATTTATGATATACTTAAAAAAAAAAAAGTTATTGTAAGTAATGTTTGTGTAATCTATAAGTGATTCTTGAACTTGATTTTTCTCATTTTGGTATGTAGTAAGAAATGGACCATGACTGAATGAGAAAAAAGGTTTACTTTGATAAATAAAAAAAGCATATGAAATTGTGAATGGAAGACTTTGATCAAAGTAGGAAATATATATTTCAACTTTCTTTGGCCATTCTATATTTTGCAGCATACAGTGAATCCATTGACAACACTAGGATGTCTCATGTTCATCATTAATTTGCACAGTACTTTATCCAATGTCGAATCTGAAGTACTTCAAACTACTATACGTATGTATAGAGAAAAATAATGGATTACTTTTAAATTTTTAAATATATTATAATTAAACAATTCAACAAATGGCTATGGAAATAAACCACGTCCAACAAATAAAAGACCAATGAATAGCTCTTCTTTCTATCTAAGCAGACCTCAAAAAAACACAGCTATATTAAGACATCAGTCCGTATCAAAGGTGATCCAACCCAATGTTGGCTTTAGAAGAGCAAGGAAAGGCTGTCTAAAAGGAAAGGGATATGAGATCTCGAAAACATAATAAGTTTTGTCTTAAGAATACACTCAATTAAGGGAGATGTGATTGAAGGAAGATTTTTAATATTATGACAAATGTTCTTTTTGAAGAAGGTTCCAGACTCCTAAAATTATAGGGTATACCTATTAAAAGGTAAAATGTAATAATCAAGTTATACACTTGTTAAAATTTAAAAACATTATTTTTTTGCATCATTTCGTCGAGGAAAGCATTAACAAAGGAAACATGGTTGGAATCTACAATTCTACCAAAGTTGAATCTCTCACCAAAATACATTAGGTTCAGATGCGACATTTGGTCTCGTATGTGGGAATCGCTATATATGACACTCTTTTTTCACATTTTGTAATAATGACACATTCCTGTCACACACTTACACTTGAGGATCGAGTATTCAGGGCATCAACAGAAGAAAAAAAAAATAGCCCAACTCTCACTCAGGCTCAAGAACTTCATCTTCCACTCAGACAAATATTCAATTAGTGGGATGATGTATCTACCACAGCTTATGACAGTGGACAATTATGCACCAGTTGGGAAGATCTACTCATCAACTCATTCTATAATAGCAAGAAATGTGATATTCAACAAATTCTTGTCGTCGGTACTCACTATTCACCTCTCGAATAGAGTTGTTGTATTCTCTAGTGAATGAATTCACTTCTTAAGAGCTCTCAAACAAGTGAGAAACCCCTTATTTCATTTTATGACGAGGAATTAGTCAATGGCGTCCTGAACCACCACATACTCATCTTCATTATGGTAGAGATGGTTTGCCATGATGTTCGTGGTGTGCTAGTAGTCTAGGAGAATTCATGTGATATCATGTACGGCAAAACATAAGGAAAACTTGGATTAAATCCAATTTTGCAACCATACAACGGGAGAAGACTCCAAGGCTTTGACAAAACGATCACAAGACCTTTGTGATACGTTGAGCTTCTGGTGGCCATCGGGGTTGGCAAAGAGATGAGAATTCTTAGAGTTAATTTCATGGAATACTAATTTGTTTACAAAGGCATCCTCGAAAGATCAACATTGAGAACTCTTGTGGCTGTCTCATCAATTATCCACATAAAGATTAAATTTCTTACTATGGAGGACCAAATAGTGGGGGTAGAATTTGAAGAAACATTGGAGATACGTGCCCGTTAGAATGTTGTAGCCCAACAAAGGCGTAGGAAACGAGAAAGTGATATCGATAGAAAAGCGAAGAAAGGTGGAAAGGCTTGAACCAATTTGAGACTTCACCACAATATTTGACCATTAAGGGGAGATTCATCAAAGACTATTAAGGTTGGAGCATACCTTCTTGATTTCATATGTAAGGTATTGACAAAATTCCTGCAACGAAACAATGGTATATTCATGTGGCCAATAAAGGAGATGTCAGGCCTTAACCCCAAAGTATAATCTATTTGCTTAGCCCTTCGGGATGATGTCTCATATGTAGAAGAAGGCATAAGGAAACAATCCTTGGAAAATAAAGCGGAAGCAACTAAAAATCCGTTGAAGAATTCCACAGAGCCGGATTCATAACTGAGAAAAAAACAAATGATGTGGTAATCCAATATGGTCTTGGTATGAAAAGTAAACAAGATGTGGCACATGTCCGAGGATTATTTAAATTTGTATAGAGCATGCGTGTAGTACGCATATATGCTTCCCAACATTGTCAAGCTCGACGACAACTCATATGGGTTCAAGCTCCTATATTTTATGGACGCCTACTCCGAGTATAACTAGATAGCAATGGATCCCCACGATTGTCACTAAACTGCATTTTTGAAGAATGTAAGAAACTTATGTTATAACGTAATGTGGTTTATCCTAAAAAACGTAGGAGTCACACATTAGAAGATGATGAACAATTCCTTTAAGGAGAAAATTAGAGATATGCTAGAGTTTAACATGGATAACATGATTTTTAAATCTAAGGAATAAGAAGAACATACAAACCATTTAGAGGTCGTATTTGGGGAAGTTAGAAAGCATAGAATTGCACTTGAACCTTGATAAATACACTTTAGGGGTTAAATTTGAGAAGTTCTTGGGGGTATTACCTCATAGAGAGATGAATAGAAATAAAATTGGATATATGCCAAGAAGTTGTTAATATGGGAGCACCCAAGACCAAGAAGGGCATTCAAAGACTAAACAATATGTTAATAGATTTGTCTCAATTTATCTCCAGATCAACCCATAATACATTACCATTTAAAAAAATCATAAGGAAATAATTGTTTTTCAAAAAGAATTTTTCACTGTAACACGTTAGACACGCAAAAACGCGTAGTTAGATTACGGGCTAAAATTCGTTACTGGTTACTCGAAAGCAAAACATTCCTTAAAAATTAATTATTTTTATACAAAAAAATGTTATCCCATTTTAATTATAAGTAACAACCTTGTGAGCGCAAACGGTCGATGAGAACCACATTCTGGACTCCCGTTTCATATTAATTTCAAAACAACTTATTTCCCTTGCTTTGCAAACAAAATCACTTACTCATCGCCTTTGATACACATAGTAACGATAGATAATGGTAGTTGATGTTGGTTTCTGTGGGTTCGACAATATTTATATAATAACCAATATTTCTGTGCACTTGGAGACCTATCCAATTTTTGGCGTTGTTGTTGGAGGACCAATTTAGTTAATATTGTAACTCCATTGTTGCACCGTATAGACTAAGGCACATTTTTATTCTTCTATTTCCCTTTTCTCGGTTGTATGGTAAGTACTCGTAACTCCAGGGATGAATTATTGCAACCGATTGACGAGATCGAGCATTTTCTTCATATTAGACTCCGATTATAACAACTTCGCGCACAATACATTATCCCAATGGTTGCAATAATGATGATCATCCTATTAAGGACTTTGTTTTCCTATTCCAGGACGAGCTATACTCGAGTATTGTTAATCCTGCAATCTAGACTAACAACTTTGAGCTGAAACCCTCTCTGCTACAAATCGTGTAGCAGAACCTGTTCTCTGGTAGCCCAACAGAGGACCCTAATCTACATATTTCCTTGTTCGAACAGTACGTTGACACGTTAAAGAGTAATGGCGTTGATCTATAAGCAATTAAACTAGGTTTTTTTTCCTTTTTTCCTGAGGGACAGAGCCAGAGCTTGGCTACAGTCCCTACCATCTAATTCCATCACCATGTGGAATGAGCTCAAGAAAGCATTGTCATACCCCAATTTTGAACCTAAATATTTGAATCAGTACATTTATCATAGGTTTCACATCATCTGCATAACATAGCATGCATTTCATCTTGCACAATGCCCAAAATGTTAATCGGAATAGTTTTTCGAATTTACAGATAGACTAGTCAAACTGATTCTCAACTGTGCGTAAAATTAGCAGGCGAAAAATTTCAAAATCGAGTTTGTAGACGTCAATATTATTAATCTACGGTCAACGTAGTTTAACCTGGCATGCCCGTTTTATTTTTTCGACAACTTTTTCGGCCGCATTTTGATCGGTATGTGCATTTTAACCTGCTAATTTTTATTTCAAAATTTGATCAAAACCTGTATGTTTTCGAGAGGTTTATTTCGCACTTATCATTTTGGTGCACTCTGTTTAATTTTTCGAGCAATTTTAAGCCCGACTTTTATTCATTTTGAGTCAGTTTATTTTTATTTTTTTGTCAACGTGCCTGAAATAAATAAATAGAATTTTCCATGTTTTTGCTTCAATTCAATTTTGATTATTTAGATTAATTCAAATTTATTTTTGATTTAGTTTTTTAAAACTTATTTTTACTCCATTTTTACTCATTAGGGGTATTTTTGGATTTTTAAAATTATTGAAACCCTAATATACAATGGTGGTGTGCATGAACAGAGACACACCAATCGAATGCAGAGCTACTTACACCTATAGTACATTAGTCCCTCCCTCTTTCATTAAAAAGGGCAACAAAAAAAAAGGTTAGAAAAAGAGATTGGCAGTGTTTCTTCTTTGAACCATGTATTCTCTCTCCCACTCTTAATCTTCGAAACATACTCACTACAAATGTGACATCCTTCCATACACCAAATCACACCCTCATTCTCAATTTAAAACATTAAAGGAACAAATGATTCACAAGTTCTAGAGAGGAGAAAAATGTGAGGACCCTTCTTCCTTTACTTTTTTACGCCTTGCCCTTTCTCTTCATGCAAAACACACCATTCAAACCTCTCTTTCTCTTTATACTAACTCCTTCCATCTTCACCTTCATACATTTTCCATCTTCTTCCCACTAACCAACAACAAGACCACACAAACAGCTTCTCACTAACTTCATCACTTCCAAAGATTACCTTCTTTACTAAAACCACACACCATTCAAAACCAACAACACATACAACCTTCATGAACCACCATAATCCATGCCAACTTCTTTCTACCATTTGACAACAACATTACACGTTCTCACTTTTTCATCACAAATTAACCACACATCTAGTTAACAAAACACAAAACCAACATCTCATTCTTCAAACTTCAAATGGACCTTGATACTACAAAGCCACCTTAGCATGTCTTCTTTCCATCTTTCATCAACACTTACTACAACAATAACTTCATCACGCTTGACATTCACGTTGTAATACTCACCTCCTTCTTCCACAAACACCCTTCCAACTACATCTACACCTTTTATATCTTTCACCCTACACAACTTCTATCACCACCATACTACCACACCCGCCCTCCTGTAACTTCTTGACTCACTTGCAGCTTTCAACAGGTTGTAAAACATAGCCACATGCAAAGAAGCTCGTGTCTCGCGGCCAAACACAACCACCTTTGTTCTCCACCCTTAAAATTTCCGACCACCATTTTGGGACAATAACAATCGATGATCCCTCCACCAATCTCTATATCCAAAAAATTATACACAACATCTCCAAACTTCTACTCAATTTCTGGCCGCTGACCATACTCTCTCCGGTGAGCATGAATGATCCCTAACCTCACAAAGCTTCTCACACAGCCAGCAAAAACTTCGGAGCACACTATACCTCCATTGAACACCCTTACCAATGTTAGACGATATGCTTCGATCTAGAGGGGGTGAATAGATCACAAAATCAAAATTTAAACTTTTGGGAAAAGTGGTTTTCAAAAGTTTTATGGCACAACAGAAAACAACCCAAATCGAATCATCTAACCAAACATACTATTGAAAAGCTCGGATATGCATAAAGTTACATAATTGAATCATAATGAACACAAATTATTCAACAACGATTAATCACAAACCAATTAAATGCTAAGCTACACGTAGAGCTTATTTCCAATGATATAAAAATCAAATAAAGTACTAAAGGAAATTTATCGAACACCTTGTGTGCAATCGATAGCGTTTGGAAATTAAACTTTTGTTTGTTGATGTTAAAGCTAATCACAATCAAAGTGATTATGATTATATCAACAAACCTTAATTCAAAATGTAATCAAAAATTTGATTTTCAAACGAGTTGATCAAGAACACACAAATTTGATAATTTGCAAGAACTATATATATATATATATATATATATATATATATATATATATATAGAGAGAGAGAGAGAGAGAGAGAGAGAAGAATTTGTTTAGGAAGTTCCCCAATCGGCCTCGCTATGGGTACGCTTGCCCTCAATTCAAATTTGAATTGAGATAGTTGTAATTAACCTTACTTTGCAAAAAGTATATATACAAGAGATGAAAACATTTAACCCTACAAACCCTATGGTTTGTTATTCATTCTACCACCTCCAAAACCCTTGATTAAAGTTGATCAAGTCACTAGCATGCTCTTCAATCCACCAGTTCTTGTTACTACCTTGCAAGA
Source organism: Lathyrus tuberosus (assembly GCA_022829125.1). Taxonomy (NCBI): domain Eukaryota; kingdom Viridiplantae; phylum Streptophyta; class Magnoliopsida; order Fabales; family Fabaceae; genus Lathyrus; species Lathyrus tuberosus. Next base: position 164,882 of record JALAZF010000762.1, read on the forward strand.
CCTCTCATCTCAAGGTTTTCGCTCTGTCGAATTAATCCCAAGCACACACTTATTGAACCCAAGATTTACAAACACGATTCACTGTCTCATGCTACTCCCTTGCAAGGAAACCACCTTGTCTCTAGGCCTTCACTCGACCGGATCCGTATTTGCATAATCTTGTCCAAATTCTTCAAATCCTCAATGATCTTGAAGGAAAACCCCAGCTTGATTTTCTTATTTGAAACACATAAAGAACTCAACCCAATATTCTTAGTACACCAACCTAATTGGACGTTATCAACCCTAATCTAGATGGTTACCCAATCAAAAAATAATTATGTATAGTTTGATTGTGTGTATGCATAGAAGAAAGGTTGAAGATGATGAGTATGCTTTGTAATTCTGGTTTCGTATAGGTTTTACACTAGAACCTTACTAGAAAATGATGCATGTATGAGTATATATATGTATGAGAGATATGAAGCAAAAGGAATGCAAGAAAAATTAAAAGGAAAAACAAATTTTTAAGTTTTCAAGTGAATAGGTCGGCCTATAAAAGCAATAGGTCGACCTGTAAAAGTCTTAGGTCGGCCTGTTTGAGGTGACTTATGGGCAGTGGCTACAGCCTTTGATATTGATGTGTGGAGGTCGACTTGAGAAAGCTATGCGTTGACCTATATTAAAGCAAAAGCTTCTATAGGTCGACATGGGCGCGTGTGTTTCGGCCTATTCTACATTTTCACACTAAAAACTTATTTTTGAGGCATGAAGCATGTCTTAAGCATTTCCAATAATTTAAAAATATATTTATATGTACCCTAATGTTAACATGATCAATGCACATCTAGAATTTGGTTTATACCGTCCAATGTACAAAAGCGCTACGGTTAATCCTAGTTTTGACATCATTCAAAACATGACTAAATGGAAAGATGCACTCACAACCAAAGCACCTCCACCATGATAGCCACGATCTCTACGTCCGCACTGCCACAACGTCAATAAATACAACACCGACCGTTCCAACTTTTGGTAGAGAGAGAGAGAGAGAGTTGTATGGTGGAGAGGTAAAAATGTATGTTTGGTTTTTTGTTGGCTTTTGTAAAAAACGAGAGAGATAGAGACTGGACATGTGATTCTTTGCTTTTGTTTCCTAAAGATAGCGGAAATATTATACGTAAGAGAGAGGTTATGAGAAAGTATTTTGTTTGTCCTCTGCAAAGAGTTTTACACGAGAAAGATAGTGTTTATCTTATTTTTTTTATGCATTGCCACATGTCAAATTCCAATTGGATTGGTTTTAAAATTTAAAATTTCCTTTGATCAAAGGGGGCACCGCCCCATCTCTTGTTTTTATTATGTTTTTTTTCTTTATATCATCCTTATTTATTTACTTTTTTTTTGGTTTGGTTTTAGGGTTAGTAATTAGGTTTTGGATCTTAGTAGCCTTTTTCCAATCCACACTACTATGTGTACCCTTTTGCTTCTATGTTTTGTATTTTTTGTTTAATTTAATTACTTAATTTAGTATTTGGATATTCGATCAAATTTTGTTTTCAATTTGTTGATTAGATCTTAATTATTAAGATGCTTGTTTTCTTTTTTATTAAGTAGATTTATTTATTTATTTGTTTACTATGTGTTTAGTCAATTAATCTCTATCCATGTTCATACTCTCACATGTAAATAATCATTCTCGACATCATATTAACATTCCAATTTCATGCTAACTTCACTAACACTTCTAATCAATTTCCAAACAATTTCAAACCACTTTCCATTAATATTTTTTATTAACTTCAAATCATATTCTTAATACAATCGGAAGAAAAGGACTACCTGGGTGAAAGGTCCAGATGTAGTGTCGAATGCTAGGCCCAAGTTGTAAGAGCTTGCAAGCCATAAGCATTCGTCTTTCCTTCAAAACACTTGTAAATATTCAAAACCTTTTTCTTAATAAAATTGAAAGAAAAAGATTACCTGGGTGAAAGGTCTTGACGTAGTCCCGAGTATTAGACCCAAGTTGTAAGAGCTTGTAAGTCATAAATACTCGTCTTTCAAATCCAAAAATACATCAAACACATTCAAACCTTTTTTCCTCTTGGCACAACCTAAAACATTTTCAAAAATGAAAGATGGTTTGTCTTAAGATGATGCAAAGCAATGCTTCATCCACAATTGTTGAGTTGAGATAATTACGTTTTCCCGTGAATGTTGATTTGTAAATCCATGTGATGCAAACGTCCGCTCCTCACCTGTTTTGGGTAAAACTATGTTTTCCGTCAATTAATACAAAATAGATTTTGCTAAAATCGACCAACACATAAACATTTTCTACCCAGAACTAGGTGTGCCTTGAGTTCTCTATTGAGATACGTAGGAGCAGGATTGTGAAATCTTGTCAGGTCCCCCAATAATAAAAACCTTTTTAGGTCCTTTTTCTTTGCACCCTAATAAAAAATAAACTTTTGTGTCCTTTCTTTTCCCTTTAATAAACTCGAGAAGCCTAATATTTTAAACTAACACTAACATGCATGTCTAACCAAACGGTTCTCATTGAGTACAACGGACGTGAGGCACCTTCCCCTTTTGTAAACGACTTCTGAAACCTGATTTGGTTGCGATGACCAATATCATTGTATTTTTTTAGGAGTTTTATCGATATTTTCCCTTTCCATCTTTGGGAATAAATAAAGTTCGGTGGCGACTCTATTCAGTCAATCTTACGAGCGTGCGACTGCACTTCGCGAGCGTCGTGTTCTCATGTTTTGAGGTACAACATGCATTCTTAGCTAGACATTTCCCGCCAAGTAAGACAGTCGTGTTAAGAAACCATATAACTTTCTTTAGAAAAGCTGACAATGAATCCGTTTTCAAAGCATGGGAAAGGTATAAGGACATGATGAGACTCTTCCTAAATCATGGTTTAGAGAAGTGGTTAATAACATAAGGATGACAGTTGATGTTACGGTTGGAGGAGCTCTGATGGATAAGCCCTTTTCTGAGGCCTACCAACTCATAGAGAACATGGCCCATAACCACTATCAATGGGGAAGCAGGCGTGCTCCTATTGAAAAATCTCAACCTAAATGTGGTATATACGAGGTGAGCGGCTTTGATCACATGAATGCCAAAGTAGATGCCCTCACCCAAAAGATCGATAATCTGACCATTACCCAGGAAGTTACCGTAGTTGTTGTGACTCCCAATTGTGAAATATGTGGAGTCCAAGGACATGTGGCTCCTGATTATTAGTTATTATCCGACCATACCCATGACCAAGCTAATTATGCCCAGGGGAATCCCTATTCTAATACGTATAATCCTGGATGGAGAAATCAACCGAATTTCTCCTACAAGAACAATAATGCTCTGTTTTCACCTAGCCATCCACCCCTTACTCTACCTGGATTCCAAAATCATAAAGGATCCCATATTGCTCTTCCTGTACCCAAAAAGTCTAATTTGGAGTTCATGATGGAGAATTTTGTCATGTCTTAAACTCAGTAGAATAAAGAGTTTATGAACCAAAATGTTCATACAAATGAGTTGATTATGTAGTTAGAAAATAAGGTAGATGCCATGGCCACACATAACAAGATGCTTAAGACCCAGATCTCACAAGTAGCCCATAAACAAGCAGCAACTTCTGCCCCAGCTGGAATATTTTCTGGCCAATCGTAGCCTAATCCTAATGGAGGCGCAAACACCATCACATTGCAAAGTGGGACAGAGTTAGACGGCCCCGTTGATCATAGAGTTAGATACCAGACCGTAGGAAGAAGTGTAGAGAAGGACCTAGAGAGGATGGTTGACAAAATCCCTGTAAGAGATCTAGTAGTTGAATTGATAATGGGCAGGCACCCAAACCAAAATAGACAGTTGAGAAGGAACAACCATATGTACCTCCTCCTCCTTATAAGTTGCCCATTACATACCCTCAAAGACTTGCTAAGTCTAAGACTGAGGGTCAATTTAAGAAGTTTGTGGAGCTCTTGAAGCAGTTCCATATTACTATTCCCTTTTCGGAGGCGATGACTCAAATGCCTTCGCACACTAATTTCCTTAAAGAGATTTTATCTAATAAAAGGAAACTCGATTATGATAGTATAATGGCCCTCACTGAAGAGTGTAACGCCATTATATAGAATAAGATGCCACCCAAGCTAAAAGACCCAGGGAGTTTTTGGGTTTCCTATGTTATAGGAAAGTTCGTCATTGATAATGCCTTATGTGATTTAGGAGCTAAGGTTAGCATGATGCCTCGCTCGACTTATGAGAGGCTGAATTTAGGTGATCTAAAACCCACCAAAATGTCCCTTCAGTTGGATGAATAATCAGTCAAGTACCCAGTAGGAATATTGGAAGACATCCCAGTCAGAATCCGCCAGTTGTACATTCCTACAGACTTTGTAGTGATGGACATCAAGGAAGACTCTAATATCCCGATCTTGTTAGGAAGGTCTTTCATAGCCACAACTGGTGCTATAATATATATGAAGAGAGGGAAACTTACTTTTGAGGTTGGTGAGGAGAAGATTGAGTTTATATTTTCCTTGTTTATGAAAGCCTATACTATTGATGATACGTGTTTTTTTTGTGGACATCATTGATGAGTGTTTGAAAGAGTTGTCGTTAGAGGAACCACCTTCTGAAAAGTTAGTTGTGCCATTGACACCGGAAGTAAAGGATCTTGAGGCTGAGTTATATTTAAAAGAAGCCTTAGAATAGTGCCTCGCCCTTACTCCCGATATGATGCCTGGCACAGAGCATCCTAAAGTTAAGCTTAAGGAGCTACCTGAAAAACCTTAGATATGAATTCCTAGATACAGAATTTAACCAACCAATCATTGTTAATGCCAACCTAGGTAGATAAGAGGCTGATTAACTCCTTGTTGTGTTTAAGAGATGTCCCGGTGCATTAGGGTACACCAAAAACGACCTTAAGGGAATTAACCTAAATGTGTGTATGCACCAAATTATGCTTGAAGAGGATTCTAAAACCTCTAGAGAACACCGGAGAAGGAGGAATCCCAACATGAGTGAGGTGTGTTGAAACAAAATTGGTTAATACCACATCCCTTGGGTTTTGATGATAACAAAGTATTTAAAGAACAATTGGGTATTTTAACATCTGTTCAAGTTTGCAGGAATATAATCATTACGAACAAATGAAGAAATGATTGAGGAATCTGATTTTGAAGATCAAACTCTGGCTCTGAAGATCGCTTATGAAGACTCTGCCTTTAATGGAGATCTAGACACTGAAGAAGTCAACTCATGAGATAATCTGCCTTTAGTGACTCAGACTCTGAATCTTCAGAAGCCAAAGAAGAGGACTATGATGTGATCAACCTCTAAAGAGTGAAGTCTGAAGAAAAGTCAACCTTTGAAGTATAAGCTCTTTTACCGAGGCAACTCTGACAGACTCATAACCTTTTTTATCATGTGAAGACTTAAGGAAAATCTCTCTCTTGGTGATTGAGCTTCATGAATAATTCATCTTGTAGAAAGGTGCTTTATTGATAAGTTTATTCAAGTACAAAGCTATCCAAACCTATTTGGAGAAAGTCTTTAACTTCTCTTTTTCTCCTCTCTATAAAAAGAACTGCAGACTTGAAGAAGAAGACAACCAATGCGCTAATACAACTCTGCTATAAACTATGTTCATTGACATTCAAGAGAAGTTACTTTGTCAAGTTTACAAGACTTAGAACATCTTAAATTTGTGAATATTTTAGAAGTTCTTAAGTCTTAGAGTCTTACGAAGTTGTATTTTGTTTTCACATCTGATTGTATATCAAGTGTAGCTTTTACCCAAAACTATTAATAGTTTGTTTAGAGTCAGGAGTATCTTGCTTTAGTGCTTAAGCATTTGAAGTCTTAGGCTTGTATGCTTAAGCAAGGAAGTCTCAGAGCTGTGTGTTTAAGCAAGGAAGTCTTTAGCTTATGTGCTAAAGCAGGGAAATTTTGAGCTTGTGTGCTTAAGAAGGGAAGTCTTAGACTTGTGGGTCTGAGCAAGGACGTCTTATACTTGTGTGTGTAAGAAAAGGGAGTCTCTTGCTTATGGGCTTGAGCATTTTTAATCAGATTTGATTATAGTGGAAATCCTTTGGAGATCAAGGGGACTAAACTACTCTCAAGTTGTGAAAGGAACCAGGATAAACTGCTTATGTCTTGTGCTTTTACTTTAATTTCTTCTGAACTATTCCGCTGCTATCTATTATTTATCTCTAAATTAGATTCTATTGCAGAATCTAATAAACACTTTTAATAGTTCAGACTCTGAGTGATTCTGAAGTCAGACTCTATTTAAGATCAATAAGAAGTTGTAGCAGAAAAAGTGTGAAAAAGCCAACATAATTCAACCCCTTCTTGTGTTTTTTTCACCTTCAGTTGGCATCGGAGCACGGTATGTGTTGAACACTTAATAGTGGTACAAAAAAGATCCTGAGAAAAATACATATTCTTTCATGGATGATGAATCTAGAATTGGTTCAAGTGGGGGTACTCCTCGTGGCGATAACAACCAGGATCAAAGTACATCTGAGAGGAACAACTATGTTGTTAGACCTCTAACATTCAGTGGAAACTCTACTGAATTTGAATGGTGGAAAAGCAAGATTTATACCCATATCATAAGTCTTGATGATGAGTTATGGGACATGTTATAAAATGGATTAACATTAAGGTTAATGGTGTTGGAATGGTGTCTGATAGAAATTCTCTCACACCTACTCAAAAAATGATTTATAGAAAACATCATAGAGTAAGAGGCATCTTGGTTGATGCTCTACGTTATTCTGAGTATATCATTATCATTGATAAATCCACTGCTAATACCATATTTAAATCCCTATGTGATACATATGAAGGAAATCAACAGGTTTATGAAGCTAAGTTTAACCTTCTGGTTCATCAATATGAGTTGTTCAAGATGAAGGAAGATGAAGACATTGAAACCATGTTTTCTAGGTTTCAAATTCTTGTGTCTTGTCTTCAAGTGTTGAACAAGAGCTATACTACCTCTAACCATGTCAAGAATATTCTTAGGAGACCTCCTGTCAAATTTAGACCCAAGGTAACAACTATCTAGGAGGCTAAAAACTTAAACTCGTTAAGTCTTGAAAGTATTATCAGCAATCTCCAGAGTCATGAGATGAAGCTCAATGGAAATGAACCTGTTAAGAAGTCAAAGTCCCTCACCTTGAAATCTTTAGCTAAATCTGTAAAGGCTCCCAAAATCTGGAAATCTGAAGAAGCTTCTCAATCAGAAGCTTCTGAACAAGACTTAAACAATGAGGAGATGACCTTTATCATTAAAAGATTTCAATACTTGGCCAAGAAGAAGAACATATTCTCTTGTAGAAGTAATGGCTTCAGAGGATCAAGTTCAAGAGATAATATAGATGATCAGAAGGACTGCTTCAATTACAAGAAGTCTGTTTACTTTATTGCTGAATGTCCAAAGCTGCAAATGGACAAACAAAGAAGGGAAGCTTCCAGAAAACAGCTTCAGAAACAGATTCAAGAAGGGTCTCATGGCAACATGGGATGAACTCAACAATGAAGAAGATTATGAGAAAGATAAAGAATAGGCCAATCTAGCTCTAATGGCTCTAACATCTCCTGAATCTGATTCAGAATCTGAAGATGATGAAGTATTTTCTAAACTATCTCGTTATAATTTAATTTCCCTCATCCAATATTTTATGAGTAGATGTCAAGAAAAGGCCAAACATATGAAAATGTTAACAAAGCAATATGATCTTTTGAAAGAAGAATCTATTCAAAACAAAAATAAAGCTCTTGAGAGAGATCATATTGCTCATGTTAAAAATATGTTTGATAATACCCTTGATGAGCATGAATGAGCTCTTTGATAACTTATCTTATCAAGTCTTAAAAGAACCAAACTTGCTTCCATGATCTATGGAGTAAGAAGAAGTAGAGGAGAAGGTTTGGGCTACTATAAAAAGTCTTTTAATCTAAGGACTGAAACCTTGATTAAACCTTCAGGCCCTTCTTCTTCTAAATCTTCTCAAAAGGTTTAGACTCTTAAATATAAAATAATGAGAGGAGAATAATTCCTTGATGCATTTCATAATGTACAAGGGATTTCTCTCTTAAATAGAGAAGAGGTAGAATCTTAAATTAATTGCAGAGATCCTAACATAATTACAGGTTATTGACAATAGTTGACTACCTAATAATATAATAACTAAACAAAGAAACAATATAAATGCTATAATATTCTAATTAATATTTTGATTCTGCAACACTCTCCCTCAAGCTGGCTTGAAAACGTCTTCGATGGATAGCTTGCGAGTTATGTAGTCAAAAGGTTTCTTGGGTAGTCCTTTGGTCAAGATATCTGCCAATTGTTCTGCAGTGGGAATATAGGCCATACATATCTCCCCATTTTCAATTTTTTCCTTGATGAAATGTTTCTCAACTTCAACATGTTTGATCCTGTCGTATAGAACTAGGTTGTGTGCAATAGATATTGCAGACTTGTTGTCATAATAAAGTTTTATATGTGGAGAATTATAAAAATTCAATTCTTGCAGTAGTTTTTCCACCTACAACCCCTCACAAATTCCATGAGCCACTGCTCTAAATTTAGCTTCAGCACTACTTCTTGCTACAACGCTTTATTTCTTTCTCCTCCAACTAACCAAATTTCCCCCAACAAAGGTACAATAGCCTGATGTTGATCTTCGATCAGTTATACTTCCAGCCCAATATGGATCGATGTAGGCTTCTATTTGGAGATGTCCACAATTTTTATAAAGAATTCACTTCTCGGGTGATCCCTTCAAGTATCTTATGATCCTGAAAACAGCCTCTTGATGTTCAGGTCCAGGTGCATACATGAACTGGCTCACCAAACTTACAACAAAGGCTATCTCTGGACGCGTATGAGATAAGAATATTAGTATTCCTACCAATCTTTGATACCTTCCTTTATCTACCATATTTCTGGCTTCAGCAGGCTGCAATTTTATGTTGGGTTCCATGGGCGTCTCAACAGACTTACATCCAAGTAAACTAGTTTCTTTTAAAAGATCTAGAACATACTTCCGCTAATTCATAAAAATACCCTCCTTTGATCTTGCAAATTAAATTCCAAGGAAGTATTTAGAGGGCTAAGTTCTTTGATTTCAAAGACCTTAGCAAGTTTCTCCCTTAAGTTTTTTAGCTCCAAGCTATCATCGCCTGTTAATATGATGTCATCCATATATACAATCAAAATAGCAATTTTATTAGTGGCTGAATGTTTATAAAATAGTGTATGATCATCTTGACTTTGGATGTAACCAAGTCCTTTTACCATGGTTTCAAACCTCTTAAACCAAGCTCTTGGGGATTGTTTCAGACCATACAAATACTTCTTCAATCTACATACTTTATTTCTTCCTAGTTTTTCCTCAAATCCAGGGGGAAGACTCATGAATACTTCTTCCTCTAGATCTCTATTTAGAAAAGTATTCTTTACATCCAGTTGATGTAAATGCCAATTGAAGTTGGCAGCAAGGGATAGAAGAACCCGTATGGAGTTAAGTTTTGCAATGTAGCAAAGGTCTCTTGATAATCTATACCATAAGTTTGGGTAAATCCCTTAGTTAGATAAAAGAACCCGTATGAAGTTAAGTTTTGCAACTGGTGCCTTTCCTAATGACTATGGGTAGATCAATATTAGAAGTGGAAATTTCAGAATTACCCATTTGTTTTTTAGGCATCTTTGTTGAACCATCTTTCAAGGATTCTGGTTGATTGCATGCTGAAATGATGGATTGACTTCTAATCTTTTAAGGATATTTCCGACTATAAACATGAAGCTCTTGTTTTGATTGTGGTATTTCTTTCCCTATTTGGGCACCACCTAAGCTTGGGACAAGGTTTCCCTTATCAATTTCAAGATCAGTTTCCCCATGTTCTACTTCTTTATGTGCAATTGTGTGATCAATTAACTCTATATCCTCAATGTTAAAAATAGGATTTGGCAAAGGTTCATTCAAATTTTTGTCACTTAAAAAATTGTCTTCATTGACATTCTCCCGCTGAAGGGAATTTTTGTGATAGAAAGGTTGTAGTTCTAAGAAAGTGAAATTTATACTAACATGAAGTTTCTTTATGTTAGGATTGTAACACTTGTACCCTTTTTGGTTGGGAGAATAACCAACAAAAATACATTTTTCAGCTCTTGGATCTAGTTTAGACCGAGAGTTATGAGATGTAGATAAAAATAGTACAACCAAACACTTTTAAATATAAATCAGTATGCAATCGACATGTTGGAAAAAAGTTTTGAGAACATCCAATGGTGTGCAATAACTTAACACATGATTGGGCATCTTATTTATGAGATATGATGTTGTTAGAACCGTATCTCCCCGTAAAAATTTAGGAACATTGCTCTCAAACATAATGCCAAGAGCTACCTCAAGAAGATGCCTATTCTTTCTTTTAGCTATGCCATTTTGTTGAGGCGTACTTGGGCATGTTGATTGATGTTGAATACCTTTATGCTGGAAAAAATCTCCGAGGTTTTTATTAAAAGATTCAGTACCATTGTCACTTCTTAAAATGGAAATTTCTGCATCAAATTGAGTTTTAATCATTTTTGAAAAAATTTAAATATATCTGGTACTTCAGATTTATACTTCATAAGATAGACCTAACATAACCGTGTATGATCGTCAATAAAGTTCACAAACCACCTTTTTCCAAATTGATTTGTAATTTTTGAGGGACCCCATACATCAATATGGATTAAATAAAAAGGTTTGGATGCATGATAAGGTCGAGAGGAATAAGGAGTTTTGTGACTTTTAGAAAGAACATAACTTGCACATTCAAAAGAAGAACGATTAACATTTTTGAATAAATCTGGAAACAAATGTCTAAGATATTGAAAATTAGGGTGCCCGAGTCTACTATGCCAAAGAATTATTTGATCCCTCACAGAGGTAGAACTGATACCACTAAGGCCATGAGCCACTTTATTCTCAAAACCATCCTCAAAGTAATAGAGTTCATCCATCATTTTAGCACTGCCAATCATCTTCTTCGAATTCCAGTCCTGAAAAATACAGAGTGTTAAAAAGCTTCACATTGCAATTTGAGTCTTTGCAGATTTTACTAACAGAGAGAAGGTTACATGAAAGTTTTGGTACGTGTAGCACATTTTTTAAATCAATGTACGTAGACAAAGGAATTTTTCCTTCTTCTGGAATTGGTGAAAAACATCCATCTGCAATTCTAACTTTTTTATTTCCAGGACAAGGTGAATATGTATGAAATAGAGAAGAAAGGCTGGTCATATGGTTAGAAACACCCGAATCTATGATCCATGGTGCATACATATTTGAGGTGCAACTTAGATAAGTATGGGTACTAAAATTACCTATTTGTGCCAAAGAAGCATTAGGAATACTAGACAAAGAACTAGATTTTAGCAACCTTATGAGCTCCTCAACTTGATCCTGGTTGGGCATGGATTTTTTAGCCTCATGTTCTGTAGGGACATATCTGGGACCTAGTTTGCCATTTTTCAGATATGCTGGTTTCCCATGGAGTTTCCAGCAAGTCTCTCAAGTGTGACATTATCTGTTGCAGTGGTCACACCAGATGTTAGATGTGTTCCTCTGATATGATGAATTTTTAAATGCAGCAGTATCTACAATCAAGGCATTGGTCTTAGGCGGAATTGAATCATCTTTTTCCTTTCCCATCATCACACTCTTGCGATTTTCCTCCCTTCTAACTTCAGAAAACATTTCTCCTAATGAAGGTAAGATTGATCTTCCAATGATTATTCCACGAACTTCATCTAACTCCTTATTGAGGCCAACAAGGAACTGGAAAATTCTTCCTTCTTCCACTGTTTGTTGATGGTGTTTGGCATCCTCGGTTGACTTCCATTTATAGGTGTTGAAGAGATCAAGGTCTTGCCAAACCTGTTTTAAGGAATGAAAGTATTTTGTGACATTATCACTTCCTTGCCAGATTTCTCTAGCCTTCAACGTAAGTTCATAAATCTGAGACTTATTTTCCAGATCAGAGTACATCTTTTCGGACTTTCCCACAATTCTTTCATTGTGGAATAACATATATAGTTGCTGCTAATTTGCTCTTCAATGAAGTTTACCAACCATGTCATTACCATGGAATTTGCAGCATCCCACACATCATGTTGTGGGTCACCAACATTTGGTTTTATGCTATCACCAATAAGATATCCCATTTTCCTCTGCCATAGATATACATCTAGACAGATTGAGACCACCTCAAATAGTTTGACCCATTGAGTCAAAAAGAGGTGATTTGGATAAAATGAGAATCGCTACCATAAGCAACTTTTTGCTCTTTTTGAGACAGGGTATTTTTGGGAGTTCTATTCTCCTCTTCACTATTGGCCAAGGAAATGTCAGCCATGGAAGTACAGAGGCACGGGTTACAGAGAACTTGCTCTGATGCCAAGTAGAAAAGAATGAGAGGAGAATAATTCCTTGATGTATTTCATAATGTATAGGGGATTTCTCTCTAAAATAGAGAAGAGTTAGAATCCTAAATTAATTGTAGAGATCCTAACATATTTACAGGCTATTGACAATAGTTGACTACCTAATAATATAATAACTAAAAAAATAAACAATATAAATGCTATAATATTCTAATTAATATTTTGATTCTGCAACATTTTAGTTTTGTACTTGACTCTATCAATGCAAGATTTGGAAACCAACCAAAACCTAAGACTCTGAAGTTAAAGGTCCTAAAGAAGCTAGAACTTGAGACATCCGGCCATAAAGGTCTGAAATGTTCAGAACCTAAGGTCGAGACTCATTCAAGACAAGAAATTTTTAAATCAAAGGTCTTGAATGATTTTAAACCTTTTCATAAGAAAACTCAGAGCAAAATAAAATAAGACATGTTAGAATTAATCCTAAAGTACTCATAAGACTATGGGTACCTAAATCTGAAATTATTTTTGTTACAAATATGCTTCAAGGGAGAAGAAAAACAAGAATCATGGTACCTGGACAGTGGCTACTCACGACATATGATAGGAGAAAGGCGTGTGTTCCAAACCATCACTCGGAAAGAGGGAGGAGTTATGGGATTTGGAGAAAACCAAAAGGGGAAGATTATTGGGATAGGTACTATTGGTAACTCCTCTTTATCTATTAATGATGTTTAGTTGGTAGATGGATTGAAACATAACATACTTAGCATAAGTCAATTTTGTGATAGTGGTTATGAAGTAATGTTTAATGAGAACATTTGTACAATCATGATTGAGTCTGATAAGTCTGTAGAGTTCAAGGGAAAGAGGAGAGGAAATGTTTATAACATAAATTTTTATGAACTGGCGGATTAGAAGGTAGTTTACCTTCTAACAGTGAATGATGAAAAATGGGTCTGGCAAAGGAGGTTAGGTCATGCTAACTGGAGATCAATCTTCAAGCTTAGCAAGTTAAAACATGTTAAGGGGCTGCCAAATCTTAACTATCATTCAGGTGCTCTATGTAGATCATACCGAATTGACAAAATTAACAAAACCTATTTTAAGACAAAGAACATTGTCTCTACCTCTAGACCCTTATAACTACTTCACATTGATTTGTTTGGTCCTGTTAGTACTACTTCAATCAATAGGAATAAATATGGAATTGTCATTGCTGATGACTTTAGTAGATGGACTTGGGTTAAATTCATCAGAACCAATGATGAGTTATATGATGTGTTTAATGTCTTCTGCACTCAAGTAAAAAATGAAAAGGGGTAAAAAAGTTTAATAGTAAGGAGTGATCATGGAGGACAATTTGAAAATGAACCTTTTGAAAACTTTTGTGAAAAATATAGAATCATTAATGAGTTCTCCTCTCCTAGAAATCCATATCAAAATGGAGTTGTAGAGAGGAAGAACGGGTCCTTACAAGAAATGGACAGAACAATGATTCATGAAAATAATTTGACAAAGTACTTGTGGGTAGAAGCTATAAACACAACATGTTATGTTCACAACAGGATCTACATCAAACCTATTCTGAATAAAAGAACATGTGAACTCTTCCAAGGAAGAAGACCTAACATCTCTTATTTTCATCAGTTTGGATGCACATGTTACATCTTAAACAATAAAATCTATCTGAAGAAATTTGATGCCCAGGCTCAAAAGGGTATCTTTTTAGGATACTATGAATGCTCTAAGGCATACAGTGTGTATAACTCTAAAACCATAATGGTTGAAGAGTCTATACACATCAAATTTGACGACAAAGGGCCTGGAAGTAAAATGTCAGAGCTAGTTGAAATTTTTTTTATAGTTTCATGTACCAGAAGTCTCTCTAGAAGCTTGTGAATCAGAAGCTATAGCTCCTTTAGAAGTTGTCTGTCCAAATGCTAGCACTTCAGAAGCTAGATGCTCAAAAGCTTGTGGTTCAGAACCAATCCCAACTTCTGAAACACATCCATAGGAAGCAAGTTTTGTAGAAGCTATTTGTGTCTCTCAAGAAGTCCTTCAAATACAAGTCTTCGCATCCAAAAGAGTTGATCATTAGAAATAAAGATAGTTTTCGGAAAACTATATATGCATTCATAGAGAAGCAGTCAATGTTGGGACTTATTTCCATGATTTAACCAACCTCTGTTGATGAAGCCTTATCAGATGATGGATGTATTGTTGCAACGCAAGAAGAAATGAACCAATTTCAAAGGAATGATGTGTTGGATCTGGTTCCCAGACCTCATCAGAATAACATCATTGGAACAAAATGGGTGTTCAGAAACAAGCTTAATGAGCAAGGAGAGGTGGTAAGAAATAAAGCTAGACTAGTAGCTCAAGGCTACAGTCAGCAAGAAGGTATAAATTTCTCTGAAACCTTTGCACCAGTTGCAAGGTTAGAGGGAATCATACTTCTTCTCTCTTATGTTATTAATCATGATATTATTTTATATCAAATGGATGTCAAGAGTGCTTTCATAAATGGAGTCATTTATGAAGAAGTGTATGTCAAACAACCTCCTGGGTTTGAGGACTCAGTCCTCCCAGATTTTGTTTTTAAACTTAAGAAATCACTTTATGGACTCAAAGAAGCTCCAAGAGCGTGGTATGAGAGACTAAGTAATTCCTCGCTAGAAAATGTCTTTCAGAAAGGTCAAGTTGATACAACATTGTTCAGGAAGACTCTTAATAAGGAAATCTTGATTGTCCAAGTTTATGTTGATGACATAATTTTTTGTTATACCAATGCATCTCTTTGCAAAGAATTTTCTAAGACTATGCAGGTTGAATTTGAGATGAGCATGATGGGGGATTTGAAGTTCTTCCTTGGAATTTAGATCAACCAAAGCAAAGATGGAGTCTATGTTCATCAGTCAAAATATGATAAGGAATTTCGAAATAAGTCCAAGCTTGAATATTGTAGAGTAATGAACACTTCTATGCATCCAACATGCAATCTGAACAAGGAAGAGGAAAGCTTCAAAGTTTTTCATAAGTTGTATAGAGGTATGATTGGCTCTTGACTTTACTTAACATCTTCTAGACCAGATATTTTGTTTAGGGTATGTATGTGTGCAAGATTCCAATCAGATCCTAGGGAGACTCATCTAACTGCAGTTAAGAGTATATTTAGGTATCTGAAGGGAACAACTAATCTTGGGTTGCTTTATAAAAATCCCTACATTAATGGTTGGTTGAATTTTGTGATACTGACTATGTTAGGGATAAAATTGAAAGGAAATCCACTAGTGGAAACAGTCAATTCATAGGTGAAAACTTAGTATCTTGGGCTAGTAAAAGACGAGCAACTATTGCTTTTTCCACAGCAGGAGGAGAATATATCTTACCTGCTAAATGTTTCACATAAATCCTATGGATGAAATATCAGTTGGAAGATTATCAGATTTGTGGAAACATTATTCCCATCTTCTGTGATAATACTACTGCCATCTGTTTAACTAAAAATCCAGTTCAACATTCTAGAACCAAGTACATTAAAGTAAAACATCATTTTATTAGAGATTATGTTCAAAAAGGTGTAATAAATATTCAGATCATTGATACAGATCATCAATGGGCTGATATATTTACCAAGCCTCTTACAATAGATATATTTGATTTCATTAAAAAGAATCTGAACATGCATTTTGTGGAAGCTTGCTTCTAAATGAAGAATCAGAGACTGACATGATCAGAAGCTATTATTATCAGAAGCTCTGAACCAGCTTCTGATGAATATACACCTTTAAAGCATATCAACCTCTAATGCTTAGAACTTGATTGATTGTCTCTGATGGCATATAAGTGGTTCTTCTGTTTATTATGTTTTAAGTCCACTTATGTGTCACAAATTGAGAAATTATTTTGACTTGGTCTTATATCTATTAAGGTTTTCAGTTTATGCTTATTTCTGATACTCTGAGCTACATTAACTAGGACTTAGTGTTTTAATTTTGGCAAAACAAAATCATGTGATAATTCTCCCTTAGTCAAATATTTGTTTATTTTCAAAATTCTAGCTAAAATGGTGGAAAACTGCTTTGAGATCTCAATATCCATGGTTAAATCAAAGATTGATAGTGGCTAATAAGCATTATTATAATAAGCTATGAGAAAAGGATCTAATTTATTATTCAAAGAAAAAGGAGTACAAGATTCAGAATCAGGGTCTGAAGACAACAAATGCATCATTACAGGTTACAATCTTCAGACTTGGTTCTCTGTCTCAGAATTTTCAGCAGGCTTCTTATTCTTTTTAGGGTACCTCAATGATGCATCTTAAATATCCCTTATCTTGGAGATTTCAGCAGATGTGCTTAAACCTCCAGCTTCTTCAGCTTTTTGAACCTTTGTAGCTTCAACACTGATGATATCTTTTCTCTTTTGCTTCCTCATAAGCTTACTAATCTCCTTAGCAAAGTCTTTCCTCAAATTCTTATCATGCTTTGGCTTGTCCATACTACTTAAATTTGGAAGAAGAGGAATGTGAGCTTGTTGATTATGCAAATCTACTCTTTATAGGTTGTATAGGATAATGCATAGTCAATCTTGATCTTTGAGCCCTAATAAATACAAGAAGAAGAAGCTGGTATTGGTCTTTAGGCAGGTCTCCCTAGTTTTGATCCCTACTTATTTATGCTCAGTCGTCAGAACCGAGGTTTGACCACCTTGAAAATTTAAGATGCCTTTATCAACCATACTAGCCAATTTTTTTTTAATTAACTCTTTGACTAAGGGGAAGTAAAGACTAATTGTAAATCATTTTTATTCAGAATTATTTTTCCCATGCATTTTGTTCTTCAGTTTATTTTCTTTCCCTTATCTTTTTGTTGATGACAAAATAGGGAGAGATATATAGTATTTAAGCACCTGAATTTGGTGATCATTCTACTGCTGCTTAATATTATTTATGAAGATTATGGATAGAACTTAGGGGGAGCTTACAAACCTCTCCCTCTGGAGTATCAGACTCAGGGGGAGCTTACAAACCTCTGATCTTGATGTCAAGAAGTTAATTAAATCAACAACCATTGTCCTTAAATACTATTGTTTGTCATCATCAAAAAGGGGGATATTGTTGGAACAAAATTGGTTTATACCATATCCCTTTGGTTTTGATGATAATTAAGTATTTAAAGAACAATTGGGTATTCTAACATCTATTCAAGTTTGCAAGAATATAATCATTAAGAACAGATGAAGAAATGCTTGAGGAATTTAATTCTGAAGAACAGACTCTAGCTCTGAAGATCACTTCTGAAGACTCTGCCTTTAATGGAGATCTAGACTCTGAAGAAGTCAACTCTGGAGATAGTCAGCCTCTGGTGACCCACACTTTGAAGCTTCAGAAGCCAAAGAAGAGGACTCTGATGTCATCAACCTCTAAAGAGTAAAGCCTAAAGAAAAGTCAGCCTATAAAGTAGAAGCTCTTCTATCGAGGCAACTCTGACAGACTCAAAGTTTTGATCACATGAAGACTTAAGGAAAAAGAGCTACAGACTTGAAGAAGAAGATAACCAATGCGCTAATACAACTCTGCTATAGACTTTGTTGATTAACATTCAAGAGAAGATACTCTGTAAATTTTACAAGACTTAGAACATCTTAACTTTGTGAATATTTTAGAATTTCTTAGTCATAGAGTTTTACTAAGTTGTATTTTGTCTACGCCTCTGATTGTGTTTTACCCAAAACTCTTAACAGTTTGTTTAGAGCCAGAAGTCTCTTACTTTAGTGATTGAGCCTTTGAAGTCTTAATCTTGTGTGCTTAAGCAAGAAAGTATCAAACCTGTGTGTTTGAGCAAGTAAGTTTTTAAATTGTGTGAAAGAGCAAGGAATTATTATGCTTGTGTGCTTGAGCAGGGAAGTCTTAGACTTGTGGGTATGAGCAAGGAAGTCTTATACTTGTGTGTGTAAGCAAAGAAAGTCTTTTGCTTGTGGGCTTGAGCATTTGTAATCAGATTTGGTTATAGTAGAAATCCCTTGGAGATCAAGGGGACTGGATTACTCTCAAGTTGTGAGAGGAACCAGAATAAAATACTTGTGTCTTATGCTTTTACTTTCTTTGGTTCTGAAATATTCCATTACTATCTATTGTTTAACTGCCAATCAGATTCTATTGCAAAATCTGTTAAACACTTTTAAGAGTTTAGAATCTAAGTGATTCAGAAGTCAGACTCTGAATGGTAGGTTCATACTCTAATTAAGATCAGTCAGAAGCAGTAGCATAAAAAATGTGAAAATCCAACATAATTTAACCCTCATTCTTGTATTTTTCTCACCTTCAAGGTGGTCAAGAAAGAAGTTATTGAGCTTCTTGACACCATGATAATCTATCATATCTCAGATAGCAAGTTGGTAAGTCTGGTACATGTGGTACTAAAGAAAGGTGGGATGACAATGGTGAAGAATGAGAGGGGAGATTCTTTGGCCACACGCACGGTAACAGGGTGGAGGATGTGTATTGATTATAGGAAGTTAAATAAAGCCATTATGAAAGACCACTACCCCTCCCGTTTATTGATTAGATGCTCGAGCACTTGGCTTGGCACTCACATTTCTATTATTTGGATGGGTATTTGGGATTCTTCCATATCCCGATACACCCAAGTGATCATGAAAAGACTACCTTTACATGCCCCAATAGCATTTTAGCCTACCTGCAAATGTCGTTTGGGTTGTGTAACACTCCAGCCACATTTTAGAGATGCATGATGTCCATATTTGTGGACTTTATAAAGGATATAATGGAAGTATTCATAGATGACTTTTCCGTGTGTGGGTTGAGTTTTGAGAATTTTTAATTTAATCTAGAGAAGGTGTAACACCCTAGTTTCCATCGCGAATAAATAATACATAAATAAATCAGAGTAAATAAAAATTTATTATTCTTAGACAGAAACAAGGGTGCCACATTTAAAGAACGAAAACACACATCCCTGCTCATAAATTTGATACATAACACAAAATGGAATAAACCTAAAAGGGAAACTTTTTCCAACAAAAGGAAAGTTCAATTATGGAATAAAGCGGAAAGATCCATAACCGACTTGTTTACAAAATAAGTTGTTTTATAATGTCAAAATATTCATACAAAGTTAATACAAAATAGATCCAACAAATGTATACATATATAACAAAAGCGTTCCCCGACTCCCGTGCTACGTATCAGAGTAGATAGACTGACAAACGGATGAAGAACTAATCTTCACAAAAGCCTCCAAGACTATTAATCTGCAATTGCCTCATAGAGCAACAAACCACAGTAGAAGGGTGAGAAACACAATTATAATATGGTTGCATACAATTATGTAATAACAGGAAATACGCACACAACAACATTCTCACCACAAGCTTCACATACTAATACATATAGCATGCCACAGACACATAACATATTTCTAATAATCTAACACAATAACATATTCACACATAATGCACGCCAATGTTATGACATATGGAAACACACCACCACATCACATATATTCATATATAGCATATCATAGATAAGTAATACAATCATTGTGATGTGCAACATCCCCACACAACATGGCATATGTCTATACATAAAACATATCATCCATAACCAATACATTTATCACAAATGCATATCAATTCACCAATGCTATCACAAGCTCAACACATAATCAATCAATTCACAATTTTCCACACATAATCAATCCATTCATGATTTTCCACACATAATCAATCCATTCATGATTTTCCACACATAATCAATCCATTCATGATCTATGCAAATGCAAAGAGACCGACACAATGACTCTATGCAAATGCAATGCGGTACCGTTCCATCCATCATTCTCATCATTAATTCACTCAGGAATTATTGGAATCATCTCTTGTTACTTAGTGTAACTCCCCGTCGGGCAAACGATGTTCCCCGTCGCTTTCGGTCCTCTTTGTATAAGGCTCACGACGTTTATGGATCGCTTTCGGTCCTCTTTGTATAAGGCTCACGATCCGATCGCTTTCGGTCCTCTTTGTATAAGGCTCACGATCCGATCGCTTTCGGTCCTCTTTGTATAAGGCTCACGACCGTTATAGCAGGATTCCCTCGGGAATCGTTTCTTTGCTCACACCCACTAGGGCACACGACATCACAAGAATGCATATCATGATGCTTGGTATATAATGACTCATGACAATCAAATGCATACACATATACAACCATGTGAACCATTTCAATATCCATAATCATGCATATACAATCAAACATAACACAATGCATTTATTTGCCCTTAGGCCACAAACCATCATCACAACATTTCATCACATACATTCACATCATATAACAGCACACAAACTATACGTTATATACCAAAAGCGTACCACATGATAACACATCAATCACACACAATTACGACGGTAAAAGTCGACAAAACGACACTATTCCAATTCCCGACATAATTAAATCGGCCACTAGTCTCAAAACCATTTTTATAAGAAAGAACATTTCATTAGCTTCCCAATGATACTAGGAACGTCCCGATCTGAAGTACAGATCAAAAGTTATGCATTTTCAAAGAAAACAAAAGTATTGAAAAATCCTCAGGAGCGCCCGGTGGTACCTATTTTCGCCCGGCGGTGCTCCCTTCGCCTCTGCATCGCTCGGCGAAGCAGCGGCATAAAACCCCAACCAAAACTTAAAAGAGTCAGCAGCGTGACAAGTTGCACCTCTTGGGCATCGCCCGACGGAGCAGCGGCGCAACCCATGCGTCGCCCGGCGCTCAAAGCACCGCCCAGCAGACTACACCAGAAACAGAAAATTCTGCTTGCGTTTACACTTTTCCACACCACCAAAATCCCACTTTCTCCAACCAAAACATTTTCAACCAATCAAAACAAGTATCAACAATGTTCATACATATAATACGATCATTCAACACAGTTTATATCGATTTCCGACCGTGAAAACATCGATTTCGATTCATTTTTCTCATTTCAACCTAAAATGGAAAAACTAGGAAAGGCAAGAGAACATTCAAACACACACATACATAATCATACACAAGCATAGCATAACCGAGTTTCGCACCCTTACCCGATTAATCGCGCTTGAAACGGAGGTTTCCTCGATTTTCCTCTTCTCCTCTCTTTCTCCCCTCTTCTTTCCCTTCCTTTCTTTTTCTCTTCTTTTTTCTCTTTTTCTTTCCCCCCTATTTCTACTTATATAAAAATATATAATTTTTCTAAAATATCTAACCCCTCAGCTCAAATATCTCGCAAACGCTCTCAAAACGCGATAAAGCATAATAACAATGAAAAATAATATATTGTCAAATAAAAGTCAAGAATAAAATAATATAAAAACGAAAATAATTAAATCGACTCGATTAAATAAATCGGACAAAATGGGGCGTTACAGAAGGTACTTGAGAGGTGTGTAAAGGCAAACCTCGTTTTAAACTGAGAGAAATGCCACTTCATGATTAAGGAAGGCATAGTCCTCGGACACCTAGTGTCATTTAGAGGAATAGAGGTTGATAGAGCCAAGATTGAGGTTATTAAGAATTTGCAACCTCTGAAAATTGTTAAAGAAGTCGGGAGCTTTCTTGGACACTCTAGTTTTTAATGGCAATTCATAAAAGACTTCTCCAAGATAACCAAACCCCTGACTAGTTTGTTAATGAAGGACGCTGAGGTTATCTTTGATGAATGATGCCCTGAGTCCTTTAAGTTAATGAAAAGCGCACTAATCTCCACACCCATAATGCAACCTCCCGATTGAAGTGAACCTTTTGAGATTATATGTGACGCTAGTGATTACGCAGTAGGCATTATTTTAGGGTAGCACAAGGATAAGAAGTTTCATGCCATTTACTATTCCAGTAGGACCCTGGACAAAGCTCAGATAAACTATCACACTACTTAGAAAGAGCTTCTGGCAATCGTGTTCACAGTTGATAAATTTTGTTCTTACCATGTAGGATAAAAAATTATTGTATACACAGACCACAGTGCCCTCCGATACCTATTAACTAAGAAGGATGCAGAGACGAGGCTAATTATGTGGATTCTACTACTACAAGAGTTTGAAGAAAGGTACAGAAAATATGGTGGCAGATCACTTGTCTATAATAAGTGATGGTAAGTGTGAAGATATACCAATTAATGACTACTTTCCTTACATATCCTGGTATCCTTTGTCAGAGCTAAAGCGCCTCGCTATGCTCACATTATTGATTTCCTTGAAGAGGCAGCTGTAATGAAATCTGCAGTGTCGTGGTATGCTGATTATAACAACTACCTTAATGTCGGTGTTTTGCCTCTTGACCTAACCTACCAGCAGATTATTTTCCATGACCTTGAATAATACTATTGGGATGACCCTTTCTCATTTAAAATAGGCGTCAATGGTATTTTCTGCTGATGCATCCCCGATGATAAGATCGAGAGTGTCATGACTCATTGTCACTCTTCGCCCTTTGGAGAGCATATGAGCTTATCCAAAAACTACTGCCAAGATTCTCCAGGCCGGCCTTTATTGGCCTACCATTTTTAAGGATGTGCACTTCTTCACCACGGAGTGTGACCAGTGCCAGTACACTAGAAACATTTCAAGGAGGGATGATATGCCTCTTAAAAACATCCTGGCAGTAGAATTTTTTTATGTTTGGGGGATCGACTTAATGGGACCGTTTATGTCTTAGAACAAGAAAAAATACTTACTTGTTGTTGTAAAATACGTGTCTAAATGGATCGAGGCCTTTTCCTCTCCTAACAACAATGCACAAGCAGTGATTAAGATGTTTAAAAATACCATTTTCCCTAGATTTGGAACCCCAGAGTGGTTATCAGTGATGGTTACTCACACTTTATTTCTAAATGCTTTGAAAACCTTATAACTAAATATGGAGTTAAGCACAGAGTCGTGACACCTTACCATCCGTAGACTAGCGGACAAGTGGAAATCTCCAATAGAGAGATTAAGAGGATACTAGAGAAAATGGTTTTCACCACTAGGAAGGATTGGTCTGAAGGTGAGAAAAATACACAAGAAGGAGGGGGGTTGAATTGTGTTCTCCAATTTGTGTTGCTTCTGAACAGAGTTCAGATTCTAAACAATAGTATAGAGTCTGATAAAAAGGTGCAGTGGAATAATAACAGAAGCAAGTAAATGAAAAATGAACATAGAGAGATTTATCATGGTTACTCCCAAACTGAGAGTAGTCCAGTCCCCTTGCAGCACAAGAGATTTTCCACTATAATCAAATCATGATTACAATTGCTTATGCCCTTAAGTGTAAAACTTTTCTTTGCTCATACCTACGGCCTAAGACTTTCCTGCTCAATTAACACCTGATCAAGACTTCCTGCTTAGATCCTCAGATCCTAAGACTTTTCTGCTTATACCCTCAAGTACAAAACTTCCTGCTCAGACTCACAACCTAAGAATTGCACCCTTAGATTACACGAATCCAAGACTTTCTGCTTAAGTCCCATGGATTCAAGACTTCCTGTTCATACCCTCGAGTACAAAACTTTTCTGCTTTGTCCTGAAGTCCAAGACTTTCCTGCTCAGATTCCACGAATCCAAAACTTCCTGCTTAAATCCCACGAATTCAAAACTTCCTGCTTAATCAACAATTTGATAAAGGCTTCAATGCTCAAGCACATAGAAGGAGACTTACAGGGCTCAAGCTCACAACAAGAGACTTTAATGCTCAAGAACATAGTAAGAGGCTTTCTTTCTAAACTACTAGACAACTTGTTTAGCAGAAAAGACAACAAGGTGTATTTAATATACTATCATAGGTACATGGCAATAACTATAACAAATATCATAACACGTAAGATTTCTAAGATATTCATTGTTTAAGAAATCTTAAGGCTTTTTATAATTTATAACAGATAACAGAAACTCTGCATACTCAATGTTGTTGTTGATCTTGTTATTCTTCTACGATGATAGAAGCGTGAGACGCTCCTTTTCTTCTTGGAATTCTTTCTTTTTTCTTTTTTTTTTTATTCTTCAAATTGAATCTTCAGCTACTTAAATAGCATATACTAAAGATAGTTGTTGGAAGAGATAACTTGTATAAGTGTCTTTGTTACTCCATAATACTAAGAGACGTTGAAGATAGATACACAAAAAGAGCTTTATCCATTGTGTAACTCGTTTAACCATAATGTCTTCTTTGTGAGTTGTACTATAGATCCATTTAGAGTGGATATCCATAAAGCATGCCAACTCTTATTAAGCCATGTGAACACAGACTCTAGCTGACAAACTGTAGGGAGCGATTTTTGTCGGTGACGCGACCACCTTATCTCTGGGGTTGGGTTTTCCTCCTCGAGGAGAAAGGGGTGCTACTTTCTGGTTTCTTATTTATCCCATGAAGCTGGAAGGGAAAGGGAAGGTATCTAAAACTAACCTTGCACGCGGATGTTTAACTGAACAAACGCTTAAAGAGATTGGGGGGTCCGGTGTCAGGTTATACAATGGGCAGTTGTCAGCTACCCATCCTATATATGGTTATCCACAGGATATTAGCTTTAGGTTTCGCTTTGTACTTGATGGTGTTTATCCGTTAATGGGTTTTGGGAAAGTTTCTTGGGAAATATGACAGGGAGAGTGAGTTTTTGTTGATGTTTTTGGGAAGGTGCTGGACCTAAGTTTTGATTGATGTATGAAGGTATTGGACCTAGAGTTTTTGATTAGTATGCTCGCTAAGATTTCGCAATCTTATACCTACGTATTCCCGTTTAAACGAAACAGGGAAATCAAAGCAATCGTAGTTCCTCCTATTCTAAGGGAGGAAAATGATGTTTTGGTGTCTTATTCAAAGCCCAAGATTGAAGCTAAAAGGGTATTTATGTCTTGTTCAAACCCCAAGATTGAAGCTAAAAGATTTGACTGAGAGAGAATTTGTCATCTCTAAAGAAGGATTATTGATTTTTGTGTGTCTTGATCAAAGCACAAGGTTGATGCTAAAAGGTTAATTGACTCCACTAGGGAAGTCTTTATCTGCCTTGTATAAAGCCCAAGATTGAGGCGAAAAGGGTTTGACTCAACAAGAGAGTGCTTTTATTTGTCCTATACAAAGCCCAGGATTGTGGCTGAACAAGCTGGAGAAATCATTATACAAAGCCTAAGAGGAGGCTAACTTCGTACTAGGGGAAATCTTTATACCAAGCCAAAGGGAGGCTGGAAAGGATTGACTCAACAAGAGAGTATTTGTTATCTGTCTCGTACGAAGCCTGATATTGAGGCTAAAAAGGGTTGACTCAACAAGAGAGTGCTAACAGGTGATTGACTCAACAAGAGAGTCTATGAGAGTGATTGACTCAACAAGAGAGTTTGAAAAGGTGATCGACTCAACAAGAGAGTCTGGGAAGTAATTGATTGACTCAACAAGAGAGTCTGAAAAGGTTAACTCTGATGGGGAGAATCATTGTACAAAGCCCAAGAGGAGGCTGACTTTCCTAAGGAAAGGATCATTATACAAAGCCTAAGAGGAGGCTAGTTTATGCTGGGGATTCTTGAGATCCCGAGGCATGTCCAAATAGGGAAACCAACTTTTGCAGGGGAATGCAGAAGGGTTGATAGATCAGATACCTTGAGGTTCTGATTTGGGATAGTGTTATATGATGATAAACTGACCCTGGTTGGGGAGTTTTTAGGAGAGGGGCTGGGTTTTAGAACCCACAAGTTTTAACTCAGCTGGAGAGTAATCCAGAATCTGGGGTTTCTCCTATATTTGTAAAGGTACTTGAGAATGCCTTTGAGACTCAAGGGTTTTTAGACTGTCCAAATCTACTGGAAAGGTTTATCTATTACAACGCCCAAGAGGAGGCTGACTCGTTTAAGGGATGAGTATCAACCCTAAAATTAGTCTGAGGGATTTTGTAACTCCTTTTAGAAAGACAACTCTAACAAAGGATGACTAAGTTCTCTCCTATACCTTTAAGAGGTCGTGAGGGTCCTTGTATGAAGCCCAAGAGAGGCATGATAACTTTTAAGAAGCCGACGGGTCCTTGTACAATGCCCAGGAGGAGGCGGGGATGCTTTTAGGAAGCCTGTGGGTCCCAAACCAAGAAAAGTTCAAGAAATGCTATTCAGGGAGAATAGATTATTTAGTGAAAGTTCTGAGGTTTGAAGAAACTCAGGAGATGCTATTCACAGAGAATAGATCAACTTCACAGAGTAGAATTTCTTTGACAATTTCTAGGGGTGACAGTCTGAGAAAAGGTTCACCGAGAATACTGCCTTTCTCTTTGTTCCATATTGTTTAACCCCTAGAGACGGAAAGACTGTATCTGGAAATCCTAGGGGGGTCTAGTTTTGTTTGTATTTAAGAGTGACCAAATGGGCTTTACCTAGTTCTAGGCCTAGTTGTCGGGGAAAACTCTAAATAACTATACTAGTATATATATAGTTGATATATGACAAATATTAAAAAAGATATGAAATAAGACTAACTGTGTGCAGCTTCCCACAATACAGTTATATATATTTGACATGTATTTAAAAGAATGAAAGAAGACTAACCATGCGCCGCTTCCCACAATACAGTTATATATATTAAAGCAAGTAAATGAAAGCGGATAAAACTTACAGGCGAGCGAGCTTCCATGCTGTATTGTTAGTTGTTCAAAGAAATTAAAGAAAGTTTTGATAACAGCTGTACATTTGAACCTAAATCAAAAGGGAAGTTGTTTTGAAAAGATTGTACTGGGACTTATACAACGTCTAAGGCCCAAAGGTTTTTGTACAAAGAGATGGGTCTTACAACTCAAGGAGAAGCCCAAAGATTTGTTTTTTGTACAAGTGATGGGGCTTACAACTCAAGGAGAGGCCCAAGGTTTATTGTTTAAAAAGACGACGATCGCGTCGAACTTTTGAAAATGTACAGAGGGACTTATACAATGTCTGAGGCCCAAAACAAGTTTGGTTTCAAAAAAGGGGTTGGGTCTTACACTCTATTAGAGGCCCAAAAAGGTTTTGAAAAAGAAAAGTGGGACTTACAACACGAGGGTAGGCCCAGATGGTTTGTTTGAAAACGGCGATCATGCCGAGGTTTTTGAAAACACAGTGGGTCTTATACAATATCTGAGGCCCAACAAGGTATCTTATTTACAAGGAATGGGTCTTACACTCTATTAGAGGCCCATAAAGTGTTTATATACAAAAGATGGGGCTTACAATCCAAGGATAGGCCCAAGTGGTGGATAGTGATCGTACCGTCGTTATGAAAATTGCCGAGGGACTTATACAATATCTGAGGTCCGAAAAGGTTTTTTATTTACAAGGAATGGGTCTTACACTCTATTAGAGGCCCAAAGTGTTTTTTTAAAAAAGACTTGTTAGGGTGAAATCAATCAAAACCCTAATTTTGTTTAACTAGGAATTAATTTTGATTAAAAATTAATAAAAATCATTGAAAACATGTGAGAAATGAGTTGTGATGTTGGATCAATGTTTCAAAAATCATGTTTTTGTCCAAAAAATGATTAAGAACCAATCAAGTTTGGAAAATCAAGAAGGAAAAATATTTTAAATGTCAAAAAATAAATAAAAAATAATTCTTTGTAAAAATATCAAATATATGAAATAAATAATATTTTTGGGAAATTTTTGTAAAATAAAATATTTTAACATTTTTGTGAATTATTAAAAAAGGAATCAACTCAAAATCATTAAAATTCAGAGAGACATTAATTTTTGAATCAATTAAATAAAATAACAAAATTCAAATATTCAAATATTTGAAAAAGGGCGCCAAGAACACCTTGGTTTTGCCCGCGTGCCCTGTTCTTGGCTGATTTGCACTTTCTCATTAATTTCACTGAATACTTGATGAAATAACACAAACCACATATCAATATGCTCGTTTTCAACTCACGATCATGTCTATGGTCTTTAATTTCATTTATTTTAAGCATGGAATAAGAAATCAAAGAGAAACCTCAAGAACCTTAAATTGTGCATGAAGGTTCAGAAATTCCATACACGATTCATACAAAGCAAGTGATTGAGGGTAAACACTCTATACATGATTATGAACATATGGAAAATTTATTGTGCGAGGAAATATGCATGAATCATGAGATGACCAAGTTGAGGCTTACCTCTTGCAGCTGGTGATCGTGTTTTGAGTTGGAGGTGTTACAAGCTGGTTCCAATGATCTGAACAGTTTCCCTAGGTGCCAAGTGATGTGTTGAATGCTTGGAATGGTTTGAAACAAGCTGGAACTAGAGATGGTACCTCAACTGCAACTCTGTCAAGAACTTGAGCAGTTGGATGGTGATTTTGTGATTCTGATGTTTCAGATGTTATGTGAGAGTTTGGATCACTTTTATATGTTATATGTGAGGTGTGTGTGTGTGTGTGTGTGATTGGTTTGGTTGGAATTGCTCTCAAACTCAAAACCCGATAGTGACTTGCTTTGGAAGGCAAAATTGGAGTGAAAATGGAGATTTTGAGGAAAACATCAGTTGTAGTGCTTTGGTGTACTCAAACTGATCACAATTGAGCTCTATTTATAGTAGAGCAAGTTTGTTTTACAAGGAATAGGGAATGGCAACTGCAGCAGGTCTGTGACCAATTGTGATCAAAGGGAATCTCAAGTCTCCTCTAGCCATTGACTTGAGATTAGAGCATGGGCCTATGGTTCTTTGATTCAAGGATAAGGATTGAGTGAAGTGTTCATTCTTGCTCTGATTCATGCCACCTCTAAGCATCCATTAAATGTTCCAAAACAAAATTGGAGTCTGAAGGTGCGAGAAAGACACAAGAAAGGGTGGGTTTGAATTGTGTATTTACTCTTTTAACAACTTTTTGCTTCTTGTCAATAAGACACTTTACGTTACATCAGAGTTCGTTGAGAGACTCTGACTTGCAAAGTTATATTCAGACTTGACAATGCTTAGAGCATGAGAACCAATAAGAGTCTGAACACTATGTACATTATTCAGAACTTGCAGAGCGGAAGCTCATCAGAGTTGCAAGGTTCTGACTTGCTTATGTAAGGTTCTGATCCTCAATATAGAAACATAAACAAAGACACTAAGCATAAAAGTAAAGAACACACGATATATCCAGGTTCACCACAAAGGCTAATCCAGTCCACCCTCCTCAGGTGATTTCGCCTTGAACACAAGGTCTTAATCCACTATAATCAATCTCAATTACAGATGTACGAGCACATAGCTGGTGACTAACAAACTGCACAGCCGCACTGTGACTAACATGCAATCAACTGTTCAGGGATTCAAATTAATGAATATAACGAACATTGACCTGCAGGTTCCAATCTCGCAAGATCTACGGCTAGGCTTTCACAGCTAGATGTTTAGGGATTCATCGCAATGAATATAACGCTACTGACCCTATTTCAGGATTTCAAACAATGACATCTCGCCATTGTCTTCTCGAGTCTCCAGTCACACTGACCACTCAAGGAATTCTAATTCACCAAGAATTAGTTATACAGGAGATTACAACAATGCTTCTTAACAAGTAGATTACTCCTAAGTTTAAGTACAAAGAACACATAAGTGTCCAAGCAAGATATGAGCAACAACTCCTTGCTATCCTAAGAAACTACAAAGATGTATAATGATTTGATAGTTGTTGACATCTTGTAGATCTTCTTCTTCTTCGTCTTCTTGGTTGAGAAAGCTTTGAGCAATAACTCCTTGCTTCAGATCTTCAATGTAGCCCTGACGAGAAGGTGGTTGATGACTTGACTAATTTGCAATGTTGTCTTCTTCATCAACAACTTCTGTACCAATTTGTTGTTGTTGTTGTGTTGATTTTGTCTTTGAGCTTCAACAACAATGGCCATGTGTAAATGATGATAGCTTTTGATATTTAAGTGTTACAACGAGAACTCATCGTTGTTGCTATCTTCATATAATGACTTTGATCAATTCTCCATTCATGGACTGAATCGATACCTTCAGAAGCGTTTACTCCTTTCTTTAAATAGCCCAGTAAAATATAGCCGTTGAAATACTGTTGGCTGTTAGAAAAGAGACGTTATATAATAATTAGCTGTACTGACACATCTCCTTTTTGCTGTGGGAGAAGTGACAGGATATATCTTCTTGGGCGCTGTGTACAGTGACTCACAACGGTAACATTTGTCTTCAAATCTTCAGAGGCTTCTGATGGTAATTATTTGAAGCATGAGTAGAGACTTCTCAACAGGATATCTGATACGTAAAGTCTTCAGTCTTTTGAAGAAGTCCATTAGGAATCAGTCTTCAGAACTTCAGCACTTGTCTTTAAGAACATTATCCTTTACTACTTCAAGTCTTCCGAAACTTCAGAACTCGTCCATTAGGAATCTGTCTTCAGAGTCTTTAGCACTTGACCTTTGGAACCTTAATCTTCAGAACACATAAGTCTTTAGAATCTTTTTGCAATTGGTCTTCAGATCCTTCCTCCTTCAGAGCTTCAAGTCATGAGAGTCTTCAGCACTTCGGTTCTCCAGAAGATTATCTTCTTTAGAAGCTTTGCTATCTTCAGAATCTCAACCACTTTCAGAGAACATCCACAAGAGCATTGGAACAGCAATATCGGCATCCTTGGATCTGACTGATCATGATCAGATACAGAAGCGTTCTTGCTTCTTGCGACTTGTGTCACACATAGTAACTTCGCATATTATCAATTACGCACATCTGGCTGGTGTTTGTTTGATCTGATATCTTCTATGATTATGATCTGCACACAACACACGTTATAACATAAAATAGTTCTTTCACAAATACGTATTGTTATCATCAAAACATAGATTGACTTGTAGAGGCAACTCTTACTCTCACAATCTCCCTCTTTTTGATGATGACAAAACCAAGTATTTTGATTGAACATTTTATACAAGGTAATCACCAAACAAACATATTCAGAGTTTGGAACAACATCTCCCCCTGAATGTGTTATCCTCAAAGTTTTATCTGTGATCATCTAGAATCTTATATGATCCAAAGATATACAGAATAACAACTTGAGTTGCCAGAACAAAGAATAGAAAAGGATTACTTCTCTATCTTGTCTATAAGAAAACATAGAGTCTTTAGCATCTGGACTAGTTCATCAGAACTTCCATCTTCAGATCTTCAGAACTCAGTTTCTTTGTAGTCGTATCAGAGCTTATAATCTTTAGAGACATCTGAAGCATTTCTACTTTTCAGCAGATTCATTTAAGTACAAACAAAACATTTCTTATCTAATAACATAGCATCGCTATTCATCAGAGACAGACACTTTCTTTTGAGAACCCCCCCCTGAGTTTCAGACTTAGTGAAGATTTTAGATTTAGCAATTGAATCTTCTGGGTAGTCTCCCTCTAATTTCCATAAGTCAGATATTGGGATCTTCAGAATCGTAATTCAGGAATATGAGTTTTTAATCACCAATATGGATCATGACTTTTTCAGAGTTTGACTTTTGAACACAGGTCTTCATCTCAGAACCTTGTTACTGTCACAACTCATTAGTTCATCAAAGCTTGATTTTTGATCAGATACCAATTGAAGGTTAATTATTGTGATCAATCAACGCTTGATTCTGAATTTGGTACACATGTTTTAATCTTAGTCTGATACTGAGTTATACCAGAGTATGTTGTGTCTGATTCTAACTGAAGGAATTCTTTTCATACCACTTGAAGGGTATTTCCTTAGTGTGATGAGATTGATACCAATGAAGGTATAGAAAACATTTCACAGCTTAGCTCTGATTAATATTACTGCAGACTGAGTCTGATACCAATGTTTATGTATATTGAGTCTGATTACCATTTGTTGATTTAGTCTGATACCAAATCATTTTCTTCTTAATTGGTTCTTGGTAGACATCAGAACTACTTGTTCTTGGATCTTTAATCCGGATCTTCAGACAGTTCTTGACTTCTGGTTTGCACAGTTCTTCTGAATAAGCATCTTGAGATGTAGACTTTGTCTTGACTGCTTTCAGAGTTTCCTTCTTCTGATTCTTATGTTCTGAATCTCATATTCTTGGACAGCTTACAGCTTCTGAACCAAGTGAGACATAGATCAAGATAAACTTTGACTTTCAGACAGTTCTCAACTTCTGAACAGTACTGGGTAGATCTGATTCTGAATACATGTTCATGAAGTGTACAACTTCTATCATATGACCAACAGTTCATAAGAACTTATAACAGAGTTCTTCTTTCTTAACCTGTTCTTAGAATGCCTAGTGAACTTGTTTAGAGTTCCTCGGTTAAACATCAAACAACAAACGTTAGTAGTAACACATTTTATATGATTGATTACTTGTTTGAGTTTGCATTCTTTCTGATTTAATATTTTTCTTTCCAATCAAAATCATATTATATTTCTCCCTCTTTTTGACATCATCAAAAAGTTTTAGAGCATTTGAGCATTTAGGCTTTAAGCATTAGATTGAAAAGATAGATTCAAAAGATATTATCATTTAAGCATTAAGCATATTTAGGTAAAAATGATAAAGAACAGTGATCAGATAAGGCATTTATCATAGATGGACAGTTAGATTGAAACTTCAACACATAACCATAAAGTAGTTTTAAAACATAAAGCATAGGTTAAGCTTAATCCTAAAAGGTTCAAGGTAATCAAAACATAGACCTAATGAGGATAGGTTCCTAGGGGTTAGACTAAAAGGAGCCTAATGATGATGAGGAACATGAGAACGAGCTTTCAGAACCATTTGTTCTTGAGGTATGCAGCTTTTCTTCTGCTTGAGTAATTGCTAGCATCTTGCTCTTCACAATTTCCTCTGAGATCCATTCATAGAACTCAGTCCAGATATTTCTTATTTCTAAGGGATCTATGCTTGAACTGGAAGCATCTACTAAGCTTTGGATTTGTGTGATGGCATTATCCTTAAAGGATGTTAATGCATCATTTATCGTTTTTAATCTTTTTGATGAAGGTTCTCCATCATCAGTACTCTTTTGCTTCTTTTTTCTGTTCTTCCATCCTGATAGTTCTTGCAGCACATCCGAAATATTTTCCATATTAATCCAAATGCTGATGTCGTCTTCCTTAAATTGCTGCAGATAGTTTCCTACATCTGCTTGATTGTGCTCGGAGAAGTTTGGAAATCCTTCGACAAGAACCCTTGGGGTCAATGTTAATTTCCTAAATGATGTATTATCCAGAGTGGAGTTTTCTCTTTTAAGATTCTCAAACCTGAAAATTTTTCCAGCGCTTTTAAGCAACTTTCTTGATTCTCCCTTATTAATCAGAATATCGTCAACTACTCCTGATTCCACCAAGATGTCAGAAATAAGTCTTCCATACGGAATATGTCTGTCCTCCGTGACAAAACCTGTTCTAGAGTTTCTTAGGGCTTCCTTCAGAAGTTTGAAGAGAATGGAAGGCAGATGGATCTTAATTCCTTTAAGAAGAAGGAACAGGACACACTTTTGAGTGTCATTAAGTTGATCTGAAGGAAGATGGTGAAAGACACTTCCTTGTAGGATTTTGAGCCACACTTGTAGTGAATCCTTCAGATTTGGGAAGATTTGATTTTCAACTGTAACTTCATCTTTGAAAATCGAAGCCATGACCTTAACCTCTCTTTCTTTACTAAGTAGATTCTTAGTGATTCTGAACCCGTTTTTCTCATGCATCAAGAGATCTGCAATAGTCTTCTCAGAGATGAAGACTTTTCTTCCAAAAACGAAGGAGACAATGAGGGTATTGGATGTGTTGGCATGGATCCAGAAATCCTTAACCAGATGACTGTAAGTTGGTCCTTCCAACCTCTTGAAGTAATTACTCCATCCTTGAGTTTCCATTGAAGGAGTAATATCACATCCATTTGATTTCAGATTGTTGAAGTTCACAATTGTTTCTGACATGACGATGAGATGGTCAACTGGAATCTGTGTGGTTATGGGGGTTAAGTCATTTTGGGAGATGGAAGCCATTATAGAGGATGATGGAATGAAGAAGGTAAAAGGTATTTAGACAGAGTTTCTTAACAATTTCAGATTGGTAAGAACTGTGTTACTGAATTAGGGTTTAGCGCTTTTTATAAAGGAATTAGTAGAGAAATGTTTGGAGAATTTGGGAGAATAACGGTTGATTTTTCCTAGACACACTCAATAACATGGGAAAAGAGGTTTAATGATTATCATCTTTAATAAGGATTATCTTTTCAAGAGTCGTAATAATAACCGTTGCTTAATTATGACCTGAAAGGGATTTGTGGTTCTAGATAGTCCTAACCTTTTCGTGTGATCTTTAAGAGATAATTATTGCTGATTAAGAGGCTTAATTATTTTGTTTTAATTTCCAGTTAGTTAATCAGAAATAGAGAAACATTCAAGAGGATAAGCAATATATATAGTTAGGAATACTTCAATAATTAATCATGAAGATAGATATCCATAAGATGAGAACCTTAATTAATTTATGATTCTAGAAAGACTAACTTCCTATCTTAGACTAAGAAGGTCATAGGTTAACAAAACTCAGGAAGGATCTTCTCAGTCATTCCATTTCTTCTGCAATGACTAACTATTCCCTGAAGGTCAAGAATGTGGGAGATGATTCTACAATATGGAATTTGATAGATTGTGTCATTACTGGACAGATGGATTTCATCCTTTAGATGATTATACATGGACCGGGGTAGGTTTATTTTGATCCTAGACACTAGGAAGAAAACAAATAATCTTTCTTTGTCAGATAACCATCCTGCTCCTCTTTCTCTTGGTCTTAAATTAGTTATCATGAGCTTGTACCAATCTTTAGCAATAGGAGTGAGGGTGCATGGTTGAGTGGGACAGCCTTCGATTTCAAAAATGACATGCATATGCCTGTCAAAGCTATGGTTGTTGATATTTCTGTCCACAGTCACACCATCTTCAACACACTTAATGGCTTTAGCTATGATAGTAGGGTTGATCAAGACTGGACAGCCAGCAAGCACAGACAAAATAGCATTTTTGCCAAAGTCATATTCTAGTACTCTTTCATTTGCCCAGAACGCAGTTACAAGCGAAGGAAAAACAGGTCCAACAAGCATGTTGACGTAGTTTTCCCAGTTCTGAAATTCAATTCCAGAGAGAAGACTTGTTTTATTGAGTTGGGTTAGAAGGTTTAAGTCAAGAGTGTATTCCATTAGGAGTTCAAGATCAGAGATTTCTCCTCTGATATTGTGGGAAGACATTTTGAGCAATTTAGTTTTGAGGAGAGAGGTTCTAAACTACTGGATAGTTGAATAGAGATTCTTCCTAGAGAAGGGATGAAAATGTGGGGAGAACTTAGGAGTGATAGCTTTTTATGAAGCTGGAACACGCGAGGTCATTATTTCCGAGACAAGCAATGAATAGCTGAGATGGTCAGCTGAAAGGACATACGATATACTAAATCGCCGTAAACCTATGGGTAGCAGAGTAGTAGCTGACACACGTAATCATAACTGTTTATTTAATTCTAAAAAAAATGTCTAATCATAAATGCGTAAGAATCTTATTATAGTTTCAATAAACTTAATATGTCAGTGAGTGACTAAGTTCAAATTATTGCTTACTGTTTTACATTCCAAAAATGAGGATGAACGAAGACAAACATACCTTAGAGATTCATAAATCTTTTTACAGCAATTCTGAGTGTTTTCCAATCTGACTCTGAGCTTCTGATCATCATCTTTTAGCTTCTGCTTCCTTCAGAGTAATCTGATGTCCACTGAACTTGGATTTCTAGTCGAGAACTGGAGTCAACTTTCTCTTCAGATGACCACTACGTTCTATTGTTCAGGAGTGTTCATCTGGTTTCTGAAGGTAATCCTCAAAGTGTGGAGGACTGATTTTCAGAGGGTCACTAAAACATACACTTCACATGACATAGTTTGCATGACAATCTTTGTTCTTGCAAGGCTTATCTAACTTGTTTAAAGTTAGTCTATCAGAGGATTGACAACATATCTTCTTCTAAAAGAATGTCAACTGATTTCTTCATTCTGAAAACATCAGCAACTAAAATCCTTTTGACTTCAAGGGATGACTTTAGTTAATGCGTCAAATTAAACATCTTCTGATTTCGGATTAATTCGGTTATGAGAAACTTATCAGATAGAATCTGACCAATAACATTTGATTCAACTGAGATAGAATCTCAAGTTTAACAGAACTTAATCATCTGAGTTTATTCAACCAAGACTTAGAATTCATTCTCAATTAAATTCTTTATGAATTATTGAATTTCTTCTTCCTGAATATTCTTTCAGTTTTCTGTATGACTCACCAAGAAAACAATATTCAATTCTTCATGAATCTTTTAACCTCTAGATCATTCAAGATTCAGATGTTGAATCATTTATAAGAGTTTGAATTCTTCAGATTTTCTGACTTCAATAGACTTCACAATGAAGTTCAAAATCATAGAACAACAATTTTTTTTCTTTACATGAAGAAGTTCTGAATGAGTTTTTACACGAGAAAGTCAAGGGTGGACCTAATCTGTTTCTTGAAAACATCTCAAAAACTCATAAAGAATTAATCTTCAGCAAACAAGACTTCTTGTTTTCTGATGATTCAACTTTGAGCAAATACGTGGTTCATCCACACGTATCTTCCAAGATAAGCATTCAACAGATACTACTTCTTATCTGATGAATCTATCTTATCAGCTGATTCTTCAATCTTTATTAAAACTTAAGTGAGGAAGATTTAGTTGTTTGACAACTGCAAAAACTTCCAGAATCAGTGATTTGCTAAAGTACTCAGATTGATTACAATTTTGTACACAGTCATCTTCTGAACTATTACAGAAACTGTAAGTGGATTTCAATCTCACCCAGAGTATATCTACGCACCGTATCTGGATCTTTTTCTGACACTGTTAAGTGTTTAATATCCATCAATAACAGAACCGGAGCTCTGATACCAATTGAAGGTGCGAGAAAGACACAAGAAAGGGGGGTTTGAATTGTGTATTTACTCTTTTAACAACTTTTCGCTTCTTGTCAATAAGGCACTTTACGTTACATCAGAGTTCGTTGAGAGACTCTGACTTGCGAAGTTATATTCAAACTTGACAATGCTTAGAGCATGAGAACCAATAAGAGTCTGGACGTTATGTACATCATTCAGAACTTGGAGAGCGGAAGCTTATCAGAGTTGCAAGGTTCTGACTTGCTTATGTAAGGTTCTGATCCTCAATATAGAAACATAAACAAAGACATTAAGCATAAGAGCAAAGAACACACGATATATCCTGGTTCACCATAAAGGCTAATCCAGTCCACCCTCCTCAGGTGATTTCGCCTTGAACACAAGGTCTTAATCCACTACAATCAAACTCGATTACAGATGCACGAGCACATAGCTGGTGACTAACAAACTGCACAACCGCACTGTGACTAACATGCAATGAACCGTTCAGGGATTCAAATTAATGAATATAACGAACATTGTCCTGCAGGTTCCAATCTCGCAAGATCTACTGCTAGGATTTCACAGCTAGACGTTTAGGGATTCATCGCAATGAATATAATGCTACTGACCCTATTTTAAGAAGCCGACGGGTCCTTGTACAAAGCCCAAGAGGAGGCGGGGATGCTTTTAGGAAGCCTGTGGGTCCCAAACCAAGAAAAGTTCAAGAAATACTATTCACAGAGAATAGATCATTTAGTGAAAGTTCTGAGGTTTGAAGAAACTCAGGAGATGCTATTCACAGAGAATAGATCAAATCCGGGGAGTAGAATTTCTTTGACAATTTCTAGGGGTGACAGTCTGAGAAAAGGTTCACCGAGAATACTGCCTTTCTCTTTGTTCCATATTGTTTAACCCCTAGAGACGGAAAGACTGTATCTGGAAATCCTAGGGGGGTCTAGTTTTGTTTGTATTTAAGAGTGACCAAATGGGCTTTACCTAGTTCTAGGCCTAGTTGTCGGGGAAAACTCTAAATAACTATACTAGTATATATATAGTTGATATATGACAAATATTAAAAAGGATATGAAATAAGACTAACTGTGTGCAGCTTCCCACAATACAGTTATATATATTTGACATGTATTTAAAAGAATGAAAGAAGACTAACCATGCGCCGCTTCCCACAATACAGTTATATATATTAAAGCAAGTAAATGAAAGCGGATAAAACTTACAGGCGAGCGAGCTTCCATGCTGTATTGTTAGTTGTTCAAAGAAATTAAAGAAAGTTTTGATAACAGCTGTACATTTGAACCTAAATCAAAAGGGAAGTTGTTTTGAAAAGATTGTACTGGGACTTATACAACGTCTGAGGGCCAAAGGTTTTTGTACAAAGGGATGGGTCTTACAACTCAAGGAGAAGCCCAAAGATTTGTTTTTTGTACAAGTGATGGGGCTTACAATTCAAGGAGAGGCCCAAGGGTTATTGTTTAAAAAGACGACGATCCCGTCGAACTTTTGAAAATGTACAGAGGGACTTATACAATGTCTGAGGCCCAAAACAAGTTTGGTTTCAAAAAAGGGGTTGGGTCTTACACTCTATTAGAGGCCCAAAAAGGTCTTGACAAAGAAAAGTGGGACTTACAACACGAGGGTAGGCCCAGATGGTTTGTTTGAAAACGGCGATCGCGCCGAGGTTTTTGAAAACACAGTGGGTCTTATACAATATCTGAGGCCCAACAAGGTATCTTATTTACAAGGAGTGGGTCTTACACTCTATTAGAGGCCCATAAAGTGTTTATATACAAAAGATGGGGCTTACAATCCAAGGATAGGCCTAAGTGGTGGATAGTGATCGCACCGTCGTTTTGAAAATCGTCGAGGGACTTATACAATATCTGAGGCCCAAAAAGGTTTTTTATTTACAAGGAATGGGTCTTACACTCTATTAGAGGCCCAAAGTATTTTTAAAAAAGATTTGTTAGGGTGAAATCAATCAAAAACCTAATTTTGTTTAACATGGAATTAATTTTGATTAAAAATTAATAAAAATCATTGAAAACATGTGAGAAATGAGTTGTGATCTTGGATCAATGTTTCAAAAATCATGTTTTTATCCACAAAATGATTAAGAACCAATCAAGTTTGGAAAATCAAGAAGGAAACATATTTTAAATGTCAAAAAACAAATAAAAAATAATTCTTTAATTTCATTTATTTTAAGTTGATACATTCAATAAGTGTAGAGATAGTATGTCTATGGGAGCATGTCTATGGTCTTTAATTTCATTTATTTTAAGCATGGAATAAGAAATCAAAGAGAAACCTCAAGAACCCTAAATTCTGCATGAAGGTTCAAAAATTCCATACACGATTCATACAAAGCAAGTGATTGAGGGTAAACACTCTATACATGATTATGAACATATGGCAAAATTATTGTGCAAGGAAATATGCATGAATCATGAGATGACAAAGTTGAGGCTTACCTCTTGCAGCTGGTGATCGTGTTTTGAGTTGGAGGTGTTACAAGGTGGTTTCACTGATCTGAACAGCTTCCCTAGGTGCCAAGTGATGTGTCTGAATGCTTGGAATGGTTTAAAACAAGCTGGAACTTGAGATGGTACTTCAACTGCAACTATGTCAAGAACTTGAGCAATTGGATGGTGATTTTGTGATTCTGATGTTCCAGATGTTATGTGAGAGTTTGGATCACTTCTATATGTTATATGTGAGGTGTGTATGTGATTGGTTTGGTTGGAATTGCTCTCAAACTCAAAACCCGATAGTGACTTGCTTTGGAAGGCAAAATTGGAGTGAAAATGGAGATTTTGAGGAAAGCATCAGTTGTAGTGCTTTGGTGTACTCAAACTGATCACAATTGAGCTCTATCTTACTATATAAGAAAAACTAAGGTCTTGGATTTTACTAAACTACCCCACTTCTACTAATTGCCACATATCCATTTTTGCCCTAATTTTTGTCTTTTCACCTCCATTTCCTAACAATTCTTTACACTAACCACTCTTTACCACTTAGTTACTATATAAAAATTACTATGGTATTGCATATTACATTAATGCCCCACATCTACTAATTCCCATATACCAATTTTTGCCAAAATTTGTGTCATTTCACCACCCTTTCCTAACCATTGTTACGATAACCAAATGAAGTGAAGAGAGTACATACACCATGTCCTGCTCATCGACCTCAAACACACTGCCCAATGAAGTGAAGAGACAGCTATAGCAACTGTAGACTCTCCCATTTCTTTTTGTCTGTGTATTTACAGTCTCCATTTCCATTTGCTTCGTCTCTTCCGGCTTGAACCCATCGTCAACAACTCCTCAATAATGGCGCAACCTTTCGAACTCATCACCAATATCAACGACCGTAAAGAGTTGTGGAAGATCGCTGTAAA
This sequence comes from Lathyrus tuberosus, assembly GCA_022829125.1. NCBI lineage: Eukaryota > Viridiplantae > Streptophyta > Magnoliopsida > Fabales > Fabaceae > Lathyrus > Lathyrus tuberosus. The sequence continues at coordinate 205,672 of JALAZF010000762.1, forward strand.
GGTTCACCACAAATGGACAGTCAAAACTTCAGCAAATGAGCATTTCGAAATGGTCGTTGGCGACACAAACGTGAGTTAGTTACGATTTTTCTGTAGTATACATTATAGTTTTACACAAATTGCTCATTTTTGCATATTTGTCCATCTCTGCATCTTCATCCGCTTTGTCAACGTGGGTGTTGCAAGTTTGGTCATCGTGTTGTTTATGTTCTCTTAATATGCATTTATTTATTTCTTGCTTGTGTTGTTCATGATGTTCTTTATGTTGTTGTTGATGGAGTTGTTCAGCAACTGAAAGTTCTTATTTGACTTTCAAGTTCAACCCGTTGCTCATGGTGTTGTTTGTGTTGACGTAAATAAGCAGTTCTTTTCCTGTCTTGCGTAGACTGAAATGAATTTTGACAAATTTTTTTCATTGCAGGGACATAACATTCACGTCATTGTTCCAACTGTCTATAAAAAAAAAATTGACTCGGTGTTGTCGGTTAACGTCACCTGCACCATATCAAACTTTCAGGTCCACCCTAACGATTTGCTATTCAAACCTACTAGCCACAAATATCTCCTCAAGTTCACAGGTGGAACAACCGTTGCGGATATTGGCAAGCACACATTCCTGACAAGATTATCAACTTGACATCGTTTTCTGACATAATTTCTGGAAAATGGCAGACAAATCTTCTCTGCGGTATATAGCTTTTCCTTCATGCTGTTGTTTGCTTCTCCTTGTATTTTTCTTATGTTTTCACGAAACTTCTGTTATTTGTAGATGTTGTTGGTGTTATTGATGAGGTGGGATACTCCCAACCAAAGACTGGGGGGAAGAAGCCTCAAGTCAACCTGGTGTTGCGCGATTTAAGGTATTTCAATAGCTAACCATAACGTTTCATGCAGGTTGAATGTTTGTTTTCCAACTGACTCCGTTTCTTCAACGTTTACGCGATTTAGTGACCAGACGTTGCTGTGTACCCTCTGGGAGGACTATGCTATCAAGTTCTTTGAATATAAAAAACATCAACATGAGATTAACACCCCAACTGTTATTCTTCTAAAGTACGCAAAGATTAAGGAAGAAGGTATTCCCGTAACCCGCTTCAGTCTGCTCTTTAATATCCCTTACCAATTTTGAAGTTCTTGCTTAATTCCATAATATAATATATTCCCTTTTGGTCGTGCAGGAAAGTACCCCCTAGCCGTGGCAAACACTTACAACGTGACAAAGTTACATATTAACGACGATTTTCCTGAGATCAAATCGTTTATGAATAGGTAAACAACTATAGACTTTCTTCCATTGATATTATCAGCCATTACTATTTTATAACAGAATTTTCATCTACAGCTTGCCCTAAGGGACTGACTATGGGAAATCACTCTCCACGGCTAGCAACCAAACACGTGATTCGTCTCATATGTCGTTTGGGTCTCAACAATCTGCAAGTGAAGCTTTTTTTACAAAATCTGTTCAGTTATCACTGCGAGAAATCATCCAACTGTACCAGGTAACACATGTTGGCAATGATATTCTCTAAATTTCACGCAATTCAATAGAGCTGAGCCATCTTTTAATCCCATTCAGGCAACTGTATGCGTCACGGTTGTAACAACCGACAAACTTATCGCTTCGCCAAATGGGTGGTGCTACAGAGCTTGCCACCAATGTCCTCAAGTTGCCAAGGGCTCCATGCCTATTTTTATCTGCAGAGATGGCCACCACACTGAGGAAGAAATATAGAGGTTGAACTTTCATAATATTTATCGTACTTAATGTTGTTTAGAAATATACGTTTTCCATGTCTGATTTTGGTTGCATCTGTAGGTATAAAATAGAGGTGTTTGCAGTTCATGCGGGATGTTCGGCAATATTTGTTTACTGGGATGAAATTGCAGCACAACTTTTGGCAACATCTGTTGCTGACTTACGAGCCACAATGATTGAGGTGACTGAAAACTATAATAAATAACATTTCTAACTGTTTCTGTTATCCAATTCAAATTCCATCTGTATTATTGGGTTTAAACATGATGGCAAACAGGACGGAATCACTGATCCGCTTGAGTTCCCGCTAGCCCTTGATAAAATGTTGGGAAAGAAGTTGGCATTCAAGGTGAAGTGGAATCCTCGCTTTAAGAGTTGCTCCGTCATCCACTTTCTTGACGATTCCCAGTTGATCAACAAACTTGAAGGACCGCTTGCAATTCCTCAGGTTACTATTTTGTAACATTTCGTATTTCGTCTATCACAAATATTTTTTTTAGAATTTGTTATAACTGTATTTTACAAATGCCAGGATGACAAGCTCATTCAAGACAGCGACCACTTTGTTGAGGCCTCCTCTAATTCAATTCAGGTAGCTTAATTGTCCTTTATAATGATTCCTTTAGGAATGATGTATTACACGAACCATAACACCAGCAAGTAATGACTCTAACAAGATGCAAATGCATTATGATTTACACAGGTTGTGGAGAGTGTTGGTGAGGATGTACCGTTTGTAAAACTAACTCCTCCTATGGTAATCTGTTCTTATATGTCATTCCTAAATTTACTAGGACTATTTACCACACCTTGCAATTGTAAGCCTTTCTGTATTGTTGTCGAATTCAGGATGGTGAAATCACATCCACCCACGCTCCTGATCCTTCAACCCCTAAGGCCAATGTTAAGAGGATGTCTACGGAACCAGCCGGTGAACCGTCGATCAAAACTGAACCAGATGGGGACCTTTCGTCCAAAAAAGCCAAGAAACTTAACAAGCGGGGTAAAAAACAAGTTTGACCGTCGACAACTGCCGGAGATGGAACATGTTGTTGGACTCTTTTTTGAAGTTTCACGTGACACTACTACAGTGTCTATTTAATACAACAAATTTGTGTATATGTTTTGAAGTTTTTTGATCTTTGTTTGATCAAATCACTACAACAATAGGGTTTATTTCTAAGATTCCCAGGAGATCTTATGTGTAATATATGTTGTATTCTATTAATGTGATCTGTTTTCTCATTCAAGATATTTTGATCTGTATTGTTAAGATACATTGATACAAGCACCCTAATCTACAGCTTCAATGCATTTGTATTATAACAACTGAACCATAACGGATAAACATAAGCTTATGCTATACATTTTACTATTAACGAGACATAAAAGCATTGGCAGCTACCCCTTACTAAGTCATGCCATTAGCATTATATTTACCACATTAGTCGAATTACTTGACAATAGCAGCACAGATTTTGTTATTAAATAGCAGAAAACCATGTATGTCCTACTAACCATGTTACAATAATATTAAAATATTGATCTTACCAACTTTTGTACATTGTGCAGTACCTAAACACATCTGCTCAGTAGGTAGCACTACAAAGCACTCAAGCACCACCTCTGTCATATGTCACGTCGCCGTTTCTTCCTGCTTCATGTGAAAAAACAAGTTCAAACTTACTGATAATCACTATTTGCCTTCCCAACATATTATAACAATAAAAATAACAATACAAACTTGGCACTAAAATATTAGTGCTCTGCTGCATCTATTTGGAGGGGCTTTTTAAAATTTCAAATATTTAGTGGGAAACGAATTACAACACACAACCAGTCCTTCATCACCTCAGCAAAGCAAGCAACCTGCGTTTCTTCTGTCCCACTGCCCATGTGTTTGCTTACGATTTCAAAGTTTCTCCTTCAAATTTTATGGTGACAAATCTTTACTAGGTATTCCTTTTGCACGTCTAAGGTTTTACGACAGCCTTCCCATGGATGGTGATAGTCATACGCCTGCCATTATTGCAAGACAGAAAAGAAAATTATTCTTGAGTAACAAGAGACAACATAATTTGCGACCCAACAAGGAGAACAATGTTGCTTCACCATCAACACCTTAGCTTCCTAATGCAAAAAACTCCCAAACTCAACGTACATCCCCCCACAGTAATGTCGATGATACGACACACACTGGACCGTCTATTCGGCACAATCTTCCTACTGCCCCTCTGAAGTGTAGACGAATCGATATTAGTTCTGGCATAAATCTATTTCCCATGTTAAATTCTACCGTGCCTATGTCAGTAAGAAACATTAATTCTCCCTTGAATGCGTCCTCATCAACCAACACATTCATGCCCTGTGACTCCTCGCGGACGGTCCTTCGCCAAATCCAGCCTCCTGTCGGAAGTAATGCACATTCACCATATAATGCTTATGCTTCTGGCACTCCACAATGCAACACACCTACACATTCATCTTCTGAGGAAAACTCTGATTCAGATTCTGATCATACGGTTGCAGATTCTTCAGACTCTGACATTAAAGCTGGTGTTGAAGATGTCGAAGATCACCTACAAGGTAATTTCTTTACCAATTTAACTAACATAATTTCCATTTGTTTCATAGTCCCGTATTATGGACAGCTAATTGTTACATGCATAGAATACGTCGATATCGGAATTCCTACTTTGGAATGCCAGTATTGCAAGGCATGTATGTGGTACCAGGAACGTAAATCCAAACATAGACACACAACTGCACCTAAGTTTCACATTTGCTGTAAGTCTGGAAGAGTCGTGCTACCACTGATGAGGCAGCCGCCACCTTTATTAGCTAAGCTCCTTTTCGATGGAAATTCCCCCTGTAGTAAAAACTTCCAGGCCAACATACGAACATACAAAGCTATGTTCTCTTTCACTTCTCCTGGGATGAAATTTGTCACAACATCACAGAGAGGGAACGGTCCTACAACTTTACGACCACACGGTAAGGTGTGTCACCGGATAGGTACTATGCTTCCTGATATCGGTCAACCTACGTAGTATACTCAGCTATACATCTTCGATACGGACAATGAGGTTGATAACAGGATGGATTATTTCAGGTAGCTCAACTCTCTTTTCTCATATGTACAACTAAATGTCTGTCAATCTCTTTGAACTGAAAATTGTATGTGCACTAATATATGTTATTGCTGTTTATTATAGGGACAACAAAAAACTTGAGAGAGAATTGGTTAGGGACTTGAAGGTGATGTTGGATTCTGTCAATGTCCATGCCAAATCGTTTAGAAATGCTAGGGATCTGTTGAGGGATAATTCTTTTCTAGACTTGAAGTTGAAATTGATATCCAGTAGACCCAGCGACGGTCGTGTCTATAATATGCCAACTGTTGCGGAAGTTGCTGCTCTCATTGTCGGCGATATTGATTATGCAGAAAAAAGGGACATAATAGTCCATCCACGTGATGGAGGATTACAATGAATAGATGAATTCCATCCAGCATACCTTGGATACCAATACCCACTCATTTTTGTATATGGCGAAAACGGTTACAGAGATAATATTCTTCACAAATATAGTCACCAAAGACAGGTCACGAAGAAAAATCGTCAAACAATCAAGGATTGGTTGTGCTTCCGTCTACATGAACGCGTCTCCAAACCTAAGACTTTACTTTATTCGCGGCGCCTTTTCCAACAGTTCCTGGTTGACGGTTATACTATGATGGAATCCGAGCGTCTGAACTGGTTGCGGAAAAATTAATCTAAATTAAGGGTTGGTAAATATAGCAACTTACAGCAGGAAAACACTGCCGGTACTTCTAATCAAAGTACAAAACAGGGCAAGCGTGTTGTTTTGCCTTCGACGTTTGTCGGAAGCAGACGATACATGGACCAACTCTATTTTGATGGAATGGCGATTTCAAGTAAACTTGGCTTCCCTGACCTGTTTATAACATTTACCTGCAACCCCGCATGGCCTAAAATAAAATGTCTGTTGCATAGCGACAATTTAAGTGCTGTTAATCGTCCGGATATTGTAGCAAAGGTCTTCAAAATTAAGTTCGACGAACTTATGCGTGACATAACAAAGAGACATGTCCTAGGACGCGTTTTGGCATGTAAGTCTACGTTTGGAACTCTGCCTCTATTTTATGTTCACTTATATTACGTACAACTATTATGTTTATGCTGACTTCTGTGCTATTCCATTCAACAGTTATGTACACCATTGAATTCCAGAAAAGAGGTCTACCTCACGCTCACATTCTTATCTTCTTGCATCCTCAGAGTAAATACCCCACACCCAATGATATTGACAGAATAATTTCCGCAGAGATACCTGACCCGGACATTTATCCTACGTTGTACAACTTGGTCAAGTCGCATATGGTGCATGGACCTTGTGGTATGGCTAGGCAATCATCACCATGTATGAAGAACAGAAAGTGCACTAAATTCTTTCCAAAAAAGTTCATTGAGAATACCATTGTTGATGTTGATGGCTACCCTCTATACAGACGACGATCAACTACGCATGTCATACACAAGAACGGTATCCCTCTAGACAATAGGCATGTCGTCCCGTACAACACAAAATTGCTCTTGAAGTACCAAGCCCATATTAACATGGAATGGTGTAATCAAAGTACTTCAATTAAGTATCTTTTCAAATATATACACAAAGGCCATGATAGAGTTACAACTTCTATTGTACATAGGTCTCATCCTTCCTCAAATAGTGTCGAACCCGTAGACAAAATTCAACAATATCTTGACTGTAGATACGTCTCTCCGTGTGAGTCGAGTTGGAGAATCTTCTCTTATAATACTCATGGCCGTAAACCCGCTGTGGAACGCATGTTTTTCCATCTTATAGGTGACAAACCTGTCTACTACACCGATCATGACCGGATGGAGAATATATTAGAGAAGGCTAGCATAACGGAGACTATGTTTTCGTCGTGGTTAATTGCCAACCAGACTTACGAAGAAGCCAGGGAATTACCTTATGGTCAGTTCGTCACAAGGTTTGTTTACCAAAAAAGAAATAGATTGTGGAAGCCTCGGAAAAAGGGGTATACAATTGGCTGATTAATTTGGGTACCACAGTCTACTGGCGAGTTGTTTTATCTTCGTATGATGCTGGTTGTCGTGAAAGGACCCACGTGCTATGAGGATATTCGCAAGGTCGGCGATAGACAGTGTGATTCTTTTAGAGATGCATGTTTTTCTATGGGTTTCCTTGAAGACGATAAGGAATACATCGGAGCCATTAAAGAGGCAAGAGAGTGGGGGTCCATTCATTTCCTACGCAAGCTTTTCGTTGTTATGCTTATGACCGGCAACGTCAATCGCCCGACGTATGTGTGGACACATATATGGCCTTTACTGTCCGACGGTTTGTTGCACCAACAAAGGCTCTTGGTTAATAACACAGGTCAGCTTTTAGATTTCATCCATTTGAATTACTTTAGCATATACCTTTCTAATATGGATTTTAAGTGGCAAAACAATACAACCCTTCAATTATGGCCATACTGCATGGTTAAGTGTTGTGCATTCGAATAGTCTGTCCATACTGACCACATGGGTATTTTCCTTTGACAGAACTAATATTGAATGACCATGAGCTGCAAAATCTCACGTTGCATCATATTGAGACTCTCCTTCAAAAGAATCGAAAAAGCCTCAATGACTTCAAACCTATACCATACCCCGACAGTTATGTGTTGGAGCAGCTGGGGAACCGTCTCATATATGAAGAACATAGTTACGACATACAAACAATGAAAAACGAATTCCAATCACTAAATGCTGCTCTTACAGGTAGTTACCAGGAAACTAAATGCTATTCCTCATTTAATACTTAGGCATTGCTTTGATCGTATATTTTTGTTATTTGTTTTAGACGAGCAGCACGGAATCTATGAGAAGATTATGACTGCTGTAACAAATCAGAAAGGTGGAGTTTTTTTCCTGCATGGGTATGGTGGAACCGGGAAAACTTACATGTGGCGGACGATGGCAAGTACAATTAGATCTAAGCACGACATTTGTTTAACTGTCGCCACCAGCGAAATCGCATCGCTGTTGTTACCGGGTGGGAGAACGACTCACTCAAGATTTAAAATACCTGTCCCTACTTTATCCAACTCTACTTGTAATATCATTCACAAAGATGAGGCTGCAGAACTACTTTGACAAACAAAACTAATAATTTGGGATGAGGCGCCCATGGCTAACAAATGGTGTTTCGAAGTACTTGACAAGACATTGAAAGATGTGATGAGTACTGATGGGAACTCGGACCACCCATTATGTTGATGCGAAACATCGATCAGTCCGAAGGCCTGTGCAATGGTACTCGCCTAATCGTGACCAAAATGGCTACACATGTGCTTGAGGCGCATATCATGGGGGGAAAACACCATGGCAACGTCGTATACATTCCCAGGATGGATATGTCCCCGTCACAGTCTCCTTGGCCTTTCAAGCTAAGCCGGAGACAATTCCCCGTCATTGTCTCCTACGCGATGACGATTAACAAATCGCAGGGTCAATCATTGGATTGGGTCGGGCTTTATATTCCACGAGACGTTTTTACTCATGGCCATATTTATGTCACACTTTCAAGGGTTACAAGCAAAAAGGGTATCAAAGTATTGATACACGATGAAAACAACAATGCCAAAACATGTACATCCAATGTTGTTTACAAGGAGGTTTTCAACAATGTTTAGTTATATGAATTTAACTCCGTATGTAACCTTAATATGACGATTTTAACATTGTTGTTTAGGTGTCAGGTTTTTTGCTATACTTTGTGGGATATCCGTAGGTTGTTTTGTTAATTCACAACCGACTAATGTATTTTCACCTTTTGTATAAATAGTACAAAATTACATTACCTGCAGTCATACCTATTTTGCACTTCTGTATATAAGTATAATACAGAAACATACATTAATCTGTAAGGCATATCAACAACCCGACACAAAGTTTTAATATCAAGTGCAAGCTTACCCGTGTCATATCTTATACACATGACACCCTTTGTTTTCATCAGTTGTATCCAAACGGAAGCGTATTCGGTCTCCACCTTTGAAATTGTTTAACACGCAGATTGCATCCCAGTCTTTTCCTAACTTGGTGCGGTATGCATCATCGATGTTCAGTATCGACAGCATTTTACAACGTCCGTTGTCCCCATAAAGCAGCAGATCTTCGTAACCGAATTTTTGTAGAACGCCGGCAAAATCAGGCTGTAGCTTCTGAATGTGTATAAAAGATCCCCCAATTTATCAGCTATTCAACTAATTTACAACTATATCACAACTGACTTAAACATAAAAAACAGAACTCAACTAATTTCGGTGAGATCGCACTCTGTGGTGGGAGCACGACGTCAAAAGCATATATCGATTCGTTATACAGATACCTACTATGGAACCTGGGTAATTCCTGTTTTGCATGAATCTCTTTAAACCCACATATCCCAAAGTTATTGTCCTCATAGTAGCCGAACCAAACAACGACGTTAGCTGGTAGTGAGTAGTAATCTTCAATACCCTTCCACCCACTGATTATAAGTGGTTGAACCTCCCTATTGTTGTATACTAAAGTATAATGAATACCTTGGTTGTTTAGTACTATCCACATTTTGTTTAAGTCTCCCCGGTACGCTCGAACAAATACAGGCTCGATCTCAGGAAAGGCCTACACACATAACTTTCTTATGATTTAGTTCATGAGATTAATATATAACACCCTATAATCAGTGAGAAACGCAGACAAAAACCCAAAACACATATGTTTTACAGCCACATGGTTATACTTACTTGGAAGGATAACTTTGCTATTACAACTGTGTCATTCACCTCTTTATGCAGCAGAGGACCAACCCTTTCCATTGCAACTCTATGAATTGTTAAATTGAAGAGGTGGTTGTAGGTATGTTGTGCCTATTTGTACTAACGAGTGGATGGTATTTATTGCTGCAACTAATGTCTCCTCTACCCTATCAAAATCACATGTCAACAATATGATTAATATTTTATATTTTCTCCTGCAGTGCGCCAGTGTCCATGTGAAGTGAGGGAATAATGTGGTCTGTTTAAAGTTATTTCACTTGCTTTACACCTGTGCTGTATTTGTGTACTCATTGTGTGGTCTACAAAGCATGCATTACTTATGTTTTCTCCACGTCTATTTTGTGTTTTTCCAACTATATTTTAAATACATTACAGAAACACTGCTAATAAAAACACGAACCATATTATATTTCCACACTTCGAAAACTGTTGGATGAAGACAGAAACAACAACATGATAACTTACTCCACAACCAGAAGCATTTTCACTTTTTCCATTGCATCAGTCAAACATTATATCCTTTTACAGGGTGTTATAAAACAAAATCAAAACATAGTACCTACATATGCTTCATATTGTTACTGATAAAAGTTACAAAGTTTGGTCCTACAGCCACAACTATTACAACTCATGACAGATCCAAAACAAAACTACACCACCAGACAATTTAAACTACACCTAATTCCCACGCTTCTTGAACCACACAGCGGCACATTTCAACGCCACTATTTCTGCAAATTTCCAAACACCACTGTCAGTAAATTCACCGCCTCACATTCCCACGCTTTACAAACACCAATATTTCACTGGCTGGTGGGTGTCTGATGCAGAAATGCAGCACATCTCCATCCTGGATGTCTCGATCTTTCACAAAGTCGTACCATCCACCGAGGAGATACTTCTCCATTTGTCCACGCCTCTTTTTCAATTCATAGTAGTAAGCGCATGACCTATCTGTATCATATAGGTTGATAGAGTCCTTTCGTTTGCGCAGGCACCTCTTGATCACGACCCGCGGTATTTACTATACAACCAATAAGCCAACGGAAATAACATCAATTCATGCATGAAATCATTACATAATAACAAACATAAAATATATATTACTTACGTATACATTCGAACGCAAGGCCTTCGCATCTTTCACTACACGGACCCAATTTTCTTCGGACTCTTCACAGTAAATGGGTGTAACCTCCCTGCATTTCCGAATAACCCATATCAATATCCCAATACCTCCATATGAACCAAACTGTATTGTACCTGCACCAATATATCAGTTACAGTGAAGCTGCCATCGTAAATACTCACCCATCGCTATCAGACGATATACAAATATAGTCTGACTCTGTTTTAACTTTCACAAAGCCAACCCCAACCTTGCTTTTCCCCTTGACGTCTTTCTCGATTGCCACGGCTTTAGCTTTACCCTTCCCATTCGAAGGCTGATCATCAGCATCGTGTATAACAATTCCCTTCTGTTTCTTTATCCCTTCATTAGCCAACTCTGTACTGTAGCAACAGAATAACAAAAACACATTACTCCTGGAATCCAACGACGATCCTTATGCATGCAAACGGAGAAATATAACTTAAATGAGCGATCTTTAACAAATTTAACCTACCCAATACATATATTCTTTCAATACTATACTCTACAAAAACCAACACCATGTTTTACCATTGGCAAGTTCTGATCGAAGTCTTACCGTGATCTGCGTTCCGGTTTCGTGTTGGGAGAGACGAAATGAGCTCCCATTGTGTCTTTCGCCGCCTACCTCATCGTGAAGGACTTTGTCAAAATGCCATCGTTGCTTCGCTTGTGACATTTGAAGTGGGCAGCCATTGTGTCTTTCACCACCTGCTTCATCTCCTTTGCATGCGTCCGCACGGTTGCTTGGGAGAAGACGGTGACACTATTGAGAAACAAGGGTTCATATAACCTTTCCAACATTGTCAAATAAGTCTCACAAGGGCATTTCTGGGTTTTCATGCTTACTTTTTATTTATTTTTTATTTTATTTTTTTTAGTTTTATTTCTATTACTATTTTTCCAAGCAATATTAAATATTTTATTCTCTTCTGTACCTTCTAATTTTTTGAAATGGGCTCATATACCTAACATTTTTATCTTCATAATTTAACTTTTTCTCTATCTCAAATTTTGTGATTTATCAGTCTTTCATATTACATTTTTTTTGCACAATCCTTTAAAACTTGCGAATTTATATTTTGGAAATTCAAAATATATTGGTCCAATTTCATAAGTCCGCAGCGGAACCCGTGCAGACGCACGGGTATCCCACTAGTTTATAGTAGAGCAAGTTTGTTTTGCACGGAATAGGGAATGGCAACTGCAGCGGGTTTGTGACTAATTGTGATCAAAGGGAATCTCAAGTCTCCTCTAGCCATGGACTTGAGATTAGAGCATAGGCCTATGGTTCTTTGATTCAAGGATAAGGCTTGACTGAAGTGTTCATTATTGCTCTGATACATGCCACCTCTAAGCATCCATTAAATGTTCCAAAACAAAATTGGAGTCTTGAAGCATCTTTAGCCTTTTTAGGTTTGGCATGCTACTTGTAGATTTTGGGATTTTGGAGGCTGATGAATCAATGTTTGTCCCTTAGTTGTTCCCCCTTGAGGTGTGCATATGGATAACCATGCTTGTTATTGCACAATTTGGACAAATCGAGCTCTTGTGCACAAATATGCCTTGCAAAGACAGTTTGCAGCAAGGCATGTTGCAGCTGTCACAACTCCTAGCTTAGGTGGAGTTTGATGGAGTTATTGGCCATTTTGGAAAGCTCTCATATGATATAACACATGTATGATCATAGTTTGTCTTGAAAATTTTTGGATCCAAGTGAAAAATGCCCCTACATTTGAAAAAAACCAAGACAGATTCTGACTTAGTGAAAATTTCACTAAGTGTTGGAAAGACTGACATTTCATGTTTTCAGCCATTTTGATCACTCCATAACTAAAAATCCATGAGGAATTGGAATGAGGTGTAGTTTACACTTTTAAAGTATGCCATGAGAGCTACAAATCCATCTTTGGATAATCCAAAATGGTTGCTTGGATCTCATGTTATGATCCTTGAAAGTTGGCACCCTAGCCACTTTGTTCCATAACTTAGAAAAATTCCAAGTTTTTTATGGTTACCCCTTTTACAAGTTAACTCACTATTCTTAGTTTTTCTTGATGAATGATGATTCCAATCACAAATTAACATTGTATTAGGGTTAAGGAACCTTGGTTGACCAAAAAATCAAAAAGTCAAACTTTGACTTTTTGTACAGTTGACTTTTTATCAGATGAAGTTCAAATTGTGCGATCCTCTATGAAATCAGGTCCTTGACCTAAATAAAACTTAATAGATGGATTCCATATGTGTTTTAGGGTGTATTGAATCATGTCCCAAGGTTTGGGAGCATGCCTTGGTCAAAAATCAAAGGCACAGTTGACTTTTTCTTCAAAACCCTAATTGTGATCCAGATGAAATTGAAACTTGTAGATCAAGCTTCTTGGATCAATCCATTGTTGCAAATGGATCAATGTGGTGTATTGGAGACCCTCAAATCATGTCTTGAGGTTTTGGCCCATGCTTTGTCCCAAAAGTCAACTTAGGGGTGAATTAGGTCAAGAAACCCTAATTCCTGATTTTTGATGAATGCATCCCCTGAGGTTAAATTGACTTGATGATTGGGTCCATGAGGTCACTTGGAGTATCTTAAGTTATGTTTTGAAGCATTGGATCATGCCCAGAGGAAAATTTCCATCTGGAGGCCTTGGTCGACCAAAACCCTAATTTGGTGACACTGGCGATCTTGAGGCTTGATCCTCTTGGAATGCTGCAACCTTGTGCTTGATTATTGATGTGGGAGTCCTCTTGATCCTTTATGGGTGTTTGAGAGGTTAGACAAGTTGAAGATCATGTCATTCCTTGATTGATCTTTTGTCTAAGTGCCCTGAGAGGGCTTGAAACCCTAATTCCTGACTGTGGTGAATGCTCACCTATCTTTGGGGAGACTGATGAGGCATAATGGTACATCCATATTGTGGTGATGATTCTCACAATGATGGGAAATCTTAGTGGTCAAAATTTGGGGTATGACACAAACTGATTTGACATTGTATCTTTCTTTATGCAGTACGAATCACTTAGCTTTGTCTATGGTTATGAATAATCACCAGAAGCTGATACATTCAATAAGTGTAGAGATAACATATTTCTCTTCTGATGCTGATACATTCAACTTCAGTGTCTACACACTCCTATATCATCAGACTTCACTTAAGAACGTCTTTCAGTTCTGAACCATCAGAAGCCTAGAACTCAGCTTCCCTCAAATGCGTTCTCTTAACAGATTCTGAGTAGATTCTCTTTAAGCTTTGGAACCTGCACACTGAGAACACATTAGATAACACTGTTTTTGTTTCAATACTTTTTTATCATCAAAACCTAAAGGATATATGTCATGAACAAATCTTGTTCTAACAATCTCCCCCTTTTTTATGATGACAAACATAAGTATTTAAGAATAATATTGTGATATTTTAATTTACTTGACAACATCAAAGTCTGAGGTTTGTAAGCTCCGCATGAGTCTAATAGTTCAAAGGTTGAGGTTTGTAAGCTCCCCCTAAGTTCTATATTCAAGAAAAATAAAATATATCTCCTGGGTAAACTAATAACTGTAATAACAGAATATTAAAATAACAGAATTTTAAAATATTTAAAATAAACAACATATAAAATCTGAAGGGTTCAGATTCTCTTTAAATACTTCTATATCTTTCTCCTCCTTTTGTCACATAAAAAAGATTAAAAATAAAATTTTAAAACAGACAGAAGAAAACAAAACAAAATAAAAAATATTTCATAAATGCAAAATATATCATCATTATTTGAGCAGTTCCCAAAGAAGAGAAAATGATTCAAGTAACAGAGAGCATTAAAAGCATGTATAGAGTGTTCTTAATAGTTATTGATCATAGAGCTTCCAAAGATCAAGAAACAGATTTTATCCAACCGTTTGGTCTACCAAGACTCCACTATAAAAGCAACCAAATACTAAGTATTTTTTATCAGAATCTTTTAGAACACTATGAAGGCCACAACTGAAAGTAACAACGTCTCTACAGTAATAGAAATTTTAGAAGAAATTATAAGTCTGAAGACGCAAAGTCCATAGAGTCCAGAAGTTTCTGTAGCTTCTGAAGCAATTTCTTTAACAACTGCATTGAAACCCAAGAAGGTGACAATGAAGAAGAAAAAGAAGAGAACTAGAGAGAGAAGAGTGTTTCAGATTGTTATTTTAGATTTTGAAGATGAAGATGAACCAAACTATACTTGGGAAAACTTCATGGGTCTTAAAGCTTTAGAAGAATTAGATTAATGTAATCTTATTATCTCCATCCTTTTTGTAATCCTTCTGTGGTTAATGAAAGTTATTTTTGACTACTATTATTTTGCACGATTACAATCTTTTACTTTCCTTTTTTTATTTATTTTATGACATTAGCATAAATGAAGGAAAATAGATTTTTTTTCTTAAAAAAACAATAGCTGTTAGATGATATTTACAGTTGTTTAAGAGAATCTTTATTAGGGCTAGATACTAGACATCACCTCCTAAGAGTTAAAAGCTAAAAGCTTGATTTGACTAATCAACACATCGACAATAAAGACTCAAGGTAGCGGGTGAATAAACTTTATAAAACGACTAGCATACTGTCTATCTAAATCACTTAATCTTTAGAACACAAAAATGTATAAGCAGAAACATATCTAGGCTCCAAAAAGAGATTTTAGAAAGCCAACATTGCTAAGAGCAGCAACTCAGGCAAACGAGAAAAGTGTAGCAACTGAAGAGTCTTCACACAAGTAGATTTCTTCATAGACACATACAACAACAACAACCTTTGTGTAGACACATAGAAAGAAAGAACTTCTAGGTCAAAATGCATAAATCTCCAGAAGAATGAGGCTATTAAGTTTGCAAAGGAAGATTGGGAGGACTACTTGAACAGTCTAGATATGTCAGATGATTATAGGGAATACCTTAAAACATATCCAAATGTCTAGAAAGTTCTTGACAGAGATGTAACAACTACCAATCTTTTAATGAAAATGTTGCTTGTTTCTAGTGTTTAATCCTAAATTTATGGTTCTCTCAACAACACAAGATATGCACTTATAGCAGTTAAAAAAACACAAGAACATAAACAATTTTTTTATTAAAACTAAAGATTGCTTAATACAAGATGATAACAGTTTCAAGGCATATTTTTGCAAATGAGCAGCATTAGAACCTCTCATAGATAGCTTCAAAATTATCTCTCCAGAATTTAGAAGACTCGTATTCTAATGTTATGACAACTCCTTGCTGGATTAACAGTTCAGAAAGAACTCGTCCATAAGGAATGAAGAATGTCTTTCCCATGTGAAAGGATAAAAAAGTCTTTTTCATATGGTCAAACATAATTTGAGGTAGATCAATCTGTATGTCTGATTTGAAAAGAAGTATCATATCTTTTTCAACAGAATCCATAAGGTCTAGATCCTTGTCCTTAGGTAGCAAGTTTGAGTTTAGAATTTGGTTCCAAACAATTGCGTCAGGACGAAGATTTGAGACCTAAGAAAGGTTTGATGGATCTACAAAAGTATGCCAAATAGGAAGATAGTATTCCCAAACAAGAGTACCTGGGATTTCTGCAATCTCCTCACAGTTGATTACATTGGCATACTATTATAGAAACACCAGAAACCCTGGAAAGGATACCATACTCAGGATTTAGCTCAACAATGTGTCGCAACTGCGAAAAAACAACCGGCGGACACAGAACAGAAGAGTCGCCACCGAACGTTATTTATCCCAACTAAGGGAAAGGAAACGATTGAAGAAATCTCAAAAAGGAGAAGACATGGTCACCGCAACCATAGTCCAGGTTCGGGAGTCGGTTACGCGAGGGGAAGGTATTAGCACCCCCACGCGTCCATCGTACTCGATGGGATCCATGCTTGTTGTCTAATCAAAGGGTGAGTTATCTAAAGCCTACTGCTAAACGGAAACGGGAAGGGAAAAACAAAAACAGACTCACAAGGATCGTCGCAATCCTATGCCTACGTATCTTCGTGGACGAACGAAGAATCAGAATCGACGTAGTTCGACGGACTACGCACTAATGGGGGGGAGGTTTCTCGCCAAGACATCGTCGTATTGTGCCTACGTATCCTCAGTCTAACCAGAGAGAGGAAATCAGAGCAGTCGTAGTTCGACCTATAAGGTCATTGTGTTTTTTTTATGAGTGACGTTAAATTCGCGTCCGGCAGTTAGGGTTGATGCCTGTTTGCGACTGAACGGAAATAACGTGCTCTTTTCTGAAAATGAATTAAAACCCAACAATCCTGAAGGATAAAAATGATTTGAACTTGGTTTGTGTTTTTTAAACAGAAGTGGATTAAAGTTAGTTTGAAACTCGCATTGCACTAAAGTCTATGACATACGAGCAAATGCGTCGTATGGTAGCCCCCAATGGGACGTATGCTAAACACTCTAGAAGAGTGAAGCGAGACCCCTCATTCTTCATTTCCTATGTACTTAAGGCTTATGGCGCACAATGCCCGTTGTATTTATTAAGTGTTTTGGACTTATTTTTGAGATGAGAAGAGAAGACTCAAAGGTTGAAAAGAAAACACTAATGGGAATCTGAAAATCCTAATGTTATCATACAAAATGGCCCTAAGGTCTATCCTACTCCAAGCTTAATCAAAGATAAGTTGGACTAGGGAATCCTAAGGGAACATGCAAAAGCAAATCTAAGACTTAAACAAGTCTTAAGACTTAGGGGGGAAGAAA
The DNA here is from genome assembly GCA_022829125.1 of Lathyrus tuberosus. Taxonomy (NCBI): domain Eukaryota; kingdom Viridiplantae; phylum Streptophyta; class Magnoliopsida; order Fabales; family Fabaceae; genus Lathyrus; species Lathyrus tuberosus. Next base: position 223,184 of record JALAZF010000762.1, read on the forward strand.
GAAGTAAGAGATGAAGAAGAAAATGCAACAAAGTGAACAAACATGGAAGTTCAACTCAAGAAGCAAAGCAACATGGAAAACATCATACTCATACAAAGCAATCACCAATCATCATGTCCAAGCAAACAAGATTATGCAAGACAAAGTGTTCAAACACATTCAAGTGATCTATAATTCCATAATAGATGCAACAAGACATAGAACAATGATAAATGAGATCAAATGAGGTGAGATACAAGATAGGATAGAAAGCACATCATGTCATAACAAACTCAACTCAAAAGTATAATTAAAATCACAAAGGGCTAAGACACGCATCATATTCACCCACAAACAATTATCATTCAAAACTTGCATGGAAATCACAACTTCAAAGAAGTAAACATGCAAGATGAAGGTATGAATCCAAAAGGGCCAAAAAAGTAAATCCATGAACCATAATCAAACTTAAATCATCCAAGAAGGAGTATCAAGTATCATACTCAAAGCATATGTCAAAACTAGGCATGCATTCAACAAGATCAAGTCCAAGATGATTCACGTGTTCTTATACAAGTAAGACAACACAAAAGAAGGTCAATGCATCAAGAGCCAAGGCAAATCAGAACCTTAAACGTGTATTATCAAGTCAAAAAAAGAGTATCAAACATAAAAAATATTCATGTCAGAGAAATGCTCCAAGACTAGGTCAAGATGTGTACATTAACATGCTCAAAACATCACCAAATGGGAGCATCAACCAAAAATAGTAAAATGATCAAATAAAATCCCAAAAAATAAACAAAGGCAAGTTCAAACATCCAATTAAACATGTACAAAAGATGGAATCCAAATAGGCTCAAGAACATGTTCAAAATGGACCAACAACACAAGGTAAGCAAATAATCGAGGATGCATAGAGGGTCAACAAAAGTCAAATAGAAAGTCACTTAAAGTAACTCAAACCAACCTCAAACAAGCATCAAAACAACCCTTAATGAGTGCCTAAGTGTGGCTAAAAAATCAGCCTCAAATGATGGGTAAAAGCCAAGAAATCTCCTAACCCTAGATGAAGGGTATCATTGGAAATACACTCACAAGAAAAATCCAAATAAAAAAGGAAATTAAATGGAAAGAATAAAATAAAAATAATGAAAAAAAATTAAGACACAAAACATACAAGAAAAACAAACAAATATCAGATTTAATGAAACAGTGCGTATTGGACTGGACACCTCATCATTCAACATCCATGCGTACAAGTCAGCTGAACACGTCTGCCATTGACCAAAGACATAAGACGCCGGAGCTAGGGCTCCGGTCGTCTTCTCCGGCAACGACGCCGGAGTTGCAGGTCATCAAACCACCACCAAACAACGCAAACCATACATCATTCTCAAGGGTTTCTCACGTTGGTCACGAATCCATCATCAAAAATGATTTTAAACAACGTTAACACTATGAATCGAAGCAAGCAAGATTTTATGTCAAAACTGAAACTTCAATATACAAGCACAAAAAGATTGCAAACATTTCCTACAACTTGGTAGGACTTCAGAACAACATACTACATGCTTAAGAGCTTAACAAAATGTGAGAAAAAGGTTCAAGAATATTACCTCACGGTGAGCTTTGAATACCTCTTTTCCACGTGTGAACAAGCTTCAAATTTCCCCCTTTAGCTCCTATGGATCCCCAGAAGTGTGAATGAACCAAGAAAAATGGAGGAGAAGCTCTTGAAAATCAAACCCGATAGTGAGAAAAATTTGAGAGAAATGTGAGAGTGCTAGGGTTCTTTCCTTCAGAAATGAGTGGCTGTTTTCAATGGATTAGGGTTTTAGAGGTTTTATATGGATGGTTTGAGGTTAAAAAGTGAGTTTCACTGTGGTAAACTTTTGGTAACAGATTTTGATGGAAAACTTGGAAAATGGAGGGTGGTGATGTTGTCACGAGCTTGGCACACTCATGTGGTGTTGTTGTGATTCTATTGTGATTTGGATTCAGAGAATGTGAGTGGAATGAGAATTCTTGTAGTGCAAGTTTTGAAATTTTGTCATTTTCCTTTTATGGCAAAAAAACTTCCAAATGGTACAAGGTTGGTACATGCTTTGTGTGGCTTATTTTGGTAGCATTTTGGTAAGATGTTTTGGCAAGAAAATGACCAAGGAATCGTGTGGCTTGGGCAGGGTATGATGCTGCAGAATTGGTGTAAGACATGACATTTCCATGCATGAAAATATTCAAGTTCAACCCACCATAACTCATGGGGTTTTTGTCCAATTTAAGCAAATGAATGCTCTTTGGAAAGCTTGCATTTCATAGAGCAACTTTGGTGTTCAATAAAGATTGAAATAATGTTTGGAAAGTGATGAAAATTGAGGTAGAACAGTGGTACTTCAAGCTGCCCCAAAATCAAACCTCAAAAAATTCTAAGTGTTGGAAATTTGGCATGAAAAATCATGAACTTGTGAACACCATAACTTTGTCAATTTTGATCCAAATGAAGACTTCTAGTAATGGTTGGAAAGCTTAGATCAAGGCCTACAACTTTGATGTTTGAAAAATATTGAAATGAAGTTGGGATCATGATGAAAAATTCCATGGAAAGTAGTCAAAAATTCAATCCAAAACTTAGTGAAAATTTCACTAAGTTACCAACTTCAAAGTCCTAACTTGGGAAGATCATATCTTGAGCTCCACACATCCAATGAGGGCATTCTAGTACTCAAAAGAAAGCTGAGAGAATGCTCTACAACTTTGATGTTGGGAAAATTGAAATGAAGGCTAGAGAATGGAGAAAATTGGCCATAAAGTTGACTGATTTTAGCCAAGAACTTTCCAAAAATGGAAACTCTCTAAAACCCTAATTTTCCATAAATGCAAACTTTCCAAATTCTTGATTTTTGATGAATCCCTTGACATTTCTTGATCAAAATCCATCCATTGATCACATTTGACATGATGAACAAGAATTTGACCTCAAAAAGTCAGGAGTTGACTTTTTCACTGCACAGTTGACTTTATCCCCAATTCTCCTGGTTTTCAATCCTCTGATCAATTGAAAGCCTTCTTATTCAAATTGTGGTCAATCCTGCATTCCTAGGCACCTTGGGATATGTGGAATACCATGGTATCAAGTCTTGCACAAGGAATCAGAAATAAACTGATTTTATGCAAAACCCTAATTTTGGCCCCAAATGTTAGGAGGAATCGACCCAAGCTCCAAACTCAAATTCCTCTGAGTATGATGTAGGATCTCTTAAACAAAGATAAATTGTGCATCATGATGATGATAAAGCTTCAAAAATCTTGCCCATTAGAGTGTTATACCCAAGAACTCCAAAAACCCTAACTTGAGAATTCAAGCTAGGAGGATGTGTCCAGTGCTTCCATTGATTATGAGACATGTCTTAATGAGGTGAGGGCCTTGAGGCTTTTGAGGGAACCCCAAGGTTAAAAAAATAAACTCAAGCTTGCCTTTGGAATAAATGCTCTTCTCCTTGAGGACCAAGTCAAGACACCCCGATCCCTTGTCTAGAACCAATGATATGAACAAATGATGATGCAAAATGAAATGAGACATAAGCCAGTTAGTGTTATAAAGAGGATGGCAAATTTTGGGGGTGCTACAGCTGCCCCTATTCAATTGACCTGGTCCTGAAGGAATGTCAGCAACGGCTTTCAGACATTCAGGATGCACGGAGATTGAATACCAAAAGAACCCAAAAATTTGCAACCTGTGGGGAAATAAAAGATAAAGTGATTGCCAGCCGAAGCTGGACTTAAAGATAGCGGATACCAACCAAAAGTTGGGATAACGAACTGATGCAAGATACCAACCAAAAGTCAGGATAGAAAAAGATAATAGATGATTCAACAAACTGAAAAAATGGGAGTTTAAACAAAATATATTAACCAAGAGTTGGGATTCAGCTAGAATGAGGATACTAACCAAGAGTTGGAATAACGAAAGGCACCAACCAAAAGTTGGGATGAGACCCGAGGGTACCAACCAAAAGTTGGGATGTAAACAGCGGATACCAACCAAAAGTTGGGATACATCACAGATTACCAACCAAGAGTTGGGATAACACAACGCCGATCGAAGGCGAGTTCACGAAGGGTACCAACCAAAAGTTGGAATACGACAATAATTACCAACCAAGAGTTGGGATGAAACCAAAGCTACCAACCAAAAGTTGGGATAACTCCAAAATATACCAACCAAAAGTTGGGATAAAAAGGGTACCAACCAAGAGTTGGAATAATAAAGAGAGTACCAACTAAGAGTTGGAATAACAAAGAGAGTACCAACCAAGAGTTGGAATAACAAAGAGAGTACTAACCAAGAGTTGGGATAACAAAATGGATACCAACCAAGAGTTGGGATAAAGGAGGAGATACCAACCAAGAGTTGGGATAACAAAGAGTACCAACCAAGAGTTGGGATAAAAAAAGGGATACCAACCAAGAGTTGGGATAACTAAGAGTACCAACCAAGAGTTGGGATAACAAAGGGTACCAACCAAGAGTTGGGATAACAAAGGAGAGTACCAACCACGTGTTGGGATATCAAAGAGAGTACCAACCAAGAGTTGGAATAAAGGAGGAGATACCAACCAAGAGTTGGGATAACGAAGAGTACTAACCAAGAGTTGGGATAACAAAGGACAGTATCAACCAAGAGTTGGGATAGCAAAGAGAGTACCAACCAAGAGTTGGAATAAAGAAGGAGATACCAACCAAGAGTTGGGATAACAAAGAGTACCAACCAAGAGTTGGGATAAAAAAGGGGATACCAACCAAGAGTTGGGATAACAAAGTGTACCAACCAAGAGTTGGGATAACAAAGGGTACCAACCAAGAGTCGGGATAACAAAGGAGAGTACCAACTAAGAGTTGGGATATCAAAGTGAGTACCAACCAAGGGTTGGAATAAAGCAGGAGATACCAACCAAGAGTTGGGATAACAAAGGGTACCAACCAAGAGTTGTGATAAAAAAGGGGATACCAACCAAGAGTCGGGATAATAAAAAGTATCAACCACTAGTTGGGATAACAAAGGGTACCAACCAAGAGTTGGGATAACAATGGAGAGTACCAACCAAGAGTTGGGATATCAAAGAGAGTACCAACCAAGAGTTGGAATAAAGGAGGAGATACCAACCAAGAGTTGGGATAACAAAGAGTACCAACCAAGAGTTGGGATAAGGGACAAGATATACAAGAAGTAGACTTCACGGACTTACGACCTAAAGAGGAGATGAATCCGCTGGGGAAAAAAGAAGCCTGAACAGACGACTCTGCTGGGAAATACCAGTAAGATGAACGAATCACCGGCAACTTTAACAGGGACCAAGTAAGATTGAATCTCCTAAAATACATCACTTTCTGTTGAGAAAAACGTCTAGAAAGGACAACAACAAACCTGGCTTATGCTTCGAATGCATATGTTTGATTTTTTCTATGGCGTAATGCTCCATAAGAAATGGAAATGCTACACATTTGGGAGGATGCAATGCAAATGATGCTTATGCTATGCAAAAGAAACACCTCAGCGAAATAAACGCTGAAAAACGAAGGTAACTCCACCGGGGACGACAAACTGAATTGTCCTCTGAGTCATAAACCCTGCTGAGGAAGTCATACTGAACGTATTTCCTGATCACCACCTTTTACTGAAGATGAAACCCAAAGAGAACTTCCCCTCCGCTAGGGATTACAAACAACTCTTGCTAAAGATAAAACCCAAAACCTGATGCTGAAAAGCGCCAATAACAACTGGACTTAAAACCTGCTGGGGGATGTTAACCACCGTTGGACAAACCGTTGCGAGAATTGACACCAAACTCTGCTTGGGGAGAGAAGTCAATAATACCAAACCTGCCGGGGGTATCATTGAACTTAACCTGCTGTTGGAGAAAAGACTTTACCCTGCTGGGGATAAGAGCACACCATTGCTGCGAAGTTACAGTTCCTGACTTGCAGAGGTAAGTAGATAAAAAGACTCTATGGGGAAAATAAAATCTCTACCAGGGGCATCCAACAAGTCTCCTGCTGGAGATGCAACACTATCCTGTCTGGGGCAATCAACTTCTGAATGCTTGTTGGGGAGTAATAATCAAAACACGACTCTGGCTGGGAAACAATCCTCTGTACTTTTGCTGGGGAAAGTATGCTCTACTGAGGATGATGAAATTTCAATGCTGGGGAGAGAAACTCTACTAGGGAGAAAAAATCTCGCTACCTGCAAATACACAACAACAACAAAATATTCTATATGCAAAATGGCTACCTCGGTTACCATCCACAATATCCATTGTTCAAGCAATTTCCATTGTTTTCTGATATGCTTCGCAAAGCCTAACATTTTCACATGCAATGTTTATAAAAAATATCGGACGTTTTTGCAAACAAAACAGTAAAAGTAAAAACGGAAATGGAAAGCTCTTTGAGTGAAATTAAATACTTTATTGAATGAATCGGCTTGTAAATAGGCATTTACAATTGGAAGTAATTTCTGAAAATAGGCAATTGCACAAAATTGAAAAAAAAATACACATGTCGGCAATGTGGGAACAGATATCCACCATGCTTCGATTCAGCGATGACCTATATGCGTTGCTTATCCGCAGATGCTTTGACTTTCGAAGAGACTGACTGGACTAATTCCTTTCCTTCGAAATTCCAAAGTGTCAAAAGTTCTCACAGATCGAAAGCAGATCGCAGCCTCTCGCTTTCAAATCCCTAACTTTTTCCTGGATCGCCCTTTCGAGTTTTCAATCCACCGGGATACCCATTTTTGCCAAAGTTTCCTTTTCAGGTTTTCAACTTTGCGGGTTTATTCTTTTTATTTTTCTTTTATCCCTAATTTTTTCCGAACCGTTTCTTTTTATGGTTCGTCGGGATGCCCTTTTTTGCTTGGACTTTTCTTTTTGTGTCCAGCGGGTCTCTTTTTATGCGAAGTATTTTTTGACTGCGTCTACGTTCACAGGGGATGTAAAATCTTCGCCATCCATAGTCGAAAGTAATAAGGTTCCACCGGAGAAAACCTTCCTTACTATATATGGACCTTCGTAGTTTGGAGTCCACTTGCCCCTGAGATCTGTCTGAGGAGGAAGGATCCTTTTCAAAACCAATTCGCCTGTCTGAAAACACCGAGGACGCACCTTCTGATCAAAGGCCTTTTTCATCCTGCTCTAATACAACCGGCCATGTGCAATGGCTGCCAATCTCTTCTCTTCAATAAGTTTCAGTTGATCCAACCTGGAATGTACCCATTCAGCTTCATCAAGCTTTACATCTGCCAGGATTCTTAAAGAAGGAATCTCAACCTCTAATGGTAGGACTGCTTCCATACCATACACCAGTGAGAAAGGAGTTGCCCTAGTTAATGTACGCACCGAAGTACGATAACCGTGTATGGCAAAAGGTAACATCTCATGCCAGTCCTTATACGTTACCACCATTTTCTGCACAATCTTCTTGATATTCTTATTTGTCTCCTCAACAGCCCCTTTCATCTTCGGATGATAGGGAGAAGAATTGTGACGTTCACTTTTAAAGCTCTGGCATAGCTCCTTCATCATCTTGTTGTTCAAATTTGAATCTTTATCAGTAATGATTCTTTCTGGGACCCCATAACGGCAGATGATGTCCTTCTTTATAAACCGGGATACCACTTGTCTGGTGACGTTGGCATACGAGGCCGCTTCCACCCACTTCGTGAAATAATCAATGGAGACCAAGATGAAACGATGCCCATTGGAAGCAGTCGACTCAATCTTTCCAATCATATCAATGCCCCACATGGCAAAGGGCCAAGGAGATGTCAATACATTCAGAGGAGTAGGCGGTACGTGCACCTTATCAGCATAAATCTGGCATTTATGGCATTTCCTGGCGTACTTAAAACAATCGGATTCCATAGTCATCCAGTAATACCCTTCCCTCAACAGTTTCCTAGCCATAGCATGCCCATTGGCATGAGTACCGAAAGAACCCTCGTGAACTTCCTCCATTAACAGGTCTGCCTCGTGTTCATCAACACAATGTAGCAAGACCATGTCGAAGTTCCTCTTGTACATCACATCATCTTCATTCAGAAAGAAATTGCCTGCTAATCTCCTCAGAGTTTTCTTATCCTTGGTAGATGCCCCTGCTGGGTACTCTTGACTCTTGAGAAAACATTTAATGTCATGAAACCAAGGCTTGCCGTCTGATACCTCTTCAACTGCAAACACAAAAGCTGGTCTATCGATGCATAATTTTGATTGACGGAGGCTCATTCCACCGATTCACCTTGTACATGGAAGCCAACGTTGCCAATGCATCAGCCATCTGATTCTCAGCCTGGGGTACATGATGAAAGTCCCCCTATCAAAGAACTGTAACAACCTTCTGGCATAGTTCTTATAAGGCACCAAATTTGCCTGACGAGTCTCCCATTCTCCTTTGATCTGATTAATCACCAACGCAGAATCACCATACACATCAAGGTTCTTGATTCTTACATTAAAAGCTTCCTCCAACCCCATGGTGCATGCTTCATACTCTACCTCATTATTGGTACATATGAACGCTAATCGGGCAGTGAAGGGTATATGAGAACCCCTTGGGGTTGTAATGATTACCCTGATTCCGTTACCACATGAATTAACAGCCCCATCAAAGACTAACCTCCACTGAGATCCAACTTCAGGTCCTTCATCAGGCAAAGTCTCATCACAGTCTTTAGAAACATAATATGTTCATCCGAAAATTCAAACTTCATTGGTTGATAATCCTCGATCGGTTGTTGAGCAAGATATTCTGACAGAACACTTCCCTTAATGGTCTTCTGGGAAACATACTGAATATCGCATTCTGTCAAAACCATCTGCCAACGAACTATTCTCCCAGAAAGTGCTTGCTTCTCAAACACATACTTAATCGAATCCATCTTTGAAATCAACAGGGTTGTGTGGTTTAACATATACTGCCTCAAACGCTTAGTTGCCCAAGCGAGTGCACAACATTTTTTTCCAGCGTAGAGTACCTCGACTCACAATCAGTGAACTTTTTACTCAGGTAGTAGATGGCATGTTCTTTCCTACCTGACTCGCCGCGTTGACCGAGCACACACCCCATTGAATTCTCAAGAACCATAAGATACATAATCAACGGTCTTCCTGGCACTGGCGGCATGAGGATCGGAGGTTCCTGCAAATATTCTTTTATTTTATCGAACGCCTTTTGACAATTTTCATTCCACCTGACCTCTTGATCTTTTCTTAGCAGTTTGAATATTGGTTCACAAGTGGCTGTAAAATGAGAGATGAATCTATCAATGTAGTTTAATCTCCTTAAGAAACCAAGAACCTCTTTTTCTGTTCTCGGCTCAGGCATTTCTTGTATGGCTTTTACTTTAGCAGGATCTACCTAGATACCCCTTTCCCTAACAATAAATCCCAACAATTTACCAGATCTCACACCAAAGGTGCACTTGTTCAAATTCAACCTCAGTTTGAACTTCCTCAATCTTTCAAACAGCTTCTGTAAATTCACCAGATGTTCTTCCTCTGTTTGTGACTTTGCAAGCATGTCATCAACATAGACTTCAATCTCTTTGTGAATCATATCATGAAAGAGAGTCACCATCGCCCACTGATAGGTTGCCCCAACATTCTTCAATCCAAAGGGCATTACCTTGTAGCAAAAATTTCCCCACGGTGTTATGAACGTCGTCTTTTCCATGTCCTCTGGGGCCATCTTGATTTGGTTATACCCAGAGAAGCCATCCATGAAGGAAAATACAGAATATTGAGTGGTGTTGTCCACTAACACGTCAATGTGGGGAAGCGGGAAATCATCTTTTGGGCTTGCTCTGTTCAAGTCTCGATAATCAACGCACATCCTGACCTTTCCATCCTTCTTCGGTACAGGAACAATATTAGCAACCCACGGAGGATAATTCGTTACAGCAAGGAAACCAGCATCTAACTGCTCCTGAACCTCTTTTTTGATTTTGACAGCCATATCTGGTTTTGTTCTTCTCAATTTCTGCTTAACCGGAGTACAACCCTCTTTAAGCGGAAAACGATGTACAATAATATCCGTGTAAAGCTCGAGCATGTCTTGGTAAGACCGGCGAAGATGTCTACAAACTCTCGAAGTATTTCAACCAATCTTCCCTTAACACTGTCTTCCAAGGCAGCCCCAATTCTTACTTCCTTTTTCACGTCCTCGGTTCCCAGATTAACAGTCTTAATTTCCTCCTGATGAGGTAGAATAATCCGTTCCTCATGTTTCAGTAGTCTGGCCAATTCTTCCGGCAAGTCACAATCTTCGTCAGCCTCTTCTTCAGCCTGATAAATGGGATAGTCAGATTCATATCGAGCCATAACTGAATCATTAGTAGAATCTGAACAAATAAACTTGCATGATTGATGTTTTATGCTTATTATGAATGCAACAAATAAAAAACACATTGCCATTTTACTTTGAATAAATGCCAAAAGTAAAAATAGAAAAATAGGGATCAAAATATTTGAATGCGAAAAAACGTCCTTTATTAATGATGAAATTTAAAGTGAAACATATGCAGAAAACCAAAACAATTACTATTTGCTGGTCACTTGGATGACTTCCTCAGAAGACCAGTTGCACAAACTCTGACCAGGGATGCAAGGACGAATCCACTTATCCATATCACAGTCACTGTCTCCTTCATCCCCAATAGCGTTGATCCGGTTGAAGAAAACTCCAGCACTTGTAAACTGAACCAGACCATAGTACTTTGGAGGCTCTTGAGCTCGTTTGGGTGGCTTGTATCCCAAACCTTAGGTATCCTTCTTCATTTGCACGTCAATCACCTGACCCCATCTCTGGGAATTGCCAGCTTCTACCACTGCACGTGCATCTTTAAATGAGGACATTGAAACTTCAGGCTGATTAACCTCCGCTGGAGGCTCCTTAGAAATCTAGACAACCTCAAAAGCCTGACACAAAGTTTCATATATTTCCCCGTCCATCTCTACATACTTGAATGTTGACAAGTGACTCACCATTATATCTTCATCGCCCCAAACTGTAACCACATGACCATCCACCATATACTTCAACTTTTGGTGCAATGTTGACGTCACTGCCCCAGCACCGTGGATCCAAGGGCGACCCAACAAACAACTGTACGCAGGTTGGATATCCATGATGTAGAATATAGTGTTGGAAATTTTTGGGCCAACCTCCTCAAACACAATCTCCCCAAACACGGACCTCCTCAACCCATCAAAAGCTCGCACCACCAAATCACTTGGCGTGCAGATCAAACCTCGTGTATCCAAATTCATTAAAGCTTTCTTCAGCAACACATTCAATGAAGACCCTGTATCAACCAACACGTGAGACATCAGAGAACCTCTGCATTCCAAAGAAATATGCAAATCATTGTTATGATTCCTCCCTGCCGGAGTCAAGTCTAAATCTGTGAAGCCCAAACCATTTCCAGCATTTACATGCGCTACAACCCCTTCCAACTGATTGACTGATATTTCCTGTGGTACATACGCCGCATTCAAAACTTTTAACAAAGAATTTTTGTGTGCTTCTGAGAACAGCAGCAAAGACAGAATGGAGATCTTCGACGGTGTTTGATTGAGCTGGTCTACAATCTTATAATCACTCTTTCTTATCAACCTCATGAATTCTTCTACATTTTCTGAAAAAAGAATTATCAACCTGCTTTGATACCGAATCATTCACAACTGGTCTTTGTACAGAATCATCAACTACTTGTTTTCCCTTATCTTGTCTCGAACTACCCACTTGACCATTTGATGGAGAAAGAACCCTACAACTCCTTGTGATAGCTCCAGCCTTAACTGTATTTTCAATTTTTGAATCCACAACTGACGGTCCTACCAACTCTTGCTTCTTCCCATTACAGAACACCTCGGCCTTATAATTCCATGGAACGACTTTGGTACTCTCATAAGGTACTGGTCCTGGGACAATGATGATAACCGGCGCTGGTCTCGCTGGTGCTGATATATTGATTGTTCTGTATGGAATGGATATCGTGGCAATATCATCCCCCTCATCAACAACTTTCCTTTGACTGTTAACTCGGTCAAACTGCAACCGTCCCTCATTGATCAACTTTTGGATACCTGACTTTAGCAAAACACAACCCTCAGATTGTAGCAAACATTCTGGACAACCATATGCGCATCCGGGGAAGACTCCCCCTTTCAACAATCTTTCTTTAACAACCGACAAAGGAGTTTTCAACTCATTTACATCCATTATTTAATCCAAAGGTTCTCCATCTTCCACAACATTAACCCTCGGCCCACCATGATTTGGCATTGGGTTCTGGATAACATTCGGAGTATCATTGGTGAATTTTATGGCTTTCGAATCTAGCAAATCTTGGACCTTATGTTTGAATGCTTTACAGTTGTCAATATGATGCCCTGGCGTTCCAGAATGGAACTCGCAAAGGGCATTGACGTCATAATCGGGTGGAGGATTGTCGGTAAGAGGAGCCAGAGTCCTTTTCTGAACCAACTGCAACAATTGAGAGTAAGGCATGGGCGGCGCCTGAAAATGCCTGTCAACCGTTCTCTGTCTGCCTGGGTATTGACGGGGAGCAGTATTTTGTTGCTGAGGCGCAGCCGGAATGGCTACAGTAGCAACCTGTAGGGTATAATTCTGGTGAGCTTTCCCCTTACCACGGTAAGATGAAACAGAACTTGCATCCCCTTCTTTCTTCTTATAATTCCCAGCATATGGTTTCTTACCTCCTCCAGATGAGGATCCATCATTGGTCGATATCTTTCCCATCTTAATTCCACTCTCCACTCTTTCACCAGCTAGAACCAAATCTGAGAACCCAGCAAATAAACAACCTACCAATCTTTCATAGTAAGGCTCTGGAAGAGTGGCCATGAACATATCAATCAACTCCCTCTCCACCATGGGAAGTTGAACCCTGGCAGCCAGTTCACGCCACCTCTGGGCGTATTCCTTGAAACTTTCATTGTTCTTTTGTGACAGGCTCTGTAATTGCATTCTATTAGGAGCCATGTCTGTGTTATATTGATAATGTCTAACAAATACTTCAACCAACACGCACCAACTACGGATACGACTCCTTTTAAGCTGCATGTACCACTCCAAGGATGCCCCAGCCAGGCTATCCTGGAAGAAGTGCATTAACAACTTCTCGTCCTCAGAGTAGGCAGACATCTTCCTGTAATAGGCCCTAACATGAGTCTTAGGGCATGACACTCCAGTATATTTGTCACAGGTAGGCACTTGGAACTTTTGAGGGACCTTCACACCAGGAACCAATCCCAAATCATCCATATCCAGACCCAACGAGTTTTGATTCTCGTAAGCCCTCATCTTTTCCTCAATCATCTTGAACCTTTTGTCAGTATCAGATGGGTGACCAGCATCCCCACCTTGTATAGAGAAAACATCATCTTGTTGATCTTCCATCCAGTGATGGCCCCCAGCACCATGCACTGCACACACACTGTTACCACCTCCAACCACTGCAGGGATCTCCCGAGCTGTTCCTCCTCTCAGAAAAATAACAACATTAGGGATAGGAATACCTCCGCCCGGAGGACCAATATGGGCACCACCATTACCGCCTCCACCCAGAGGAATATCATTAGTCTTAATACCCCCCATGAACAATTCCATCTTCATCAACCCTGGCTATCAAGGGCTGAACAAGGGTCCTTAGTTGTTCTTGGCCTTGGGCAACGTTCTACATTAAGTCCATAAATTGATTCATGCAGTTGCGGACTTCCTGGAGCTCAGCTTGAACTTGATCCATGATTCTTCGTTGATTGTTGCGAGTACCGTAGTGGTGAGTGTGAAATTCAGCAATCTTGCTAATAAACATCAGGCAGAGATAAACCGAACAGAAACACCTGTTATGCACATAGGTATGAAAATGCAAATACAAATGACATGTTTGAGTATTTACAGGGCGATACACCCCTTGATTCCAGTTTAGCAATAAGCAACAAGACGGAACAGAATACTGACAATATCTGCTCATATATTAGAAAGCTGGAGCATAATCATCTGTCAATACATACAGCCCAAGATAAAGAAAATATGTCTGAATACAATAATCAGGGATTCCAACCAACAAGCCTGGCGGTGATCAAACAGAAAAAGAAAACTAAGGCATATCATCAAAGTCCACCATGGTCAGCCTTTTCCAATTTCCTCGATCCTCACACCAAGCTTGCATTTCTTTGAAGAGATTTCTCGTATCGGGATGCTTCGGTCTCTCGATTAGTTCTTGAATAAGCATATCACGCTTGCGCATGATTTCTTCCAAATACTAACATCACTCTTCCCAGACATCCTCGCCAAAAACATCCTCTAGCTTAGGACCTTCACCTCTTGGTTTCTTCACCTCCCCTAGAATCTTAAGCTCTTCTATAGCAGCTAAGGCTTCATTAAGTCGGTCGTCGGTTGTTCGCCTCTGAAATATCTTTGTTCTGATTTCTTCCTCTTTCTTTCTGAGCTTCATCTTCAAATTCTCGATCTGATCCAGAAACTCGTCTTCCTTTTGCTTGTTAGCAGCCATTGCGGTGTTTCGACGAGCATTGAACTTTTGAATTCTAACCAAGGCTCTTGTTAGCTCTTTCTTCTTGGACTTAAGCACACTACTAGTGCTTTTCAAAGCTTGACCTACCCGTTGCCTGGCTGTGATCTCTTCTGCTAACTCTTCTTCCTTCTTAGCCAGAAGTTATGTCTTCACCTTAGCAGTGTAGATAGTTTCTCCTCGATCATGCTTCAACCGAATGATCTCTCTCTTCAACTCATTATTCTCTTCACGCAACTTTTCCTTCTCGGCCCACAGCTTATTATACTTCTCCATCTCAATTGTAGTGGGCTGCTCAATCATCAGCGGGTACGAGGGTGGCTCTATGGAGAAAGGCAGAAGCTCCTTTTCTACCCTCTTCTGTATCCATTCTTCATATGGAGGAAAGGTTCTGTTGTTGCTCTTCCCAAAAGAGGCTTTCCCTTTCTTATGAACATCTTCCCAATCATTCACGGCTTCCTTTAACAAATCTGGGTTAACTTCTCCACTTAAAAATAAGGATTCTCGAACATCCTCCTCTTTTGGTGGTTCTCTCAAGGCGTACCCAAATTGTCTGACAGCGAGGATAAGGTTGTAAATAATTCCCCATTTCCTACCTATCAATGGTACGTTCGAGAAATTTCCACAACTGATGATGATCTCTTTGCCCAACAAATCACGGTTGACCCATATCAGATTATCTGCTCTTAGACCATCAGCCTTTTGGACCAATCTAACGTCCCTCGAGTATCCACGAATGCCCTAGACTTAGGAAGACGATCAGCAAACCACTTTTAGAAAATTGGCGCACAACAATATGTGGGTCCTCCTCTCCTCTTTTCATTTTTGTAATGTAACGAGTGGTACAGATCTGCAAGCAGGGTAGGTACCGAATTCTTTATGATGAATATCCTGACTGCATGCATATCCACAAAATCCTTCACATTTGGAAATAACACAATCCCATAAACACACAGGGCCAAAATTGCTTTGAAAACTGACCAGCTTCTTGCCTTAGCATATACACCAGCTTGACCAACCAAGAACTTCATATGAAACCCTTTACATCCTCCTTTACTAGCAATGTTACTTTCCAACAGAGACTTATCCAAATGCAGAGCAGCAGAGACCTTTTCCAGATTAGGAACTTCCCCAGAATACTAGAAAGACGCCTCCTCCTTGATAGAGACACCCAAAATAAGAGCAAACTCCTCCAATGTCGGAACCAGAACATAATCAGGAAATAAGAAACATTGCCGTGGAGGGTCATAGAACTGCACCAGAGTGTGCAGAGCCCTAAACTCATAATCAGTGATGTTGCGAACAAAATTCAGAATCTTTCCATATTCTTCCCTGAAGTCTGCTAACACACCGGGATCTGCCATATCCATCACCTTGAGAATAGAATCCAAAGTAAGCTGCAGGAACTTGTACAATATGTTATTCTTCTTCTTTTCAGTATTCATCTCTAACAATCTCCAGAAACCAGAATCAAGGATATGATGCAAACCCTACTAATAAATAAACATGTTAGGATGCAAAATGATGATGCAAATGCACACATGGGATCAAGGTATCCATAAAGCTCTGCACTACTGTTGTACTACTTGACTGAATAAGTTCAAAATTCTGCTCTAAAGGGAAAACCAGAAATCCAGGATAACGGACCACTCAGAATACCAGAATATCGAGGTGATAAGTCCACACTGATAAGAAAACTAGAATACCGGGTAGGTTAAAGGTCAAAGTCACCTACAAACCTGTAAACACCCAGCCCCTCTCACATGTGGGCTCTAGAAAAACCGAGGATCCTCAGCTTCACGGGCTCTCAGGTTTAGAAATGATGATACGGTCACCATTTCTGGTTTGGCATCATCACCAATCGAGGAGACCTCAACTGATTCCCCTCAAAAAGGTCATCCTATAGTAAGTTCCCAGCTTCGGGTCCTCGGATCAAGAAGTATAATGGGTTTACCATTTCTGGTATGCCATTATTACCTCTTGGGAGGAGTGCCTCAACTGAGTCCTCGGGGAATGGTCGCCAGAGTCGACAGCTCTCTAGGTTACATTCTATCATCTGCCCCAATGCGCAGGATAGAACATTATCACAGAAAACCTCGTATGGATGTGGAATTTTCATGTATACTAAGTCTGGCCAATTGCCACATAAATCACACTACTTTCCACTCTAATCCTAGGTGTATACTCAAGCCTGGGTATTGGGCTTATCTCTCATGAATCCAACCCACCCAACAACACAACAGCAGCAGAGAAATATGGTAACAGTAATCAAATGCAATAAATGCAGTAAAATACAGCAATATACAACAAATAATGCACAATAGTAAACACCCAATGAAATAAAAACAGACAAGCGCTTAGATTGACTCGCATAGGGAATCTCAGTCCCCAGCAGAGTCGCCAGCTATCGCAACTGCGAAAAAAAAAATTGGCGGACACGGAATAAAAGAGTCGCCACTGAACGTTATTTATCCCGATGAAGGGAAAAGAAACGATCGAAGAAACCTAAAAAAGGAGAAGACATGGTCATCGCAACCATAGTCTGGGTTCGGGAGTCGGTTACTCGAGGGGAAGGTATTAGCACCCCCACGCGTCCATCGTACTCGATGGGATCCCTGCTTGTTGTCTAATCAAAGGGTGAGTTATCTAAAGCCTACTACTAAATGGAAACGGGAAGGGAAAAACAAAAACGGACTCGCAAGGATCGTCACAATCCTATGCCTACATATCTTCATGGACGAATGAAGAATCAGAGTCGACGTAGTTCGATGGACTACGCACTAATGGGGGGATGTTACTCTCCAAGACATCATCGTCTTGTGCCTATGTATCCTCAATCTAACCAGAGAGAGGAAATCAGAGCAGTCGTAGTTCGACTTACAAGGTCATTGTGTTTTTTTTATGAGCGACGTTAAATTCGCGTCCGACAGTTAGGGTCGATGCCTGTTTGCGACTGAACGGAAATAACGTGCTCTTTTCTGAAAATGATTTGAAACCCAACAATCCTGAAGGATAAAAATGATTTGAACTTGGTTTGTGTTTTTTAGACATAAGTGGATTAAAGTTAGTTTGAAACTCGCATTGCACTAAAGTCTATGACATAGGAGCGAATGCGTCGCATGGTCGCCCCCAATGGGACGTATGCTAAACACTCTAGAAGAGTGAAGGGAGACCCCTCATTCTTCATTTCCTATGTACTTAAGGCTTATGGCGCACAATGCTCGTTGTATTTATTAAATGTTTTGGACTTATTTTTGAGATGAGAAAAGAAGACTCAAAGGTTGAAAAGAAAACACTAATGGGAATCTGAAAATCCTAATCTTATAATACAAAATGACCCTAAGGTCTATCCTACTCCAAGCTTAATCAAAGATTAAGTTGGACTAGGGAATCCTAAGGGAACATGCAAAAGCAAATCTAAGAATTAAACAAGTCTTAAGACTTAGGGAAGAAGAAAGAAGTAAGAGATGAAGAAGAAGATGCAACAAAGTGAACAAACATGGAAGTTCAACTCAAGAAGCAAAGCAACATGGAAAACATCATACTCATACAAATCAATCACCAATCATCATGTCCAAGCAAACAAGATTATGCAAGACAAAGTGTTCAAACACACTCAAGTGATCTAGAATTCCATAATAGATGCAACAAGACATAGAATAATGATAGATGATACCAAATGAGGTGAGATACAAGATAGGAAAACAAGCACATCGTGTCATAACAAACACAACTCAAAAGTCTAATTAAAATCACAAAGGGCTAAGACGCGCATTATATTCACCCACAAACAATTATCATTCATAACTTGCATGCAAATCACAACTTCAAAGAAGTAAACATGCAAGATGAAGGTATGAATCCAAAAGGGGCAGCAAAGTAAATCCATGAACCATAATCAAACTTAAATCATCCAAGGAGGAGTATCAAGTATCATACTCAAAGCATATGTCAAAACTAGGCATGCATTCAACAAGATCAAGTCCAAGATGATTCACATGTTCTATACAAGTAAGACAACACAAAAGAAGGTCAGTGCATCAAGAGCCAAGGAAAATTAGAACCTTAAACATTTATTATTAAGTCAAGAAAGAGTATCAAACATCAAAAAGATCCATGTCACACAAATGCTCCAAGACTAGGTCAAGATGTGTACATTAACATGCTCAAAACATCACCAAATGGGAGCATCAACCAAAAATAGTAAAATGATCAAATAAAATCCCAAAAAATAAACAAAGCAAGTTCAAACATCCAATTAAACATGTACAAAAGATGGAATCCAAATAGGCTCAAGAACATGTTCAAAATGGACCAACAACACAAGGTAAGCAAATAATCGAGGATGCATCGAGGGTCAACAAAAGTCAAATGGAAAGTCACTTAAAGTAACTCAAACCAACCTCAATCAAGCATAAAAACAACCCTTAATGAGTGCCTAAGTGTGGCTAAAAAATCAGCCTCAAATGATGGGTAAAAGCCAAGAAATCTCCTAACCCTAGATGAAGGGTATCATTGGAAATACACTCACAAGAAAAATCCAAATAAAATAGGAAATTAAATGGAAAAAATAAAATAAAAATAAAGCAAAAAAATTAAGACATTAAATGACCTAGAAATAATATTTTTGTATTTTTAAAATGATTTTAAGTAATTTAGATAAAATGAAATCAAAGAAGTAAATGAAAGAAAATAAAAAAGAGAAATAAACATGGTGGGGGTGTGAAAGCAAATCTGAGTTGAACTGAAATCATATGTCCAACACATTTGGGCTGAAAACCAAGGGGGTGTGAATATCAATTATGGTGGGCCTATAACCCAAAACACACAAGAAAAACAAATAAAAATATGATTTAATGAAACGGTGCGTATTGGACTGGACACCTCATCATTCAACATCCACGCGTGCAAGTCAGCTGAACACGTCAGCCATTGACCAAAGACCTAAGACGCCGGAGCTAGGGCTCCGGTCGTCTTCTCCAGCAACGACGCCGGAGTTGCAGGTCATCAAACCACCACCAAACAACGCAAACCATACATCATTCTCAAGGGTTTCTCACGCTGGTCACGAATCCATCATCAAAAATGATTTTATACAACATTAACATTATGAATCGAAGCAAGCAAGATTTTATGTCAAACCTGAAACTTCAGTATACAAGCACAAAAAGATTACAAACATTGCCTACAACTTGGTAGGACTTCAGAACAACATACTACATGCTTAAGAGCTTAACAAAATGAGAATATTACCTCACGGTGAGCTTTGAATACCTCTTTTCCACGTGTGAGCAAGCTTCAAATTTCCCCCTTTAGCTCCTATGGATCCCCAGAAGTGTGAATGAACCAAGAAAAATGGAGGAGAAGCTCTAGAAAATCAAACCCGATAGTGAGAAAAATTTGAGAGAAATGTGTGAGTGCTAGGGTTCTTTCCTTCAGAAATGAGTGGCTGCTTCCAATGGATTAGGGTTTTAGAGGTTTTATATGGATGGTTTGAGGTTAAAAGGTGAGTTTCACTGTGGTAAACTTGTGGTAACAGATTTTGATGGAAAACTTGGAAAATGGAGGGTGGTGATGTTGTCACGAGCTTGGCACACTCATGTGGTGTTGTTGTGATTATATTGTGATTTGGAGAGAGAGAAAAGGATTCAGAGAATGTGAGTGGAATGAGAATTCTTGTAGTGAAAGTTTTGGAATTTTGTCATTTTCCTTTTATGGCAAAAAAACTTCCAAATGGTACAAGGTTGGTACATGCTTTGTGTGGCTTATTTTGGTAGCATTTTGGTAAGATGTTTTGGCAAGAAAATGAACAAGGGATCGTGCGGCTTGGGTAGGGCATGATGTTGTAGAATTGGTGCAAGAGATGATATTTCCGTGCATGAAAATCTTCAAGTTCAACCCACCATAACTCATGGGGTTTTTGCCCAATTTAAGCAAATGAATGCTCTTTGGAAAGCTTGCATTTCATAGAGCAACTTTGGTGTTCAATAAAGATTGAAATGATGTTTGGAAAGTGATGAAAATTGAGGTAGAACATTCATACTTCAAGCTGCCCCAAAATCAAACCTCAAAAAATTCTAAGTGTTGGAAATTTGGCATGAAAAATCATGAACTTGTGAACACCATAACTTTGTCAACTTTGATCCAAATGAAGACTTCTAGTAATGGTTGGAAAGCTTAGATCAAGGCCTACAACTTTGATGCTTGAAAAATATTGAAATGAAGTTGGGATCATGATGAAAAATGCCATGGAAAGTAGTCAAAAATTCTGTCCAAAACTTAGTGAAAATTTCACTAAGTTATCAACTTCAAAGTCCTAACTTGGGAAGATCATATCTTGAGCTCCACACATCCAATGAGGGCATTATAGTACTCAAAAGAAAGCTGAGAGAATGCTCTACAACTTTGATGTTGGGGGAAAATTGAAATGAAGCCTAGAGAATGGAGAAAATTGACCAAGAAGTTGACTAATTTTAGGCTAGAGCTTTCCAAAAATGGAAACTCTCTAAAACCCTAATTTTCCATAAATGGTAAATTTTCCAAATTCTTGATTTTTGATGAATCCCTTGACATTTCTTAATAAAAATCCATCCATTGATCACATTTGATATGATGAACAAGAATTTGACCTCAAAAAGTCAGGAGTTGACTTTTTCACTGCACAGTTGACTTTATCCCCAATTCTCCTGATTTTCAATCCTTTGATCAATTGAAAGCCTTCTGATTCAAATTGATGGTCAATCCTCATTCCTAGGCACCTTGGGATATGTGGAATACCATGGCATCAAGCCTTCCACAAGGAATCATAAATAAACTAATTTTATGCAAAACCCTAATTTTGGCCCCAAATGTTAGGAGGAATCGACCCAAGCTCCAAACTCAAATTCCTCTGATTATGATGTAGGATCTCTTAAAAAAAGATGAATTGTGCATCATGATAATGATAAAGCTTCAAAAATCTTGCCCATTGGAGTGTTATACCCAAGAAATCCAAAAAACCTAACTTGAGAATCAAGCTAGGAGGATGTGTCCAGTGCTTCAATTGATTATGAGACATGTCTTGATAAGGTGAGGGCCTTGAGGCTTTTGAGGGAGCCCCAAGGTTAAAAAAATAAACTCAAGTTTTCCTTTGGAATAGATGCTCTTCTCCTTGAAGACCAAGTCAAGATACCCTGATCCCTTGTCTAGAACCAATGACATGCACAAATGATGATGCAAAATGAAATGAGACATAAGCCAGTTATTGTTAGAAAGAGGATGGCAAATTTTGGGGTGCTACACAATGGATGAATTAACCCAAATTTCTTTAACAACATTTGGATAAGTAAAACCACAGAGCATTTCAAAGTATCCATTCCAACCTTGTTCAGAAACAGTCTTCCAGAAGTTAAAACCTAGCTTAAACAACTATTCAAAATCCACAAATTTTTCATTGATGACAACTAGTTGATTCGGTGAAGAATTGACTAGAGAATTCATCTCAGGTTTGGTTTGATCAACACAAATTAAAAGAATATAAAGAAAATAAATGAACAAGATTCTAAGCACAGAAAAGGTGACAAGAAATGATGTTACACAAAGACAAGGGATAAATACTATAGATGTAATAAAAAGAAAACATCATTACCCAAAAGTCCTTACCCAAAAAATTTCTTAAACACACTAGATGATTCTCAACTTTATGGAAATAATTAAGACAAGGATTTCAAAAACATTTTTACTTAAACTACTTAACAGAAGCTGATAAGTGCTAAATTGTAGTAAATTCTAATGTGAATAATTAGCACTTATTAACTTGTTTCAATTGATTTTCATTCATAAACCTCAACTTTTGTGTATGTTTTAGGTAATTTATGTTATATGTGTAATCATGTACATATCTTGAGTTTGATTGTCTTTATCTCATTTTTTTGTAGGTATTCAAGCAATGATATTTTGTCATTCTCTTGTAGAGCATAGAATACGCTTTTCGGCGCTTTTTACCGTGCTTAATTCGGAGTTACGGTGCTAAAGTTGTGATGGAAGCAAGATACATTTTTCTCCATGATGTCATGTTCGCAGTGCGAACACAAAGTGAAGCCAAGGCGAGGCAGTTTACTATTTTGGCAGTAGCAATTGTGGTCAGTGTTCGCAGTGTGAGGCCAAGGCGAGGAGGTTCATTGTGTGAGCTAGAGCTCGAAGTGCGAGCCAAGATATTTTCAATAAGGCGGTTTAAGTGCAAATTCTGCCAGACAACGTGCAATAAAGTTAAGTTCGTAGTGCGAGAAAGGAGTTTGTTGTGCGAACTTGAAAGATTTAGTTTTGTATATATAGAGTACTTCTTAGATATTTTAGATATATTTTGGGACTTTTTGCACCCAATTGATCAGAAAACATTCTTTAGTAGAGTTAGCTTAGAAACAACACATGGAGGATGCATCTTGACGATCCGGAGTCGAATCCACTTCAATCGGAGTTGACGAACCGTGAGATGTTTGTTCTTCTTCCTTCTTCTCTATGTATTTTTCATTTGTTGGGGTTGTTGTATGTAATTTTACTTTGATTGTATGTGTATTTATGGATCTTTGTATAAAATCTCTTTTACAACTTTTAATCGATGTCATCTTTGCTTTACTATCTATCTTAATGGGTTTGGATCGGTATAGACATATACTTTTTGAACTCGGCCTAAGATGAGAGTCTATTCTCTGTGGGAAATGGTCTAATATTCACATGTGTGTCGGATCTTAATGCTCCGTGTTGTTTAGTTGCATAAAACACCACCTCCGAGAGAATGCGGTTGATCTCTCAACATTTACGTTAAACATACCCTCTTGTTGTGAGCGATATGTGGGGATTTTGACGAGTGATTTAGGTTGCATGCATTTGATCCATAGATATTTTTAGTACATGATGGGTAGAATGAAATACAACTCATGACAAGTTTTCTCATGTCTTGAGAATGTATTTATTTTCTTGTCATAGGTTTTTTCCTTTTTCATTTTTCTTTCCATAAAACCATTTAAACCCAAGCTTATAGGTGTAGAGTGTAACACCCTAAATTTCCCCCGTAATTTTTTTAAATAAAACATCAGAGTAATTAAATCAAACACACGCAACTTAGGATGTTATGACCAACATACAAAAACTACTCATTAGACCGACTATGTAACACATATATTTTTGTATAATCATAAAAACCTGAACATGTCTAAATGTTACTTTTATTGCAGCTGAATAATAAAAATCATTTATCGTCTCATGGTATATATAAAAGTTATCATGGAATTCCAGAATTCATAAAAATAATAACTAAATGTAATAAGAGAGATGTCCACAGATATCAAAGAAACTGTAAATCAAAAACGTGTTCCCACGACTCCCCAGTGTTACAATTAGAGCAGACGCCAAACTATAGAGAAAAGGTTAGGAGACTTGATCTTCAAATCACATCTTAACGTACACAACAAGTAATAATCACATACCTTAACATATTAGCCATAAAAAATATTGGGAAACTGGTTCACCTAATTATACCATGTTAAAGTTTGGTTCATTAGCTTTCCAACGCTTTAAACGGTTCGTTATTTGGATATACAGTTAAAAAGTTATGATCAAAATCGTATTTAACATTTTTTACAAAAGCTGAGTGCACGAGTCGACGCATGAGAGCTTCAGGTCGACGCATGTTGTTCCTATTTTCAAGTTATTCATTTCTGTAAGCTTCAGGTCGACGTACAGGATCTTCAGGTCGACGCATGCTGTTCCGAACTTCAAAAATCAGTTTTTAAAAAAAGCACTTTCACACTATCTTATCATACCAGAACCAATGCTACAAAATTCCATCATCATAGACTCAATTTTGTACTAAATTAATATTCTAAAACTTAATCATCCCTTGTTTTATTCATGGATTAACATCATATCATCATCAATTTCATACCTATGACTCAAACCTTCAAAACTCAACAATGCAGGAAACTTATCAACAATCCAAAACAGACTATCACACATATAGGCAAATGAAAATTCATCACATATCTATAGATTAAACAATATCATCATCCATTAATCTAAAACAATCATAGCATAGAAAACACCACAACCTACAAAGTAAGGACTTAAACCCTTACCCACTATTCAACATATTACCCCTTAGAAAATCAGAACCCCACCCTTGTCTTAGATTGATGAGCTTTTCCCTTCTCTAATGGAGTTCTTCCCTCTTCCTTGCCCTAGCCATTTTCATCTTCAGTTCCATACGATGAAAACTGACTCCCATATTCTCGAATTCCCTTTATAAAATCCTTCAACTATGGTTTACCTCATTTACCCTCACTCATCCTCATACAATTACTACCTTCCCCTTCAAATCTCTACACATCTAATATTTCATTTTATTTTATTTCATTATATTATTATTATTATTATTATTATTATTATTATTATTATTATTGTTGTTGTTGTTGTTGTTGTTGTTGATCCCATCTAATTAAAATAATAATAATAATTCCCAACAATTATTTAATTGAATTAATATCCACCTAATATTAAATAATTAAATAATTATCACTAATATTTCTATTTAATTTTACTTCTCACACCACCAATCTCTACTCAAATACTCACACACTTCTCCACCCTTAAGGTCTACTCTTAAGGTTACTACCCCACACCAAGGGTATCCCGAAACACAACAAAACACACATAATCACATTTATACACACAACTTCACATAATTAAATTACGAAAAATAATTTAAAATAAAACGGGGCGTTACAACTCTCCTCCACTTAGAATATTTTCGTCCTTGAAAATTATCTGACGCAAATAACTCAGGATACGACTCTCGCATCCCGCTCTCCAATTCCCAAGTTATATTTCCTCCGGGAGCGCCTCCCCACGCGACCTTCACGAGAGCAATCTCCTTGCCTTGCAACTATTTCACTTCGGGACCATCAATTCTCACAGGTAAGGCCTCCACAGTAAGGTTATCCCTTACTTGCACATCGTCCATCGAAATCACATTCGACGGATCTGGGGTGTACTTCCGCAATTGAGAAACATGTAATACATCATATAAATTAGAAAAACTCAGTGGCAACGCCACTCTAAAAGCAACGGCTCCTACTTGCCCAAATATCTGATATGGACCGATAAACTAAGGAGTGAGCTTCTTCGACTTCAAGGCACGTCCAACACCGGTCACTAGAGTGACTCTCAAGATTACATGCCCCCCTTCCTGGAACTCAAGATCCTTCCTCCTCTTGTCATGATAGCTTTTCTGTCTACTCTGAGAAGCTTTCATTTGTTCCCGAATCAGTTTCACTTTCTCCGTAGTTTGTTGGACTAATTCAGGTCCAAGCACTACACTTTCACTTGGATTCAAGCCAACACAAAGGCGTCCTGCATCTCCGACCATACAACGCTTCAAAAGGTGGCATCCCAATACTAGAATGAAAGCTATTGTTATAAGTGAATTCAATCAACGGCAAGTGACTGTCCCAAGCGCCTCCTTGTTCTAGAGCACAAGCCCTCAACAAATCTTCTAACGACTTAATAGTCCTCTCCGTCTGACCATCCGTCTGTGGATGATAAGCCGAACTCAGCCACAAGTTAGAACCCAGCGCCTCTTGCAAACTCTCCCAAAATCTGGAAGGGAACCTCAGATCTCTATCCGACACAATGCTCAACGGAATTCCATGCTACTTAACAATTACACGGATGTAGATCTCTGCCAACTTCTGCATATAAAAGCTGATGTTAATCGGAATAAAATGAGCCAAATTTGTCAGTATATCCACGACCACCAAAATAGTATCATGCCCTCTCGGAGTATTTGGCAATCCAGTCACAAAATCCATAGAAATGATGTCCCATTTACATTTTGGAACATCCAATGGTTGCATCAACCATGCAGGTCTCTGATGCTCAACTTTCAACTTCTAACAAGTCATACAATCATAAACAAACTGCGTAAAGCGCTTCATTCCTGACCACCAGAATATCTTCTTCAGATCTTAGTACATCTTAGTAGCTATCGGATGGATACTTAAGCTACTCCGATGACTTTCTTCTAAAATCATCTTCTTTAGTTCCACATTATCGGGAATACAAATTATATTCCTAAATCTCAACACACCTTGTTCGTCTACTTTGAAATCGTTCTCGGCAGCTTGATCATCTCCAGCCATCAAGTCCACCAACTTCACATCCAGTTTCTGATTATCTTTAATTCTAACAAGAAAATCATTGTTGATTGTTAGTATCCCCAACTTCACACTCTGATGTGTTAATTCACAGACTAAACTCATGTCTCTAAACTGTTCTACAAGCTCCAACTCTCTAACCATCATTGTTGACATGTGAAACAACTTCTGACTTAAAGCATCAGCCACAACATTAGCTTTACCGGAATGATAGTTCAAGCCGAAATTATAATCTTTCAAAAATTCCAACCATTTATGTTGCCTCATGTTTAATTCCTTCTGATCAAACAAGTACCCCATGCTTTTATGGTCACTGAACACTTCGAACCTATAACCATACAAATAATGTCTCCAGATTTTCAATACAAAGACTACTACAGCCAACTCTAAGTCATGAGTAGGATAGTTTCTCTCATGAATGCTCAACTGTCGGGAAACATAAGCCACAACTTTTCCATCTTGCATCAACACACCACAAAAACCCATCAATGAAGCATCGCAGTATACTACAAAAGGTTTATTTGGTTCAGGCAAAACCAAAATCGGAGTTGTAGTCAACCTCTTCTTCAACTCTACGAAGCTCTTCTCACAATGAATATCCCATACGAATGACTTACCCTTGCAGGTCAGTTGAGTTAGCGAAAGTGCTAACTTGGAAAAACCTTCAATGAATCTGCGGTAGTAACCAGCCAACCCCAAAAAGCTTCGAATTTCTATAACTGACTACGGAGTTTCCCATTGTAGAACTACATCTACCTTGGAAGGATCCACTACAATACGATTACCTGAAATAGCATGACCAAGGAAGCTAACCTCCTTCAACCAGAACTCACACTTCGATAGCTTAGCATAAAGATTCTTCTCCTTCAGAACCTGCAACACAATCCTCAAATGCTTCTCATGCTCTTATTCTAACTTAGAATAGATCAGAATGTCATCAATGAACACTACAATAAACTGATCTGAGTAATTATGAAAATTTTGATTCACATACTGAAATTCTAGTATGCAGATCTCAGATGTCCTGAGAGATGTCGAGACATTTGATCTCTGCTTCAAACACAATGATAATAAGGAGCAGAAAAATGCAGAAAATAAACAAACACACAATGATTGTTAATCCAGTTCGGTGAACAACAACACCTACATCTGGGGGCTACCAAGCCAGGAATTAAATCCACTAGATAGTATTAATTCTAAGCTAAACAACCTCTGGTTTACAACTTATCACTTAATCACTACCCGTGCTTAATTCCTACCTAAGACACTTCCTAGGTATGAGACCCTTCTCAATTCCCTTTCAATCACAGCAGTGACAGAAATTACAACTCAATATAAACAGTCCAGCTCTAGTATCAACATGACACAAAAGAGGCTCACAAATACAAACCCTAAACTCACTAGGCAACAATGTATTTTTCCATATTTTTCCTAGGTTAAATCCATCCTATTTATAACCTTAAACATGACTGGATTTGGGCTTCAAAAACGCAGCAATTCTGTTCCATAAAATCTGCAATTAATTCTCCTCTAGAATATTTTCTTAAATCCTAAGTTTCCTAAAGTGTATCCATATTTAGAAACATCATCTTCAAATTCTAATCAGAATCTTTGATTCCTTAATCTTGGACGCTACCTAGGAAAAACAAATAGTCCCAGAATAATCTGAAATCTGGAATTTAAAATAGCATAATTAAAACCTGAAAAAGTAACAAACAAAGATGTCGAATCATCATGATAGGACATCTTGTCCAACATCTTGATCTTCAGTTAGTTCTTCACACTACAATAAAAAAGGAGATTTACGACACTTGAGTTGCGATAGTTATCACAAAACCGTCCTTATTTCTGGATTGCGATGGTTGTCACGACAGTTAGGGTCAACTGTCGTAGAATTTTTGCGACATTTATCAAAAAACCGTCCTTATTCCTGGACTACGACAGTTCTCACGATGGTTTGAGCCAACCGTCGCAGATTTTTTAGGCATGTTGTATAAAATAATTGCGACAGTTACCAAAGAACCGCCCTCTTTCCACACTCGCGGCAGTTAAGGCAAACTGTCGCTATTACTTTAGCCAATCATAATCACTATTTTTTTATTCCTTTAATTTCCCACTTTTTTCTTTCATTTTTATTTTCCAACCTTTTCAATTTTATTAATTAATTTTAATAAATAATTATTATAATTATTTATTTAAAGCATAATAACAATATCTATACTACAACATTCTATAACTAGTGACAGGTCTAAAACTATTTGTTTGTAGAGACTAAAAATTTATGTATTTTAAATAAATAAATGACTATACAAATTTATAAAATATAATTATAGTAATAAATTAAACTCAAAATACATAAATTTTTTAGAAATTATAGTTAATTTTATTAAAATATTTTATATATCAAAATTAAACTATAAAAATTAAAATACTATCTATACTCAAAATAAAACTTTAATTTAAAAAAGAAAAATTTAACTCAAAATATTATACCCAAAATTAAAGTATTAAAATTAAACTATATATCAAAAAATTAAACTATAAAAATTAAAATACTATATATACTCAAAATAAAACTTTAATTAAAAAAAAAATTAAACTCAAAATATTATACCCAAAATTAAAGTATTAAAATTAAACTATATGTCAAAAAATTAAACTCAAAACTATATACCCAAAATTTATGTTTCACGACGGTGAACCATCTCGTCGTTCTCCCATTCCCTTCACAAAGGTCGCGACGGTGATTTCACCCGTCGTCCTCCATAATATCTTTCGCGCTAAAACAGAATATTTATTCCATTTTTATGTTTTTTTTCTCTTCTTTTTCACTCGCCGCTTACGCCCTTGGAGAAAGAGGGAAACTAACATTTTTCTCAGTCACTCACGCCGTCACTGCGAATCACCATGAAAGCAACCACCATCAATTCGAATCAGGTTTGTCTTCTCAATCGAATAACTGCAAATCACCATAATTATAGAAATGTTCCTCTCTTCAATCGATATTCTGTCGGGAAACTCTGTGGAATCTTTGAAAGGGTTTATACTAGGTTTTACATATTTTCTATTTGTAATTGAAGAATTTTGTGTTTTAGGTTGAAGCTAGATGTGAGAGAATAAGATATTCACTTGGTTGTGTTCAAATTATACCTTATGTTCTTGATGGTCTCAAGCTGTAATTTCTTGATTTTATGCTCATTATAATGCCCAATACATGTTTGATAAAATGCTACTGAGAAAAATATACTACATTATTTTGCTTTAATGGTTTGCTGCTATTTTTTTCATGTAAGAGCTTGTTTGGGTGTTTAGGAGTGAATTAGGTTATTTGCTTAGGTCAAAATTTCTCAATATTCTGTTATAGGGTTCCCTAATCTTGGGGTTGAGTGGCAGAAAATGGAAAATACCGATCTACGAATAGCAATGGGCATGAAATCTAATCAGAAAGGTGTGCACATTAGAATAATTGACCCTACTTCTCATGAATCCAAAGGTTTTGAAACCGTCTGATGTTATCCTTAGCATTGATGGGGTTGATATTGCCAATGATGGAACACATGATTTTTATTCTTTAGTTTCGTCATACATTTATGCATGCAGTGCAGTTTATATTTGTTTAGCTAGCTAACTAGTATGAACATGTTTGAGTTTTAGAAATTTCTTAGCAGAATGAGAGCAATTCAAGGAGCACTAATTGTAGCATCAAGTATACATATTATTTTGGGATTTAGTCAAATTTGGGATATTTGTTCTAGGTAAATAAAGCCTTTATTTTAAAGTCAAAGAGTGAAAATTATTATATAAATATGTAGTATTATCAAATATGAAAGTATTTATGTCCTTTTTCATTTAATGCGGATTCTTCAGCCCTCTTGGAATGGTTCTAGTAATTACATTAGTTGTTTTGGATTATTTGACAGAGGCTTTCCTGTGGTATAGTAAAACACCGAAACCACATGACTAGTACTATATATAGTCTTTAGAATATCTAAATATATTTTTTTGTCTCATATATTGTTGTTCATTTATGTTGTTCTGTCCTTTCTCAGGCGGGGACTTGTGTTGAAATTGGAATTCCTATGCTAATCTTGTTTATAATCTTCTCCAGCTATGCACTTTTTAATAAGGACGAGAATCAAGTTCCCAGGGAATTGGTAACAAAAGTTGGTGAAGTGTTTGAGACAATTTTACTTGAGGTAAATTATCATCTTATCTCAAATGTTCTTCTAGTTATTTGGTTTACTACAAATGATTAGTTATTTGGTTTACTACATATGATTTACTTATTTGGTTTACCACAAATGATTTGGTTATTTGGTTTACTACAAATGATGTTAGGTTTTAGGGTGTCTGAGTATGCAAACAAAAAGACCTGACTATGTTGTTCTCATCATTACGATTCCACTACTGGTGGTTTTGAAGCTGGAATTTCCAAGGACAGACAGACCTGTGAGCATGCTCTACTTTCTTTCATTATCGGTGTGAAGCAAATGATCTCCTGCTGTAACAAGGTGATTGAAATTTTCAGCCTCTTTTGTATTTGATATTTTCATGATTTATGTATACAAATACACATTATTTTTTATATTGAACAGATGGATGCAACTACACCCAAGTACTCGAAGGCTATGTATGATGAAATCGTGAAGGAAGTTTCATACTATTTGAAGAAGGTTGGGTACAATCCTGACATAGTTCCATTTGCTCCCATCTCTGTTTTGAGGGAGATAACATGATTGAGCGCTCTACAAATCTTGACTGGTACAAGGGTCCAACCCTTCTTGAGACCCTTGACAATGTCAATGAGCCTAAAAGGTAATGATACTATTTCCTTGCCTAGTGTAATAATATTATTTAGAATAATTCCATGTTTAGAAACATTGTAATCCTACAATTCAGGTGATGACAAAGAAATGATCTTAGATAATTCATTTTATAGATTTTTAAAGTATGGTTTTCCACCAGCTGGCGGCTGGGATTTAGGTATTGATCGGTTAACAATATTATTAACTTAATTCCAAAATATTAACATTCTTTGTTTTCTCCCTGTCTCTATTTCTATCAATTTTAATGCTCACTTTTTTTGGAAATATCTTATAATCCGATGTCCTTTTGGTGACATAAGGTTCTTCTATTCCCTGCAATGAAACCTCAATTTTGAGTTTTCCCCAAAGCAGTGTTAAATCAGCTACATGTTTATTCTGCTTCAAACCATTAAGCATGTTTTGTCTACTTTACTTCTTGGCATTTTCAAGGAAAGTGTGAACACAATTAGAGGTGTACATATTAAATCCATATTTATGGATTGAATTTCAAAACTGTTTGGTTTTTGACAAACGGGTTTTTGTTAGACTGATTATCCAGATTTTCTTCTTTGGAACTAGTTTGGTTTTTTGACAAACTGGTTTTGAACCAATTCAAAAAAATTTCTTTGTTTTAAAAGCAATCAAAACCAAACGTGTGCCATGCCAACTTGTGAGGGTATATGATTCACATGTCTCACTTTTTGTCAAGTAGAGATTTAGCACAATTCTACATTTACATTGTGTGTATGTGTACTTGTTCTACCTTTACCATAACTTTATATAGGTCATGATATGTGTGTATGACATGTCTGTATTACTTGTACATCTTAACATTGGTTTCAAATTGTTCATAACTATATAAATATATGTATATATTAATAATCATCTTTATTGAAAG
This sequence comes from Lathyrus tuberosus, assembly GCA_022829125.1. Classification (NCBI taxonomy): domain Eukaryota; kingdom Viridiplantae; phylum Streptophyta; class Magnoliopsida; order Fabales; family Fabaceae; genus Lathyrus; species Lathyrus tuberosus. The sequence continues at coordinate 255,671 of JALAZF010000762.1, forward strand.
ATTATTACAATAGTTGTATTTATATATACATGCCAATATTCTATATACTTAATATGGGAGAATTAGTTCATGAAGTTGAATATTAGAGATCAGTACCTTTATTACTATTCTGTAATTCTAATTCTAATTTGACGTTAAGAACCTTTCTAATGCCAATGAGTTTGTATCTCACTTATCTAGGGATGGTTCTTTATGACTTTAATGTAGTGATGATATTATTCCTAAAACCATAGAGAGATGGTTGGGAGTTTTTGACCACCTGTATTTTACACTATATCTCAATATTTTTCATCTTGTCTTGTTATGGCTATTAAACATGCAGATGAATAAAGTTGTCAAACATCCAATAAGAACTTATAAAGCTATCTTCCATTGCAAAATTATCTATTTTTGGGTTCAATTTCAGATGGTTCGTCTCAGGATTTTTCAAATTTTGTTCGATTTCACTCATTGTTCGTCACAACATTCCTCATATTAGCATTTTCAAGTAAGTTCCATTATCTTTCCTCTTCTTATTAGGTAGCGCATAATAGTTGATTTCCTCACACATGCACAAGTCACTAATATGAGTGTGTCAAGTACATTTCTTATTTCTTTTGATCTTGGTTTGTAAGTTGGAACAAATTCAAGGTGGTAACTTGAGCATGTGTTCCATATAAAAAGTTTCAGACAATTATATGATAAAAGGCTTAATAATTATGAAGCAATTATGAATAATTATAATGTGTTTGGATCAATAAATTTAACCTGCATTTGTTGTTATACAAGTTTTGGTACTATACTTATTCCTGTTTTATTTATGCTACAGGCAAGATGTTTGAAGCTTCAAAAATGGCTTGTTGAGTTGGGTTGGTGTCGAGATCTTCAATCATTTTTTTTTGTTTTTCACAGGCATAACAGGTGGTTGATATGCATTGAAGTTAATCTTTGAGTCCATGTTTTCTTTGTGTTATTTAGTCCATGATGTTGATTTTGAATTAAACTTCAATGTAGGATAGTGTTGGAACGCCCTGGATATGGCTATGCAACCTACTCCATTGAATTGCTATCATCCTTACCTGTTGAATGACAGATCAAGCGGTTGGTGGTTGCTATGAAGCTGACTACATGTAGCAGGATCTCCATTATTGAAAACAAAGAATTATTGGTAATGACTTCATGCATACAAGATCTGCTGTTAGATGACGTACTAATTGGATCTATATCTTGCTATCCAAAATAATAAGTGGCTAGTTAGGCTTCTTCTGATATTTATAATGTAATATTAAACTTTCCTCCTAATAGCTGTACTACAACAACCGGGATGCCACGTGACTGGTTGGTGAGTGTGAGGGAGAAAAAAGTGGAACTTAGACATGACCAAATATATAGGAAAGATATAGGTTGGCTTCAATGTTCAGATAGGTCAATAAGGTAGAAAATTAATGTTTATTACTGTTTTATGATATAACAATAACACACGTGTCTTGAAAGAAATGTTAGCCAACCAACTATTCAACAAAAAATATTTTGGAAAAAAATGCCATTATTGATTGAAATGTTAGCCATGAAATCATCTTAAGATGTTTGTTAGATAAGTGATTAATGAGATGTTGAATCGTTAAACCCAAACAATCTTTATATTTTAGTTGATTAGTTGTTGAATCTATCTTTTCTGGATGTCTAATTTCTATCTAATGCCTATTGCTGGTTATTAGTGTTCTCTCTTTTATTTATTTTGGTTTTCTTAATTAATTAACTCAAGCATCTGTTAGGTTTCTAGGTTTTAATTGTTTTACTAACCATGAGACATTTGTTAGGACACCAAGTATAAAACAGGAATAAGTATAGCACCATTTTTGAGCAATTATGAATAATTATAGTTACTGTTTTAACAAGTATTTAATAGAGATTTTGTTATAGTGTTATACAAGTGTTTAATGGAGATTTTGTTTCTTTGTAAAATGTTTAGGGTCCTAGAGGAGTAGAGATACCAGCAGCAGCTCCTGCTGCTGTTCCACCAGTTAAAGCAGCAAAGCAAACCCAGTGAGTGACATAATTTATGCCTGACGTGTATCTATAGTTGTAATATGCTTAACTACTTTTTTCTGCACCAGAATGGCCAACGTGTCAAGAAGTATAGAGGAATGGGTTCCCTTGAAGCTATGACTCAAGGCAGTGATCAAAGGTACCTTGGTGATACAGCAAAGCTTAAAATTGCCCAGGGGATTGTTGGAGCTGTTAGAGATAAGGGTTCTGTGTTAAAGTTCATTCCATACACTGCACAAGCAGTAAGGTAAGGGTTTCAGGATATTGGTGCCAACTCTCTGTAGTCTGCACATGACCTTCTAAGATCCAGGGTGTTAAGGCTAGAGGTACGTTTGACCGAGTCGACTTGTTATTTATTTATTGCTCTGTTTATTAGCTTTAGCAGTCAATGTAGCTGCTTCATTTACACAATCAAAATAATTAATGTTGTTTGTTAACTGACTGCCAATCTTCTATTGAACTAACATACATAGTTTTTTTCATTAGCTTTTGTTTCCATGGTGATACTTGTGGAAATGGTAGGAAACTAGTAATAGGATTAGGTAACTCTAGAATTAAAAAAGCCTTGTATTGTAGTGCCTGGTAGATGAAAATCCATTTCTGCTGTACTGTCTTGTAGCAGAATTTTTCTGTTTGTTGTTCTGTCATGTATGGGGTATAGGATATGGCCATCTCTGATATGAGTTGGATGTGGTATTTCTTGCATGAGTTTTGTAACATTTTGGCATGTCTTATGCCCTTTCAACTACCACAAGGTATTGAAACTCCATTAGTTTATCTGAATAATGCTTGATCTGCTTTTGTCCAGGTTTGTACCGGAGCATCACAGGTTGAAGGAGGAATTCATGGGCTGGCTTCTTATGAAAAGAAATACTTTTGAAGTTTGAAACCATCATAAATGACAAGCTCGGTAGAAGCTGTTGTTGCAATTAGTATTAAAGAAGGATGCACTTTTGATTCAGCTCATATTAGTATTAAAGAAGGTTTCGACAAAGCAGTATTTGCGGCATCTGAAGCAGTTCAGAAGATGGTTACAAAATCAACAAACAATGTCATGTTTATTTTCTGATAAAATTTGATTTTTATTGTAATGTCTTTGTGTCTCTTTGTTATTCTTGATTTGATATATAGAGTTGGTGCATTCAAAAGCTTTTGAGGCCAACTGTGAGTTTTTAGTTAGAAAAATTGTGTAGGATTTGGTTCAGTTTTACTTCATTCTTTATTGTGGATATTGATAATTTTTTTGTTTAATAAAATTATAAATTTTCATTGTATTTCGTATTGATTGAATTGAATATTGTAATGTAGCAATTTTTATTTTTTAAAAATAAATAAATAAAATTACGGCGGTTCTAAACCGTCACTATTTTAAATGAAATATATAATATATAATTGTGGCAGTTAAAACTGTCGTTATTTACAATGAAATATATATTATATAATTATAGCGGTTACAACCGTCATAATAATATATTGGAGACGGTTTGAAACACCTTCGTAGAAAGTTACGGCAGTTGGAGCGACAGTCTTACAAACCATCATAAAACATCCTCGCGACACATGTTTCTACGACATAAGAAAACCGTCGTGACTTGCAATTTGCGTCGGTTGTAACCGCCGTAATCTGCCAAAATTAACCGTCGTAATTTTCCAATTTTCTTGTAGTGTCATGTTAGAACATCTTGTCCAACATCTTGCTGTCAAGTTAGTTTTACCAAAATTGATGCCAACTTCAAGAGCTTGGACTCATCAATCTCCCCCTTTGGCAGATTTTGGCTAAAATTAACTAAATAAAACTTGCAGGCAGAAATACAGAGTCAGAGGCCAAAAGTCAGAACATCAGCAGCGGAAACACCAAAATACTAAATCCTCCCCCTCAATCAGTTACTTCTTCTTCTGCAGCAATGACTAGAACACTCCCCCTCAATGGCAGTGGCAGCAGTAATCAGTGGTTAGTAAAGTTAGTATTACTCCCCCTTTTTAGCCATAATATGACAAAGGTAGTTAAACTAACTAGATAACCAAACAATAAAATAAGAGATAAAAGTAGAAAACAAGCACATAAAGTGCTAAAAATTATCCCGGGCATTAATCCCTTACATAACCACACAAATAAAAATAAGACTACATTCAGATGTCATCTTCAGTAGCCTCATCATCCTCTTCCACTTCTCCAAGATCATCATCCTCTTCCTCTTCTCCAAGATCATCATCAGCCTCATCTTCAGCATCTTCAGCATCATCATTAACATCCATCTCATCTTCTCCAGCTACATCCTTCTCAGCATCATTAGTATCGGCTTCAGTTCCCTTGTCTTACTCAGCTGTCAAGGCCTATATTAACTGTTCAAGTTTACCCATCCTAGTTGTACTTGACTTGATGATGGCATCAAGATTCTTGCAGGTCTCCTTTAGCTGGGCAATGGTATTCGCCTTTGAAGTTCCAGGAACAGATGTTGGGGCAGATGTTGAAACAATATCTGGGACATGACTCCAGCAAAAATCTTATAATGCAATGTCAAGGGAGAATCCCTTTTCATTGCATAATCTGCAGTCACCAGTATACCAGGATGCTGCTATAGAATTATACCACAAATGAGGGAAGGGAAACAGATAGGCAACTTAATAGCAGTGGATGAAGCTTGCTTCAGAACTTGGTCAAATATATAAGCCCCAAAATCAAACTTTCTTCCTTTACCAACAATGTATATGAATTTTCCTAGCCCAGCAGATATGGTTGAAGTATGGTTGGTAGGCACCCAGTTAACAGTACCAATTCTATGTAGAATTGCATACTTCACACTGAGCTTCCTAGCTGAAAGCTTCCCTTTGCTTTGCCAATGCTTCACAGTATTACAGGTGATCTCCTGACACACCTAATCATCAGTATCTTCACATTCAGGTTGAGGTTCTACTGATCTTCCCAGAAACCTGTTGATCACAGTGGAGGAAAATGTCACAACATTTCCTCTGACATACATTTTCCTCTAGTCTTCGTTGGTTGCATCATCACAGCCTTCAGGAATGTTCATTACAAATTCCTTGACCAACTTCTCATAGTAGGACCCAAGTTTAGTGACTGTCTTCATCAGGTCTGCAGCTTCAATCAGCTTCAACACCTCTTTTCATTCTAGTGCATTCTTCCTCAGTTCCCTTTCCAAAGCGACTCTTCTTTGGTACACATATTGCCACTTCTCCATGTTTTCAGGATCATGGAAGGAGACGTTGTCCAAGGGAGCTTTAGGAAGAGCAACAAGCTTCTTCTTAGAAGCTGGATTCTTTACATGCATGATGTCCTCGACATCTTCTACAACATCATAGTCTGACTCAGTATCAGACTCAGCCTTTCACTTTCTCGACACAATAGCAACCTTGCTCCAAGGTTTATATGGTCCAACCACAGATTTCTTAGATATCTTGGTAGGAGTGTTTTCAGTAGCCACACCCTTACCTTTTCTTCTCTTCAGTCTCTTGGCCACACCAGGGTGGAGTCTCTTGGCAACGATTTCATCATCAGAAGGCAAGTCATCAACATTGATAACCTGATCAGCAGCCTTTCCAGCAGTACCCTCAGATGCTTGTTCCTTTGACTGAGATTCTTCTACAGATGGAGATGTTCCACCATCTGCTTCAACATCTCTTACCACCAAATCAGCAAGGGTGTACAGATACCCTTCTGACCTTTGATGATCATCCCCTTCAACAATATCCTCATAAACATTCTCCTTAGTCACTACCTCTGGTTCAACAACAGGAGCAGAGGTAGTGGGAAGAATCTGAGCCAGGGGTATAGTAATTCCAGCAACATTCACCCGACCCCCTAGATTTAAGGTTTTAGCCACTATTGTTCTGATCCTCCTATCCGTGTCAAATATTTATTTTTTTGTCCTAGGGTTAGAAAAAGCACCATAGGTATTTGAAGGATTACCTGTAGGAATGTTCTTAGATTTTCTTACAGGAAGTTTATCAGGCTTGCATGGCACCACAACCAAGAGGGCAACATAAATGGCATCTTCAGCAGACAACTTCCCAGACCTACCCATAGCTGCTGATGAAGAAACGGTTTCCTTCTTGTTTATCCCTCTAGAAGATTGTTGTTGAGACATCTTGGAACACTTGAGAGTAGGATTGGGTTTTTCTTCGAGCAGGAAGATGAAACAGTTTGTGAGAAATGGTGCAGTATGATGAAAATGTGTGTGAGAGCGGTTTAGATAAATTTGAAATGATTGATTTTGAAACCCTCTCTCTATTTGTTGGTAACATATATACCCTTGAATAGCATTCCCACAAATTAATTTCTCTAAACCCTCAAACAGGAAAAACCCTAATTTGCCCCTTAACATCTTGACCTGATTTTTGATACCATCAGTGATGCTCAAGTTGTCACAGGATAATGTCACGACATCTTGTGTGACATTATTCTTAATCAGCACCTGTCTCATCCCTATGAACTGAGAGCAACTATCCCATGTTGATATTCCTTCAGTTTCTATGGTTGAGTCATCAATGACAGCATAAGCACACCTCTTTCCTTCAAGATCATCAACCATTGAGTCCCTATGAAGAAGTTCCAGAATCCTTGAGGTAGTCATATGTTGCAGCTTCTTGTGTGACATCTTGGTTAACTTCCCAATATGCCATTCACCACTGATTCCTCCACCATCAATAATCAGATCTGAGGAAGGTTTCTGATGCTTCACATCATCTTTATTTGACATTGATGAGCACTCTATCTCTAAAGAAGTCCACACATAGTAATTATTTTTGGATCTGGCACCCTTCATGATAACTTTATCTTTATCATTCATAACCGGACACTCAAATTTGGTAAAGTTAACCTTGATACCTTGGTCACAAAGTTGACTAATACTTATCAAATTTGCAGTCAGTCCCTTGACAAGCAACACATTATCAAGTCTAGGTTGCCCAACATGGTTCAATTTTCCAACACCTTTAATTTTCCCCTTGGATCCATCTCCAAAGGTGACATAGTTGGAGGCATGTGATTCTATATCCACCAAATTTTTTTTGACACCAGTCATGTGTCTCGAACAACCACTATCAAAGTACCACCTCTCTCCAGCAGAGGCTCTTAGAGAAGAATGAGCTATTAAGGCCACATACTCATTCTTGGGAATCCACTTCTTTCCTGTTTTACCAACTTGCATCTTTCTGGGTTATGAACCAGACTTGGTATATCCATGTAACTTATAGTAGTAAGGTTTAATGTGACCATACTTACCACAATGATGACATTTCCAGTCCTGCTTCTTTTTGCCTGAAGGATTTTTCTGATGTCTGTGTTGATGTTGAGACATCCCTTTTGACATCTTCTAATTCTGTTTTCTTTTAGGCTGAGCAGAACTCAATGCTGGCTCCATTCTTTTGTTCATCACAACTTGGTCATTGTAACCAAGTCCTCTGATATCTCCAACGTCCCTCCCAAATTGAAGAATCTCATCTAACACATCAGAATTGTTGTTGAGCATTCTAAAAGTTTTGGTCATATTTTCAAGTTTAGAGTTGAGCAATACAACTTCCTCCTTTATATCAGAGATGATGTCAAGGTGCTTCAATCTTTCAGCCTCAAGACGGATGATAATACTATGCTGATCCTCTCCTAGATGACAAACTTCTGCACTTCTAGTGCACATCTCCCTGTAGGAGTTGGCCAGATCATTATATGATAGTTCTCCAATATCTGATTCTCCATCAGAGTCAAATACCCCTATAAGAGCAGAAACCTGTTTAGGTGATTCTCCTTCACTTGTAGAATCATCTTCAGACCATGATGTAGACAACCCTTTCTTCTCCTTCTTGAGAAAGGTAGGACACTCAGATTTAATGTGTCCAAAATCTTCGCATTCATAACACTTGATTCCTTTGCCTTTTCCAGCTTTCTCTTCATTTTTGGACTTTCTTCCAAAATCCCTCCTTTTGTTGTTGTCAGATGACTGAGTCTTGACATTTGCTCTTGACTCCCCTTCCATCCTCTTCAGGAATTGATTGTACTATTTTCCAAGAAGCACAACAGCCTTGGACAATTCTTCCTTGGAATTTGTCTTACCTTCATCTTGATTAGACACCAAGGCTAAGCTTTTCTTCTTCTCAGTTTTCTAATTTCAAAAGTTTGTATAGAACCCATGAGTTCATCTACCTTCAAGGTATTTATATCTTGAGCTTCTTCGATGGCAGTCACCTTCATGTCAAACTTCTTGGGAAGAGATCTTAGAATTTTTTGGACCAACTTAGCTTTTGGAATCTTTTCTCCAAGATCACTTGAAGTATTGGCTATATCAATGATGTTCATATGAAAGTCTTGAATACTTTCATCCTCTTTCATCCTCAAGTTCTCAAACTTGGTGGTGAGAAGTTGAAGTCTTGAAGATTTCACCCTAGAAGTTCCTTCATGAGCAGTCTTCAAGATTTCCCAAGCATCCTTGGCAACGGTACAGTTCTTGATCAACCTGAAGATGTTCTTGTCAACACCATTGAACAAGGCATTCAATGCTTTAGAGGTACCTTGAGCAAGCTTATCATCTGCATCATCCTAGTCTTCCTCGGGTTTTATCAGATCAGTGATCTTCCCTTCCTTATCTTTAGTCTTTGGTGGATCCCATCCTTTGACCACAGACTTCCAAGCTTTACCATCCATAGACTTGATGAAGGCCACTATCCGCACTTTCCAATATTCATAATTGGATCCATCAAGAATGGGTGGTCTATTCAATATTCCTCCTTCTTTGTCCATTGCACCAGAAAGTAACTTCCCTGAATCTCACCCAGATGCAGAGTAGGATGCCTGCTCTGATACCAATTGAAATTCTGGTATACATATCTCAGATGTCCTGAGAGATGTCGAGACACTTGATCTCTGCTTTAAACACAATGACAATAAGGAGCAGAAAAATGCAGAAAATAAACAAACACACAATGATTGTTAACTCAGTTCGGTGAACAACAACACCTACGTCTGGGGGCTACCAAGCTAGGAATAAAATCCACTAGATAGTATTAATTCTAAGCTAAACAACCTCCGGTTTACAACTTATCACTTAATCACTACCCGTGCTTAATTTCTACCTAAGACACTTCCTTGGTATGAGACCCTTCACAATTCCCTTTCAATCACAGCAGAGACAGAAATTACAACTCAATATAAATAGTCCAGCTCTAGTATTAACACGACACAAGAGAGGTTCACAAATACAAACCCTAAACTCACTAGGCAACAATGTATTTTTCCATACTTTTCCTAGGTTAAATCAATCTTATTTATAACCATAAACATGACTGGATTTGGGCTTAAAAAACGCAACAATTCTGTTCCACAGAATCTGCAACTAATTCTCGTCTAGAATAGTTTCTTAAATCCTAAGTTTCCTAAAGTGTCTCCACATTTAGAAACAATATCTTCAAATTCTAATCTGAAACTCTGATTCCTCAATCTTGGATTCCACCTAGGAAAAACAAATAGTCCCAGAATAATTTGAAAACAGGAATTAAAAATAGCATAATTAAAAACTGAAAAGTAACAGACAAAGATGTCGAATCATCATGATAGGACATCTTGTCCAACATCTTGATCTTCAGTTAGTTCTTCATGTTAGGACATCTTGTCCAACATCTTGCTGTCAAGTTAGTTTTACCGAAATTGATGCCAACTTTAAGAGCTTGGAATCATCATATACTCCATAAATACATCGGGTGAATTAGAAACACCAAAAGGCATCTCCAAGTATTCATAATGTCCATAGCGAGTCCTAAAAGTTGTCTTCTAAACATCTTCATCTTTTACTTGTATTTGATGATAACCTTTCCTCAAGTCTATCTTGCTGAACACCCGATCACCTACTAGTTGATCCATCAGATAATCTATTCTGGGAAGTGTATACTTGTTATTAATCGTCACTTTGTTCAACCGCCAGTAATCTATACACAATATTATACTACCATCTTTCTTCTTTACCAACAATACCAGAGCTCCCCAAGGCGACACACTCGGTCTTACAAACTTCTTTTCCAACAAATCTTCCAGTTGTTTCTTCAACTCCGCTAATTCTGAAGCTGACATCCTATATGGTGCCATGGAAATAGGTCTAGTACCACGAACAAGATCAATAGTAAACTTCACTTCTCTTTCTGGCGACATATCTGAAATATCCTCCGAAAATACTTCTGGAAACTCTCGTACCCACTTACATTTCATCGATCACAGCTTAGCTGTCAACAGATAGTGATGCGAACATCGTAAACACCTGAGCATCATCTTTTAAAAGCTCATTCAACCCTTCCATAGATAAGAAATCAATTCCTTCCTCACCACCAGGAGTAGGAAACCACACCGACTGATTAAAATAATTAATCTAAACATGGTTAAACATAAACCAGTTCATTCCCAAGATAACATCAAGATTCATCAGCGGCAAGCAAATGAGATCCACACCAAAATCCCTATTAAAGATTCTCAAAGGATAATTTAAGAAAACAAGAGAAGTATCCACCGATCCCTTAACAGAAGTTTCTATAACCATTTCCCCCTTCATAGAAGAAACAACAAGGTATAGCCTTTCCACACAAGTCTCAGCTTCCAAGAATCCTTCAACCTGCATAGCGGATGGAAAAAAACTCTCTACCTTCATCGAACTCGACTTCACGGTCTGAAGGCAAGTCGTAGATATCTTTCAAGAAAACATCAGGGATCACACACCACTGGCATAACACTAGCCATCACATTGCTCTCTACTATCAGAGAATCCAACATCAACGATACTTGATCGTTCTCCCTAAAGACATCCCAACTTAGTCAGCAAGCAGGAATCTCGAATCCACAACATCTTCAGTGTCAAAAACAACATAGCTTCGGCATTGCCTGAGCTCCCTTAATCAACAGTACATTACACCACTCATCCAAACGATTGGTAAACACATGGTTTAATTCTCACTAATCTGCTCCAAGAATAACATTAAATGGTTCCAACTAAAGACAAACTGTGCCTATCCTTAGAAAACACGTCAGCATACTCCAACATCATTGGCCCAACTCTAGCCAAAACATTGCCTTCCCCATCACCAGGAAGCGACCAACGAGAACACTTGACCATCTTCCCTCAAGGATCACACCATTTTCAAAACAGTTGAACTATCCAACACTGCACTCTCGCATGCAGCAAGACGATATCCAAGCTCTCAGCAGTTGGAATATCCAAGAGAAGTAGACGCTTCTCCCCCACTTGTTTCATTCCTGACATACAAATGGAAAACAAAACAAGCATCGACAGTATTTTCACACACATGTCGCATACTAGGGAACAAACATAATTAATCATCCTGGTCGGACGGACCAATCTGCTCTAATACCACTATGTAACACCCTAAATTTCCCCTGTATTTTTTTAAAATAAAACATCAGAGTAATTAAATCAAACACGCGCAACCTAGGATGTTACGGCCAACATACGAAACTTGCTCATCAGACAAACCATGTAACACTTATATTTTTGTATAATCAGAAAAACCTGAACATGTCTGAATGTTACTTTTATTGCAGTGAAATAATAAAAATCATTTATCGTCTCATGGTATATATAAAAGTTATCATGGAATTCAACAATTCATCAAAACAACAACTAAACATAATAAGAAAGACGTTCACAAATCTCAAAGAAACTATAATAAAAAATGTGTTCCCACGACTCCCCAGTGTTACAATCAGAGCAGACACCAAACTATAGAAAAAAGGTAAGGAGACTCCATCTTCAGCTCACATCTGAGTCCTACTGTGGAGTATCTGCACATTGCCCACGTGGAGGAAATATTCAAACAGAAGGGGTGAGATATCATGATAATATAAAGGAAAGCATGATAAACAGTATGCATCAGGGTATCACATGCATTGTCACCCATTCTACAACACAATATGCTCAACATCAACACTAAATTATCCAAGCATAAGATAATACACAACAAATTAGTCAATCATCTCATATTAATCACCCAACAACATCGTTACTAATTATTCCCCAACAAACATGGAAATCACACCATAGCAAATCCAATTAATCACACAACACCACATATTTAGCAACATAGCAACATATATAATATCTAATGCAATGAGACTCACACTTGACTCAATGCTTATGCATGTGGTACCAATTTTCGTGAACACTCAAGTTCACCGTTCAGATCCCCATCTCCAAGGATCAGAACCATTCACTGATCCATCACCTCCGAATCATCTACTGGCCCAATCCACACAATGGAATTTTAAGCTCACCAACAACGGACCATTTGTCCACAAATGTATGCAATGCGACTATTTATACATACAACAACGATAACATCATCGTGCACAATAACCCACCATCATGGTTATTGTACACCGCCCAAATTGGCCAACAAGCAAAACAATATATATCATACAATATGGATATATATATATATATATATATATATATATATATATATATATATATATAATGAAATCACAACAACATAATTAAAAAATACTCATATTACCACCATTAACACCACAACAACATCTTTGTAACAACACTCAAGATTCGTCATTTACAACAAGACTTCTTAACGTACACAATAAGTAATAATCACATCCCTCAACATATTAGACATAAAAATATTGGAAAAAAAATTCACCTAATTATACCATGTTAAATTTTGGTTCATTAGCTTTCCAGCGGTTTAAACGGTTTGCCATTTAGATATACGGTTTAAAATTATGATCAAAATTGTATTTAACATTTTTTGCAAAAGTTGAGTGCATGAGTCGACGCATGAGAGCTTCATGTCGACGCATGTTGTTCCAGTTTTCAAAGTATTTGTTTCTGGAAGCTTCATGTTGAAGCATGTTGTTCCGAACTTCAAAAATCACTTTTTTAAAAAGCACTTTCACACTAGATTATCATACTAGAACCTATGCTACGAAATTCCATCATCATCGACTCAATTTTATACTAAATTAACATTATAAAACTTAATCATCCCTTGTTTTACTCATGGATTAACATCATATCAACATCAATTTCATACCTACGACTCAAACCTTCAAAACTCAACAATGGAGGAAACTTATCAACATTCCAAAACAGATTATCACACATATAGACAAATGGAAATTCATCACATAACTATAGATTAAACAAATCATCATCCATTAATCTACAACAATCATAGCATAGAAAACACCACAACTTACAAAGTAAGGACCTAAACCCTTACCCACTATTCAACATACTATCCCTTAGAAGATTAGAACCCCACCCTTACCTTAGATTGATGAGCTTTTCCCTTCTCTAATGGAGTTCTTCCCTCTTCCTTGCCCTAGCCTCTTTCACCTTTAGTTCCAAATTCACGTACGATGAAAACTGACTCCCATATTCTCCAATTCCCTTTATAAAATCCTTCAACTATGGTTTACCTCACTTACCATCACTCATCCTCATACAATTACTAGCTTGCCCTTCAAATCTCTACACATCTAATATTTCATTTTATTTTATTTCATTATATTATTATTATTGATCCCATCTAATTCAAATAATAATAATAATTCCCAACAATTATTTAATAGAATTAATATCCACCTAATATTAAATAATTAAATAACTATCACTAATATTTCTTTATTTTTACTTCACACACCACCAATCTCTACTCAAATGCTCACACACTTCTCCACCCTCAAGGTTTACTCTTAAGGTTACTACCCCACACAAATGGTATTCCCAAACACAACAAAACACACATAATCACATGTATACACACAACTTCACATAATTAAATTACGAAAAAATATTTAAAATAAAACGGGGCGTTACATAGAAATTGTCGAACGACATTCTTTCCCTTACACCGATCTCTGTAGAGACGACAAAAATCCTGGAGGGAATTATTCCGAAAATAATTTTTTCTTTTCGCTTTACCGCACCAACAAAATGGCGCTGTTGTCGGGGATTGATTTTGATATTGAATCGCATTGCGATAGTTTCTAAGTTTTATTAGCTTTGTACATGCTTGTCTATAGTTGTTTCCTATAAGTGATTGTATATATGTGTTGTCCATCATGTTTGTGTATGAGTGTGTATATATTTTTCTTTTTGGTTTACGTTTGCTCAAGTGTTGCACGCTTTATTGGATAGCTACCGGTGAACAAAGCAATATGGCGGAACATGTGCATAAATAAAGGTGTCGATCTAACGATGTGAAACAAGCGCTTGTTGGGAGGCAACCTAACGAATTTTGAGTTTGTATAGCTTTATGTTTAGTCAGTTTAATTTGATTTTGCTAGGTTGTTAGAAATTTTTTGTGTTTTTCTCAAGAATTATTTTTTATTAGCTTGAGGATGCATGTTGTGATTGTTCATGTTTGATTGTTTCAACAAGAAAATGTTATGGTAGTGTGAAAAGTTTAAAGAGGGTTGCATTGCTAATATTTGTGTTTAGTGCTTTTCTAGAACATAACATGTTTATGAACCTTAGGCTTTGTACAACTTACATGACATTTACGACACTTAGGTTGCGACGGTTCATTGAAAACCGTCCTTATATATATATATATATATATATATATATATATATATATATATATATATATATATATATATATATATATATATATATATATTACGGCGGTTACTACGACGGTTTTTTGAAACCGCCCTTAAAATAAAATAAAAAACATATTACGACGGTTCTATTCCTAACCGCCGTAAATCTATTTTTGCGACGGTTGTTAACCGTCCTTACCCTTCAGTATTTGGCCAAGCGCTTAAATTATACAAGAAAACTAGAAAATGCTTGTTCATCTTCTATATTCAGAACTTTCCTTGGCTTCAGTACCTCTTCACCTAGATTCGCGGTTCAATCCAAGCATCAGTTATTCTCGTAATGATTCCGCTCTTCAACTATCTCTTGGCTTCAGTACCTCTTCAGCTAGATTTCAACGATTCTCAAATCAAATCAGACACAACTTGTTTTCGATACTAAATCGGTAAGGTGTTGGTTGATTTTGTTTACTTTTCTCAACTCGCTGAATCTGTGATGTTATTCTTCTTCTTCTTCTGCTTCGTTGTTGAGAAATCTCACACAATGTTATTCTTCTTCTTCTGTTAACACATTTGCAAACAAATTTCAAACCCTATTTTCAATCGATGAAACACAAAAAGGAGAAACCGTATTTAACCTTTGCAAACACATTTCAAAACTCAAATCTTAGATGCCGGTGATTTCTCAACAACGAAGCAGAACAACATTGAAAAATCCAAAACCCTATGATTGTTGTGTGTGTTTGTTTCATGTGCAGGTTGTGAGTCTAGAGCGGTGGTTGTCCTCAATATCTTCAAAACCACATCGAAATTGCATCACAACAAAAACTCAGGTGACGACGTATACGGTAATGATCACACAACAACTTCAGCAGCAACGATCCCCTGCGTATCATCTCGGGTTCAACAGCTACGAGTACGACGCAACGACCCCGTAATGTTCAATATCGCAAAATCGACATGGAGGTTCAAGTATTGTTTTGATCTGAACATTCTTTCTGCTTGTTGTTTAATTGAATTTCTCTTTTATTCATAAGTTGATAACATATCACGCTTGGGATATCAGAGTGAATCGATTTCTGTTCTGTTTAATTTCACAATTAGCAGGGTTTTAATTGATTGTGCTGTAGCCATGATTTGATCTGCAGGATGTTGATGATATGGTTTATTCAATGCCATTTTTCAATATTTGGTTATTGGTATAATGTTGTGATTCGATCCTCAGAAGGTTGATGATGTTGCTACTGTATTTAGTTTATACTTGGTCTGGCTTTTGCAAATCTAGAATAATAACTGTTCTCATTTCAATCTTAGTCGCAACATTTTGTTTGAGTCATTGAAGATTAATAATTGGTTTGATTACAACAATTTGCAGCAGAGCTTTCTGCTTGGTTTTGTTTCGATTAGGAAATTGGTTTTGTTTACTTTGATATATTCACAACTTGCTGAGTACAACTTAGAAGTAAGACACAGTGGCCCTCAGGAATTTCCTTGGTCACGAGATGAAGCCGAAATGTTATTCCTGAAAACATTAGAATCATATCCAATGCTGTTCTGCAGTTTTGCAATTTTGGTGTTAATTCTGTTTCAATCCATGGTTGTCTTTTATTTGTGAATTTCAGGTTCACAGTTCGCATGCGATTCTGTGTTTGAAATTTGTGATGTACAGGCTAAGGTTATGTGCGACAACGTTAGAACAACACTATAACAACAACTGATTTTGCACCTTCAATGCACTTGCAAATGTCTTTGGCTTTAGTGCTACCTTATTATTTTGAGAAATTTGTGTCTAACTTATGGTAGAAAATATATCAAAACCTGGTTTGGTTATATACAAAAGTTACAGTTGATTATAATTTGGGATTTATGTTTAATTTGTATAGAAAAGTTACAGTTGATTACAGTTGATTATATTTAGTATAAACTTCTATCCTTCCATATTTAGTATCCAACTAATTCCTATCAACCAAGCCTATATCTTGCACACATGGTTAGTAGCCAAAGAGAAATGAAAATCCACAGTATTTAACACATATTCTTAGGAGTCATTTGAAGGTTTGGGAGAAGGTTGAGCTTGGCAAGAACTTGATAATTAGTTTCTAAAACTTGTAGATGTTTGCTAACAGGCCTTATGAGTTAGTTCCATTTTAGATAGAGTTAGTTACATTGTTACATCAGTAGATTTTTATAAAGCAGTGGCACTGAGACTGAGGTTGCAAGAAACGTTAGCCCTGAGACTGATGTCTCTTACCGACCCAGGTAGTGGCTGTGTTCACACTTTTAAATTTTAATTATAAAGCAGTGGCTCTAACATCAGTTATTTAGATAAAGCTTTTTCCTTGAGTGTAGCACATGAGTCAAGATACATATGAGGTAAACAAATACTTTCTTTTCTCCATGCTCTTAATGTTTTATTTTGATCTCTAAACTTCCAGTAACCCTGCAATGGGAATGAGACTCAGCTGTAAGAAAACATAAGATTAAACATACTGGTTATGATGAATTTTTTAAAGAAATGCTTGCAATACAAGTTTTTATCTACATAACTCTTTTTTATGCTTGTATTGTTGTTGTCAATGCTTAACTATTTTTATTTTTGTCATAGGGTCGGTTTGATATTATTTCCCTTACTGGATCCTATGCCCGTAATGAAAATGAAGGTCGTTCTGGTGGTCTCAGTGTATGCTTAGCTCATTCTAATGGGCAATTTGTAGGTGGAAGCATTGCCGGACCCCTCAAAGCCGCTACTCAAGTTCAGGTAATTTCTAGCAACAACAGCCAAGCCTTATCCCAGTAAGTGGGGCCAGCTACATGGATCATGATTTCTAACAAATTATGAATTCTAGTTGAACTTTAACTTGTGGGAACTATGACCTGTTTCCGGATCAATTTCTTAATACAAAGTAGAAACTTACTTTTTGATATGATAGCTTTCGAGTATAGAAAACTGATCTAGTATACAAAAATTGACTATATTAAAATTAGAGAAAACTATAGTCTACAAGTCAATTCCAAACTTAAATGTAGATAAGACTAAGAAGACACAAAGGCAATATCAGTTAATATTTAGAGTATTTCGATTTCAAAGCTGTGTTGGTTTGAGTGCAAGAGATTTGAATCTCCCAAATATGTCTCTTGTTCAATCTTAGGATAGAAATAATAATTTGTTCAAAATCTTAGTGAGATTAATTAAATCCTAATAAATAAATAAATATGTATTATTTGCCATGGATCAATTTATTTAAATAAATAGTCAAATTTCACTATTCTATTTTTGATATATTTATTTTTTGCTTTTAGAAAACATGTTGCGGTACAACTTACAATGTGAAATCACTTGCGATTTAATTCACACATGTTATCACTGGCACGTTTTCTATTGAACCCAAGGACGTTGGTGCTGGTATAAAAGGCAACACTTCTACCAGCAAGTTACCATCATCGGTTGGTGAATCCACACCGAGTTTAGGTTCCCGCCCAACACTTAACTCTTCAAATGGGAATACAATACCAGGAAACAAAAAGCATCAAGCTATGGGGGGAGGTCATTTCATGTCTCAGCAATATGGAGTAAACGTGGTTCCTTTCCATCCTTTGGATTGGGGAAGTCGTCCAGATTCTAGGAATGCTGGTTTTGAACTGATAGGTATGAATTTCAGTGCTTTTTGAAATCCCTCACCCTTCCCTCAGAAACCAAATTTTTTTTATGGTCAGTTCAAAAGAAAGATCAACAAGACACTGAAGAATGATGTTTTTTCTGTATGCAGGAAGAACAGGTCATGAAGCTCACCAGTCTCCTAAGAATGGGTCCTATTCCTGATTAAGATAGCTTTTGGGCTGTGAGAAGATTAATCCTTAGTAGATAGCTTTTAGACAAATTAACTCATTTTTATACGTTCATTCTAAGGCCGGATGCCTCTTATAATGTCCTTGTCGATAATCGAGAAAGAGATTTTGGAAGCATGTACACAGATTGGGACATTCTCCCTCCAAGGAAAATCAAAAATGTCAAGGCAAAAAAGGTAATACTTCTGAATTTAATGTTGGTACATTGGCATGTATTGTCTGAATGTTACAATGCCGAGCTTTAAATGTAATGTTACTAGTTATTGAAGTTTGGATCTTAATGGTAACGAGTCGAGTAACAACTCAAACAAACATTCTATAGGAGTTTTTAATTGAGATAGGAGATGTTTTGGTTCTTTTTGTTTATCTTCTTTCCTGGGAAACCTTTTAGTTTCTCTATTGCAGCCAGTAGATTGGTATGAACTTGTTGATTGGTGTAATCAATAAAATTCAATGTTTAAATCCATCATTGATTAGTTTTATTAAATTTTATTTATTTTAATGAACTACCTAAGCATCTTATTTTAAGTTTTAATCACTATAGAAGATTTTAGTAGCTGAGATTCTGTTAATAGTTGTATTCTGAATCCTGCAGATTTTTCTTTTTTAAATATTTGTAACTTACGGCGGTTAAAACCGCCACAATATACCTTAGATTTTTTTTAAAAAAATATTTGCAACTTACGGCGGTTCAAACCGCCACAATATACCTTCGCAATCAACAATGACAACAAAAATCATTAAGCAAGTTACGACGGTTGGAAACCATCACAATATGGAGATTACGGCAGTTAGCTACCCGTCGTGAAAATAACGACGGTTTGTACGACAGTTTTCACAACCGTCGCAATACGGCCTCGTGACGCACGTTTCCGCGACAGAGTTGAAACCGTCGTAACTTACAAATTGCGATGATTCTAACCGTCGTAATCTGGAAAAATGAACCGTCGCAATTTTCCAATTTTCTTGTAGTGATTGCATGGAAACCAACTTTCTTGTTTAACTCGTTCGAAATACGTTTAATCTTGTATTTATGTTGATTTGTATGATAACACTAAAATTATCAAGGCATTTTGTTTAATTTTGAGCATAACCACTTGACCAAATAGTCAATCTACCTTGTGAGTGAGTGAGAATTTGCTTACCCCTCTTGAGCCTTTGTTAGAATCCATGTTGGTGTTAAGTTCATTTTTGTATGGATACTAATTTTTTTTCTTGAACCATAACCATGACTTGTTATTTGAGTTTTTTTCCCTTGCCTAATAAGTTGGGAGCATTCACATTACATGTGTGGTTGTATTCAAGTTGGGGAAAAGAAAGGTTGGTTGCTAAGAGGTTGAGAAAAAGAAAAAGTTTGAAAAAGAAAGAAAAAGGCGAAAAAGAAAAGAAAAGAAAAAAGGAAAAGCATTGGAAAAAGAAAAAAAATAGAATAATATTGTGCTAATAAGTTGTGTCGATTGGTGTAACAATTTGAAGATGAGAAAAAGGTGAAAGAAATTTTTTAGTGCTTGAGATTGTGAGAAATAATCACTCTCATTTGATTAGGCAAGTTTTTATTTCTTTTACCTTAGGAAAAACAATTGTTTGTTAGCCAAGCCACATTACAACCCTTAAAGCCCTTGTGATTTGTGCTTTTATACTTTAAATATGTGTTTTTTTTAGATGAATGCCTAATTTGAATTGTTGTTAGCAAGATTGTTGTGTGTGAGTTTGTCCCTCATATTTGTTTTCTTCTTCTCTTGATGAAGTTGTGTGTTAGGTGTGATTCATTCTTGAACATTTGTATTGCTTTAGAATTTTTGACATGTGTTTTATGCTTAGACTTTGTTTCATATTGATGTTGTCGTTGTAGTATAGTGGTAAGCATTGTTTTGCATGTACTTTTAATATTTGTACCATACGTTTGTTTTCGTTTGTAAAAACTTGTTGAGCATAATTTCTTGATAATTATTTTTGTTTCCTTGAGTTGATTGATTCTTGTTTGAGGACAAACAAGTTTAAGTTGGGGAGAGTTTGATAAGTTCTAAATTGTAGTAAATTCTAGTGTGAATAATTAGCACTTATTGACTTGTTTCAATTAATTTTCATTCATAAACCTCAAACTTTGTGTATGTTTTAGGTAATTTATGTTATATGCGTAATCATGTACATATCTTGAGTTTGATTGTCTTTATCTCATTTTTATAGGTATTCAAGCAATGATATTTTGTCATTGTATTATAGAGCATGGAATAAGCTTTCCGACGATTTTGACTGTGCTTAATTCGGAGTTACGGTGCTAAAGTTGTGATGAAAGCAAGAAACATTTTTCTCCATGCTGCCATGTTTGCAGTGCGAACACAAAGCGAAGCCAAGGCGAGGCAGTTTACTATTTTGGCAGTAGCAATTATGGTCAATGTTTGCAGTGCGAGGCCAAGGCGAAGAAGTTCGCAGTACAACCTGGAGCTCGCAGTGCAAGCCAAGATGTTTTCAATAAGGCAGTTTAAGTGCAAATTATGCCGGACCACTTGCAATAAAGTTGAGTTCGTAGTGCGAGAAAGGAGTTTGTTGTGTGAACTTCACAGATTTACTTATATATTTATAGTGTTCTTATTAGATATTTTATATATCTTTTGGGACTTTTTACACCCAATTGATCAGAAAACATTCTTTAGTAGAGTTATCATAGAAACAACACATGGAGGATGCATCTTGACGATCCAGAGTCGAATCCACTTCAATCGAAGTTGACGAACCGTGAGATGTTTGCTCTTCTTTCTTCTTCTCTATGCATTTTTCATTTGTTGGGCTTGTTGCATGTAATTTTACTTTAATTGTATGTGTATTTATGGATCTTTGTATAAAATATCTTTTACAACTCTTAATCGATGTCTTCTTTGCTTTACAATCTATCATAATGGGTTTGGATCGCTATAGACATATACTTTTCGAACACGACCTAAGATGAGCGTCTATTGTCTATGGGAAATGGTCTAATATTCATGTGTGTCGGATCTTAATGTTGCGTGTTGTTTAGTTGCGTGAGACATCACCTCCGAGAGAATGCGGTTGATCTCTCAACATTTGCGTTAGACATAACCTCTTGTTGTGAGCGATACGTGGGGATTTTGACGAGTGATTTAGGTTGCATGCATTTGATCCATAGATTTTTTAGTACATGATGGGTCGAATTAAATACAACTCCTGACGAGTTTTCTCATGTCTTAAGAATGTATTTATTTTCTTGTCATAGGTTTTTTCCTTTTTCATTTAGCTCACCATAAAACCATTTAAACCCAAGCTTAGAAACGTAGAGATTGTCGAATGACATTCTTTCCCTCGCACCGATCCCTGTGGAGACGACATAAATCCTAGACGGAATTCTTCCAAAAATAATTTTTGCTTGCCGCTTTACCGCACCAACATAAGCTAAGATTCCTTTTTTGAATCTCAGAGGCTGAAAATTTTTCAGAAGCTATCTGTTATCAGAGTCTAGTAAGATTATACTTCGAGTGAGACATCTTCTGTTACTCATCAATCTTTGAAATTCCATTCAGAGTTAAGCATTTTCTCTTGAAACTAGAGATTAGTTTTTTAGATAGCTGGGTGTAGCGCGAGTTTTTGCGTGGTTGCGAAGCACTATCGCTTTGGGGTACTACAGCTCGATTAATTTTTTATCCTATTGAAGCTGATGAAGGAAGGGAAATAGATGTCTCCAATTAACCCTACTTGCAAACTGAGTTTGAACAGATGACTGTTGGTTTACAAATGCTACAAAGATTGTGGGTTTCTCTTAGGTTATTTTGTTAAAATAGTGCCCGGGCGATTGGTGGGAGGTTTAAGACTGATGCTTTTCGATTGATGTATAAAGGTACGGGATTTTGGGTTTTTTGATTAGTGTGCTTGCTAAGATTTTTTTCAATCTTATGCCTACGTATTCCCGTTTAACAAAACAGGGAAATTAGAGCGATCGTAGTTCCTCCTATTCTATGGGAGGAAAAAGGGTTGTTTTGGTGTCTTGTTCAAAGCCCAAGACGTGAAGCTAAATGTGGTTTGTATCTTGTTCAAAGCCCAAGATGTGAAGCTGAAGGGTCTATTTGTATCTTGTTCGAAGCCTAAGATGTGAAGCTAAACGGTTTTGACTTTAGAGAGAATTTGTCATCTCTAAAGGGAGGGTATTTGGTCTGTTTGTCACAACTGTTGGGTGACTGATTATAAAGGAGAATTACTTTAACAGGGATATGTGAATCCAGCAATGCCATAATTTTCCTTTATAGGGGATTTTAACCCTGAAGGAGAAGACTTTAACTCAGTGTAGAGCAATGCTATCTTTCCTTGGGAATTTCTCATGCTAAAAGAGGGACAGTGGCATGGATGTAAATAATTCAGAAGCTTGCCGCTTACAGCAGTTAGATGGGGGGAAAAGGAGTTGTTGATGCTTGTATACTATGAACGAGGCATAACTTTTGATGCTAAAAGGTTGATTGACTTAACCGGGGTTTCCTTACACGAAGCCTAAGAGGAGGATATTGACCCAACAAGAGGGTGTTTTTATGTGTCTCGTACGAAGCCCGATAGAGAGGCTAAAAGGGTTGACTCATAAAGAGAGTGCTTTTGTATGTGTCTTGTACGAAGCCCAAGACGGAGGCTAAATGTGTTTGACTCAACAAGAGAGTCTTTGTACCTCGTACAAAGCCCGAGATGGAGGCTGAAAATGTTTGACTCAACAAGAGAGTCTTTTATACTCAACAAGAGAGTGATTTTTATCTCGTACGAAGCCCGAGATGGAGGCTAAAAGGGGTTTGACTCAACAAGAGAGTCTTTTATACTCAACAAGAGAGTGCTTTTGTATCTCGTACAAAGCCCGATATGGAGGCTAAAAGTGGTTGACTCAACAAGAGAGTCTCTTATACTCAACAAGAGAGTGTGAATAGGTTAGCTCCGCTGGGGAGAATCATTATACAAAGCCCAAGAGGAGGCTAGTGTGTTGGTGACTGTTTCAGTTTAGTGACAGGTCCAGTATGTTGGATAAAAGAGAAAATCAGTTCTTATAAAGGGACTGAGTTAAAGGTATTGTTGTGCTTTGGAATGGATCAGAGGATCGGGTTTATTTCTTGTTTTAAGGAAATGGGAAATCCAAAGGGTATTGAGACTGTCCAAGTCTACGTGTGTTTTGAGAAATCGATTCTCAGATAGTGAATGATCTTTATACGATGCCCAAGAGAAGGCTAGTATGTTAAGGGATGAAGGTCAACCCATTAACAGGTCTGACACTTGACTCAGAATGACAGCTCTAGCAAATTGATGACTAGGTTTTGTTCCTATACCTGTAGAGGTCTCTGGGTCCTTGTACTAAGCCCAAGAGGAGGCATAAGAGCTTTTAAGAAGCCGAAAGGTCCTTGTACAACGTTCAAGAGGAGGCGCGGGTGCTTTAAGAAGCCTGTGGGTCCCCAAACCCCGAGAAGTTCAAGAAATGCCATTCACCGAGTATAGATCAAGCCAGGAAAGTCCGAGAATTTGGAAGAAACTCAAGAGATTCCATTCACGGAGAAAAGATCATCCCTGGGGAGTAGAGTCTCTTTGATGATTTCTAAGAGTGACAGTCTGAGAAAGGGTTCACGGAGAATGCTGCCTTTCACGTCTCCATATTGTTTAACCCCAAGAGGAGAGAAGACTGTGTCTAGTAATCCTATGGGGATCTAGTTTTGTTTGTATTTAAGAGTGACCAACAGGGCTTTACCTAGTGCAAGACGTAGTTGCCGGGGAAAACTCTAAATAACTATACTAGTATTACACAGTTGATATTTGACAAGTATATAAAAGTTTATGAAAGAAGACTTACAGTGAGCAACCCCACAATACAGTTATATATATGAAAGCGGATAAAGAAAGCGAGTAAACACTTACTCGGTTGTAGAGCTTCCATGTTGTTTGGTTAGTTGTTCAATAAAGAAAGCTTTGATAATAATATTATATTCAAACTTAAAGGAGGAAGTGTTTTGAAAAGATTGTTGGGGCTTACAACTCAAGGAGAGGCCCAAGGTTTTATCAGTGATTGCACTGTTGTTTTGAATTTGTACAGAGGGAATTATACAAGTGACTGAGGCCCAAAAAAGGTTTTCTGTACAAAGGGATGGGTCTTACACTCTCTCAAGAGGCCCAAAGAGTTTAAGGAAAAGAAATGGGGCTTACAACACGAGGGTAGGCCCAGATGATTTGTTTTTGAATTGGCGATCGCGCCGAGATTTCTTTTAACACAGAGGGACTTATACAATGTCTGAGGCCCAAAAGGTTTAGGTTAAAAGGGGATTGGATGTTACACTCTATTAGAGGCCCAAAGAGTTATTTTTGTACAAGTAATGGGGCTTACATTCAAGGAGAGGCCCAAAAGGTTTTGTTTTAAAAGGCGACGATCACACCGAACTTTTTGACGATATCGGGACTTATACAATACACTGAGGCCCAAAAGGTTTTGGTTTCAAAAATGGGTTGGGTCTTACACTCTATTAGAGGCCCAAAAGGTTTTCAGAAAAATAATTGGGACTTATAGCTCGAGGAGAGGCCCAAGGTTTTATTAGTTAAAAATACGACGATCGCGTCGTTGTTTTTTAAAATACAGTGGGTCTTATACAATGACGGAGGCCTAAAAGGTGGTGTATTTACAAAAGGGTTTGGGTCTTACACTCTATTAGAGGCCCAAAGAGTTTGAAAAAAGTTTGATGAGGGTTGAATTAATCAAAAACCCTAATTTGTTTTCAAAATGTATTTTAATTGAATAAAAAATTCAATTAAAATGATCAAAATTGTTAAACATGTGGAAAACAAATTGTAATCTTGGATTAATGTTTCAAAAATTAGGTTTTGATCCACAAAATGTTTGGAAATCACTAAAATTTGAAAAATCAAGAGGGAGAAAATATTTTAAATGTAAAAAACAATTAAAATATTAATTCTTTACAAAAATATCAAGAAAATGAAATAAATAATGTTTTTCGGATTTTTTGGAAAAATCAAATATTTTAATATTTTTGTGAATTATTAAAAAAAGAATCAACTCAAAATCATTAAAACTCAGAGAGAAATTAATTTTTGAATCAATTAAATAAACTCACAAAATTCAAATATTCAAATGTTCAAAAATGGCGCCAAGAACATGGCAAAAACACGCGCCACCCTCTGTTTCTGCAGATTTGCGTTTTCTATCCAATCTCACTGAATACTTGATGATATCATGCAATCTACATATCAATCTACTCGTTTTCACCTCACGATCATGTATATGGTCTTTAATTTCATTTATTTTAAACATGGAATAAGAAATCAAAGAGAAACCTCAAAAACCCTAAAATTTGCATGAAGGCTCAGAAATTCCATACACGATTCAAACAAACCAATTGATTGAGGGAAAACACTCTATGCATGATTATGAACATATGGCCAAATTATTGTGCAGCAAAAAATACATGGATCATAGAGTTAGAAGAGCTCATGCTTACCTCTTGCAGCTGGTGATCGTGTTTTGTGTTAGAGGTGTTGCAGCTTGGTTCCAAGGATATGGACAGCTTCCCTAGGTGCTATGGAGTGTGTCTGGATGCTTGGAATAAATGGAAATGATCTGGAACTGAAGATGGTATCCCAACTGCAACTTGGTTTAAAACCTTGAGTAGCTGGCTGGTGATTCTGAGAAATCAGTGTTCCAGATGTTGTTTAAGTGTTTGGATCACTTCTATATGATGTTTATGAGGTGTGTGTGTGTGATTGGTTTGGTTGGAATAGCTTTAAAACTCAAAACCCGATAGTGACTTGCTTTGGAAGGCAATTTTGGAGTGAAAGAAGAGATTTTGAGGAAAGCATCTGTTTGATGGCTTTGGTGTACTCAAACTGATCACAAATGAGCTCTATTTATAGTAAATCAAGTTTTTTTTCAAGGAATAGTGAATGGCAACTGCTGCATAGGTTTGGCCAATGTTGATCAATGAGAATCCAAGTCTCCTCTAGCCATTGACTAGAGGTTAGGGCACAGGTTGCTGGTTCCCTTGGTCTTGGATAAGTCTTGACTGAATTCAG
This sequence comes from Lathyrus tuberosus, assembly GCA_022829125.1. Classification (NCBI taxonomy): domain Eukaryota; kingdom Viridiplantae; phylum Streptophyta; class Magnoliopsida; order Fabales; family Fabaceae; genus Lathyrus; species Lathyrus tuberosus. Next base: position 282,156 of record JALAZF010000762.1, read on the forward strand.
ATGGAAATGGTTCAGTCCATGCCACCTTGGTGCATCCATTAAATGCTCCAATCCAAAATTGGAGTCTTGTCCCTCTTTTAGGGATTTCTAGGTTTGGCATGCTATTTTTGGTTCCAAAGACTTGGGAGGCTTGGGATCAGATTTGGTTCCTCCTTGGTCCACCCTTGAGGTGTTCAGATGGATAAAGTTGCTTCCCCTTTGCAAAATTTGAGCAAATCGAGCAAAACTCCCAAATATGCCTTGCCATGACAGTTTGCAACAAGGCATATTGGCATTGTCATATCTCATGGCTCAAGTGGACTTTGATGGAGTTCTTGGCCATTTTGGAAAGCCCTCATATGATACAACAACTGTTTGATCATAATTGGTTTTGATACTTTTTGGATCCAAGTGAAAAATGCCCCTACATTTGGAAAAAAGTAAGGCAGATTCTGACTTAGTGAAATTTCACTGTGTTGGAAAAAAGTGATATTTTCACTTTTTCTGATTTTGATCATTCCATAACTTAAGATCCACGAGGAATTGGAATGAGTTATCTTTGAAGCTTTTGTAGAGGGCCATGAGAGCTACAAATCCAGCTTTGGATGGGGAAAATGACCTTGTGGTTTAGGAGTTATGATCCTCCAAAGTTGGTACCCTAGCCACTTTGTTCCATAATTTAGAAAATTTCTAAGTTTTTATGGTTACTCCTTTTACAAGTTATCCCACTTTTCTAAATTTTTCTTGATGAATGATGATCCCAATCACACATTAACATCATTTTAGGGTTAAGGAACCATAATTGTGAAAAATCTGAAAAAGTCAAAGTTGACTTTTGTGCACAGTTGACTTTTTGTCAAATGAATTCCAAACTGTGCGATTCTCTATGAAATCAAGTCCTTGACCTAAATCAAAATTGATGGATTGATTTCATATGTGTTATAGGGTATATTGAATCATGTCCTAGGGTTTGGGAGCATGTCCTGGTCAAAAGTCAAAGGCACAGTTGAGTTTTCCCGCGAAAACCTAATTGTGGTTCTGATGAAATTGAAACTTGTTGCTCAAGCTTCTTGGACCAATCCATTGTTGCAAATGGATAAATGGGGTGTGTTAGGGACCCTCAAGTTATCTCTTAAGGTCTTGGCTCATGATTTGTCCCAAAAGTCAACTTAGGGGTGAATTAGGTCAACAAACCCTAATTCCTGATTTTTAGTGAATGCATCCCCTGAGGCTAAATTGACTTGATGATGGGGTCTATGAGGTCCCATGGAGTAATTAAAATTATGATTTGAAGCATTGGCTCATGCCCATGGGAAAATTTCCCTCTGGAAGCACTGGTCGACCAAAACCCTAATTTGGTGACACTGGCAATCTTGAGGCTTGATCCACTTAGAAGGTTGCAGCCTTATGCTTAATCCTTGATGTGGGAGTCCTCTTGATCCCTTGTAGATGTTTGAGAGGTTAAATAAGTTAAATATTAGGTCATTCTGTGATTGATCCTTTGTCTAAGAGCTCTGAGAGGGCTTTAAACCCTAAGCTTGATTGTAGTGGATGCTCACCCATCTTTGGGGAGACTAATGAGGCATGATGGATTACCCATATTGTGGTGATGATTTGCACAATGATGGGAAATCTTAGTGGTCAAAATTTGGGGTATGACAGATGCCCCTATTTAATCTTCTTGGACCCGAAGGTGTGAATGGCGAAGGTATTCGGGCATTCGAGGTGCAAGAGGATTAAATATCGGAATACCCGAAATTTTGATGGTGGTTAAGAATGGAAGTTCACACATCCTTCTTATTTTGCTAAGCAATGATGCTTTGAAAAGGTGAACTTCCCCTTGATCCTGGTCCTCAGCCCAGGAACTGGTCTCAGTTTCTGAAATAAACTTCCCCTCGATCCTGGTTTCCTACCAAGGAACCGGTCTCAGTTTCTGATGTAAACTTCCCCTCGATCCTGGTTTCCTACCAAGGAACTGGTCTTAGTTTCTGATGTAAACTTCCCCTCGATCCTGGTTTCCTACCAAGGAACTGGTCTCAGTTTCTGATGTAAACTTCCCCTCGATCCTGGTTTCCTACCAAGGAACTGGTCTCAGTTTCTGATGTCAATAAGCTTTCTAGACAGGGGACGCTATGTGCAGTGATTTCCCTCAAACTTCTCGCCGAATTTTCCTGGGGAGATGCCATTTGATAGAAAAATATCTGATGTTCGACTTGCTGGGGAAAATAAGTCTCTTGAGAGACTGCTTTCGCTTGGGGATATTGCATCATACTTTTCTCGGGATCTTCTTGGAGAAATGCCATGTGATGTGATCCAATTTTAAGGTGCTGATGACCTTTTCGTCGGTGGATTTTTCGGAGAAAAACTGCCGTACTGTCGAATCTCTGATTAAGAGGCTTTCTCTGGGGATTTTCCTTAATCTGGGAAAACGGAGATATCATCTTCACTGGCGAAGAGTGATGTTTGTCGAAAGTTATATGGTCTTTCAGAGGTTCAAGTTATCAAAGTGGTCGAGGAACCAACTCTAATCCAGAAATAAACTGGAGGAGAGAGATTGTTCAGACGCGACATTTCCTGACGAGGAAAGAACTGACAACTCGATTGAGAGAACGGTTATCACTAGGGGATAAGACCGACTAGAGTGATAGTGATGCAATAGGAATGTGAATACAAATTGACAATGCATGATGTATGTATGTTTATGCTGACAAAAATGATGTGACATACAGACTAGTAGATGAACAAGACTGGATACTCGGCCACTGCGGGGGATGAAAAGTATCAATGGTTCACGATAGCAATTCTGCCTTGCTTAGGAGATATAGTCCCTGTGGGGATAACCGTTGGTCGGGTTTAGGAGATAAGAACTCTGTCGGGGATGTCAGGTGGAGTATTCGCATCTGACATAATTGATCCTTCCCTCAGGCGTAGTGGTTTAGAAGGAGTACTTTGATTCTGCACTTTGAGGTTCAAACACCTTTGGCAACGGAATCGATGTTCTTTCGATGTTCAACAGTCAAAAGAAATTGCCATCTTTATTAAAAGTAGAAAAATTTTACAAGTAAATTCATTTTTGTTTTATTTCAAGAACCGTTGGTCATGTTAAAATGTCGTTCTGTAAAGCTAAAACAAATAAGAATTACAAACAAAAGCACAAGGGCTCCAATTTTATTGATAGGATGGAAATCAGCCATGCGCGTGATTCCGTAGAGTATTTACAAAGTTTGAAAATGGTAATTTAAGGGGAAAGGGCTACATCGAAAGATAACGACCACTATCCTTCTACCAACTTTGACTTCAGGACATCCTGAGCTTCTGTCGAAGATGACCTTGACTGGAGTTTTCTTTCGATGGATGGCATTACTGCTGAGGAGTTGAACTGATCAGATGTAGTTACTTGCCATTATCCCTAACTTTTTCCTGGATTGTACTTTGAGATTTCCAACCCACCGGGATGATTTTTGATCATGTCTCTAATTTTTGCCTGGACCGCCCTTTCGGGTTTTCAATCCACCGAGAGGTTTTTTTTTATTTTTTTATTTTTTTTTATTTTTTAGGCGAAGTATTTATTGACTACGTCAATATTTGTGGGGTAGGCAAATTCCTCTCCATCCATGGTTTCAAGTCTTAAGGCGCCGGCTGAGAAAGCTTTCTTGACCATGTAGGGGCCGTCATAATTCGGAGTCCATTTACCCCGGCAATCAGTGAGAAATGATTGCATCTTTTTGAGCACAAGGTCTCCTTTCCTGAATGATTGCATCTTTTTTAGTACAAGGTCTCATTTCCTGAAGACGCGAGGTCGAACCTTTTTGTCGAACGCCCTCTTCATTCTTTGCTGATACAACTGACCGTGGCATAGTGCCGTGATTCTCTTTTCTTCGATTAGATTCAGTTCGTCGTCTCAACTTTGACACCATTCAGCTTCTGTTAGCTTAGCTTCCATCAATACCCGGATTGATAGGATCTCTACTTCGATGGGAAGCACTGCTTCCATGTCATAAACTAGAGAGAAAGGGGTTGCCCCTGTTGAAGTGCGAACAGATGTGCGATAATCGTGAAGAGCAAAGGGTAGCATTTCATGCCAGTCTTTATAGGTTATAACCATCTTTTGAACGATCTTCTTGATGTTCATATTAGCCGCTTCTACCGCTCCGTTCATCTTGGGTCAGTGGGGAGATGAGTTATGGTGTTCGATCTTGAACTCTGCGCACAACTCTTTCATCATCTTATTGTTATAGTTAGATCCATTGTCAGTAATGATCTGGCTCGGAACACCATAACGACAAATGATATTGTTTTTGATAAATCGGACCACCACTTGTCGGGTTACATTGACGTATGACGCTCCTTCGACCCACTTGGTGAAGTAGTCAATGGCTACCAGGATGAACCGATGTCCGTTTGAAGCCTTGGGTTCAATCATGCCAATCATGTCGATTCCCCATATAGAAAAGGCCACAGGGAAGAGAGAACTTTGAGATGCGTTGGCGGTACATGGATTTTGTCGGAGTATATCTGACACTTGTGACACCTCCTCATGTACTTGTAGCAGTCAGATTCCATGGCCAACCAGTAGTACCCTGCTCTCAGAATTTTTCTCGCCATTGTGTGTCCGTTGGCATGAGTGCCAAAGGATCCTTCGTGAATTTCTTTTATCAGCATGTCTGCTTCTGGTCTGTCTACGCATCGGAGCAAGACCATGTCAAAGTTTCTCTTATATAGTGTATCACTGCTCAGAAAGAAGCTGTCTGCTAGTCTTCTGAGGGTCTTTCGGTCCTTTCCGGATGCCCCAGGTGGATACTCTTGTTTCTGAAGGAAGCATTTTATATCGTGATACCAAGGTTTGTCGTCTTTGACTCCTTCAATCGTGAAGATGTTAGCGGGCCTCTCAAGGCGCATTATGTTGATCTTAGGTAGGTCGTTCCATTGACCTACACTAATCATGGAAGAGAGAGTGGCTAATGCATCAGCCATGTGATTCTCTTCACGAGGGATATGATGAAACTCGATTCTGTTGAAGAAGGGTAACAACCTTCTTGCGTAATCTTTGTAAGGGATCAGTCCTGATTGGTAAGTGTTCCAATCTCCTTTGATCTGATTGATAACCAGGGATGAGTCGCCATATACATCAAAGTTCTTGATCCTCAAATCAATCGCTTCCCCGAGACCTATAATACAAGCTTCGTATTCGGCCTCGTTATTTGTGCACTTGAACATAAGTCTGGCGGTGAAAGGAATATGGTTACCCTGAGGTGTTATGATGATTGCCCCAATTTCGTTTCCGTAATAATTGACAGCTCCGTCAAAGATAAGTCCCCATTGGGAACCTGGTTCTGTCCCTTCACTGGGTAGTGGTTCATCGCAATCTTTCATATTTAGATACATGACATCTTCGTCTGGGAAGTCAAACCCGATTGATTCTTGATCGTCAATCGATTGATGAGCCAAATGATCGGCTAACATACTTCCCTTAACGACTTTTTGAGCGTGGTATTCGATGTCGTATTCTGATAACAACATCTGCCAACGGGCAATCCTTCCCGTGAGAGCAGGTTTTTCAAAGACATACTTGATTGGATCCATTTCGGACCAAGTGGTGTGATGAATCATGTACTTGCAAAGACATTTGGCTGCCCAAGCCAAAGCGCAACAAGTTTTCTCAAGTATAGTGTACTGAGTCTCGCAGTCCGTGAATTTCTTGCTCAAATAGTAGATGGCAGACTCTTTCCTTTTGGTTTCATCTTGTTGACCAAGTACACAGCCCTTGGAGTCTTCCAAGACTGTTAAGTATATGATCAGTGGTCTTCCTTCCACTAGAGGTGATAGAATCGGCAGATTCAATAGGTATTCCTTAATACTGTCGAAGGCGGTTTGGCAATCTTCTGTCCAAACGCAGTCCTGGTTCTTTTTGAGTAATTTGAAAATCGGCCTACATGTCGCGGTCATGAGGAATATGAATCTGGAGATGTAGTTCAAACGTCCCAGGAATCCTCTGACTTATTTTTCAATTTTCAGAGAAGGCATTTCTTGAATGGCCTTGACCTTGTCAGGATCAACCTCAATTCCTTTCTGGCTGACGATGAACCCTAAAAGTTTCCCTGAACGGACACCGAAAGTGCATTTATTGGGATTCAAGCGGAGTTTGTACTTTCTCAACCGCTCAAATAGATTTTGCAATCATGTCATCGACATATACCTCAATTTCCTTGTGTATCATGTCATGAAACATAATTGTCATGGCCCTTTGATAGGTTGCCCCGGTGTTCTTCAAACCGAGCGACATTACCTTGTAACAAAAGGTACCCCATGGGGTAATGAACGAACTTTTCTCCATGTCTTTCGGTGCCATTTTAATATGAATATAGCCCGAGAACCAAACCATGAAGGAGAAAACTTTGAACTTTGTTGTACTATCAACCAGCATGTCAATGTGTGGTAAGGGAAAGCCATCCTTTGGACTAGCCTTGTTCCGATCCCGGTAGTCCACACACATTCTGACATTTCTGTCCTTTTTTGGAACTGGTGCGATGTTGTCTAGTCATTGTGGATATTCAGACGTGGCGAGGAAGCCCGCGTTAATCTGTTTTTGTACATCCTCTTTGATTTTGATGGCCATGTCCGGGTGAGTCCGTCTCAACCTCTGTTTCACTGGTGGACATTCTGATTTCAACGGTAAGTGATGTTCCACGATGGTGGTATCCAACCCTGGCATTTCCTGATAGGACCAAGCGAATACATCGGGAAACTCTCTGAGAAGCTTTGTTAAACTCGCTTTGGCAGTTGGACTGAGCAGTGCCCCAATCCTGATTTCTTTTCTCTCTTTTTCTGAACCCACGTTGATCGTTTCCAACGGCTCTTTGTGAGGTTCAATGGACCTTTCCTCCAGTCTGAGTAATCGGGAGATCTCTTTTGGAATTTCGTTGTCAACTTCTTCTTCAGCCCCAAATGCCGGGAACTCAAAGTTGGGAGAAGGCATCGGATCGTATGTTTCAACGGGGTTTAAAACAAGCATTCTGCATGACGTGATGATTTGCGTTTAGAAGAGATGGAGAGAATGCATGAGTATGTGCAGTGTATTTTCTGATAATTGGTTGTTTTTATTATTTGAATTGTTTTTTAGGATTACCATTTTCTAAAAAAAGCGAAAAGAGAAAACAACAATAACTGCAAAAATTACAGAACGACATTATTTTATTTATGAACAAGTCGATTCTTGAATCTACAACCCTATAAAACAAAACTCTGTCGCTTTGGGCGAAGCGAAGAGGGAAATTTACAGAAAGCAAGCCCTATCAAAACATCTCTTTCACCTGGGCAAGGTGAAAGGTTAAAGACGGTAATTACTTTAACTTATGAACAATCTTCGGAACATCGACTGCAACCCATTGGCGGCGAACTCCTAGGTGAATCACAAAGTCTGGTACCTTCCTTGATTTGTCTTAAGAAATAACGCTGATTTCTGGTGGAGCAGGATCATTGGAATCTGTCTCCTAGGTAGAGTTGTCGTAGGAGGATTCCTCAGTTGTATTTTGCATAGTATTTGTGCTCTCAGGTGGATCTCCCCACCCAGTTGGCTGAATGTCTTTGAGCCTGATGCGAGAGCTTTCAGGAACAGTATATTTGACCATGAAGTCGTATTTTCCACTTGGCTGTCCTAAGGTGTCCCACACTTCTTTGGAACTGGAGGGGTGATCTCTCTCGATGACATTGACCTCGGGAAAAGCATAGTTGATGAATTCTAGTCCGACAAGCTTTACCAATTCATCGTCGTACTGGATAGGTTCTGAACGACCTGAGTGTTGATTCCATGACATGGTGGGGACACAGGTATTCTGTTCAATGACGCTCAGCCGATTTTCATTGTTCGGCTGATCTTCTTGCCCAAAGTCTCTTGGGTATGGTTGCCAGATAGGCAAGCCATCCATTGGGCCATAATAGTCAGGGTCAAAGTTGTATTTCATCGGAGTGTCTTCCACTAATGAATTTGGCGGAGCACGGCATCCTTCCGGATCACAATCTCCATATATCATTTTGACGTCTGACCTGGGTATAAATCTCGGACTCTGTGCGGGATAGCAAAATGGCGTAGGCACTTCTTCCTGATACCTATAACCGTCCTTGTTAAGAAGGACTTCCATTCCTCATCCGTATCGAAGGGACCCTCCTCGTTGATGGTATGGACTGCTTGAGACACTGGGTGAAGGAAACCTCCACTGTGGAAGAAGTCCTGAATGGGATGAAGACTTTCATCGTGGGTAGCAGTCTGGGTAGAGGTTGAAGAAAAACCAAGACCCATCTTTGTTTTGTTATCAGTGGGAATGACAAGTGGTCCCCACCCTTTCGCGTTATTACTTTTGATCACCTCGAGAGCATCTTTGTACGAGGATATTGAGGTTCCCTTCTCCGATTAGCTATCGTTGCTCACCGAAAGTGCTTGGAACTGAGTTCCAACAACCTCCTCGGGTTCTACACAAGTAGACGATGATAAGTTACTCACAAGCAAGGCATGTTCTCCACATACCGTGACGAGTTGATCGTTCTTGACGAACTTCAGTTTTTGGTGCAGCATCGAAGTGACTGCCCCAGCCTGGTGTATCCAAGGTCTTCCTAATAAACAATTGTACGCTGCCCGGACGTCCATGACCTAGAAATTGATTAGGAAAGTGTGAGGACCGATAGTTATGGGAAGGTCAACTTCGCCGATAAGTACTTTCCGAGATCCGTCAAACGCTTTGACAATGACCTCACCGCCCCTCGTCGGGGATCCTTTGAATGATAGTCACATTAAAGTGGACTTCGGCATAACGTTGATGGTCGATCCTGTGTATACTAGTACGTTGGCTAAACCATCGTCTTGGAAGTTAACTGTGATATTGAGCGCCATGTTGTGACTTTTGCCCCCCTCCGGCAAATCCTCATCACTGAATCCTAAGTTGTTGCAGGAAGTGATGTTAGAGATGATGCTATCAAACTGTCGTATTGACACATCCTGTTCAACAAAGGCCTACTCTAAGACTTTCTGTAGAGCCTCCCTGTGGGCTTCGGAACTGAGTAAAAGTGATAGCACAGAGATCTTTGAAGGAGTTTGTAACAGCTGATCAACAATGTTGTATTCACTCCTTTGGATCAGCTTCAGCATCTCATCAATGTTTTTCGAAAGGTCGGGATTACTGGATGGACCGACTGGCGGATTAGGAGCTTCTGTCTGAAGTTCCTTTTCTTTGCCAGGTTCTCCAACTCCTCGGTTGAAGATTTGACTGCTCCGTGTTACTCGAATGATGTCTGTAATATTCACGATGGAGGGTAATGGAATTTCCTTTCTATTCTCAATTATTGTTGCACCGTATTTATAAGGGATTGCCTTAGCTGATTCATTCGGTACTGGTCCCGGCAAATAGATAACTACAAGAGCCTTCTGATTTTTTTAACTGTCGTAAGTAACTTCAATCAGTTTCTTGCTAAGAACCTTTGATTCGTCCAGTAGAGGGATGATGGTACAAACATCTTTGTTCCTCTCAGGGTCAGAGATTACAACCACGTGTCTGACTTGATCTGCGAAGTAGTCTGGCGTCCAGTCAATGGACCCCGAAGCTAGGTATGGGTGAATCTTCTTGCGATCCAACTGACCTTGGAGAGCTGCTCGCACGAGGTAGCATCCTTGGTTATTCTCCGAGCAGACTCTACAACGTTCATAGTTGTGTGGTGGCACCTGGCCACGCCCGCTTTAAATGCAGTACAACCTTACCAGGTTTGTTTCCATAGATTGGACATCCTGATTTTGACGCCGAGTAGGGTTTCCATTATGCACACTGATTTGTTGCGTGTCTTCATCCAGATAGATTGGAAGCCACCAGTGGTTTAACAAGTGTTGTAAAGTTCTCTGAACGAGAGTGCACCCTTGGTTACTCTCACAACATCCTTTACAGTTCTGGTAATTATGTGAAGTGAGAAAACTGAGTCGGACCTGCCTGGCATGTAACTCTACCAAGCTGGTATTCATCAAGCGAATATCGAAGATTTCAATCATGTTGATCTGATAGGGATTCCTATCATGGTAGTCCTGGATCCATCCAAAATCCATCTGACGCTGGAGGGCCTCTTATACAAAAGAGCATCCCTGTTTGTTTACCGAGCAAGTCAGGCAGGAATTATAATCGTGACGCGGCAGATTATGATATTGGCTTTGCCTTGAGTGCAACGCCACTAAGTTAACATTCATTGCATAGATGTCGTGGTTCTGAATGATGTTGGAATTCATATAGGTCATGTTGACTCCACGAACTCGATGCTCTTGGATCCATCTGAGATCTAATTGTTCTTGTAGAGCCAATTGCACCATAGAACATCCTTGATTGTTTTTAGAGAAGATATCACACTGGTGATAATTATGAGGTGGCACATGGCCATATCCACTCTGTCTACAATGCATCTTGACCAAGTTGGCCCTTAACAAGAGTACATCATGAATTTGATAGGTGTTGTTAGACTCTCCCTCTATCAAATTGACTGCAGCTTTCTCGTGTTGAGGCAGCGGGTTTGTGAGAACATTCGGATTCGTATCTTTGAAAGATAAGACCCCGCTCCTAACAAGCTTTTGCACATCGGATTTGAAACTGAGACAGTTTTCTATGTTATGCCCTGGTCCTCCTTGATGGTAAGGACAAGTCTGATCTGTTTTGAACCAAAAAGGCGGATTTTCCGGTACTGTAAGACGAGACCTGGTTTGGACATGCCCCTTGACTAGTAATAACGGAAACAATTCTTCGTACAACATGGGTATAGGATCAAACCCTGGAGGTCGCGTTGTACGGTTGTTGATGTATGGAGGACGAGCCTGCTGAAGAGGCTGCTGATTAGGTTGGCTCTGCGCAACCTAAGGTTGATACGTAGGAACAGGCGCAGGGTTGATAGCAGGAGTTACAGCTGCTACTGGTTGGTAACGTCGCCTTTGCTTTCCGAGAGAGATATTCCCAATATCCTGCTCTTTTTTCTTAGTGAGAGCACTACCGTATCATTTTGTACTACTTGATGATCCAGCGTCTTTTACTAAACGTCCTTCTCGGACTGCTTCCTCAAGATGAACTCCCATGCCTACCATCTCGGTCAAGTCACTGGGCGCACTGGCGACCATTCTGTCGTAGTAAAATGAGCTTAAGGTCTTTAAAAAGATCTTTGTCATCTCTTTTTCCTCAAGAGGTGGACAAATCTGGGCGGCAATTTCACACCATCTCTGAGCATACTCCTTAAAGGTTTCCTTGTCCTTTTGTGACATTGATCTGAGTTGATCTCTGTCCGGTGCCATGTCCAAATTGTATTTATATTGTTGAACGAAAGCAGCGCCAAGATCTCTGAAAGTGCCGATCATGGCGCGGTTTAAACCCATGTACCATTTTAATGCGGCACCGGTTAAACTATCCTGAAAGTAGTGAATCAGTAGTTCCTGGTTCTTTGTCTGAGCTGACATTCGCCGAGCGTACATCACCAAATGGCTCTGAGGGCAAGAGTTACCCTTGTACTTTTCAAAGTCGGGCACTTGGAACTTGTCTGGAACTTTCACATTGGGGACTAAGCAAAGGTCTGCGACGTCCTTTCCAAATAGATCCTGACCGCGAAGGGCTTGCAGCTCTTTCTACATTTCCAGGAATTGTTCCTGGAACTCATTCATTCTGTCGAACATGCCTTCGTTTCCACCAGAAGGTATCTGTGGAATCTATCCTTCCGGGATAGTGTGTACCACGGGTGGTGGTATAGTCATTATGGCCGAGACTCTCGGTGTCTCCCGAAGTTTGTAACCTTCAGGAGTTGCTGTCATGCCTCTGGCATCTTCGCTTTCCCGAAATTTGTAACCTTCAGGCCCAGCGGCTCCTGCTGTGGTTCCCTGATCCTCAGTGATCGACGGAACATATCCTTCCGAGATATAGTTAAGTGGCATGCCCCAGGGACGATCTTTCTGCATTTTGTACCTAGGATCATACTTCTCCACTATGGGCGTTGATGTGATCTCTGAGATCACAGTCCTTTTTTGTTGCATTTGAGCTTTAACTAGAGCTTGCATGTCGTTATGAAGCTTTCTCAGATCTTCTTTCAGAGTGTCGATCTCTTTTCTCAACTCTCTGTTCTCTTCCTCGAGATCATCCATCTTTTTCTGACGATTGGCCCGAGTATTGTACGAGTGAGACAGTTTGACTCTAGAATCGAGTCACAAACGTGAGATTCCTAGGTAACAAGAATGCGTTAGGCGAGAATGATGAATGCAATGCAATGGTTTTATTAATTATTTTTGTTTATTCAAAGTAAACTTCGACAATTAGATTGCAAATATCAAACAGTGGGGAAACCCCGTTTTCTTGAATTCAAAGGATTACGGAAATGGAAATACAGTAGATTACAAAGTGCTGAAAAAGGAAACCTAAACTAATGGATCCTGAGTCCTCTCGGAGGTGAGCTCAAGTGCTGGTTCTAGTACTTTCCTCTTCTTTGACCGGGGCTCTTCGGTCGTTGTCGGGTTATTATTCCTTTGCCAAGTGAAAGGAGCGAGCAAATTCCTTTGGTCATCCTGATTTTCTACAGCATGTTGCTCTAAAATCTCAATCAGAGCATCTTTTTCTCTCAACAGTTGCTGTATTTTCCTGCACTCCACATTGAGAATACCGTACTTGTTCCTCCAAGACCTCTTCTCCTACTGAACTTTGCTGAGAGTAACTTGAAGTTTTTCCGTCTCAGACATAAAATAAAGGGAAGAGTCCCGTAATGGAAGAACTTCCTGACGAGGGTAAGGCATCCTCAGCTTGAGAGCTCTAGTTTGTACCCAATGGAGATAAGGCTCCATCGAGACACAGTCTGGTTTCCCTAGAGACTCTCGTCCTTTCCTATGAATGTGTTTCCAGGCGTTCACTATTTCCGTCTTTAGTGCCCTGTCATTTTCTCCTTCCTTGAAGAAAAGACCTTCCAGATGAGCATTCCGTGGGATGTGCCTCATCGGGTATCCAAATTGTCGACGAACCAATATCGAATGATAGTTGATTCCTCCCTTAGTTCCTATAAGGGGTACATTTGGGAAATTTCCACAACGGTCAATGATCCTGATCCTGTCGTAGATTCGATTGTACCAATCGATGTCAGAGTTGGTAAGAGACATGATTCTTTGTGGCCAACGTAAAGTATTCTTTTGATCCCAAAATGCAGCAGACTTGGGTAAGTGGGAAGTGAACCATTTGTAAAGCAGGGGTACACAGCACGTGATCATTCCTCCGCTTCATAAATTCCTTAAGTGTACCGAATGATATGCATCTGCGAGTAAGGTCGGTACGGGGTTTCCAATCAGGAAAATCTTAATGGCGTTGAGATCTACAAAGTTATCGATGTTGGGAAACAAAAATAACCCGTAGGTGAGAAAAACAAAGGTGCTCTCGAAAGCGGACATGTTCCCTAGACTAGCAAAGTACAGGGCTTTCTTTGTTAAGAACTGGGCTGGCAAACCTTGGATTCCACCCTTAGTGGTCATGTGAGTCCTGACTTCTGACTCATCCAAATAAATTGTTCTTGCAATGGTCTGATCCTTTGGAATTTCTTCCAGTCCAGAAAAGGGAGCTTGATCAGTAATATGTAAACCAGTCAGGTGAGAATACTCCTCCAACGTTGGTGCAAGCTGATAATCTGGGAAAGTGAAACAGTGATAGACCGAATCGTAGAACTGGATTAACGTGGACAGGATTCCTTCAATTACATGGACCCTTAACAAGGACAACAGTCCTCCATACTTGGCTCTGAAAGCCTCGTGGTTGGTGATCATTCTCGCAAAACCTCTCAAATCCTCCAACTTTGGAACCTTGAAGGTGTACTTATGAGTTTTCCTTCTACCAAAATCCATTAGCGCAATCTCCTTTCTCTGACATTTGCAATCATTGTCTCAGTTTAATTTGAAAAAGAGAGACTAGAAGAGAAGATTTTCTTTGTTTTAATGTTTTTTAAATGAATGTATGAATGCAGCACACAAAAACATAGAAAAAACATGGGGTCAAAGGGTCGGTGTCATGAAGTCAAGGCTCTACCCCCCCCCCCCCCAAAGGTTTATACTGGTGATTTTTTGTATCTGTCTCTCAAAATCATTGATCCCCTTCGCGATAACATCAGCGGGCCGGGAACCGTGCTAGGTGATGTATCTTAGAGCAATCTCAGATGAGGGTAGTATCGTGTGACAACTATTTCCGATAGCTTCCGCACTACAAAGTGGCTTAAGTCTGCTAAAAACCTCAACTTCTCAGATAACCCAGTCGACCACACTACTTTCAACAACCGAAGTCGTATAGGCAATGTATCTGCAAAGGGAGTCTCCACTGAGTTTGATGGTCGATCGGGGGCTCTTAACTGGAATTCACTCCCAGTAAGATTACCTACATTGCCATCACCTATCTTAGGTGTATACTCAATCTTTCCACATCCGACATCATCCGCATTCCCATTAGCAGAAAAATAAACACGGATATTAATTAGGAAAAGCAGTATATATATTTGTCTTAATCATCCTAGACCTCTAGTCTTATGATCCTATACAGACAATGACTCCCCAGCAGAGCTGTCATTTCTATGACACGAAATTAGGGTTTCATCCCTTGGGAAAGCAAGAAAGAATGCCTCCCACTGTGGTCACCAATCTGCTGCGGCACTGTCTAAGGTTTCTACCTAAGAAACAAGATCATACAACGGTTGTCCCCAGCAGAGTCGCCATTTTTCTTTACAAGTTAGGTGATCCCTCAAGGGCTCAAGCAGATGAATTATTAGAGAATGAGCATCGTGTTCAACATCTCAAGTCCCCATATCATTCATGAAGATCAAGAGCTTTCACTCATCAATAATCAAGTGCAAAATTCCATCATGAACAAGCTCATCAAAGCTCAAGATCCTTAATTCACCATAATAAGGGTTTGACCTAATTCATTCCCTAAGTTGACTTTTGAAGAAAGGCATGATCCCAAACCTCTAAATATGTTTCAAGAACCTTAAATGCCTCATATTAATCCCTTCATATGATTGGATTAACCCAAAGAACTTGATTCATAAGCAATGCAAGAAGTTAAATTCATCTAGTCCCCCAAACTAGGGTTTTTAATGAAAAGTCAACTTTACCTTTGACTTTTGACCAAGACATGATCTCAAGCCTTGAGACATGATTCAAGACACTCAAAAACAGATTTGAAGTCCATCCATGATGTTCAAAAAGCCCAAGGGTTTGATTTTATAAAGGATCACACAGTTCAAAGTTCATCCGATACAAAAGTCAACTGTGGTCAAAATCAAGTTTGAATTTTGGAGCTTTTGGTCAAACATAGCCTCTTCAAGTCAAGAATGGAGTTAATATGTGATTTGGATCATGACTGATCAAGGAAAATCAAGAAATATGAGGTTACTTGTAAAAAGGACAACATTGGAGAAGTTGAATTTTTTCTAAGTTATAAAATTCAATGATT
This sequence comes from Lathyrus tuberosus, assembly GCA_022829125.1. Classification (NCBI taxonomy): domain Eukaryota; kingdom Viridiplantae; phylum Streptophyta; class Magnoliopsida; order Fabales; family Fabaceae; genus Lathyrus; species Lathyrus tuberosus. Next base: position 297,602 of record JALAZF010000762.1, read on the forward strand.
TTTTCCCCACTTTCCAAGGCCATAAATTCCAAACCAAGTAACCATTTTCTTTGATCCAAAGATCAAATTGAAGAGCTTGTTACATAGTACAAATTTTTCCTTGAGGGTGGATTCCCAAAAAATGCATAGATTGAGAGATATGAAGCCATGAAGTTGGAGGTTCCATACTTTTTGAACCAAAACACATAGTGAAATTTTAGATAGAATGAGTCTTATGTTGAAGGCATCTTTAGGGCTATTTTTCACTATGATCCACATTGATTTAAGATAAACCTTGAACATCAAGGTTGAAGTATGTTATCTCAGCTTTCCAAAATGACCAAGAACATCAAAATCCTTTACTTGAGCAAGAAGTTATGAATGCTGCAACAAGCGTGGTTACAACTTATGTTCCAAGGAAGATTTGCTGCATAATCTTGGTACACGATTTTGGAGCACTTGTTATACACATTGCTAGCCTAAATCATCACAAGATCAATACCAAAATCATCACAAAACATGTGCTCTACAAGATCAAAATAGAATTTTGCAATTTCTATCCAAAATGCATGTGAAACAAAGCTTGAAGTGATGTTTTGTCCTCTAGCATTGATTGGAATAGTGAATTGATCAAAAACCTCCACAATGAGCCAAAAAATGATCAAAACACCAAGGATTCATGTGCAATATGAAGTTTCAAAACTCAAATGATCAAGATTTTGTAGCCATGTAAGATTGGAAGCTATGAACCTTAGCACTCAAGTAACTAGCTACACATCATTACACATTGGATAATAAGATGTATCCTCATCCAATTTCCTCTCAAATATCTGAACTCTTTTTGCTATAAATAGAGGTCATTGTGCTTCATTCTAGGTACACCAAAACATTGAAGAACTTGTTTTCTCTCATTCCTCCTCTTTCCAAATTTTTCAAGTCTCAAAGGAGTGAAAAACTTGAATTATCCATTCAAGGTCATTTCCACTCAATTCAATCATCCACACACTTCATAAACATCATATAGAGTTGATCCAAACATTCATCCATCATCTGTAACACCAGAATCATCATCATCATATCTCACTTGCATCAAGTTGCAGTTTGAATCGAGCCAAGCGATCCAGAAGGTTTCAACTCAATCTAAGCATTGCAAAACCATCCTTGAGGGTCAAGAAAGCTGTCTAAATCATCAAATCATTTATGTGACACCTCCAACAGGGAATTCAATTCTCACTTGTAAGGTAAGCCTCAAACTTTCAAACTCTATGATCCATGCATCATTTTTGATATTTTAAATTCCAAATATGCTTGTTATGATGTTGTGATTATTTTCCATCAATCAATTGCTTTGTATCATTAACATATAGGGCCCCCCTTTAGATTTTGCAAATTTAGGGTTTATGTGTTCTTACGGGATAATTTAAATTCTAGCAAGAATAAATGAAATTGGATTGTACCATTCAATTTCTCTTGAAAAATCAAGCAACTTTCATTTTTATTTCATTCAATTTGGTTGCGTATTGAGGGAGATAGAAATTCAAATTGATGATGAAGATGATGAACACGATGAAGATGAACAACAATGGTGGTGGCGCCATTTTCATATTTTAATCTTCATTTTTACTACTTAATTAATTGGGTGTGGTTTGATACATGGATGTATCACCACCCCAGTGGTTGAAGGGGTGTGTTTAAGGCTTTGTGTTACCCTTAGGTCTGGGGTTCGAATCACCCTTGCCCCAGACCTTTTGGTTTATTTTTTAAACATTTTCAAAAGGAAACTTTCATATATTATTATCATCATCCATTCTTTTTCAACCACACGCGCATGACTCAGATGGTAATGTTTTAGGCCCATCAGTCCTAGGGCGTGGGTTCAACCCTTAGTGAAACCATTCCTATATTTTTTTAAAACTATTTTTTATGGTTTTCTTCGCAACTTCACCCATTGATTTCACCAAGCAAAAATAATCTTTTTGAGCCAATTTTTTACACACTTCTCATTTATGTTGCATATTTTGAGAATCCATTTTTAAATTCCAAAAATAATATTTATTTTTGACATTTTTATTAGGTTGAAAACTAGTACTTTTTAAGTACTTTTCACTCCTTTCCTTGATTTCTTTTGATTCTTTAATCAACCTAATGACATCCATATGTCTTTATAATCATGATACACATTGTTTAAAGTCTTGTAGATATACATAACATGTTTTCTTGACTTATACACACCATGTTTAAGTATTATTTCCTTTAAAAAAAATACTTTGGTTAAATGTTAATTAGGAAGAACTTTAGGGTTTTATCCTGATCAAACTTTTCAAAACATCTTGAGGATGGCTAGGGCTTCCACGTGAGTTTGGATTCCCCAAAGCCCTTGATTCAACCATGTTTGAATGATTTGTTCCTGTACTTATCTTCATGAACTTCTATTAGGGTTTTGTTTACCCTTCATCACCATCTGATCCTCAATTCATCTTGAACATATTACTTGAACTTCTTTGTGATTGCTTCAATTGATTAAGTCTTTGCTCACATATTCAAGTATTTCCTTCATAAACTCTTACCATGATGAACATATCTCTTTGTATGATGTACATTCACATGTTGATACATCATGCTTAATCATACCATACTCATGTCATCCCCGATGACTACACTTGTTTAAAAGTTTAGACAATCTTATCTTGTTAAGTTTCTCTTGACATTTACAACACTTGCATTCATATAAATGTTGCATTTCAATACTTATCCTTAGTTCAAACTTTAGGATTCACTTCAAGCTACAACTTATTTCAAACCCTAGGATCCCCTTTGAGGTTCTCAACCTCAATAAAACCTTAGGATCCCCCTTGAAGTTTTCAACTTCATTCAAAGTTCAAAACCATAGCCCCTTTTCGCTTCAAACCTTCAAACCTTAAGTCAAACCCTTGGCAACCTTTAGCTTCAAATTCAAAACTTTTTCCCGAGATGAGACATAAGTCATATCTATAGAAGAGATGTCTCTTCTATTCCCCATAACATAAATCAAACATTTCAAACTTTTTTTCCATTTTAATTGATGTAAGTGGCACACTTGTTGATTCACAATCCAAGCTAGAGTCTCTATCTTATTATGGTACAAAAAAAAAAAACCTTTCATTTAAGTGATGTAAGTGGCGCACTTGTTAATTATATATCCAAGTCAAGGTCCTTCTCTTAATATGCAAAGATTCATTTAAAGGAAGATGTGGCATTACTCTGGATTTTCTACATCAAAGTTTAAAGCTTCTTCCCTTATTATCTTCTTTCTCAAAATGTTTGTAGTGAATAGGTGAGATATCTCCCTTAAGATGACAATTTGTCTCTTTTCTCAAGCCCAATTCCACCCATTAGTAGGTGGAACTACGAACGCTCTGATTTCTTAACTTCCTTTTGAGAATACGTAGGCATAAGATTGCGAGATCTTAGCGAGCATAATAATAAATAAAACCATTAGGTTCCTACACCTTTTATCATAGTTTACCTCAACATACCCTACAGAAACATGTTCCAATCTTATCATTCACTCAAAATAATCAACAAATCCCCACTACACAACAAGTAACTCAAAAAAATAGTAACACAAATATACACAAGAGGTTTCTATAAGATACTATAGATACTTAGGGTGCTAATGCCTTCCCTTTGTATAACCAATCCCGATTCCCGATCTCTCAAGTGCATTGTTTTGTATTCCACACACTCACTAGTTTATTTAGACTTTTTCTCTTCCTTCCTTTTTTTAGGATAAATAAAAAGTTCACATGTAAAAAGTGCGACCCCATTTCGAAAGGAATGGGAAGAGTCGCGCCGGCTACACTCGCCCATTTTTTCCCCAATGCTTTTTTTCTGCATTCACGCATTGCACCCCATTTCTCTAACACTTTTACAGATACCTCATCTTGGCATCAGTCAGTTTAGTATGATTATAATGCCTTTAGGCATGAGATTGTTGACTTGTGCTACGAGATATAGGAACAAAACGATCTTGAATCGGAGCGTGATCAATTGTTTTATGCTATGCATCAGTAGCAACAAGATATGTTAGAGCATATATGGTCTATGCAAGCATCCCAGGCTCATATGATTGCGTCGATGGAGATTTTACAGGCAGATGAGGCTCAACGTCATGAGATGATGCAAAGCTTAACTCAGTAGATGCAAAACATGCAAATGGAGATGATTGACCGAATTTCTTTGAAAGCTCAGCGCGATCACATGAATGATGAGATGTTGGAGGACATGCTATATTACTTGCAAGGACTGGGCATGCCACCTTCTGATCATAGGCTCTGCAGACGTTGATTTCGTCTTACCAGGTTCTACCATCTTCTATTGCTCTTCTATCCTTACATTGAGGACAATGTAGGATTTAAGTGTAGGGGAGAAGTTTTTACCATTTTCTTTACTTATGATTATATGTTTTATTTGTTTTGTTAGTTTAGATTTATTTTATTGTTGATTTTTACTGTTTGGCTTAGTGTATCGAGTTATTGCATGTGTTGTCTAGTCCTTTATCCATGGTTTTCTGTTTGTTGTTGGTTTTCTCCAAATACTTGAGCCCACCGGATTTTTTTGAAAAAGACGTAGGATTCTTAATATGATTTGAAACTATATATGCTATAAAAGGAAGAGAGGCTAGGTTGAGGAGACTTGAGAAAATTTGACAAAATTGGTATTGTCCCAACACCTCGAGCCTCCCGAATATGCATGTCAATTTAAATACCCTTTGAGCCTTAATCTTGAACCTCTATTTGGTAGTAATCCTAAGGTAGTTTCTTATCCAGTCAGGTACCATCTATAGTCACACACTAAGTTGAACGGACGATGAACATAAGTGAATGATCTTTTGCGTAAAAAAAGAAATAAAATTGGAATACTGCATCCACTAAGTTAGGTGGTCCTCACCCGGTCATTTAGCCCAACGGTGGTTGAACCTTCGAAAAACATACATCTTTGAAAAAGAAAAAAAATGTGTAAATTAAATAAGATATGTTGATCATAATCACTAACCAGTTTTTCTACCATATGTGTGAGAGATAAAGAGCCTTAATGTGACTGTCCCGAACGAAAGAGGATGAAACAAATAGGAAAATTATACTCTGATTCAATGGAATGATTTGAACCAGTATGCATAGGAGGGAGACTTGTGACCGCAAAACGTCGTTAGTGTTGTCACAATATCCTTGGTGTCAACACTAGTACATATGAATCAATTTTAGCCGAACCAACTTTTATAGCCACGTATGAGTATTCGAGTGGTTTGTTTTCTTTAAATCTTTATATCTTTAATGTTGCATTACATTTCTTTACAGGCTAGTTGACTTGCTTGAGGACAAGCAAGGGTTTAAGTGTAGGGGAGTTTGATAACTCGAAAACATGTCATATTTTCGAATCGATTCACATGCATTGTTTGTGTCATTTTCTATTTCTTTTTATTGTATTATGTTGGTATTCCACGCCTATTTAAGGCGTTTATTAGTTAAGGGCCCTCGTGCCAGAAAAAAGTGTGAAACGACAAAAATGGGAGAAAAAGACATGTTTTAAAGTGTCATGACGGGCACACTGCCAGCATGACGGTTGTCATGACATGTCAAGGCTAACCAGTCACAGGAAGCAAACAAAAAAGTAAGAAAAAGTGCCTGAGCTGGATGACTGGTAGGTTGTCATTTGGGTGACGCTCGTCATCTTCCCCCACCTCATAACGGACGGGTCATCATTTCCATGATGCTCGTCATGATCTTAATGGCCAGATATTTTGCCCACGTACCGAACTTGGCAAAAAGCACTTCCTCCAATTTCTCCATTTCTCCTACACGTTCTGAGGCATCACAATACGAATTTAGACACTATAAATAAGACATTTCAGTATTAGAATTTTTATCCAAGCTGGGTATTATTTTTAAGCCAGAAAAAAGTACTTTTGTAAAGCAGTAAATTTCTCACATCGAGGAACTATAATTGCAAGTTTTAGTCATAATTTGGAGTTTATTTGTCTGCATTTGGATCGTTGCTACTACAATTTTACCGGCATAATTTTTTCAGGATTTAATTCAGGTATTTTTTTCTCTGTCAGTTTGGAGCTATTATTATATTATTACGTTTGTGTTATATAGGTTTTTTGATCTTTTACTACTTTTTATTATTTACTGTAGTTACATGTTTGATTTTAATATTATTATTTTTATTATTATTATTATGTTAGACTTGAACATGAATAATACTTCTAGTAGCATTTACATAAATAATATGTCTAGCTAATTCTGTCGAGTCTGAAATGTGAGGACCGTCGTACCGACTGTGCTATAATTAAGTCATTAAAAATTATAATTAATTTGGGAATTGTTTCTGGCCTGGATTAATTTATGTTTTAAATTTTAAGTTTATTACGAAAGCAGAAACATAAAGATACCAGTCTCAGTTCAAAAGAACGAGACCTTTATCCAACGGTAGGAAAATCTAGTTTTTGAATTTAAACATTGCGAATGCATTTTCTAGTCAATTAGAAAAAAAAATCAATTTTCAAAAAGGCGATTTTAAAAGTATAAGCGAAGACGCGAAACCGAGCGTTTATACGCTTAAAATCCGGTACTAGACGTGCGAAAGCAGGAAGTACCTTTAAATTAATTTTTTTTACCTTAAGCAACTTTTCAAGTAATTAAAAGTAATTTTTTTTCAAAATATTTTTTGCACTGTAACACGTTGGACAAGCCAAAGCGGGCAGTTAGATTACATGATAAGATTCGGTACCGGTTACGCGAAAGCTAATGGTTCCTTAAAAATCAATTATTTTCTACACAAAAATATTGTTCCATTTTAATTATAATTAACGATCTTATGAGCGTAAACTGTCGACGAGAACGACATTCCGATCTTCTGCTTCATATTAATTTAAAAGCAACTTATTTCCCTTCCTTTGCAAACAAAGTCACTTTATCATCGCCTTAGATGCACATAGTAATTATAGATAACAGTAGTTGACATTGGTCTCTATGGGTTCAACACTTTTATATTATAACTGATATCTTTTTGCGTTTGCGGACCTATCAAAGACTGTTACCAAGAAGTCTGTGAAGAAGAAAAATGATTCACACTTAGAGGCTAATGCAGACTGGATTTCTCACAAGCACTGTAGAGGATGGATTCATGAATACGTTTATGTTTTTAAGTGGTTCTTTTATCTCTTTTTTTTTTTTGTGTAAATGCTCTATAGCTTATTAAAGACTGGTTTATTCAAATTATGTTGTGCATCTGCTGATGCTGATTATGGTAGTTTTCTCTCATGATATGGTTGTGTATACCTTGCATGAGTGTCCTTATGTATGATATTTTCTATGCATAGTAGCTTAGTTGAAGGACTAACCCTTTGCAAAATTATGGCAAAAATGGGGGAGTAATGAGATGAAGGGGTGTATCAGATGTGTGCAGATAAACCTGGTGATTGTTTAGTATTGAATGTTCAGGAAGTACTAATGTTGTGCTCCATGGTGGAGCATCGGGAAGGACATCTAGTCTTGGTCCTTGTATTTGTGAAAACAGATATATTTGTGTTAGTAGTATTCATTGCATATTTTGATATCAACTACTAACTAATTGTGTGTGCATGACTAAGTATGTGAATGATTGCATACTGATATATGTTAGTTAGTAGGTGTCATACCCCAAATTTTTACCACTAATATTTCCCATTATTGTGCAAAACATCATCACAATATGGGTGTGTCATTATGCCTCATCAGTCTCCCTAAAGATGGGTGAGCATTCACTACAATCAAAATTAGGGTTTCAAGCCCTCTCTGAGTGCTTAGACAAAGGGTCAATCAAGGAATGAAATGATCTTCAACTTGTCTAAACCTTTCAAACATACACAAAGGATCAAAAAGGACTCCCACTTCAAGGATCAAGCACAAGGGTGCTCCCTTCTAGGTGGATCAGGTCTCAAGATCGACAGTGTCGCCAAATTAGGGTTTTGGTCGACCAGGGGCCTCCAGATGGAAATTTTTCATCTGGGCACAAGCCAATGATACAAAACATAACCTAATATACTCCATGAAACCTCATGGACCCAATCATCAAGTCAATTTTGCCTCAGGGGATGCATTCATCAAAAATCAGGAATTAGGGTTTCTTGACCTAATTCACCCCTAAGTTGACTTTTAGGGAAAATCATGAGCCAAGACCTCAAGAGAGGATTTGAGGGTCTCTAATGAACTATATTGATCCATATGGAACAATGGATTAATCTAAGAAGCTTAAGCAACAAGTCTCAATTTCATCTGCACCACAATTAGGGTTTTAAGGAAAAAGTCAACTGTAACTTTGACTTTTGACCAGGACATGCTCCCAAGCCCTATGACATGCATCAATATACCCTATGACACCCATGGAACATGTCCATCAAGTTTGATTTAGGTCAAGGACATGATTTCCTGAAGAATTGCACAGTTTGGAATTCATCTCATAAAAAGTCAACTGTGCACAAAAGTCAACTTTGACTTTTTGAGATTTTTCACCAAAATGGATTTTTAACCCTAAAATGATGTTAATGTATGATTTGAATCATCATTCATCAAGAAAAATCAAGAAAAGTTGGTTAACTTGTAAAAGGGGTAACCATAAAAACTTAGAAAATTTTCTAAATTAAAAAAATAAAGTGACAAGGGTACCAACTTTGGAGGATCATAACTCCTAAACCACAAAGTCATTTTTCCTCATCCAAAGATGAATTTGTAGCCCTCATTACCCTCTACAAAAACTTCAACTAGACCTAAGTCCAATTCATTAAGGATTTTGAGTTATGGAGTGATCAAAATGGCTGAAAAATGAAAATGTCACTTTTTCTAACACTTAGTGAAATTTTCACTAAGTCCAAATCTGTCTTCATTTTTTTCCAAATGTAGGGGGATTTTTCACTTGGATTTAAAAGAGATCAAAACCAAAAATGTTCAAACAGTTGTTGTATCATGTAAGGGCTTTCCAAAATGGCCAAGAACATCACCAAATTCCATTTGAATCATGAGATATGACATTGGGAAGTTGCCTTGCTGAAATCTGCCAAGGTAGGGTAGAATTTGCATTTTTGCTCGATTTGCCAAAATCAGCCAAATTCAAATGCTCCTATCCACTTGGACACATCAGAGGATTGAATCTAAAGGGGACAATCACTGAGCCAAGTCTCCAAGTCTTTGGAACAAGAAATAGCATGTTGAACCTAGAATGGCCAAAATAGGGACAAGACTCCAAATTTGGATTGGAGCATTCAATGGAAGCATCAAGGTGGCATGGACTGAGCCATTTTCATTTGAATTCAGTCAAGACTTATCCAAGACCAAGGGAACCACAACCCTGTGCCCTAACCTCTAGTCAACGGCTATAGGAGACTTGGATTTCCATTGGCCAACATTGAACAAACACCTGCTGCAGTTGCCATTCACTATTCCTTGCAAAACAAACTTGCTCTACTATAAATAGAGCTCAATTGTGATCATTTTAAGTACACCAAAGCCATCAAACAGATGCTTTCCTCAAAATCTCTTCTTTCACTCCAATTTTGCCTTCTAAGGCAAGTCACTATCGGGTTTTGAGTTTGAGAGCTTTTCCAATCAAACCAATCACTCACACACCTCACATACATCACATATGAGCTGATCAAACACTTAAATAACAACTGGAACACTGATTTCTCAGAATCACCAGTTAATTGCTCAAGGTTTTAACCAAAGTGCAGTTGAGATGTCATGAAATGATCTAGCCAATTTCAATCAAGTCCAAGCATTCAAACACACTCCATAGGGTGTAGGGAAGCTGTTCAGATCATCACCACTCATCTGTAACACCTCCAAATAAAAAATCACATTGCACTTGCTGTCACGACCTAGAGGTAAGCCTAAACTTGGTCATCTCTCAATCTATGCATATTTCCTCGCACAATACTTTTGCCAAATGTTCATAATCATGCATAGAATGTTTCCCCTCAATTAATTGCATTGTTTGAATCATGTATCAAAAATCCCAGCCTTCATGCAGAAATTAGGGTTCTTGAGGATTTTTCATGATTTCTTGTTATATGTTTAATTTAAATGAAATTAATTGACATAGACATAATCGTGAGGTTGAGACGAGCATAATGATATATGGATTGCATGTTATAATCCAGTATTCAATGAGATTGGATAGAAAATGCAAATCTGGCCAAACCCAGAACACGCGCGTGTTCTTGGTGTGTTCTTAGCGCCATTTCTTTCAAATTCAAATATTTGAATTTTGTGATTTTATTTAATTGATTCAAAAATTAATTTTTCTATGAGTTTTAATGATTTTGAGTTGATTCTTTTTTTAATAATTCACAAAAATGTTAAAATATTTTATTTTATCAAAAAATCCCAAAAATATTATTTATTTCATATAATTTATATTTTTGCAAAGAATTAATATTTTAATTGTTTTTGACATTTAAAATATTTTTTCCACATTGATTTTGCAACTTTTAATGCTTTCTAATTATTTTGTAGGTCAATACTTAATTTTTGAAGCATTAATCCAAGACCACAGTTTGTTTTTCATATGTTAAACAATTTTGATCATTTTAATTAAATTTTTATTCAATTAAATACATTTTTGAAAACAAATTAGGGTTTTTGGATTAATTCAACCCTCATAAATCATTTTCAAAACTTTTGGGCCTCTAATAGAGTGTAGGACCCAATCCTTTTTTTGACCAAATCATTTTTGGGCCTCAGTGTATTGTATAAGTCCCGACACCGTAAAAAACAAACGGCGCGATCATCGCCTTTTAAAAAATAACACTGGGCCTCTCCTTGAGCTATAAGACCCATTCAAATTTTTGGGCCTCTAATAGAGTGTAAGACCCAACCCCCTTTTAACTAAAACATTTTGGGCCTCACTTATTGTATAAGTCCCTTCGCGTTAAAAGAAAATCTCGGCGCGATCGCCACTTTAAACGAAAAGTCAATTGGGCCTACCCTCGAGTAGTAAGACCCATTTCCTTTCTTAAAACTTTTTGGGCCTCTTGAGAGAGTGTAAGACCTATCCCTTTGTACAGAAAACAATTTTTGGGCCACAGTCACTTGTCTAAGTCCCTCTGTACAAACTTCAAACAGTGCACTCACTGATAAAAACCTGGGCCTCTCCTTGAGCTGTAAGCCCCAAATCTTTCTTTTTCAAAGCACTTTCTCTTTTGATTTTGAATATACTGTTGTTTTCAATCTTTCTTTGTTGAACAACTAACCAAAAAGCATGGAAGCTCTACAACCGAGTAAGTGGTTATTTCTTTCATTTACCGCTTTCATATACATATAACTGTATTGTGGGGCTGTTTCGCTGTAAGTCTTCTTTCATAAACTCATATCAACTGTGTAATAATAGTATAGATATTTAGAGTTTCCCCGACAACTACGTCTAGCATTAAGCCCGTTGATCACTCTTAGAAATAGTCTAAACTAGATCCCCAGAGGATTACCAGACACAGTATTCCCTCCTCTTGGGGTTAAACAATATGGAGATATGAAAGGCAGCATTCTCTGTGAACCCTTTCATAGACTGTCACTCATACAAGTTGTCAAAGAAACTCTATTCCCCAGAGATGATCTTTTCTCCGTGAATGGCATCTCTTGAGTTTCTTCCAAATTCTCGGACTTTCCTGGCTTGATCTATTCTCGGTGAATGGCATGTCTTGAACTTCTCGGGGTTTCTGGACCCACAAGCTTCTTAAAAGCAGTTGTCAAGAAACTCTACTCCGCAGAGATGATCTTTTCTCCGTGAATGGCATCTCTTGAGTTTCTTCCAAATTCTCGAACTTTTCTGACTTGATTTATTCCTTGGGGATAGCTTGCCTTGAATTTCTCGGGGTTTGGGGACCCATCGGCTTCTTAAAAGCATCGGCCTCCTCTTGGGCATTATACAAGGACCCACAGGCTTCCTAAAAGCAACCCCGCCTTCTCTTGGTCTTAGTACAAGGACCCTACGGCTTCTTAGAAGTACTCACAGCCTCCTCTTAGGCTTAGTATAATGATCTCTTCCTTCGAGAATGATAGCCTCCTCTTGGGCTTAGTACAAGGACCCGTCGGCTTCTTAAAAGTTTCCAGCCTCCTCTTGGGCTTCGTACAAATTATCCCGACGACCTCCTAGAGGTATAGGAACAGAACTTAATCATCTGCATAGAACAGTCCTTTCATAGAGTCTACTACTGTTTCTCAAAGCATGGTACAAAAGATAAAACTCTAGACTTGGACAGTCTAATCTCCTTGAGTCTCAAAGACATTCTCAAGCACCCTTCAAAAATGGGAAGATAACCCATAGACTCAGACAGTCTCAATACCCTTCGGATTTCCCACTTCCTTAAAGAACAGGAATAACCCGGATCCTCGAATCAAATCCTTGAGTACAGTGTTGCTCATATAAGAACTGATTTTCTCTTTAAAATTAGTATATTGGACCTGTCACTCAACTGAAACAGTCACCATAGCCTCCTCTTGGGCTTTGTACAAATGATTCTCCCCAGCGGAGTCAAACAACGTTTAACCTCTCTCTCGGGCTTTGTACGAGATACATAAGAGACTCCCTCGTTGAGTCAATAACCCCTTTCGCCTCCATCTCGGGCTTTATACGAGATACAAAAAGGTTCTTATTGAGCCAAACAAATTTTAGCCTCCATCTCGGGTTTCGTACGAGATACAAAAAAACTCTCTTGTTGAGTCAATTAGCCTTCATCTCAGGCTTTATACGAGATACCAAAAGACTTCATCGTTGAGTCAAAACCTTTTAGCCTCTCTCTCGGGCTTTGTATGAGACACATATTAGCCTCCTCTTAGGCTTTATATAAGAAAACCACTGGTTGATCCAATCAACCTTTTAGCATCGAAGTTGTGCCTCGTTCACAGTATACAAACATCAACAACTCTTTCCCCTTCATCTAATCGCTGTAAGCAGCAAGCCTCTGGATCATCTACATCCATGCCACTGTCCCTCTTTTAGCATGAGAAATTCCTAAGGAAAGATGGCATTGCTCTACATTGAGTTAAAGTCTTCTCCTTCAGGTTAAAATCCCCTATAAAGGAAATTATGGCATTGTCGGATTCACACATCCCGGTTAAAGTAATTCTCCTTTATAAAACAGTTGTGACATACAACCCCCCTCTTTAGAGATGACAAATTCTCTCTAAAGTCAACACCTTCAGCTTCACATCTTGGGCTTTGAACAAGATATATATCACCTTTCGCTTCACGTCTTAGGCTTTAAACAAGACACCAAATACCATTTCCTCCTATTCTATGGGAGGAACTACGAACGCTCTGATTTCCCTGTTTCGGTAAACGGGAATACGTAGGCATAAGATTGAAAGAAAAATCTTAGCGAGCACACTAAATAAAAACCCAAAATCCCATACTCTCATGTATCTATCAAAAGTATCAGTCCTAACATCCTAAATCCTTGTTCCCCGCTATAAAGTCCTAGAAAGAGAAAAAGAAAACCGTATTGGCGAAAATACAAATAACCAGTACAAGGGCCCCCCACATTGATAGCATTCGTAACCTAACAGACCGCTGTTTAAACTCAGTATGCAAAGCAGGGTTAATTGGAGACATCTATTTCCCTTCCTTCATCAGCTTTAATAGGATAAAAAATGAATCGACCTGTAGTAAACTCAACCGCAGAGAGCGACCAGTGCTTAAGAACCGCGTCCAAAATCGCTCGCTACAGAAAAATGGCGCCCACCGTGGGGCCCGTCTCTGTTTTTCTTCTTCCTTTTCACCTCTTGTGTGAAAACCACAGATTGGGGCTTCCGCCGGGGAACCCATTTTCTATCAGGAACTTAGGATTCATAGCTTTAAAGGTCTAGGATGTTTAGGACAAATATATATACCGCTTTTCCTAATTGCTATACGTGTTTATTTTTCTGCTAATGGGAATGCGTGTGATGCCGCGTGTGGAAAGATTGAGTATACACTTAAGATAAGTGATGGCGACGGGGTCGACCATCAACCTCGGTGGAGGCTGACCAATGCAACCCATTCTCTCACCTAGACAATGGGCCGATTGTTAAGTCTGAGAAGCTGAGGAGCCAAACCCTTTCGTAGTGCGGAAACTATCGGGAATAGTTGTTATGCGATACTACCCTCATTTGAGGCTGGTGATCTATTCTCGATGAATGGCACTTACTCTAAGATTGCTCTACAACTCGCTGGCGATCCGCTTGTTATTTTGCTTTCCTGGGAGGAGCTGATGATAATGAGTATAGCTACAAAAATCACCCTAGTATAAACCTTTGGGGATGGGTAGAGCCTTGACTTCATGACAACGACCCTTTGACCCCATGTTTTTTCTATGTTTTTGTGTGCTGCATTCATGCATTCATTTAAAAAACATTAAAACATTCAAAAAAAAAATTTCTCTTCTAGTCTCTCTGTTTCTCAAATTAAACTAAGACTGTGATTGCAAATATCAGAGAAAAGGATTGCACTAATGGATTTCGGTAGAAGGAGAACTCATACGTATACCTTCAAGGTTCCAAAGTTAGAGGATTTGAGAAAGTTAGCAAGGATGATCACTAACCCTGAGGCTTTCAGAGCCAAGCACGGAGGTCTGCTACCACTATTAAGAGTCCATGTGATTGAGGGAATCATGGACGCACTCGTTCAGTTTTACGATCCGGTTTATCACTGTTTCACATTCCCGGATTACCAGCTCGCACCAACGCTGGAGGAGTATTCTCATCTGATCGATCTACACATTACTGATCGAGCTCTATTTTATGGACTGGAATAAATTCCAAAGAATCAGACCATTGCAAGAGCAATTCATTTGGACGAGTCTGAGGTCAGGACTCACCTAACTACCAAGGTTGGCATCCAAGGTTTGCCATCCCAGTTCTTGACAAAGAAAGCCCTGTATTTTGCCAGTATAGGAAACGTGACTGCTTTTGAAAGCGTCTTTGTCTTGCTCGCCTACGGGTTATTTTTGTTTCCCAACATCAATAACTTTGTAGATATCAACTCCATTAAGGTTTTTCTCATTGGAAACCCTGTGCCGACTTTGCTCGCAGATGCGTATCATTCTGTACACTTGGGAAATTTGTACAGTGGAGGGGAGATCACATGATGTGTACCTCTGCTTTACAAATGGTTTATCTCTCAGTTGCCCAAGTCTGCTGCTTTTTGGGACTGCAAGAGTGCCTTACGTTGGTCGCAGAAGATCATGTCTCTTACCAACTCTGATATAGATTGGTGCAATAGGATCTATGATGGAATCATAATCATTGACCGTTGTGGAAACTTCCCCAACGTACCCCTTATAGGAACTAAGGGAGGAATCAACTATCATCCAGTTCTCGTTCATCGTCAATTTGGATACCCGATGAGACACGTCCCACGGGGTGTTCATCTGGAAGGTCTTTTCTTCAAAGAAGGAGAAAATGACAGAGCACTAAAGATGGAAATAGTGCACGCATGGAAGCATGTTCATAAGAAAGGACGAGAGTCTCTAGGAAAATCGGACTGTGTCTCGGTGGAGCCTTACCTCCATTGGGTACAAACTAGAGCTCTCAAGCTAAAAATGCCTTATCCTCGTTACGGAATTCTTCCGCCGAGGGAGTCTGTCTTGTACTTCATGACGGAAACTGAAAAGCTTCAGGTTACTCTCAACAAAGTTCAAAAGGAGAGAAGGTCTTGGAAGAACAAGTACCGCACCCTCGACGTAGAGTGCATCAAAATACAGCAACTACTGAAAGAGAAAGATGCTCTAATTGAAATTTTGGAGCAACATGCTGTAGAGAATCAAGATGACCAAAGGAATTTGCTCGCTCCTTTCACCTGGCAAAGGAATAACAACCCGACAACGGCCCAAGAGCCCCGGTCAAAGAAAAGGAAGATACCAGAATCAGCACCCGATTTCTCTTCAGAGAGGACTCGGGACCCATTAGTTTAGGCTTCTGTTTCTGCACTTTGTAATCTACTGTATTTTCGTTTCCGCAATCCTTTGAATTTCAATAAATAGGGGTTTCCCCACCGTTTGATATTTGCAATCTAATTGTCGAAGTTTATTTTGATTAAACCAAAAAGCAATTAATATAATCATTGCATTCATCATTCTCACATCGCGTATTCTTCTTACCTACGAATCTCACGTTTGTGTCTCGGTTCTAGAGTCAAACTGTCTCATTCGTACAATACTCGGGCCAATCGTCAGAAAAAGATGGATGATCTTGAGGAAGAGAACAGAGAGTTGAAAGAAGAGATCGACGCTCTAAGAGAGGATATGAGAAAGCTTCGTAACGACATGTAAGCCATGGCAGAAGCTCAGCTACAAAGAACTGTGATCTCAGAGATCACCTCAACGTCCATAGTGGAGAAGTATGATCCTAGGTATCAAATACCGAAAGATCGTCCTTGGGGCATGCCTGTTAACTATATCCCGGAAGGATATGTTCCGCCGATCACTGAAGATCAGGGAATCACAACAGAAGCCGCTGGGCCTGAAGGTTACAAACTCCGGGAAAGCGAAGATGCCAGAGGCATACTGAAGACTCCTGAAGGTTACAAACTTCGGGAGACGCCAAGACTCACTACCGTAGTCACGGTACCACCCCCTGTGGTGCACACTGTCCCGGAAGGACAGATTCCACAGAAACCTTCTGGTAAGAAGGAAACTATGTTTGACAGAATGGAGGAATTCCAGTAGCAGTTCTTGGAAATGCAGAAGGAACTGCAAGCCATTCGCGGTCAGGATCTATTTGGAAAGGACGCCGCAGATCTCTGCTTAGTTCCAAATGTGAAAGTTCCGCACAAATTTCAAGTGCCCGACTTTGAAAAGTACAAGGGTAACTCTTTCCCTCAAGGCCATCTAGTGATGTACGCCCGGCGGATGTCAGCTCAGACGGAAAATCAGGACCTACTGATTCACTACTTCCAGGATAGTTTAACCGGTGCCGCATTAAAATGGTACATGGGTTTAAACCATGCCACGATCAGCACATTCAGAGATCTTGGCACTGCCTTCATCCAACAATACAAATACAATTTGGACATGGCACCCAACAGAGATCAACTCAGATCGATGTCGCAAAAGGACAAGGAAACCTTTAAGGAGTACGCTCAAAGGTGGCGTGAGATTGCCGCTCAAATTTGTCCACCTCTTGAGGAAAAAGAGATGACAAAGATCTTCTTAAAGACCTTGAGCTCATTTTACTATGACCGAATGGTTGCCAGTGCGCCCAGTGACTTCACCGAAATGGTGGGCATGGGCGTACGTGTTGAGGAAGCCGTCCGAGAAGGACGTTTGGTAAAAGACGCTAGATCGACGAGCGGTACTAAAAAATACGGTAGTGCTCTCCCTAAGAAAAAAGAGCAAGATATTGGGAATATCTCTCTCGGAAAGCAAAGACGACGTTATCAACCGGTAGCAGCTGTGACTCTTGCTATCAATCATGTGTCTACTCCTACGTATCAACCTCAGGTCGCGTAGAGCCAACCTGATCAACAAAGCACACAACAGCCTCTTCAACAGGCTCGTCCTCCATATAACAACAACCGTACAACACGGCCACCAGGATTTGATCCTATACCCGTGTCGTACGCAGAGCTGTTTCCATTACTACTGGCCAAGGGGCACATTCAGACTAAATCTCCTCTTACAGTACCGGAAAATCTGCCTTTTTGGTTTAAGGTGGATCAAACTTGCCCTTATCATCAAGGAGGATCAGGGCATAACATTGAGACTTGTCTCAATTTTAAATCTGACGTGCAAAAGCTTGTTAGGAGTGGGGTCTTATCTTTCAAAGATACGAATCCAAATGTTCTCACGAACCCGCTGCCTCAACATGAGAAGGCTGCAGTCAATCTCATTGAGAAAGTGACTAACAATGTCTATCAAATTCACGATGTACTCTTGTTGAAAACCAATCTGGTCAAGATGCATTGTAGACAGAGTGGATATGGCCATGTGCCACCTCATAATTATCACTAGTGTGATATCTGCTCTAAAGACAATCAAGGATGTTCTGTGGTGCAAGCAGCCCTACAGGAACAAATGGATCTCGGATGGATCCAAGAGCACCGAGTTCGTGGAGTTTACATGGTTTACACGAATTCTAACGTCATTCAGAACCACGACATCCGTGCAATGAATGTCAACCTGGTGGCGATGCATTCAAGGCAAAGCCAATATCATATTCTGCCGCGGCACGATTACAGTTCCTGTCTGACTTGCTCGGTAAACAAACAGGGATGCTCTTTCATACAGGAGGCCCTCCGGCATCAGATGGATCTTGGATGGATCCAAGACTACAATGATAGGAATTCTTATCAGATCAACATGGTTCAGATCTTCGGTATTTGCGTGATAAATACCAACCTGGTAGAGTTACATGCTGAACAGGTCCGACTCGGATTCTTAATATCACATGACTGTCAAAGCTGTAAAGCGGGTTGCGAAAATGATCAAGGTTGTACCCTTGTCCAGGAGGCACTTCAGCACTTGTTAAATCACTGGTGGATGCCAATTTATATGGATGAAGATACTCAGCAGATTAGTATCAATAACAGGAATCCTACTCGGCGTCAGAGTCAGGATGTTCGATCTGTGGAAGATAACCTAGTGAGGTTACATTGTATTCATAGTGGGCGTGGCCAGGTGCCACCACACAACTATGAACGTTGCGGCGTCTGTTCGGAAGGTAACCAAGGGTGTTACCTTGTGAGAGCAGCTCTTCAGGGTCAAGTGGATCGTGGAGAGATTAGTCCATATCCGAGTTCTGGACCCATCAACTGGACGCCGGACTACCTTGCCAATCAAGTGAGGATGTTATCACGATCTCTGGTCGTCACAGGACCAGGGATGTTTTTGCCATTATCCCTCTACTTGACGAATCTAAAGTTCCCAACCGGGAACGGATCGAGATTACTTACGATGGTCAGAAAAATCAGAAGATTCCTGTAGTCATCTATCTGTCGGGACCATTACCATATGAATCAACTAAGGCTATCCCTTACAAATACGGTGCAAAAACCATTGAGAATGGAAAGGAAATTCCGTTACCCTCCGTCGTGAATATTGCAGACATCAGTCATGTAACACGGAGTGGCAGAATCTTCAACCGTGGAGTTGGGGAACTTTACAAGGAAAAGGAACTTCAGACGGAAGCTCCTGATCCACCAGTCGGTCAATCCAGTAATCCCGACCTTTCGAAAAATAATGATGAGATGTTGAAGCTCATCCAGAGGAGTGAATACAACATTGTTGATCAACTGTTACAGACTCCTTCAAAGATCTCGGTATTATCACTGTTACTCAGTTCAGAGGCGCACAGGGAGGCTCTACAGAAAGTCTTGGAGCAAGCCTTTGTGGAACAGGTTGTAAAAATCAGACAGTTCAATAGCATTCTCTCTAACATCACTTCCTGCAACAATTTGGGATTTAGTGATGAGGAATTACCCGAAGAAGGTCGCCGTCATAACATGGCGCTCAACATTACAGTTAACTTCCAGGACGATGCTTTAGCCAGCGTACTGGTAGACACAGGGTCAGCCCTGAATGTTATGCCGAAGTCCACTTTGATGGAATTATCATTCAAAGGCCCTCCGATGAGAATCAGTGAGGTCGTCGTCAAAGCGTTCGACGGATCCAGAAAAATAGTTATCGGCGAAGTTGATCTTCCCATAACTATTGGTCCTCATACTTTCCAAGTCACTTTCCAGGTCATGGACATCCAGGCAACGTACAGTTGTTTATTAGGAAGACCTTGGATACATCAGGCTGGAGCGGTCACTTCGACCCTACACCAAAAGCTAAAGTTCGTCAAGAACGATCAACTTGTCACAGTTTGTGGGGAACAAGCCTTGCTTGTAAGTAACTTGTCATCATCTACTGGTATAGAACCTGAGGAGGTTATTGGAACTCAGTTCCAAGCACTGTCGGTGAGCAAGGACAATCAATCCCGAGGAGGAACCTCGATTTCCTCATACAAAGATGCTATCAAAGCGGTCGAGAGTACCGATACAACCGGATGGGGACAGCTTGTCATTCCTACTAGCAATACAACAAAGAAGGGTCTTGGTTTTTCTGTAACCTGTACCCAGACAGCTGCTAACGATGAAAGTCTTCATCCCATTCAAAACTTCTTCCACAGTGGAGGTTTCCTTCACCCAGTGTCTCAAGCAGTCCATGCTATCAATGAGGAAGATCCCTCTGACACAGAGGAAGAGTGGAAGTCCTACCTTAACGAGGACGGTTATATGTCTCAGGAAGAGGTGCCTATACCATTTTGCTATCCCGCACAGAGTCTGAGATTTATACCAAGGTCAGACATCAAAATGATATATGGAGATTGTGATCCGGAAGGATGTCGTGCCTGCCAAATTCATTAGAGGAGGACACTCTGATGAAAGACAACTTTGACTACACCCACTATGGCCCGATGGATGGTCTGCCAATGTGGCAACCTTATCCAGGAGACTTGGGGTAAGAGAGTCAGCCGAACAATGAAAATCAGCTGACCATCATTGAACAGAATACCTGTGTCCCCACCATGTTATGGGATCAACACTCAGGTCATTCAGAAACTACTCAACATGAAGATGAATTCGCAACGTTTGCAGGACTTAAATTCATCAACTATGCTTTTCCCGAGGTCAATGTCATCGAGAGGGATGACTCCTCCAGTTCCAAAGAAGGTTGGGATACCTTGGGACAACCGAGTGGGAAATACGACTATATGGTCAAGTACACCGCTCCCGAAAGCTCTCGTATCAGTTTCAAAGACATCCAACCTACTGGATGGGGAGATACAGCTGAGAGCACAAATGCTATGCAAAATGCAACAGAGGAATTCTCCTACGACAATTCTGCTTGGGAGACAGATTCCAATGATCCCGCTCCACCAGAAATCAGCGTTATTTCTGAAAACAAATCAAGGAAGGTACCAGACTTTGTGATTCACCGAGGAGTTTGCCGCCAATGGGTTGCCATCGAGGTTCTGAAGATCGTTCATCAATCAAAGTAATTGAAATTTTGGCCTATATATATCAGATGTCCTATCGAGATGTCGAGACACTGATATACAACAACAATGAACAAGTTCAAAATAAAAGTGTGCAGAAAATGTAAAGAATACCAGAAATTGTTAACCCAATTCGGATCTAATATCCTACATCTGGGGGCTACCAAGCCAGGGATGAAATCAATATTCGATAGTATCAATTCACTGATAACCACACCCGGTTCAATCAGCTCACTTAATCACTACCCTTCCTATGACTTCTACCTAAGACTCCCCTAGGTATGAGGCCATCCTCAAATCCCTCTTCAATCACAACCCGTGACTGGTTCCTTACAAGAGAAGTAACAATGGTCGAAACACAAATTCTCAATACTTCACAGCTTATGAGAATTAACACACAGCTACTCAATACTTAAAAGCTTATGAGCAACCTTACACAACTTACACTACAGTCCTTATACTGTTATCATAAGATACCAGTTAGGCTCACAAAACACAAGCACACAACCCTAAAAATACATGTAAGTTCGACAACTAAAACTAGGTTTTCATCAGTCTATTTATAGCTTAAAATCTGGACTGAATTGGGCTTCAAAAACGCAGCAATTAGGCTGCTCACAAATCTGAAAAATTAACTCCAATAAAATAGGTCTTCAATCCAAAGTTTCCTATTATGTCTCCATAATCAGAAACAGCAGCAAATCCGAAAACCAACAAATAGGATAACCAAATATTCACAGAATATTCAGTTACAAATCATAGTAACAGAATCTGCAATAAAACTGACTTCACAACGCGATGTCCTATGAGCTACCATGGAACATCTTCATACGACATGTTGAACAAGGAGTAATGAAAAATATTATTAGACATCTTCATTCAACATCTACTGCTACATGAGTTTTAGCAAAATAATGCCAACCATAAAACCAAGGAAATAACAATCTCCCCCTTTGGCTTATTTTTGGCTAAAACTCCACACAAACTTAAATACCATCAGTATCAGCAGCAGAAAAAAAAACACCATTAATAGCAGCAACAAAAGCAACAAAAAAACTCCCCCTTAGCTGCATATGCACACAGTACCACAAGAAAACTCATCATAGTAAACTGGCAAAACTCCCCCTCAACAGCAGCAACACACCATCCACCTGCTGCCCACACACTCTACCTGCAACAGCACAAGCACATAACAATGTTGCTCCCCCTCACACTTACTACTCCCCTTTTTTAGCCACAAATATGACAAAGAGAGGTCATAGACAAATGTAACCAAATTACATAGCAGTATATTGTTCAACACCAAACCAGAAGTAAGTTGTCTAAATGGAAAGAAAGAACCAAAACAGACAAAAAAACAGAAAATAAATTTGCAGATAGCCTAGTTAATCAGCATTGTCCTCTTCATCAGCAACCTCATCACTTTCACCTTCAGATTCAGAAGCACCCTTCTCAGAACCAGAATCATCAGACTGCTGGAAACTCCTTCTATCAGACTCAGTAGATTCACTTTATCCATCATCTTCAGTCAACTCTTGATCTTTAGCTGCATTTCTCTTTTCAACCAAGGCTTTAATCAGCTGCTCTAGCTTTGTCTTCCTTGCTGTATCTCTTCTGATAGATTCTTCCAGCTCCTTGCAGGTTTCTTGCAGCTGAGCAATGGCTTCATCATCAAGATTAGTAGGACCAGGTGTCTGTGTAGATGTCCCAACAATGTCTGGGACATGTGCTCCACCCAGTAGCTTGTAGTGAAGGGACATAGGAGGTTTTCTTTTGAGTGCAGTGTCACCCCTCAACACAAGATTTGGACACTGTTCCAGAATAATACCACAGATCAAGGAAGGGAAACCAATAGGCATCTTGACAGCAGGTGATCTAGCTTGTTTCAAGATCTGCTCAAAGATGTATGATCCAAAATCAAAGGAAATCTTCTTCCCTATAGCATATATGAATCTGCCAAGTGTAGACGAGATAGTAGATGTGTGATTTCTAGGAACCCAATTTACCACGGCAATCTTGTGGAGGATGGCATATTTGACACTTAGTTTACCAGACGACAACTTCTTTGCATTTGGTCAATGTCTCATACAACCACCTGTTATCTCCTTGCAAACAGTATTATCAGTAACCTCTAACTCAGGTTGAGGTTCATTACTCCTGCCCAGATAGTTGTTGATAATTTTAGGTGAAAAGGTGACAGCTTCTCCTCTCACACATACTTGTCTGGGATTGTTGCCCCTGTTCTCGTCACACTCTTCAGACATATTTACCACAAATTCTTTGACTAGATTTCCATAGCAGGGTCCTAACTCGGACACTGTTCTCATCAATCCAGCCGCTGCAATGAGCTCCACTATTTCTTTATACTATTCGAAGTCCTTCCCCAACTCTCTCTCCAGAGCAATCCTTCTTTGATCAACAACTTTCCATCTATCTATATTTCTCATAGAGCTTTCAGTAGAAGCCTTCTTGCAGGTGGAGTTTTTTATACCAATGATGTCTTGGACATCTGTTTCAACTTCATAGTCAGAATCACTTTGATCAGTAATTTTTCTTTTCTTAGTGGGCACTACAACCTTGCTCCATTGCTTAGGTGGCCTTGCTTGAACATTTCTTTCCCCACCTCCAGATTTACCATGCAATTTTGAAGACTTGGAGCCTTCACTTATTACATTTTTTTCTCTTCTTCTCTAAATTCTTCTCAGCTTTCTAGCAATAGATTCCTCATCAGAAATGAGGTCATCAACATTGATAACATCGTCAGTCCTTACATCAGCTTTCCTTTTACTTCTTCTCTCACGGTCCACATGCATGGAAACATCACCATCCGTCCTATCAGTAGGGCTGCTATTGATATTTTCTGTCACTGATGTTGGAGCATTAGACTCGACATTTGCCTTAATTCCACTCAGAATCGAGGCAACAACCCTTCTAATTTCCTTATCCTTTCTGACAGCATCATCATCAGTGGAATTCTTGTTCACATCACAAGATTTAGTACCCTTCCGCTTCTCAACTATGCCTGATTTAGATCCCTTTTCAGCCACGTCTTTCTTAGGGCTTACTTGGTTAGCATACAAACTGGTCATGGAGTGGACTTTCTTCTTAGGTGAGAGGGTTTAGATTTCTTACCTGGAATGTTGACATTCGTTGTGTGAGAAGCTTGCTGGTTGCCTTTTGGGTCAGCCGGCAGAACTTTCAATGGAGCAATGTCGAGCACTAGGTCAGAGAGGTTTATCATCCGCAGTGATTCTTCATCTCCAGTATTGATTCGTGGAGAACCAGTGTTATCAGGGGAGCCGTGCATGGAATCGGACTTAGGATGTTGAGACATGTTTAGTTGATCACAATAAGCAGTATTGAGGAGAGTAAGAGCAAACCCTAGTGGAGAAAAGTTTTGAAAGAATAGGTCAGATGAAGTTTTTGCACTGTAAGATTTAAGTTGGAATGTGTTAGCTGGGCTATTTATAAGTTTTGGAAATGGGTCCTTATATACGTGCCATGCACAAGCTCTTTGATTTAACACTTCCACAGTAGTGCTTTCAGCTCTCCACAAATAGCAATCCTCTGAGGTTCTTTCACCTCTCATAACAACAGAATTTTTTTCATCCATTATTAAACATTCGTAGTTTGTAAAGATGACCCTAAGACCTTGATCACACAACTGGCTTATGCTTATTAGGTTAGTATCTAACCCTTCAACAAGCAATACTTCTTCCAGAATTGGCTGTCCTGGACAATCCACTCTTCCAACACCAAGCACTTTTCCTTTTGATCCATTACCAAAAATCACCTCATTAGGAGCATGATACTTAACATGTGACATATATCTACTAACACCAGTCATATGTCGAGAACACCCACTATCAAAGAACCATTTTTCATCTGTAGAGACTCTGAAAGACTTGTAGTCCCTATGTTCCTTTACAAAATCCTTTGAAGTCCATATCCTTTTTGTTTCAACCCTGCTCTTCTTCTTACTATACTGTTGCATGGGTTTGGGATAACCATGTAGCTTGTAGCAAAAAGCTTTTATATGACCAAACTTCCCACAATGGTAGCATGTCCATCTTTGATTCTTTTTCTTTATGAACTTCTTCTGATGCCTGGGAGGATGTTACAACGTGTTATTCAACATCTTCAACCTTCTCTTATCTTGAACGGGTACTCCCTCAGATTTCTTTACTTCATTTAATTCATTTGTACCTTCAAATCCAATACCACTGACATTTCTAGCATCTCTTCCTGACTTCAAAATTTCATCAAGTACATCAGAACTCCCATTTAACATTCTGACATTTTTGATCATGTTGTCCAGTTTTGAATTCAAAACATTTACTTCACTTTGTAGATCAGCTATAGTAGACATATGCTCAGTATTCTCAGCCTTTAAATGAACAATAACACATGCTTGTTCTTCTTTCTGCTGACATACTTCTTCATGTTCAATGCTCAACTTCTTATAAGAGATAGCCAGCTCTTCAAAAGTAAGCTCTTCAGACTCTTCATCTGATTCACATACTCCTGTTAATGCTGTCACCAACTTTGCAGATTTCTCATCAGCATCAGTTTCAGAATCATCTTCTAACCATGTCACAGATAATCCCTTCTTCTGTCTTTTGAGATAAGTGGGACACTCAGTTTTTACGTGCCCAAATCCTTCACATTCATAGCATTGCACTCTCTTCCCTTGATTAGAGTCTTCTTCAGTTCTGGATCTTCTGCCTCCTTCCTGGTCTTTGTTGATGTCGAGAGACTTGTTCCGAACATTTTCTCTTGACTTCCAGTCCATCCTTTTCAACACTTTATTAAATTGTCTTCCAAGAAACACTAGCTCTTTGGACACATCTTCATCTTTGACCAGTTTTCCTTCATCATCTGAGTCATCAGCACTTGACACAAATGCTATACTCTTCTTCTTTTCAGCTTTTTCACCGAGTCCTAACTCAAAAGTTTGGAGTGATCCCATAAGCTCATCCACCTTCATCTTGTCAATGTCCTGAGCTTCCTCTATAGCAGTAACCTTTAAATCAAATCTCCTAGGAAGAGACCTGAGAATCTTCCTGACCAGCTTGCTGTCAGACATCTTTTCTCCTAAGGCACTAGAGGCATTAGCTATCTCAATAATGTTCATATGAAAATTATGAATGCTCTCATCCTCTTTCATCTTCAAACTCTCAAACTTGCTAGTGAGAAGCTGAAGCTTTGACATTTTCACCTTTGAGGTCCCTTCATGAGCAACTTTCAAGACCTGCCAAGCCTCTTTGGCAATAGTACAATGCTCAATCAGCCTGAAGATATTTCTGTTGACACCATTGAACAATGCATTCATGGCTTTAGAATTTCCAACAGATCCTTTGTAGTCAGCATCATCCCAGTCCTCTTCTTCCTTCAGAACATCAGTAAGATTTCCTTCTCCATCTCTTACCTTTGGAGGCTCCCAACCTTTGAGAACAGCTTTCCATGCTTGATCATCCATGGACTTGATGAAAGCTATCATCCTAGGTTTCCAATACTCATAGTTAGAACCATTTAGCAGAGGTGGTTTGTTCAGAGCTCCTCCATCCTTGTCCATTGTACCAGAAAGTACCTTCCCTGAATCTCACCCAGAAACAACAAAGGATGCCAGCTCTTGATGCCAATTGAAATTCTGGCCTATATATATCAGATGTCCTATCGAGATGTCGAGACACTGATATACAACAACAATGAACAAGTTCAAAATAATAGTGTGCAGAAAATGTAAAGAACACCAGAAATTGTTAACCCAGTTTGGATCTAACTATCCTACATCTGGGGGCTACCAAGCCAGGGATGAAATCAATATTCGATAGTATCAATTCACTGATAACCATACCCGGTTCAATCAGCTCACTTAATCACTACCCTTCCTATGACTTCTACCTAAGACTCCCCTAGGTATGAGGCCCTCCTCAAATCCCTCTTCAATCACAACCCGTGACTGGTTCCTTACAAGACAAGTAACAATGGTCGAAACACAAATTCTCAATACTTCACAGCTTATGAGAATTAACACACAGCTACTCAATACTTAAAAGCTTATGAGCAACCTTACACAACTTACACTACAGTCCTTATACTGTTATCATAAGATACCAGTTAGGCTCACAAAACACAAGCACATAACCCTAAAAATACATGTAAGTTCGACAACTAAAACTAGGTTTTCATCAGTCTATTTATAGCTTGAAATCTGGACTGAATTGGGCTTCAAAAACGCAGCAATTAGGCTGCTCACAAATCTGAAAAATTAACTCCAATAAAATAGGTCTTCAATCCAAAGTTTCCTATTATGTCTCCATAATCAGAAACAGCAGCAAATCCGAAAACCAACAAATAGGATAACCAAATATTCACAGAATATTCAGTTACAAATCATAGTAACAGAATCTGCAATAAAACTGACTTCACAACGCGATGTCCTATGAGCTGCCATGGAACATCTTCATACGACATGTTGAACAAGGAGTAATGAAAAATATTATTAGACATCTTCATTCAACATCTACTGCTACATGAGTTTTAGCAAAATAATGCCAACCATAAAACCAAGGAAATAACAATCTCCCCCTTTGGCTTATTTTTGGCTAAAACTCCACACACACTTAAATACCATCAGTATCAGCAGCGAAAAAAAAAACACCATTAATAGCAGCAACAAAAGCAACAAAAAAACTCCCCCTCAGCTGCATATACACACAGTACCACAAGAACACTCATCATAGTAAACTGGCAAAACTCCCCCTCAACAGCAGCAACACACCATCCACCTGCAGCACACACACTCTACCTGTAACAGCACAAGCACATAACAATGCTGCTCCCCCTCACACTTACTACTCCCTTTTTTTAGCCACAAATATGACAAAGAGAGGTCATAGACAAATGTAACCAAATTATATAGCAGTATATTGTTCAACACCAAACCAGAAGTAAGTTGTCTAAATCGAAAGAAAGAACCAAAATAGACAAAAAAACAGAAAATAAATTTGCAGATAGCCTAGTTAATCAGCACTGTCCTCTTCATCAGCAACCTTATCACTTTCACCTTCAGATTCAGAAGCACCCTTCTCAGAACCAGAATCATCAGATTGCTGGAAACTCCTTCTATCAGACTCAGTAGATTCACTTTGTCCATCATCTTCAGTCAACTCTTAATTTTTAGCTGCATTTCTCTTTTCAACCAAGGCTTTAATCAGCTGCTCTAGCTTTGTCTTCCTTGTTGTATCTCTTATGATAGATTCTTCCAGCTTATTGCAGGTTTCTTGCAGCTGAGCAATGGCTTCATCATCAAGATTAGCAGGACCAGGTGTCTGTGTAGATGTCCCAACAATGTCTGGGACATGTGCTCCACCCAGTAGCTTGTAGTGAAGGGACAGAGGAGGTTTTCTTTTGAGTGCAGTGTCACCCCTCAACACAAGATTAGGACACTGTTCCAGAATAATACCACAGATCAAGGAAGGGAAACCAATAGGCATCTTGACAGCAGGTGAGCTAGCTTGTTTCAAGATCTGCTCAAAGATGTATGATCCAAAATCAAAGGAAATCTTCTTCCCTATAGCATATATGAATCTGCCAAGTGTAGACGAGATAATAGATGTGTGATTTGTAGGAACCCAATTTACCACGGCAATCCTGTGGAGGAACTTAGTTTACCAGACGATAACTTCTTTGAATTTGGTCAATGTCTCATACAACCACCTGTTATCTCCTTGCAAACAGTATAATCAGTAACCTCTAACTCAGGTTGAGGTTCATTACTCCTGCCCAGATAGTTGTTGATAATTTTAGGTGAAAAGGTGACAGCTTCTCCTCTCACACATACTTGTCTGGGATTGTTGCCCCTGTTCTCGTCACACTCTTCAGACATATTTACCACAAATTCTTTTACTAGATTTCCATAGCAGGGTCCTAACTCGGACACTGTTCTCATCAATCCAGCCGCTGCAATGAGCTCCACTATTTCTTTGTACTATTCGAAGTCCTTCCCCAACTCTCTCTCCAGAGCAATCCTTCTTTGATCAACAACTTTCCACCTATCTATATTTCTCATAGAGCTTTCAGTAGAAGCCTTCTTGCAGGTGGAGTTTTTTATACCAATGATGTCTTGGACATCTGTTTCAACTTCATAGTCAGAATCACTTTGATTAGTAATTTTTCTTTTCTTAGTGGGCACTACAACCCTGCTCCATTGCTTAGGCGGCCCTGCTTGAACTTTTCTTCCCCACCTCCAGATTTACCACGCAATTTCGAAGACTTGGAGCCTTCACTTATTACATTTTTTTCTCTTATTCTCTGAATTCTTCTCAGCTTTCTAGCAATAGATTCCTCATCAGAAGTGAGGTCATCAACATTGATAACATCGTCAGTCCTTACATCAGCTTTCCTTTTACTTCTTTTCTCACGGTCCACATGCATGGAAACATCACCATCTGTCCTATCAGTAGGGCTGCTATTGATATTTTCTGTCACTGATGTTGGAGCATTAGACTCGACATTTGCCTTAATTCCACTCAGAATCGAGGCAACAACCCTTCTAATTTCCTTATCCTTTCTGACAGCATCATCATCAGTGGAATTCTTGTTCACATCACAAGATTTAGTACCCTTCCGCTTCTCAACTATGCCTGATTTAGATCCCTTTTCAGCCACGTCTTTCTTAGGGCTTACTTAGTTAGCATACAAACTGGTCATGGAGTGGACTTTCTTTTTAGGTGAGAAGGGTTTAGATTTCTTACCTGGAATGTTGACATTCGTTGCGTGAGAAGCTTGCTGGTTGCCTTTTGGGTCAGCCGGCAGAACTTTCAACGGAGCAATGTCGAGCACTAGGTTAGAGAGGTTTATCATCCGCAGTGATTCTTCATCTCCAGTATTGATTCGTGGAGAACCAGTGTTATCAGGGGAGCCGTGCATGGAATCGGAGTTAGGATGTTGAGACATGATTAGTTGATCACAATAAGCAGTATTGAGGAGAGTAAGAGCAAACCCTAGCGGAGAAGGGTTTTGAAAGAATAGGTCAGATGAAGTTTTTGCACTGTAGGATTGAAGTTGGAATGTGTTAGCTGGGCTATTTATAAGTTTTGGAAATGGGTCCTTATATACGTGCCATTCACAAGCTCTTTGATTTAACACTTCCACAGCAGTGCTTTCAGCTTTCCACAAATAGCAATCCTCTGAGGTTCTTTCACCTCTCATAACAACAGAATTTTTTTCATCCATTATTAAACATTCGTAGTTTGTAAAGATGACCCTAAGACCTTGATCACACAACTGGATAATGCTTATTAGGTTAGTATCTAACCCTTCAACAAGCAATACTTCTTCCAGAATTGGCTGTCCTGGACAATCCACTCTTCCAACACCAAGCACTTTTCCTTTTGATCCATTACGAAAAATCACCTCATTAGGAACATGATACTTAACATGTGACATATATCTACTAACACCAGTCATATGTCGAGAACACCCACTATCAAAGAACCATTTTTCATCTGTAGAGACTCTGAAAGACTTGTAGTCCCTATGTTCCTTTACAAAATCCTTTGAAGTCCATATCCTTTTTGTTTCAACCCTGCTCTTCTTCTTACTATACTGTTGCATGGGTTTGGGATAACCATGTAGCTTGTAGCAAAAAGCTTTTATATGACCAAACTTCCCACAATGGTAGCATGTCCATCTTTGATTCTTTTTCTTTATGAACTTCTTCTGATGCCTGGGAGGATGTTGCAACGTGTTATTCAACATCTTCAACCTTCTCTTATCTTGAACGGGTACTCCCTCAGATTTCTTTCCTTCATTTAATTCATTTGTACCTTCAAATCCAATACCACTGACATTTCTAGCATCTCTTCCTGACTTCAAAATTTCATCAAGTACATCAGAACTCCCATTTAACATTCTGACATTTTTGATCATGTTGTCCAGTTTTAAATTCAAAACATTTACTTCACTTTGTAGATCAGCTATAGTAGACATATGCTCAGTATTCTCAGCCTTTAAATGAACAATAACACATGCTTGTTCTTCTTTCTGCTGACATACTTCTTCATGTTCAATGCACAACTTCTTATAAGAGATAGCCAGCCCTTCAAAAGTAAGCTCTTCAGATTCTTTATCTGATTCATATACTCCTGTTAATGCTGTCACCAACTTTGCAGATTTCTCATCAGCATCAGTTTCAGAATCATCTTCTAACCATGTCACAGATAATCCCTTCTTCTGTCTTTTGAGATAAGTGGGACACTCAGTTTTTACGTGCCCAAATCCTTCACATTCATAGCATTGCACTCTCTTCCCTTGATTAGAGTCTTCTTCAGTTCTGGATCTTCTGCCTCCTTCCTGGTCTTTGTTGATGTCGAGAGACTTGTTCCAAACATTTTCTCTTGACTTCCAGTCCATCCTTTTCAACACTTTATTAAATTGTCTTCCAAGCAACACTAGCTCTTTGGACACATCTTCATCTTTGACCAGTTTTCCTTCATCATCTGAGTCATCAGCACTTGACACAAATGCTATACTCTTCTTCTTTTCAGCTTTTTCACCGAGTCTTAAATCAAAAGTTTGGAGTGATCCCATAAGGTCATCCACCTTCATCTTGTCAATGTCCTGAGCTTCCTCTATAGCAGTAACCTTCATATCAAATCTCCTAGGAAGAGAGCTGAGAATCTTCCTGACCAGCTTGCTGTCAGACATCTTTTCTCCTAAGGCACTAGAGGCATTAGCTATCTCAATAATGTTCATATGAAAATCATGAATGCTCTCATCCTCTTTCATCTTCAAACTCTCAAACTTGCTAGTGAGAAGCTGAAGCTTTGACATTTTCACCTTTGAGGTCCCTTCATGAGCAACTTTCAAGACCTGCCAAGCCTCTTTGGCAATAGTACAATGCTCAATCAGCCTGAAGATATTTCTGTTGACACCATTGAACAATGCATTCATGGCTTTAGAATTTCCAACAGATCCTTTGTAGTCAGCATCATCCCAGTCCTCTTCTTCCTTCAGAACATCAGTAAGATTTCCTTCTCCATCTCTTACCTTTGGAGGCTCCCAACCTTTGAGAACAGCTTTCCATGCTTGATCATCCATGGACTTGATGAAAGCTATCATCCTAGGTTTCCAATACTCATAGTTAGAACCATTTAGCAGAGGTGGTTTGTTCAGAGCTCCTCCATCCTTGTCCATTGTACCAGAAAGTACCTTCCCTGAATCTCACCCAGAAACAACAAAGGGTGCCAGCTCTTGATGCCAATTGAAATTCTGGCCTATATATATAAGATGTCCTATTGAGATGTCGAGACACTGATATACAACAACAATGAACAAGTTCAAAATAAAAGTGTGCAGAAAATGTAAAGAACACCAGAAATTGTTAACCCAGTTCGGATCTAACTATCCTACATCTGGGGGCTACCAAGCCAGGGATGAAATCAATATTCGATAGTATCAATTCACTGATAACCACACCCGGTTCAATCAGCTCACTTAATCACTACCCTTCCTATGACTTCTACCTAAGACTCCCCTAGGTATGAGGCCCTCCTCAAATCCCTCTTCAATCACAACCCGTGACTGGTTCCTTACAAGACAAGTAACAATGGTCGAAACACAAATTCTCAATACTTCACAGCTTATGAGAATTAACACACAGCTACTCAATACTTAAAAGCTTATGAGCAACCTTACACAACTTACACTACAGTCCTTATACTGTTATCATAAGATACCAGTTAGGCTCACAAAACACAAGCACACAACCCTAAAAATACATGTAAGTTCGACAACTAAAACTAGGTTTTCATCAGTCTATTTATAGCTTGAAATCTGGACTGAATTGGGCTTCAAAAACGCAGCAATTAGGCTGCTCACAAATCTGCAAAATTAACTCCAATAAAATAGGTCTTCAATCCAAAGTTTCCTATTATGTCTCCATAATCAGAAACAGCAGCAAATTCGAAAACCAACAAATAGGATAACCAAATATTCACAGAATATTCAGTTACAAATCATAGTAACAGAATCTGCAATAAAACTGACTTCACAACGCGATGTCCTATGAGCTGCCATGGAACATCTTCATACGACATGTTGAACAAGGAGTAATGAAAAATATTATTAGACATCTTCATTCAACATCTACTGCTACATGAGTTTTAGCAAAATAATGCCAACCATAAAACCAAGGAAATAACAATCTCCCCCTTTGGCTTATTTTTGGCTAAAACTCCACACACACTTAAATACCATCAGTATCAGCAGCGGAAAAAAAAACACCATTAATAGCAGCAATAAAAGCAACAAAAAAACTCCCCCTCAGCTGCATATACACACAGTACCACAAGAACACTCATCATAGTAAACTGGCAAAACTCCCCCTCAACAGCAGCAACACACCATCCACCTGCAGCACACACACTCTACCTGCAATAGCACAAGCACATAACAATGCTGCTCCCCCTCACACTTACTACTCCCCTTTTTTAGCCACAAATATGACAAAGAATTAATTGTTTAATTGTTTTTGACATTTAAAATATTTTTTCCACATTGATTTTGCAACTTTTAATGCTTTCTAATTATTTTGTAGGTCAATACTTAATTTTTGAAGCATTAATCCAAGCCCACAATTTGTTTTTCAAATGTTAAACAATTTTGATCATTTTAATTGAATTTTTATTCAATTAAATACATTTTTGAAAACAAATTAGGGTTTTTGGATTAATTCAACCCTCATAAATCATTTTCAAAACTTTTGGGCCTCTAATAGAGTGTAAGACCCAATCCTTTTTTTGACCAAATCATTTTTGGGCCTCAGTGTATTGTATAAGTCCCAATACCGTCAAAAACAAACGGCGCGATCATCGCCATTTAAAAAATGACATTGGGCCTCTCCTTGAGCTATAAGACCCATTCAAACTTTTGGGCCTCTAATAGAGTGTAAGACCCAACCCCCTTTTAACCAAAACATTTTGGGCCTCACTTATTGTATAAGTCCCTTCGCGTTAAAATAAAATCTCGGCGCGATCGTCACTTTAAACGAAAAGTCAATTGGGCCTACCCTCGAGTAGTAAGACCCATTTCCTTTCTTAAAACTTTTTGGGCCTCTTGAGAGAGTGTAAGACCCATCCCTTTGTACAGAAAACAATTTTTGGGCCACAGTCACTTGTCTAAGTCCCTCTGTACAAACTTCAAACAGTGCGCTCACTGATAAAAACCTGGGCCTCTCCTTGAGCTGTAAGCCCCGAATCTTTCTTTTTCAAAGCATTTTTCCTTTGATTTTGAATATACTGTTGCTTTCAATCTTTCTTTGTTGAACAACTAACCAAACAACATGGAAGCTCTACAACCGAGTAAGTGGTTATTGCTTTCATTTACCGCTTTCATATACATA
Organism: Lathyrus tuberosus; assembly: GCA_022829125.1. Taxonomy (NCBI): domain Eukaryota; kingdom Viridiplantae; phylum Streptophyta; class Magnoliopsida; order Fabales; family Fabaceae; genus Lathyrus; species Lathyrus tuberosus. The sequence goes on from JALAZF010000762.1 coordinate 332,021, forward strand.
TAACTGTATTGTGGGGCTATTTCGCTGTAAGTCTTCTTTCATAAACTCATATCAACTGTGTAATAATAATATAGATATTTAGAGTTTCCCCGGCAACTACGTCTAGCATTAAGCTCGTTGATCACTCTTAGAAATACTCTAAACTAGATCCATATAGGATTACCAGACACAGTCTTCCCTCCTCTTGGGGTTAAACAATATGGAGATATGAAAGGCAGCATTCTCTGTGAACCCTTTCATAGACTGTCACTCATAGAAGTTGTCAAAGAAACTCTATTCCCCAGAGATGATCTTTTCTCCGTGAATGACATCTCTTGAGTTTCTTCCAAATTCTCGGACTTTCCTGGCTTGATCTATTCTCGGTGAATGGCATGTCTTGATCTTCTCGGGGTTTGGGGACCCACAGGCTTCTTAAAAGCAGTTGTCAAGAAACTCTACTCCCCAGAGATGATCTTTTCTCCGTGAATGGCATCTCTTGAGTTTCTTCCAAATTCTCAAACTTTCCTGACTTGATCTATTCCTTGGGGATAGCTTGCCTTGAATTTCTCGGGGTTTGGGGACCCATCGGCTTCTTAAAAGCATCGGCCTCCTCTTGGGCATTATACAAGGATCCACAGGCTTCCTAAAAGCAACCCCGCCTTCTATTGGGCTTAGTACAAGGACCCTACGACTTCTTAGAAGTACTCACAGCCTCCTCTTAGGCTTAGTATAATGATCTCTTCCTCCGGGAATGATAGCCTCCTCTTGGGCTTAGTACAAGGACCCGTCGACTTCTTAAAAGTTTCCAGCCTCCTCTTGGGCTTCGTACAAATTGTCCCGACGACCTCCTAGAGGTATAGGAACAGAACTTAATCATCTGCATAGAACAGTCCTTTCATAGAGTTAACTACTGTTTCTCAAAGCATGGTACAAAAGATAAAACTCTAGACTTGGATAGTCTAATCTCCTTGAGTCTCAAAGACATTCTCAAGCACCCTTCAAAAATGGGAAGAAAACCCGTAGACTCGGACAGTCTCAATACCCCTCGGATTTCCCGCTTCCTTAAAGAACAGGAATAACCCGGATCCTCGAATCAAATCCTTGAGTACAGTGTTGCTCATATAAGAACTGATTTTCTCTTTAAAATCAGTATACTGGACCTGTCACTCAACTGAAACAGTCACCATAGCCTCCTCTTAGGCTTTGTACAAATGATTCTCCCCAACGGAGTCAAACAACATTTAGCCTCTCTCTAGGGCTTTGTACGAGATACATAAGAGACTCCCTTGTTGAGTCAATAACCCCTTTCGCCTCCATCTCGGGCTTTATACGAGATACAAAAAGGTTCTTATTGAGCCAAACAAATTTTAGCCTCCATCTCGGGCTTCGTACGAGATACAAAAAACTCTCTTGTTGAGTCAATTAGCCTTCATCTCGGGCTTTATACGAGATACCAAAAGACTTCATCGTTGAGTCAAAACCTTTTAGCCTCTCTCTCGGGCTTTGTACGAGACACATATTAGCCTCCTCTTAGACTTTATATAAGAAAACCACTGGTTGATCCAATCAACCTTTTAGCATCGAAGTTATGCCTCGTTCACAGTATACAAACATCAACAACTCTTTCCCCTTCATCTAATCGCTGTAAGCGGCAAGCCTCTGGATCATCTACATCCATGCCACTGTCCCTCTTTTAGCATGAGAAATTCCTAAGGAAAGATGGCATTGCTCTACACTGAGTTAAAGTCTTCTCCTTCAGGTCAAAATCCCCTATAAAGGAAATTATGGCATTACTGGATTCACACATCCAGGTTAAAGTAATTCTCCTTTATAAAACAGTTGTGACATACAACCCCCCTCTTTAGAGATGACAAATTCTCTCTAAAGTCAACACCTTCAGCTTCACATCTTGGGCTTTGAACAAGATAGATATCACCTTTCGCTTCACGTCTTGGGCTTTGAACAAGACACCAAATACCATTTCCTCCCATAGAATAAGAGGAACTACGAACGCTCTGATTTCCCTGTTTCGGTAAACGGGAATACGTAGGCATAAGATTGAAAGAAAAATCTTAGCGAGCACACTAAACAAAAACCCAAAATCCCATACTCTCATGTATCTATCAAAAGCATCAGTCCTAATATCCTAAATCCTTGTTCCCCGCTATAAAGTCCTAGAAAGAGAAAAAGAAAACCGTATTGGCGAAAATACAAATAACCAGTACAAGGGCCCCCCCACATTGATAGCATTCGTAACTTAACAGACCGCTGTTTAAACTCAGTATGCAAAGCAGGGTTAATTGGAGACATCTATTTCCCTTCCTTCATCAGCTTTAATAGGATAAAAAATGAATCGACCTGTAATAAACTCAACCGCAGAGAGCGACCAGCGCTTAAGAACCGCGTCCAAAATCGCTCGCTACAGTAGGATTGTATGCTACTAACTATGTGATACTAGATTCATGTATGACTAAGTTTGTGAATGATTGCATGATTGTTTGTTTGGTTTGGAGCAACTGAATGGATCATTTGTAAGCATCTGCATGTTGATGCTTATGAATTCTGTTGTTGCTGGTGCTTAACTCTGATACATGGAAGTTGTTGTTGTTGAAATGCTCTGAAGATCTAATACATCTACTGGTTGTCACTTGTTTTCATGGAAGAAGTTCTTTTTATCTTGAAGAATTGTCTTGCCACAATTTGCCAAAGAGGGGATTGTTGTTCCAAGTGGATTAGTCCTTTAGATTGACTGCATTTAGAAAAATAACAACTTTGAGAAGTGTCCAAGTATTTAAAATTGATCTGGGCTGCTAATGATGTATGGAACTGCAAAAGGGACACATGCTGGGCGTGATGGTCCGCATGCTGGTACAAAATACGGGCCTTGTGCAACAGGCGCCAAATTGTTGCGTTTTAACATAATCTTTTGAGAAGATTCAATTGTGCTTTATATCTATTGGTTTAGAAATGTGATTATATGATTTGTTAGAGAGATGTGAAGATCAAATCAAATTTAAAAGAGATTTAAATTTGAATTTGTAACAAACCAAATCATATCTTTTTGTAGGATATATTCAAGGAGTAAATCAAATATCTAACAGATTACGCAAATATTCTAGATGAAATCAAACCTACATTAGAAAACAAGCATTCCCATTGAAGATGTTATAGTGCTAGGGTTTACAAGAGTCCTTGTTATTTTATGTACACCTCTATGTTTTAGTAACTTTGCATAAAAGGTTTGTCTAGTTGAGTTGTAAATTCAATATTGTTATGTACACCTCTATGTTTCAGTAACTTGGTATAGAAAGTTTGTCTAGTTTACTTGTATTATTCAACAATATTTCATCTTGTTAATATTTAAGTTGATCACTATAGGGTTTAGTGGTTGTTTTCCCCTGTCATTAGTTTTGTGGAAGAGAAGAAAGTGAGTAGGTTCTCATGTTTAGGGGGAGGCTCAAAATATAATGTCATTGGGTAATGTTAGTAAGAGGCATTGAACAACATAGGGTTTGTTTTTGTTTGTAAGTCTAATTGTATTAAGCTACTAATAGCGAATTTCCTTTCTCAGGTTGTTGACTCAGCCCCCCATACGTAGCTGTAGTTTCACCGAACTAGGTAAACAATTGATTGTGTTCTTTATTGCTTTTCTACTCCATCATCTAGTACTTGTTATTGTAGTGGTTTTGGTGTAGCTTGTTGAACCTGTTGTTAAAGCTTCGAGTTCAACATTTGTCCCTTGAGGAATAGAATTTCACTCTGTGGTTATGAAAGATGGAGCCTTAAAATTGTTCGACACCCAGAATAATTTGGTCTTAAAATCTCTGATGTCGAAGAATAGAATATTTAAGACCATGATCAGTTTAACTGAGGTACAATGCTTGAAAGTAGTTGTCAACCACAAGCATAGTTGGCTGTGGAATTTGAGGTTTGGCCATTTTAAATTTAGGTCATTCAATCAACTGATTACTCAAAATATGCTAAATGGTATACCTAGTCTTGTGATGCCCGACAAAATCTGTGAAGGTTGCTTAGTGTCATACCCCAAATTTTGACCACCAAGATTTCCCATTATTGTGCAAATCATCACCACAATATGGATGTACCTTCATACCTCATCAATCTCCTAAAGGATTGTTGAGCATTCACTACAATCAAGAATTGGGGTTTTGAGCCCTCTCAGAGCACCTAGACAATGGATCAATCAAGAAATGACATGATCTTCAACTTGTCTAGCCTCTCAAACACCCATAAAGGATCAAGAGGTCTCCCACATCAAGAATCAAGCACAAGGTTGCAACATTCCAAGTGGATCAAGCCTCAAGATCGCCAGTGTCACCAAATTAGGGTTTTGGTCAACCAACGCCTCCAGATGAAAATTTTCATCTGGGCATGAGCCAATACTTCAAAACATGATTCAAAATGCTCAAAGGGACCTCATGGACCCAATCATCAAGTCAAAGTAGCCTTAGGGGAAGCATTCATCAAAAATCAGGAATTAGGGTTTCTTGACCCAATTCATCCCTAAGTTGACTTTTAAGGCAAGACATGAGCCAAGACCTCAAGATATGATCTGAGGGCCTCAAATACACCACATTGATCCATTTACAACAATGGATTGATCCAAGAAGCTTGATTCATAAGTTTCAATTTCATCTGGACCACAATTAGAGTTTTAAAGAAAAAATCAACTGTACCTTTGACTTTGGACCAAGACATGCTCCCAAACCTTGGGACATGATTCAAGACACCCTAAAACACCTATAGAATCCATCCATTAGGTTTGAATTAGGTCAAGAACTTGATTACATATAGAATCACACAGTTTGAAATTCATCTGGCAAAAAGTCAACTGTGCCCAAAATCAAGTTTGACTTTTTGGATTTTTTCACAAATATGGCTCCCCTAAGTTAAAAACAATGTTAATGTATGGTTTTGATCATCATCCATCAATAGAAAACCTAAAATTTTCTAAGTTATGGAACAAAATGGGTTTGGTACCAACTTTACAAGGTCATAACTCCCAAACCCTAAGGCCTTTTTTCTTCCATTCAAAGCTCAAATGAAAGTTCACATGACATACTTCAAAAGTGTCAACTACATAAAATTCCAAATCCTCATGGATTTTGAGTTATAGATTGATCAAAATCACAAAAAGTGAAAACGACCACTTTTTCCAACAATTAGTGAAATTTTCAAAAAGTCAGAATCTGTTTCATTTTTTACCAACTTTGAGGTCATTTTTCATCAAGATCCAAGCTGAACCAGGTCCATTTATGAACATCAAAGTTAAAGTATGTCATGAGAGCTTTCCAAAGAGTACAAGAACTCCCATTGATTCAACTTAATCAAGGAGTTATGAACCTCACAACATGCCTTGCTCAAAATGATTTCCAAGACAGATTTGTGCATTACTTGTGGCACACGATTCTTGAGTCCCACTTTGGTGACTATGCAAGACTGATCCTCATCCAAATTCAACAAGAATCTCAGTCAATCATGAAGAACCTGCAAGCTTGGACCCTGAGGCTAGAATCCCATCCTTTGGCATGGGATCATTCAAGTTTCAAATCCAAAACTCCAAGTTTGTCATTTGGCATTGATGTGGAATATGAAGTTGTCATGAACCAAGCCATATCAGTCTAATTGAGTCAAGATTGACTCAAAACTCAGAAGACCAAGAGCTACAAAGATCAGCTCTAGTCAATGGCCAAGTGAAGACTTGGTACCTTGGCATTTAAGGAAGTGATACATGGGCATATCCATTAAATAATAGAGTGATCCCTCATCCAACACTATTCCTTCAAAAACAAAACTCCTCCACTATAAATAGAGGTCATTTCTGATGTTTCAAACCACACCAAAACAATACCAAAGCCTTGTTTTCTCACTCTCCCTCTCTTACTTCAATTTCAAGTCACATTGGAGCAATTTGGGAATTCTTGAAACCAGAGCAAAAACCACTCAAAGAACCATCCAAAGACATCATAAATCATCCATTGGAGGTGTTCAAACCTTCATCCACATTGTACAACCTCAAAATCAGAAAGTCAACCTCCAAAACATCAAATTTTGACTTTTCTGCATTTTTGAAGCCATGTCTTGATCCAATCACTTTCAAAACCAATTAACCCTCAAATACTCTCCAAATGTCATCCTCAAGCTATCCCAATAGGTTTCCCTCAACTGTAACACCATTGGAGTGAGTTACCATTTTGGTCACTTTTGCCACTTTTGCAAGAAAGAGCTAATTCTTGTTCCTGAGGTTTAAAGATGATTTTGATCATCCTAAAAGCTTATGAGGGATCAATCAAGAGTGTCTAAAGCATTGGATTACTTCTGGCACAAGCATCTTGACAGTTAGCACAAGGAGCTTCAAGAGGTAAGTGCATCACAACTTGAACTCTTAAAATATGCATTGCTTTGATGTCCATTGATCATAAATATGTCATATATATCAAATGTGTTGTGTTTGAACCAATTTACCATGCTATTGTTGCTTGTATGATAAGATAGCATAGAACTTGTAAATCTTGGCCTATTTTGAAACCACTATCGGGTTTTAAAATAGAAGCATCTTTAGAAAATTCTAAAGCACCATTAGATTCCTCATGAAATTCTAGGCAGGATCCATCTAAATTTCATCCAATTCCATGGAGAATTGAGGAAGTTATGACCTTCTTGCAAATCCACCAAAACTTGGTTTTTGCCTTGGTCAGGCCTAGAATTCAGGCCACCCATATATGTTTATGGGGTGGTTTTGATACACAGATGTATCACCACCCCAGTGGTAGAAGCGCGTTTGTGTTTGGTTAGAGGTCATGGGTTCAAGACCCACCTATACCATTTTGCTATTTCTCTCATATTTTGCTATTTTTCTCATTTTTCATGATTTTTATTAATTAATCTCAAAATTAATTTCTCTCTCAATTTTAATTATTTTTTATTGCTTCCTTTTTTAGAAATTCACAAAAATGTTGAAATATTTTATTCCACAAAAAAACTTGAATTTATATTATGTATTTAATATAGTTTAAATTTTTGTAGTTAATTTCATTTCTTTATTTTCAAACATTTAAAAAATGAAATTTCCACCTTGATCTTTCAAAATCAATTGAATTTCAAGCCTTCATGTGATTAACCATGATTTTCCAAAATATTTTTCAAAGCTTACCACTTGTTTTTAAATATATTTGATATTTTATATTTAATTTCCTTTGAAAATAATCTTATATTAATTAAAATTAGGGTTTCCCTCAATTTTAATTTTTCAAACTTCATTTGGAACACTTTTGGGCCTCTTGATAGAGTGTAAGTTCCATCCCTTTGTAAATAAACCTTTTTGGGTCTCAGTCATTGTATAAGTCCCGATACCTTTGAAAAAATCTCGGCGCGATTGCCGTTTTCAAAACAAATGTCATATGGGCCTCTCCTTGAGTTGTAAGACCCATTTTTCTTCTTCAAAAAAAATTTTAGGCCTCTAATGGAACGTAAGACCCAGTACTCTTTGTAAATACAACAATTTGGGCCTCAATCATTGTATACGTCCCTCTATGGTTTTCAAAACTACGACGCGAACGTCCCCTTTTCAAAAGAATTGATCTGGGCCTCTCCTTGAGTATAAGCCCCAAACTTCTTTTAAAATAACTTTCCTCTTTCATTCAAATTCAATTTCAAAGTTTTATCAAAACTTTCTTCAATTTCTTGAATAACTAACTATACAGCTATGGTTCCAATGCTGTAGCTTGCACAACTGTAAGTTCTACTATTTTCTTCTATAGATACTGGTTTATATATTTCATTTGTATATGTATGTCTGTATATACTTGTTTTGAGTTTTCCCCAGCAATTAGGTCTAGTTTTTTATCAAACTAGTGGTTACTCTTCTAACACAATAAAAACTAGTTCCCCCCATAGGAAATTCTAGATACAGTCTTGCCTCCTCTTGGACTTATACAATATGGAACAGAGAAAGGCATTATTCCCGGTGAAACTTTTCTCAAGACTGTCACAACTTAGAAATATCTGTATAAGAAATTCATTTCCCCAAAGAGGATTATTCCCGTTGAAACATCTGTTGAATTTCTTCAAACCCTAGAACTATTCACTAAAGAAAAGATTATTCCCGGTGAAACCTTTCTTGAACTTTTCTCAGGATTGGACCCACAGGCTTCCTAAAAGCATCCCTAGCCTCCTCTTGGGCTTCGTACAAGGACCCTCAGGCTTCTTAGAAGTTCTCAGCCTCCTCTTGGGCTTAGTACAAAGACCCAAAGACCTCCTACAGGTATAGGACAAAACTTAGTCATCTCTACTAGTTCAATCCTCCAGAGAGTCAGAATTTCATAACATCCATTCTAGGGTTGATTCTCATCCATTAAAACATCAGCCTCCTCTTGGGCATCATACAAAGACCAACCTCCTCATACTAGTAGACTTGGAAAGTCTCATCTCCTCTTGGATCTCAAAGAAACCCTCAAGTTTCCTAAAAGCACAGGAAAGATCCTGATCACTTTATCAACCTCCAGCAGAGATAAAACCTCCCCAGGTTTTAAAACTCAATCTTTAAACTTTCAATCTAAATTCCCCAGCTAGGGTCAAATTACCACCAAAAATCCCTAACAGAATCAGAACCTCATGGTCTCTGACATTTCAACTCTTTTGTAATCCTCAGCAAGAGTTGATTCCCCAATACAGACCTGTCTCTAGATTTTCATATAATCCTCTGCAGAAGCTAGCCTCCTCTTAGGCTTCATATAAGAAATTACCCAACCAGCCTCCTCTTAGGCTTTGTATAATGATCTTTCCTTAGTAAAGTTAGCCTCAATCTTAGGCTTTACAGATCATTTTCTCTAGCTGAGTCAATCAAACCTTTTAGCCTCAATCTTGGGCTTTATACAAGACAGATAAAACCTCTCCCCAATGGAGTCATTTATTTTAGTCTCAATCTTGGGCTTTGTACAAGACAGACAAAATTTTCCCCGGAAGAGTCATCTCTTTCAGCCTCAAGCTTAGGCTTTGTACAAGACAGATATAGAACTCCCTAATAGAGTCAACCTTTCAGCTTCAAACCTTGGGCTTTGATCAAGACACATAAAACCAACATCCCCTCAGAGGAACTCAAAAGTTCTATCTGTAGGAAGACGTTTCTCTGTACATCACACATCAAAACAGACAATAAAAAACCCTAATCCCAGATAACTGCTGTAAGTGGCACACTTGTTGATTCAAAAAATCCAAGTTGTGGCCCCTCTTTTATCCTGGTAAACTTCCTCTTTCATCAAATTGCTATAAGTGGCAAGCCTCTGGATTATTTACATCCAAGCCCATGTCCCTCTCTTAGCATGTAACGACTCCTAAGGAAAAATGGCATTGCTCTACACTGAGTTAAAGTTTCCTCCTTCAGGACATCACCCTTATGAAGGAAATTATGGCATTGCTGGATTCCATGCGTTCCAGTTAAAGTAATTCCCCTTTTTAACCAAATCTTCCACAAACTGTGATGAACAAGTGAGATATCTCCCTTTAGAGATGACAAATTCTCTCTCAGTCACCCTTTAGCTTCAATCTTGGGCTTTAAACAAGACACAAAACATCTTTCCTCCCATAGAATAGGAGGAACTACGATCGCTATGATTTCCCTGTTATCTTTACGGGAATACGTAGGCATAAGATTACGAAATCTTAGCGAGCACACAAATCAAAAACTTAAGGTCCAGTACGTTACCAAAAACAACAGAAAACTAAAAACAACAAAATTATTCTCTCAACTTTCTCAAAAGAAATTTTCCCAACCTATAACAGTAAAAACCAGAAAGTATTTGAACATACCACACAAGATCTATGGATAACCATATATACATCGGGCAATTAACAACTTCATTTTGTTTAACCTGACCCCAGACCCCCCAATCTCTTAGCATTTGCTAAAGAAAACATTTGCGTGCAAGGTTAGTTTTAGATAGCTTCCCTTTCCTTTCCAGCTTCATAGGATAAATAAGAAATCAGAAAGTAGCACCCAATTCCAACCAATGCGGTAAGGTGGTCGCGTCACCGACAAAAATCACATGTTACAGAAACATGGCGACTCTGCTGGGGAGTCTTTAGGATTAGAGTTCCTATGAGGTCTAGGCTTTGTTAGCATTTTCTATACTTTCTACTATATAATATATATATTTACTGTTATACTACTTGATACCCGTGTTTAATTTTCTGTCAACTGGGAATGCGATTAATACGCATGTGAAAAGTTTGAGAGAACATTAATATAAGTGGCGGCATATCTAGGAAACGCTTATAGGGAGTAAATCCCAACCAAGCTAACTTGGTAGTCCACCAAATCAGTCGAGGTACCCGTGTGGAAGTATCGATGTTGAACGACCGATTGTCGTGAAAGCATTGTCTTTCCTAGTACGGTACCCATTGTCATACCCCAAATTTTAACCACTAAGATTCCCCATCATTGTGCAAACCATCATCACAATATGGATGAACCATCATGCCTCATTGGTCTCCCTAAAGATGGGTGAGCATCCACTACAATCAAACTTAGGGTTTCAAGCCCTCTCAGAGCTCTTAGACAAATGATCAATCAAGGAATGACATGATCTTCAACTTTTCTAACCTCTCAAACATCCCCAAGGGATCAAGAGGACTCCCACTTCAAGGATCAAGCACAAGGTTGCAGCATTCCAAGTGGATTAAGCCTTAAGATCGCCAGTGTCACCAAATTAGGGTTTTGGTCGACCAGGGCCTCCAGATGGAAATTTTCCTCTGGGCATGAGCCAATACTTCAAAGCATAATCTATGATGCTCCAAGGGACATCATGAACCCAATCATCAAGTCAATTTAACCTCAGGGGATGCATTCACAAAAATCAAGAATTAGGGTTTCTTGACCTAATTCACCCCTAAGTTGACTTTTGGGGAAAAACATGAGCCAAGACCTCAAGGGAGGATTTGAGGGTCTCCAATAAACCATATTGAACCATTTGCAACAATGGATTGATCTAATAAGCTTGAGCACCAAGTTTCAATTTCTTCAGAACCACAATCAGGGTTTCGCGAGAAAAGTCAACTGTGCCTTTGACTTTGAACTAGGACATGCTCCCAAACCCTAGGACATGATTCAATACACCCTATAACACCTATGAAATCAATCCATCAAGTTTGATTTAGGTCAAGGAATTGATTTCATAGAGGATCGCACAGTGTGGAATTCATCTGATAAAAAGTCAACTGTGCACAAAAGTCAAACTTTGACTTTTTGAGATTTTTCACAATTATGGTTTTTTAACCCTAAAATGATGTTAATGTATGATTGGAATCATCATTCATCAAGAAAAATCAAGAAAAGTGGGATAACTTGTAAAAGGGGTAACCATAAAAACTTAGAAATTTTTCTAAGTTATGGAACAAAGTGGCTAGGGTACCAACTTTGGAGGATCATAACTCCTAAACCAAAAGGCCATTTTTCCCCATTCAAAGCTGGATTTGTAGCCCTCATGGCCCTCTGCAGAAGCTTCAACTACACATCATTCCAATTCATCATGGATTTTGAGTTGTGGAATGATCAAAATGGCTGAAAACATGAAATGTCACTTTTTCCAACACTTAGTGAAATTTTCACTAAGACAGAATCTGCCTTACTTTTTTCCAAATGTAGGGGCATTTTTAACTTGGATCCAAAAAGTATCAAAACCAATTATGATCAAACAGTTGTTGTATCATATGAAGGCTTTCCAAAATGGCCAAGAACTCCATCAAAGTCCACTTGAGCCATGAGATATGACAATGCCAATATGCCTTGCTGCAAACTGTCACGGCAAGGCAGATTTGGGAGTTTTGCTCGATTTCCTCAAATTTTGCAAAGGGCAAACAACTCTATCCATCTGAACACCTCAAGGAGGGACCAAGGAGGAACCAACTCTGATCCCAAGCCTCCCAAGTCTTTGGAACCAAAAATAGCATGCAAAACCTAGAAATGCCTAAAAGAGGGACAAGACTCCAATTTTGTTTTGGAGCATTCAATGGATGCACCAAGGTGGCATGGACTGAGCCATTTCCAACTGAATTCAGTCAAGACTTATCCAAGACCAAGGGGACCAACAGCCTGTGCCCTAACCTCTAGTCAATGGCTAGAGGGGACTTGGATTCTCATTGCTCAACATTGGCCAAACCTATGCAGCAGTGTCCATTCACTATTCCTCGCAAAACAAACTCGCTCTACTATAAATAGAGCTCATTTGTGATCAGTTTGAGTACACCAAAGCCATCAAACAGATTCTTTCCTCAAAATCTCCTTCTTCACTCCAAATTTGCCTTCCAAAGCAAGTAACTATCGGGTTTTGAGTTTGAGAGCTATTCCAACCAAACTAATCACACACACACCTCATAAACATCATATAGAAGTGATCCAAACACTCACATAACATCTGGAACACCTAAATCGCAAAATCACCAGCCAACTGCTCAAGCCTTTGACAGATTTGCAGTTGAGGTGCCAAATCAAGTTCCAGCTCAAATCAATCCACTCCAAGCACCCAGACACACTCCATAGCACCTAGGGAAGTTGTCCATATCCTTGGAACCAACTTGTAACACCTCTAACACAAAACACGATCACCAGCTGCAAGAGGTAAGCATGAGCTCTTCTAACTCTATGATCCATGCAATTTTTGCTGCACAATAATTTGGCTATATGTTCATAATCATGCATAGAGTGTTTTCCCTCAATCAATTACATTTTTTGAATCGTGTATGGAATTTCTGAACCTTCATGCAAATTTTAGGGTTCTTGAGGTTTCTCTTTGATTTCTTATTCCATGTTTAAAATAAATGAAATTAAAGACCATAGACATGATCGTGAGGTTGAAACGAGTATATTGATATGTAGATTGCATGATATCATCAAGTATTCAGTGAGATTGGATAGAAAACGCAAATCTGCAGAAACAGAGGGTGGCGCGTGTTCTTGACCTTGTTCTTGGCGCCCTTTTTTGAAAATTTGAATATTTGAATTTTGTGATTTTATTTAATTGATTCAAAAATTAATTTCTCTCTGAGTTTTAATGATTTTGAGTTGATTCTTTTTTTAATAATTTGCAAAAATGTTAAAATATTTTATTTTCCCAAAAAATCCCAAAAAATATTATTTATTTCATATACTTGATATTTTTGTAAAGAATTAATATTTTAATTATTTTTGACATTTAAAATATGTTCTCCATCTTGATTTTTCAAATTTTAGTGATTTCCAATCATTTTGTGGATAGAAACCTAATTTTTGAAATATTAATCCAATATCACAATTTGTTTTCCACATGTTTAACAATTTTGATCATTTTAATTGAATTTTTATTCAATTAAAATACATTTTGAAAACAAACTAGGGTGTTTGATTAATTCAAGCCTCATCAAACTTTTTCAAACTCTTTGGGCCTCTAATAGAGTGTAAGACCCAATCCTTTGTAAATACAAAACTTTTGGGCTTCAAATGTTGTATAAGTCCCGTTGTATTTCAAACGTTCGACGCGATCACCGCCCGTTTAAAATAAATCATCTGGGCCTCTCCTCGAGCTATAAGACCCATTCAAAATCTTTAGGCCTCTAATAGAGTGTAAGACCCAATCCCCTTTTAACCAAAACAATTTTGGGCCTCAGATATTATATAAGTCCCTCTGCGCTAAAAGAAAATCTCGGCGCGATCGCCAGTTCAAAAATCAAACCCCTTGGGCCTACCCTCGTGTTATAAGCCGCATCCTTTAAAAATCATTGGGCCTCTAGTAGAGTGTAAGACCCAACCCTTTTTTAAGACCAAAATAATTTGGGCCTCACTTATTGTATAAGTCCCGACACCATCAAAAAGTTCGGTGCGATCGTCGCCTTTTAAAATAAATCTTTGGGCCTCTCCTTGAGCTGTAAGCCCCACCACTTGTACAAAAATAAATCTTTGGGCCTCTTGAGAGAGTGTAAGACTCATCCCTTTGTACAGAAAACCTTTTTTGGGCCTCAGTCACTTGTATAAGTCCCACTGTACAACTTCAACTGTGCAATCACTGATGAAACCTTGGGCCTCTCCTTGAGTTGTAAGCCCCAACAATCTTTTCAAAGCACTTTCTCATTTGATTTTGAATATAATATTGTTATAAAAGCTTTCTTTGTTGAACAAACTAACAAAACATCATGGAAGCTTTACAACCGAGTAAGTGTTTACTCGCTTTCTTTATCCGCTTTCATATATATAACTGTATTGTGGGTTGCTCACTGTAAGTCTTCTTTCACAAACTTTTATATACTTGTCAAATATCAACTGTGTAATACTAGTATAGTTATTTAGAGTTTTCCCCGGCAACTACGTCTAGCACTAGGTAAAGCCCTATTGGTCACTCTTAAATACAAACAAAACTAGATCCCCATAGGATTACCAGACACAGTCTTCCCTCCTCTTGGGGCTAAACAATATGGAGACGTGAAAGGAAGCATTCTCGGTGAACCCTTTCTCAGACTGTCATCCTTAGAAATTGTCAAAGAAACTCTACTCCCCATAGATGATCTTTTCTCCGTGAATGGCATCTCTTGAGTTTCTTCCAAATTCTCAGACTTTCCTGGCTTGATCTATTCTCGGTGAATGGCTTGTCTTGAACTTTTCGGGGTTTGGGGACCCACAGGCTTCTTAAAAGCATCCCCGCCTCCTCTTGGGCGTTGTACAAGGACCCTTCGGCTTCTTAAAAGCTCTCATGCCTTCTCTTGGGCTTAGTACAAGGACCCAGAGACCTCTACAGGCATAGGAACAGAACCTAGTCATTATTTTGCTAGAGATGTCTTTCTGAGTCAAGTGTCAGACTAGTTAATGGGTTGACCTTCATCCCTTGACATACCAGCTTCTCTTGGGCATTATACAAAGATCATTTACTACCTGAGAATCGATTTCTCAAAACACCAGTAGACTTGGACAGTCTCAATACCCTTTGGATTTCCCGTTTCCTTAAAGAACAGGAAATATCACTGATCCTCTGATCAATCCCAAAGCACAGCCTTACCTTTAATCGTTCCCTTTATAAGAACTGATTTTCTCTTTTATCCAACATACTGGACCTATCACTCAACTGAAACAGTTACCAGCACCAATAGCCTCCTCTTGGGCTTTGTACAATGATTCTCCCCACACTCCCTTGTTGAGTATAAAAGACTCTCTTGTTGAGTCAACCACACTTTTAGCCTCCATCTCGGGCTTTGTACGAGATAGAAAAACACTCTCTTGTTGAGTATAAAAGACTCTCTTGTTGAGTCAAACCTTTGGCCTCCATCTCAGGCTTCGTACGAGATACAAAAATCACTCTCTTGTTGAGTATAAAAGACTCTCTTGTTGAGTCAAATATTTTCAGCCTCCATCTCGGGTTTCGTACGAGGTACAAAGACTCTCTTGTTGAGTCAATCTCCTTTTTGCCTCCATCTCGGGCTTCGTACGAGATACAAATCACTCTCTTGTTGAGTATAAAAGACTCTCTTGTTGAGTCAAGCCTTTAGCCTCCGTCTTGGGCTTCGTACAAGACACATACAAAAGCACTCCCTTGTTGAGTCAACCCTTTTAGCCTCTTTCTCGGGCTTCGTACGAGACACATAAGAACACCCTCTTGTTGGGCCAATAGCCTCCTCTTATGCTTTGTATAAGGAAACCCCGATTGAGCCAATCAACCTTTTAGCATCAAAAGTTGTGCCTCGTTCACAGTATACAAACATCAATAACTCCTTTTCCTTCATCTAATTGCTGTAAGCGGCAAGCCTCTGGATTATTTACATCCACGCCACTGTACCTCTTTTAGCATGAGAAATTCCTAAGGAAAGATGGCATTGCTCTAAACTGAGTTAAAGTCTTCTCCTTCAGGTTAAAAATCCTCTATAAAGGAAATTATGGCATTGCTGGATTCACATATCCCAGTTAAAGTAATTCTCCTTTATAATCAGTCACCCAACAGTTGTGACAAACAGACCCCTTTAGAGATGACAAATTCTCTCTAAAATCAAAACCCTTTAGCTTCACATCTTGGGCTTCGAACAAGATACAAATAGACCCTTCAGCTTCACATCTTGGGCTTTGAACAAGATACAAACCACATTTAGCTTCACGTCTTGGGCTTTGAACAAGATGCCAAAACAACCTTTTTCCTCCCATAGAATAGGAGGAACTACGATCGCTCTGATTTCCCTGTTTCGTTAAAAGGGAATACGCAGGCAAAAGATTGAAAAATCTTAGCGAGCACACTAACAAAAAACCCAAAATCCCGTACCTTCACACATCAATCAAAAAGCATCAGTCCTAACATCCTACCAATAGCATAGTCCCGTCATTTCAGTCTTAGCAAAATAAGCAGAGAGAGGCCCACAATCTAAACCGCATCTGTAAACCAACAGTCATCTGTTTAAACTCAGTATGCAAGCAGGGTTAATTGGAGACATCTATTTCCATTCCTTCATTAGCTTCAATAGGATAAAAAATGAATCGACCTGTAGTACCCCAGAGCGACAGTGCTTAAGAACCACGTCCAAAATCTCTCGCTACACCCATGACCCTGAGGATTTAGTAGACATTAACCATATGACCATTTGGTAGTGCGGTAACTATTGGGAATAGTTGATACACGATACTACACTCAAATGAGATTCATCCTAGGATATTACAGCTCGCTCGAGTGAATTAGCTTGTTGTTGGTATCCCTAGGGGGGTCAATGACTTTGGGAACCTTAGAACCCGTTCTACAGGTACAAAAATTGACCAAAATAGTACAACCTTTGGGGATGGGTAGAGCTATGACTTCATGCTCATGACGTTGAACCCTTGAACCCATGTTTTCAAATGTTTTTTTGTGTTGCATTCATGCATTCATTAAGAAACTCTTTTCAAACAAGAAAAAACCTGTTTTTAAAAAAAAAACTAAAACAATAATTGCAAATATCAGAGGTTGCGTTATGGATTTCGGTAGAAGAAAGGCGCACAAGTACACCTTCAATGCTCCGAAACTAGAGGACTTGAGGAAATTGGCAAGGATGATTACCAATCCCGAGGCTTTCAGAGGTAAGCACGGAGGGTTGTTGTCTCTGTTAAGGGTCAACGTATTTGAAGGGATTTTGTCTACGCTGATTCAGTTCTACGATCCGGTTTACCACTGCTTCACTTTCCTGGATTACCAACTGGCACCAACACTGGAAGAGTACTCCCACCTGATTGATCTACCTATCACTGATCAAGCTCCATTTTCTGGACTGGAAGAAATTCCAAAGAATCAGGCCATTGCAAGAGCAATCTCTTTGGACGAGTCAGAAGTTAGGACTCACCTGACCACTAAAGGAGGAATCCAGGGTTTACCGGCTAAATTCCTGATGGAGAAAGCTCTATACTTTGCTAGTATGGGAAACATAGCTGCCTTCGAAGACGTCTTTGTTCTGCTCATATATGGGTTATTCCTTTTTCCCAATATTGACAACTTCGTCGACACCAATGCTGTTAAGATATTCCTGATAGGAAACCCTGTACCAACCTTGCTCGCAGATGCTTGTCATTTTGTACACTTAAGGAATTTGTAGAACGGAGGAATGATCACATGCTGTGTACCCTTACTCTACAAATGGTTCATTTCCCACTTGGCCAAGTCTGCTGCTTTTTGGGATCATAAGAGTACTCTACGTTGGTCATAAAGGATTATGTCCCTTACCAACTCTGACATAGATTGGTACATTAGGATTTACGAAGGGATAAAGATCATCGACAGATGTGGAAATTCCCTAATGTACCCCTCATTGGAACTAAAGGAGGAATCAAATACCGTCCAATTTTAGTTTGACGTCAACTCAGATACCCGATGAAGAATATCCCACATAACGTTCATCTGGAAGGTCTTTGCTTCAAGGAAGGGGAAAATGACAGGGCACTAAAGAAGGAAATAGTACATGCCTGGCAATATATTCACAGGAAAGGGAGAGAGTCTTTGGGAAGAACAAACTGTACCTCTATGGAACCTTATCTCCACTGGGTGCAAACTATAGCCCTCAAGCTGAAGATGCCTTACCCTCACCAAGATGTTTTTCCTTTAAAGGAATTTGTCCTTTATTTTATGTCTGATGCGGAAAAACTCCAGGTAGCTCTCAACAAAGTTTAACGTGAGAAGAGCTCCTGGAAAAACAAATACCAAATCCTTAATTTGGAATGTACCAAGATTCAGGAAGTGTTAAAAGAGAAGGATGCTCTGATTGAGATATTAGAGCAGCATGCTATAGAGAGTCGGGAAGACCGAAGAAATTTGCTCGCTCCTTTCACTTGGCAAAGGACTGACGACCCGACAACGGCTGAAGAGCCCCGATCAAAGAAAAGGAAAATACAGGAACCAACATCTGAGCTCTATTCAGAGAGGACCTAGGATCCATGAGCTTAAACATTTCCTTACAACACTTTGTAAAATACTGTACTTTTCCTTGTAAAATACTACAATCTTTCAAATTCAATAAAAGGGGTCTCCCCCAGTGTATGATATTTGCAATCTATTTGTTCAAGTTTCTTTTTTAAAAAAGAAAAACTAAAAATATGTCATTGCATGTCATACATCATTCTCACATAACACATTTTTCTTATCTTTGAGTCTCACGTAAGTGCCACAATTCTAGAGTCAAACTGTCTCACTCATACAATACTCGGGCCAATCGACAAAAAAAAATGGACGATCTCGAGGAAGAGAACAAAGAGATGAGAGAAGAAATCGACGCTCTAAAGGAAAGTTTGGAAAAACTTCACAATAACCTGCAAACCCTGGCAGCAGCTCAGGAGCAACAACATCAAAGGACTTTGATCTCAAAGATTACATCTACACCTATAATGGAGACGTATGAGAATCATCCTCGGTATAACATGCCTAAGGGTCGCCCATGGGGCATGCCTTTCAACTTTATACCTGAGGGATATATCCCTCCGGTCACTGAAGACCCAGAAGCCGCAGCAGGAACCATTGGACCTGAAGGTTACAAACTTCGGGAAAATGAAGATGCAACGATTTCGACAGCAACTCCTGAAGTTTACAAACTTCAGGGCACTGAAGCGCCAAGATTCACTGATGTAATGTCTATACCACAACTAGTGGTACACACTGTCCCGGAAGGACAGATTCCGCAAGCAAATTCTGGTGGAAATGAAGACATGTACGAAAGAATGAATGAGTTCCAAGAACAATTCTTGGAAATGCAGAAGGAACTGCATGCCATTCGCGATCAAGACTTATTTGGAAAGGACGCCACTGACCTCTGTTTGGTCCCTAATGTAAAGATCCCGCACAAGTTCAAGGTGCCTGACTTTGAAAAATACAAAGGCAACTCTTACCCTCAAAGTCATCTGGTGATGTACGCTCGAAAAATGTCTACTCAGACAGAAAATCAACAGCTACTAATCCATTACTTCCAGGATAGTTTAACCGGTGCCGCACTCAAATGGTACATGGGTTTAAACTGCACCAAGATCAGTACTTTTAAAGATCTCGGCGCAACCTTTGTTCAGCAGTATAAATACAATTTGGACATGGCACCGGATAGGGATCAGCTCAGAGCAATGTCACAAAAGGAAAAAGAAACTTTCAAAGAATATGCTCAGAGATGGCATGAAATTGCCGCTCAGATCTGTCCCCCTCTTGAGGAAAAGGAGATGACCAAGATGTCCTTGAAAACCTTAAGCTCATTCTATTATGACCGAATGGTCGCCAGTGCGCCCAGTGACTTCACTGAAATGGTGAACATGGGAGTACGCCTTGAAGAAACAGTCTGAGAAGGACGATTGGTCAAAGATGCAGAGCCATCTAGCAGTACTAAGAGATACGGTAGTGCTTTCCAAAAGAAGAAAGAGCAAGATATCAGTAATATCTCTCTAGGAAAGCAAAGGAGAAGGTATCAACCAGTAGCGGCGGTAACTCCTGCTATCAACCCCGCGCCAGCTCCGACTAATCAACCTCAGGTTGCTCATAGCCAACCAGTTCAATAACAGTATCAGCAAAGGCTGCAATAGCCTTTTCAACAGGCTCGTCCACCATACAATAACAACAATCATACTACGCGATCATCAGGGTTTGACCCTATACCGATGTTGTAGCAGAACTATTTCCACTTCTACTGGCCAAGGGGCACGTCCAAACCAGGACTCCTCTCGCATTAAGGAGGATCGGGACATAACATTGAGAATTGTCTCAGCTTCAAGTCTGATGTACAGAAGCTTGTCAGAAATGGGATTTTATCTTTCAAAGATACTAATCTGAATGTTCAGACAAACCCATTACTCCAACATGAAAAGACTACGGTAAACCTGATTGAAGGAGAACCTGTCAACAATTATCAAATTCAAATTGCGCTCCTATTAGGAACTAATCTGGTGAAGATGCATTGCAGACAGAGCGGGTACGGCCATGTACCATCTCACAACTATCATCAATGTAATATCTGCTCTAAGGACACTCAAGGGTGTGCCATAGTATAAGCAGCTCTGCAAGAACAAATGGATCTGGGTTGGATTCAGGATCACAGGGTTCGTGAAGTA
This sequence comes from Lathyrus tuberosus, assembly GCA_022829125.1. Taxonomy (NCBI): domain Eukaryota; kingdom Viridiplantae; phylum Streptophyta; class Magnoliopsida; order Fabales; family Fabaceae; genus Lathyrus; species Lathyrus tuberosus. Next base: position 352,560 of record JALAZF010000762.1, read on the forward strand.
AACATGGCCCATGCACATCCCAACATTGTTCAGAACCACGACATCCGTGCAATGAATGTCAATTTAGTGGCGATGCATTCGAGACAAAGTCAGTATTATAATTTGCCACGGCACGATTACAGTGCTTGTCCAGTCTGCTCAACAGACAATCAGGGAAGCTCTTTTGTACAAGAGGCCCTCCAACGTCAGATGGATCTCGGATGGATCCAAGACTACCATGAAAGAAATGAACATCAAGTCAATATGGTTCAGATCTTTGACATATACTTGATGAATACCAGCTAGTAGAATTGCATGTTAAGTAAGTCAGGCTCGGTTTTCTGGCTTCACATAATTACCTAGACTGTAAACAATGTTGTAAAGATTACCAAGGGTGTGTGCTTATGCAAAGAACCCTTCAACATCTATTGAACCACTGGTGGCTTCCGATCTACCTAGATGAAGTCACACAACAGATTAACATGACTAATGGGGATCTTTGTAAACATCAAAGTCGTAATATCCGCTCAACAGAAACAGATCTAGTAAAAATGCATTGCGTATAAAGCGGATATGGTCGGGTACCACCGCACAATTATGACCACTGCAGAGTATGCTCAAAAAATAACCAAGGATGTTATCTCTTACGAGCATCCTTCCAAAATCAGTTAAACCAGAAGAAGATTCGACCATGTTCAAGTTCTGGGTCGATCAACATGATACAAGAGTACCTCCCTGGTCAAAGCAAAAGTGCAGTCGTAATCTCCGATCATGGAAAAACCAAGGACGTCTGTGCCATAATTCCTCTGCTCAACGAGTCAAAAGTCTCTCTTGACAATAGAAGAATTCTCAACCTAGAACCAATTGAGGTTGCCTACGATGGTCAGAGAAATCAAAAAGCTCCTATGGTTATTTACCTGCCAGGTCCAATACCATACAAATCAGAAAAGGCTGTCTCTTACAAGTACGGTTCAACGACCATCAAAAATGGAAAGGAAACTCCATTACCCTTCGTCGTAAACATTGCTGACATCATTCGAGTCACACAGAGTAGTCGGATCTTCAACAGAGGAGTTGGAGAACCTACCAAAGAAAAGGAACCTCAAACAAAAGTTCCCAATCAACAAGTCGGTCAATCCAGTAATCCAGAACTTGTAAAGAACAACGATGAGATGCTGAAGCTCATCCAGAAAAGCGAGTACAACATTGTGGACCAATTGTTGCAAACTCCGTCTCGAATCTCTGTATTATCCCTCCTCCTTAGTTCAGAAGCTCACAGGGAAGCTCTACAGAAAGTCTTAGAGCAAGCCTTTGTGGAACAAGATGTGACAGTAGGACAATTTGACAGCATCATTTCCAACATCACTTTCTGTAACAACTTGGGATTCAGTGATGAAGAACTGTCGGAAGAAGGCAAGAATCATAATATGGCGCTTAACATTACGGTCAACTGCCAAGATGATGCTTTAGCCAGCGTACTGGTGGACACAGGCTCATCTTTTAATGTTATGCCAAAATCAACTCTGATACAACTATCATTTCTATGAGCCCCGATGAGAGGCAGTGAGATCATCGTCAAAGCCTTTGGCGGATCTAGAAAAACAGTTATCGGCGAAGTCGATCTTCCTATAACCATCGGTCCTCACACTTTCCAAGTCACTTTCCAGGTCATGGACATCCGGGCAGCATACAACCGTTTAGTATGAAGACCTTGGATAGACGAAGCTGAAGCAGTCACTTCGACACTTCACCAGAAGCTAAAGTTCGTCAAGAATGACAAGTTAGTCACAGTATGCGGAGAGCAAGCCTTAATCGTGAGCAACTTATCATCATTCTCCTGTGTAGAACTGGAGGAGGTTGTAATATGGTGCTTAACATTACGGTCAACTGCCAAGATGATGCTTTAGCCAGCGTACTGGTGGACACAGGCTCATCTTTTAATGTTATGCCAAAATCAACTCTGATACAACTATCATTTCTATGAGCCCCAATGAAAGGCAGTGAGATCATCGTCAAAGCCTTTAGCGGATCTAGAAAAACAGTTATCGGCGAAGTCGATCTTCCTATAACCATCGGTCCTCACACTTTCCAAGTCACTTTCCAAGTCATGGACATCCGGGCAGCATACAACTGTTTAATAGGAAGACCTTGGATACACGAAGCTGAAGCAGTCACTTCGACACTTCACCAGAAGCTAAAGTTCGTCAAGAATGACAAGTTAGTCACAGTATGCGGAGAGCAAGCCTTAATCGTGAGCAACTTATCATCATTCTCCTGTGTAGAACTGAAGGAGGTTGTTGGAACCCAGTTCCAAGCACTCTCGGTGAGCAATGAGAATCGACCAGAAAAAGGGACGTCGATTTCCTCATACAAAGACGCTCTCAAAGTGATCGAGAGTAATGACATAAAAGGATGGGGACAGATTATGATTCCTATGGATAACCAGACAATAAAATGTCTTGGATTCTCTCCAACTGGTACCTAGAATACTAAGAAGGATGAAAGTCTTCGTCCCATTCAGGATTTCTTCCATAGCAGAGATTTCCTCCACCCAGTGTCTCAAGAAGTACACACCATTAATGAAAGCGATTCCTCCGATACAGAGGAAGAATGGAAATCTTACCTTAACCATGACGGTTATATATCTCCGGGAGAAGCGCATACGCCATTTTATTTTCCCAAGCAGAGCCCGAGATATCTACCGAGGTCAGACGTCAGGATGATCTATGGAGATTATGATCCTGAAGGATGTCGTGCTCTGCCCAACTCATTAGAGGAAGACACTCTAATGAAAGACAACTTTGACTACGATTATTATGATCCCCTGGATGACTTGCCTATCTGGAAGCCATACACGAAAGACATGGGGAAAAAGAGTCAGTCGGACGATGCCTATCAACTGAGTAATATTTAAAAGAATACCCATGTCCCCACCGAGTCATGGAATCATTACTCAGGACATTCCGAAAATGTCTGACACCATAGTGATGAATCTGCAAAGATTACAGGACAAGAATTCGTTAACTATGCTTTTCCTGAGGTCAACGTCATTGAGGAGGACGACTCCTCTATTCCCACATAAACATGGGACACCTTGGGACAGCCAAGTGGCAAGTACGACTTCCTAGTTAAATACACTGCTCCCAAAAGTTCTCGCATCAGATACGAGGACATCCAGCCAGCAGGATGGGGAGATCCGCCTGAGAGTGAAAATACTAGGGAAGAGACAACAGAAGAGTTCGTTTATGACAACTCTGTATGGGAGGAAGACTCCAACGATCCTACTCCACTAGAAATCAGCGTCATTTCTGAAGACAAACCAAGAAGGAAAGTACCAGACTTTGTGATTCACAAGGGAGTTCGTCGCCATTGGGTTGCTGTCGATGTATCGAAAGTCGTCCATAAGTCAAAGTAATTGCCCTCTTTGTTTTAAACTTTCACCCTGCCCAGGTGAAACGGATGTTTTTATAGGGTTCACTTTTCTGTAAATGTCCCTCTTCGCTTTGCCCAAAGCGGTAGAGTTTTGTTTTATAGGGCTGTATTTCAAGAATCGACAAATCAAAAATAAATAATGTCACTCTAAATTCCAGCGTTTTATTGTTGTTTTCACTTTTCGTTTTTCAGAAAATGGTAATCCTAAAATAACTCAAAATAAAAACAAGCATTTGCCAGAAAATACACTGCACATACTCTTGCACTCTCTCTGTCTTTGCTAAAAAATGAATCATCACGTCATGCACATTGCTTGTTTTAAACCCCATTGAAACGTACAATCCAATGCCTTCTCCCAACTTTGAATTCTCGGTATTTGAAGCTGAAGAAGAAGGGGACGAAGAAATTCCATAAGAGATCTCCCAACTACTCAGGCAAGAGGAAAGGTCTATTAAGCCTCACAAAGAGCCGTTGGAAACGGTCAACTTAGGTTCAGAAGAAGAAAAGAAAGAAGTTAAGATTGGAGCACTGCTCAGTCCAACTATCTGAGAAGACTTGATAAAACTTCTCAAAGAGTTTCCAGATGTGTTTGCTTGGTCCTACCAGGACATGCCAGGGTTGGATACCAGCATCGTGGAACATCACTTACCACTAAAAACGGAATGTCTTCCAGTAAAACAAAGACTGAGAAGGACTCATCCTGATATGGCCATCAAAATTAAAGAGGATGTGCAGAAGCAGGTCGACGCAGGTTTCCTCGCTACCTCAGAATATCCTCAATGGCTAGCTAACATAGTGTTAGTTCTGAAAAAGGAAGGAAAAGTCATAATGTGTGTTGACTACAGGGATCTGAACAAAGCAAGTCTAAAGGATGACTTCCCCTGCCACACATTGACATGCCGGTAGACAGCACAGCAAAATTCAAAGTCTTCTCCTTCATGGATGGGTTCTCGGGCTATAATCAAATCAAAATGGTGCCGGAAGATATGGATAAAACGTCATTCATCACCCCATGGGGCACCTTTTGTTACAAGGTAATGTCGTTCGATCTAAAGAACGCGGGGGCACCCTATCAAAGGGCCATGACAACTTTGTTTCACGACATGATGCACAAAGAAATTGAAGTGTACGTCGATGACATGATTGCCAAATCTAAAACAGAAGAAGAGCATATGACACACCTGTCAAAATTATTCGAGCATTTGAGAAAATACAAACTCTGCTTGAATCCCAATAAGTGCACATTCGGTGTTCGCTCAGGAAAGCTCTTAGGATTCATCGTCAGCCAGAAAGGAATCGAGGTTGATCCTGACAAGGTCATCTATGGACCTTGGAGGAGAGTCGAAAAAGCAAGATCCTCAAAGATCATCCATTGGAATTCCTGAGGAAATTAAGGTTTTGAGCGAAGAAATCGAGCCTCTGATTCTGACGATTTTGGACCAAAAAGAAGCATCTGAGCCATGTCTCGTTTTAATGTGATCGAACATTGACTGAGGACACGAGGAATCGACACTTGTGAATTTTATTTTATTTAGAAAAAAAAAGAAAGAAAAGAAAAAGAAAGAAAAGAAAAAGAAAGAAAAAAAAAAGAAAAGAAAGAAAAAGAAAAAAAAAAGATCTTTGGTGGCGCCCACCACCATGGGGGTACATGGCGCCTGCCATGAAACCCACGGCACCTGCCATGATGTAATCTGGCATGCCACCATTTCCAACACATTTAAAATTGTTTTTTTATGCAAGTGGATTCACTTCATCATGAAATAAACAAAAGCTTTTCAGTAAAAAGCATGGCTCCAGTCTTATAAGCACAACCTATTTTCCAAGGCTACTCTGATCATCGAAGATTTTTCAAACCACGCCAGCTTGCACGAGAAACTTGGCAAAGGGTATTCTTGGCAAAATGTACCAATCAGACCATACCTCTTTTTTCCTATAAATAGAGCATTACTCCTCTTCTCCAAGGACACCAGGTTCACCCAAAGAATGGGTTGAATACTCTCCATACTTTTCTCCCCCTAGTCACTATTATAATTCTGAGTTTTTTATTACAAGAGTTTTTCGGTTCGAGTTTTCCACCGTCCAACCTTGCTGTGGCACTTTGAGGAAAGAGAAGTTCGTCCGGTTTTCTTCCGAATACGTACCTGTGAAGAGGCAGTGGACTGTCTCCACTAGGTAACACTCTTTCCTTTTTTTTAATCCCTACATATTCAAATATCATGACCATGTGTTCATACCATTTTCATTTGTTGTTAAAATCTGATTAAATGTTGCAGATGTTATGTGTGGTATTGTTTCCATTTTATGAAAAGTGTTATTAAAAAGAGGAAACTAAACTAAAAAAAATGAAAGCAAAGGTGGCGCATGCCACCATTTCTTGAAGTGGCGCCTGCCATCATGCAATGAAGCATCCTTATGGCGCCTGCCATAAGCAAATGTGGCGCCTGCCACATGGTATGCCACTAAGTGTGGCACTGGCCACCAAATGGTAGTGCCTGCCACTTTAAATAAATGTTGTTTTTTTTTTATTTCATTTCTTATAAAAATCTCATTTCCTTTCTATATTTCAGAACAAAAAAAAATGTGCTTAACTTAATTCTTTTTTTCATTTTATCTTTGTTCATTTCCTTTCTAAAAGGCTTAAAAAAATAAAAATATGTTTAAACTTTCCATTTAATTCTCGAACCTTTTTGAATCATCAACTGTGTTAAAGATTTTAAGTTTTGAATATTTTGTGAGAATTGTTCCCTGACTTGGACAATATCGTTTCTGTTGTTTGTATGTTTAGGTTTCTGTTGTTAGGTTTCATGGCCTTAGCATGTTTCTGTTTTCATACCTTGATAATGTTATCTCTGTTGTACTCTTATGTTTATCCATGTTTGCCATGTTCTTACTTGGAAACTGATTGCATGTATTAATTAAATGTCTACTGTCTTTGATCATTTGAACTTATATTGTTCATTCAACTCTTGTTCATAAGTTGCTTCCCCTTCCTTCCAAAGGAAAGTCTCTCTATTGACCTCAAAGTCATAGAAAGCTCATCACCAGCCTTGACCTCATAGTCATGGCCCCCTCCTTGACCTCATAGTCATAGGATTACCAGCTTTGACCTCATAGTCATAGCCACTTACCAGCTTTGACCTCATAGTCATAGCCACCTCCCTCCTTGACCTCATAGTCATAGGATACCAGCTTTGACCTCATGGTCATGGCCACCTTCTCCCTTGGCCTCATAGCCATTCACCTCTTATAACTTACAACAAGTTAGAGTTTTTTGGACTCTATGTGAACTCATCATCTTGAGTATTCACTTCCCCATCATAACTTAGATTTAGAGAGTTTCTTAAACTCTACATGAGTTCATACTCATTCCCCTTGGAACTTTGGCCACAGTCAATGGTTCCTCACCCTTAATTAGGTGAGCTACGGTTGCTCTGATTCTTTAGTCAGATACGTAGGCACAAGATGTGACGTCTTGGCGAGAAAACTTAGTGTACATACCCTTAGGTCTTTACCTTTCCCTTAGCAGATTTCCTTGGCAAGAAAACATAACATAACACAAACTAAACAAGAGGTTCCTGTAGAGTACTACAGATAATTAGGGTGCTAATACCTTCCCTTAGTATAACCAACCCCCAATCTCTTAGCTGTGTCTTCACATGGAGCAAAAGGGTTTTTCTTTCGATCTTTACCCTTTCATTTGGATAAATCAAAGCTCGGTGGTGAATTCAAAGATGTGTGATGCATGTTAATTAATAGCTTGTTATCCGATTCTCACCGCAACAGGCCCCTATGCGATCAAGAAATCCTTTTCAGGCGGCGCCTTGAGACTCGCAACTGTGGATGAAGAAAAGTTTACCTACCCACAAATATTGATGTATTCAAGAAATACTTCGCCTAAATAAAAAAAAACGTCTCGGTGGATTGAAAACCCGAAGGGGCGCTCCAGGTAAAAATTAGAGACATAAGCAAAAAATCATCTCGATGGATTGGAAACCTCAAAAGAAATCCAGTCAAAGGTTAGGGATTCATGGCAAGTAACTACGTCCGACAAGGTTAAATCCCCAGCGGTAATGCCATCCGTTGAAAGACTCCAGTCAAGGTCATATTCGACAGAAGCTCAGGATGTCTAGAATTCAAAGTTGGTAAAAGGATAACGGTCGTTATGTTTCAATGTAGCCCCTTTTTCCGTAAATTACCATTTTCTAAACTTTGTAAATACTCTATGGGATCACGCGTTTAGCTGATTTCCATTCTATCAATAAAATTTGAGCCCTAGTACTTTTGTTTACAATTCTCATTTATTTTGCTTTATAGAATGACATTTTTAAATATGATCAATGATTCTTGAAACAAACAAAACAAAAATGAATTTACTTGTCGAATTGTCTTTTGCTTTTAAAATAAAGATGGCATTTCTTTTTTACTAATGAACACAAAAAAAGGAACATCGATGGCTTCTCCGGGAGTGATTAAACCTTAAAGTGCAAAATCAAAGTACTCCTTCTAAACCAGTATGCCTGAATCAAGGATCAACTATTTCAGATGTAATACCCCATCTGATATCCCCGACATAGTTTTTACCTCTAAAAACCAATCGACAGATTTTTTTTCTTCTCCCCAGAAGGGTCTACCCCTCCTAAGCAAGAAAGGATCACTATCTTGAACCAATGATACTTCTTATCCCCCGCAGTGGCCGAGTATCCCTTCGGGTTCATTCCCTAGTCTATATGTCGCATCTGTTTTGTCAACATAAACATATATACATCATGCATAATTGATTCATATTCATCCATATGTTGCGTTAATATCACTCTGGTCATTTTTATCCCCAAGTGATAATGTCCTCTCACCAATAGAGTTGTCAGTTCTTTCCTCATCTGGAAATGTATCGTCTGAGCGATAGCGATTTCTCCCCAGTTTATTTCTGGATTGGAAACGGTCCTCGACTACTTTGATAACTTGAACCTATGAAAGACGAGAAGACATTCAATAAACACCTCTGGAATATCACTCTCCACCATTGAAGATGATATTTTTCGCTTTCCCAGATTAAGGAAAATCCCCAGAGAAAGCCTCTCAACCAAAGACTTTTGGCAATACGGCAGTTTCTCCCCAAAAAATTGCCTTCAAGGAAGTCATCAGCACCTCAAAATTGGATTACATCACATGGCATTTCTCCGAAAAGATCTCGAAGAAAAGTATAATGTAACCTCACCAAACAAAACACGGTCTCTCAAGAGACTCGTTTCCCCCGGTAGGATCGACAAATGGCATCTCTAACAGAGAAGTTTTCACACCTCTGCAGTTCAGACAAATGGGTTTCCCCAGCAAGTCTGACATCAAATCTTTTTTCCATCAAATTGCTTCTCCCCAGTATAGCTCAGCGAGAAGTTTGATGAAGACCGCTACACATAGCGTTCCTTGTCGAGGAAGGAACTCGACAAGAAGAAACTGAGACCAGTTCCGTGGCTGAAGACCAGGATTGAAAGGAAGTTTATTTCAAAAGAAATTGAGACCAGTTCCGTGGCTGAAGACCAGGATCGAGGGGAAGTTTATTTCAAAGGAAAACTGAGACCAGTTCCGTGGCTGAAGACTAGGATCGAGGGGAAGTTTATTTCAAAGGAAAACTAAGACCAATTCCGTGGCTGAAGACCAAGATCGAGGGGAAGTTTTACCCTTTTCTAAGTAACATTGCATAGAAAAAGATGATGGATGAGTGAACTGTTATTCATAACCACAGTCAAAATTTCGGGTATTCCGATATTTAATCCTCTTGCACCCGGGACGTCCGAATATCTCCACCATTCACACCTTCGGGTCCAAGAACATTAAATAGGGGCATATGTCATTCCCCAAATTTTGACCACCAAGATTTCCCATTATTGTACAAATCATCACCACAATATACATGTACCTTTATACCTCATCAATCTCCTCAAGGATTGTTGAGCATTCACTACATTCAAGAATTGGGGGTTTGAGCCCTCTCATAGAACTTAGACAAAGATCAATCAAGAAATGACATGATCTTCAACTTTTCTAGCCTCTCAAACATCCAAAAAGGATCAAGAGGTCTCCCACATAAAGAATTAAGCACAAGGTTGCAACATTTCAAGTGGATCAAGCCTCAAGATCGCCAGTGTCACCAAATTAGGGGTTTGGTCGACCAAGGCCTCCAGATGAAAATTTTCATCTGGGCATGAGCCAATACTTCAAAACATGATTCAAAATTCTCAACGGGACCTCATGGACCCAATCATCAAGTCAAAGTAGCCTCAGGGGAAGCATTCATCAAAAATCAGGAATTAGGGTTTCTTGACCTAATTCACCCCTCAGTCGACTTTTAAGGCAAGACATGAGCCAAGACCTCAAGACATGATTTGAGGGCCTCAAATACACCACATTGATCCATTTACAACAATTGATTGATCCAAGAAGCTTGATTCACAAGTTTCAGTTTCATCTGGACCACAATTAGGGTTTTGAAGAAAAAGTCAATTGTACCTTTGACTTTGGACCAAGACATGCTCCCAAACCTTGGGACAAGATTCAAGACACCCTAAAACACCTATGGAATCCATCCATTAGGTTTAAATTAGGTCAATAACTTGATTACATAGAGAATCACACAGTTTGAAATTCATCTGACGAAAAGTCAACTGTGTCCAAAATCAAGTTTGACTTTTTGGATTTTTTCACAAATATGGCTCCCCTAAGTCAAAAACAATGTTAATGTATGGTTTTGATCATCATTCATCAAGAAAAATCAAGAAAAGTGAGGTTTCTTGTAAAAGGGGCAACCATAGAAAACCTAAAATTTTCTAAGTTATGGAACAAAATGGGTTTGGTACCAACTTTGCAAGGTCATAACTCCCAAACCCTAAGGCATTTTTCTTCCATTAAAAGCTTAAATGAAAGTTCACATGACATACTTGAAAAGTTTCAAATACATCAAATTCCAAATCCTTTTGGATTTTGAGTTATGGATTGATCAAAATCACAAAAAGTGAAAATGACCACTTTTTCCAACACTTAGTGAAATTTTCAAAAAGTCAGAATCTGTTTCATTTTTTACCAACTTTGAGGTCATTTTTCATCATGATCCAAGCTGAACTAAGTCCATTTGTGAACATCAAAGTTAAAGTATGTCATGAGAGCTTTCCAAAGAGTACAAGAACTCCCATTGATTCAACTTAATCAAGGAGTTATGAACCTCACAACATGCCTTGCTCAAACTGATTTCCAAGATAGACTTTGTGAATTACTTGTGGCACACGATTCTTGAGTCCAATTTTAGTGACTATGCAAGACTGATCCTCATCCAAATTCAACAAGAATCTCAGTCAATCATGAAGAACCTGCAAGATTGGACCCTAAGGCAAGAATCCCATCCTTTGGCATGTGATCATTCAAGTTTCAAATCCAAAACTCCAAGTTTATCATTTGGCATTGATGTGGAACATGAAGCTGTCATGAACCAAGCCATATACATCCAACTGAGTCAAGATTGACTCAAAACTCAGAAGACCTGGAGCTACAAAGATCAGCTCTAGTCAATGGCCAAGTGAAGACTTGGTACCTTGGCATTTAAGGAAGTGATACATGGGCATATTTATTGGATAATAGAGTGATCCCTCATCCAACATTATTCCTTCAAAAACAAAACTCCTCATCTATAAATAGAGTTCATTTCTGATGTTTCAAACCACACAAAAACAATATCAAAGCCTTGTTTTCTCACTCTCCCTCTCTTACTTCAATTTCAAGTCACATTGGAGTAATTTGGGAATTCTTGAAACCAGAGCAAAAACCACTCAAATAACCATACAAACACATCATAAATCATCCATTGGAGGTGTTCAAACCTTCATCCACATTATACAACCTCAAAATCAGAAAGTCAACCTCCAAAACCTCAAGTTTTGACGTTTATGCATTTTTCAAGCCATGTCTTGATCCAATCACTTTCAAAACCAATTAACCCTTTAAATACTTTCCAAATATCATCCTCAAGCTGTCCCAACAGGTTTCCCTCAACTGTAACACCATTGGAGTAAGTTACCATTTTGGTCACTTTTGCCACTTTTGCAAGAAAGAGCCAATTCTTGTTCCTGAGGTTTCTAGCTGATTTTGATCATCCTAAAAGCTTCTAAGGGATCAATCAAGAGTATCTAAAGCATTGGATTTCTTCTGGCACAAGCATATTGACAGTTAGCACAAGGAGCATCAAGAGGTAAGTGCATCACAACTTGAACTCTTAAAATATGCATTGCTTTGATGTCCATTGATCATAAACATGTCATATATATCAAATATGTTGTGTTTGAACCAATTTACCATGCTATTGTTGCTTGTATGGTAGGATAACATAGAACTTGCAAATCTTGGCCTATTTTGAAACCACTATCGGGTTTTAAAGTAGAAGCATCTTTAGAAAATTCTAAAAGCACCATTGGATTCCTCGTGAAATTCTAGGTAGGATCCATCTAAAATTCATCCAATTCCATGGAGAATTGAGGAAGTTATGGCCTTCTTGCAAATCCACCAAAACTTGGTTTTTGCCTTGGTCAGGCCTAGAATTCAGGCCACCCATATATGTTTATGGGGTGGTTTTGATACACGGATGTATCACCACCCCAGTGGAAGAAGCGCGTTTGTGTTTGGTTAGAGGTCATGGGTTCAAGACCCACCCATACCATTTTGCTATTTCTCTCATATTTTGCTATTTTTCTCATTTTTCATGATTTTTATTAATTAATCTCAAAATTAATTTCTCTCTCAATTTTAATTATTTTAGATTGGTTCCTTTTTTAAAAATTCACAAAAATGTTGAAATATTTTATTCCACAAAAAATATTGAATTTATATTATTTATTTAATATAGTTTGAATTTTTGTAGTTAATTTCATTTATTTATTTTCATACATTTAAAAAATGAAATTTCCACCTTGATCTTTCAAAATCAATTGAATTTCAAGCTTTGATGTGATTAACCATGATTTTCCAAAATATTTTTCAAAGCTTACCACTTGTTTTTAAATATATTTGATATTTTATATTTAATTTCCTTTGAAAATAATCTTATATTATTTAAAATTAGGGTTTCCCTCAATTTTAATTTTTCAAACTTCATTTGAAACACTTTTGGGCCTCTTGATAGAGTTTAAGTCCCATCCCTTTGTAAATAAACCTTTTTGGGCCTCAGTCATTGTATAAGTCCCGATACGTTTGAAACAATCTCGGTGCGATGGCCATTTTTAAAACTAATGTCATCTGGGCCTCTCCGTGAGTTGTAAGACCCATTTTTCTTCTTTTTCAAACATTTTTGGGCCTCTAATGGAGTGTAAGACCCAATCCTCTTTGTAAATACAACAATTCGGGCCTTAGTCATTGTATAAGTCCCTCTGTGGTTTTCAAAACTACGACGCGATCGTCCCCTTTCCAAAAGAATTCATCTGTGCCTCTCCTTAAGTATAAGCCCCAAACTTCATTTAAAATAACTTTCCTCTTTGATTCAAATTCAATTTCAAAGTTTTATCAAAACTTTCTTCAATTTCTTGAATAACTAACTATACAGTTATGGTTCTAATGCTAGAGCTTGCACAACTGTAAGTTCCACTATTTTCTTCTACAAATACTGGTTTATATATTTCATCTGTATATGTATGCCTGTATATACTTGCTTAGAGTTTTCCTCAGCAATTAGGTCTAGTTTTGGATCAAACCAGTGGTTACTCTTCTAACACAGTGAAAACTAGTTCCCCCATAGGAAATTCTAGATACAGTCTTGCCTCCTTTTGGGCTTATGCAATATGGAACAGAGAAAGGCATTATTCCCGGTGAAACTTTTCTCAAGACTGTCACAACTTAGAAATATTTATACAAGAAATTCATTTCCCCGAAGAGGATTATTCCCAGTGAAACCTCTCTTGAATTTCTTCAAACCCTAGAGCTGTTGACTAAAGAAAGGATTATTCCCGGTGAAACCTTTCTTGAACTTTTCTCAGGCTTGGACCCACAGGCTTCCTAAAGGCATCCCCAGCCTCCTCTTGGGCTTTGTACAAGGACCCTCAGGCTTCTTAGAAGTTCTCATCCTCCTCTTGGGCTTAGTACAAGGATCCAAAGACCTCTTACAGGTATAGGACAGAACTTAGGCATCTCTACTAGTTCAATCCTCCAGAGAGTCAGAATTTTAGAACATCCAATCTAGGGTTGATTCTCTTCCCTTAAAACACCAGCCTCCTCTTGGGCATCATAAAAATATCAACCTCCTCATACCAGTAGACTTGGAAAGTCTCATCTCCTCTTGGATCTCAAAGAAACCCTCAAGTTTCCTAAAAGCACAAGAAAGATCCTGATCACTTTATCAACCTCCAGCAGAGATAAAACCTCCCTAGGTTTTAAAACTCAATCTTTAAACTTTCATTCTAAATTCCCCAGCTAGGGTCAAATTACCACCAAAAAACCCTAACAGAATCAAAACCTCATGGTCTCTGACATTTCAACTCTTCTGTAATCCTCAGTAAAAGTTGATTCCCCAATACAGACCTGTCTCTAGATTTTCATATAATCCTCAGCAGAAGCTAGCCTCCTCTTAGGCTTCATATAAGAAATTCCCCAATGATCCTCCTCTTAGGCTTTGTATAATGATCTTTCCTCAGCAAAGTTAGCCTCAATCTTAGGCTTTACAGATCATTTTCTCTAGCTGAGTCAATCAAACCTTTTAGCCTCAATCTTGGGCTTTGTACAAGACAGATAAAACCTCTCCCCAGTGGAGTCATTTCTCTTAGCCTCAATCTTGGGCTTTGTACAAGACAGACAAAATTTTCCCTGGAAGAGTCATCTCTTTCAGCCTCAATCTTGGGCTTTGTACAAGACAGATATAGAACTCCCTAATAGAGTCAACTTTTTAGCTTCAAACCTTGGGCTTTGATCAAGGCACATAAAACCAACATCCCCTCAGAGGAACTCAAAAGTTCTCTCTGTAGAAAGACATTTCTCTGTACATCACACATCAAAATAGATAATCAAAAGACCCTAATCCCAGATAACTGCTGTAAGTGGCACACTTGTTGATTAAAAAAATCCAAGTCGTGGTCCCTCTTTTATCCTGGTAAACTTCCTCTTTCATCTAATTGCTATAAGTGGCAAGCCTCTGGATTATTTACATCCAATCCCATGTCCCTCTCTTAGCATGTAAAGACTCCTAAGGAAAATGGCATTGCTCTACACTGAGTTAAAGTTTCATTCTTCAGGACATCACCCTTATGAAGGAAATTATGGTGTTGCTGGATTCCATGCATTCCAGTTAAAGTAATTCCCCTTTTTAACCAAACCTTCCACAAACTGTGATAAACAGGTGAGATACCTCCCTTTAGAGATGACAAATTATCTCTCAGTCACCCTTTATCTTCAATCTTGGGCTTTAAACAAGACACAAAACATCTTTCCTCCCATAGAATAGGAGGAACTACGATCACTCTGATTTCCCTGTTATCTTTACGGGAATACGTAGGCATAAGATTGCGAAATCTTAGCGAGCACTCAAATCAAAAATTTAGGTCCAGTACCTTACCAAAAACAACAGAAAACCAAAAACAACAAAAACATTCTCTCAACATTCTCAAAATAAATTTTCCCAACCTATAACAGTAAAAACCAGAAAGTATTTGAACTTGCCACACAAGATCTATAGATAACCTTATATACATCGGGCAATTAACAACTTCCCTTTGTATAATCTGACCCCGGACCCCCCAATCTCTTAGCATTTGTTAAACAAAACATTTGTGTGCAAGGTTAGTTTTAGATAGCTTCCTTTTCCTTTCCAGCTTCATAGGATAAATAAGAAATCAGAAAGTAGTACCCAATTCCAACCAATGCGGTAAGTTGGTCGCGTCACCGACAAAAATCGCACGCTACACTTAGTAGGGAAGCAATCCAGAAAGTTTTTCGTTTCGACTATGCCAATAAGATCCTGGATACTAAAATTAATACATTCATATGTATGTGGCCCAGTTGAAGAGCAAACCATTGGTGGAAACATGTATTTTGTCACATTTATCGATGAGTAAGTCGAAAGCTTTTGATTTATATGAGCAGATGCAAATACGAAGTATTTTTAATCATTAAGACATTCAAAATGCTTGTCGAAAACTTGAGTGAAAAGAATTTTAAGGTTCTGCGAACAGATGGAGGTGGCGAATACACATCCAAGATATTTGAAGAGTTCTATGCAGAACATGGTATTGATCATGAGGTAGCTGCTCCTTACACGCCTTAACATAATGGAATAGCATAAAGAAGAAGCAGAACCATATTGGATATGGCTAGGTGCATGTTAAAACAAAAGAAATTGGCAAAATCCTTATGGGGTAAAGCAGTCACCACTGCTTTTTATATTTTGTAAAGGTGCCCTACCAAGAAATTGAAGAAGGTTCCTAAAGAAGTATAGAGTGGCAAACGATCATCAGTGAGTCATCCAGAGGTGTTTGGATCTATTTGCTACAAGCATGTTCCTGATGCTAGGAGAAGGAAACTTGTTGATATGAGTAAACCTATGATTCTGGTAGGATATCATAAGATTGGAACATACATGCTATTCAATCCAATTAATGATAAGATCGGAATGAGTCGAGACATTGTGATTGATGAGAACTTTGCATGGGATTGGAATCTAGGTGATGCAACTAACAAGCCATTGATGAACTATGTTTTTTATGAAGAAATTAGTGAGAATGAAGAAATTTCAATTAATAACATTACATTCACAGTTGAAGTGGAAGCAGACAATAGAGAGGGTGTGGCTAGCACAAGCCAAAGACCTAAAAAAAATAGTTTTCCCAGTAAGGCTTCAAGACTATGAAGTGGTTGGTGATGATGAAGTCACACCAGATGGACCAATCAACTATAGTGAGGCCTTAAAGAATAAACACTGGAAGGCTGCTATGGTCGAGAAGTTACAAGCGATCGAAAAAAATAATACACGGGGGCTAGTCGAATTGCCAACACACGCAAAAGTTATCAAAGTGAAGTTAGTGTTTAAGCTGAAGCAAAATCCTGATGGTTCGATTCCAAGACATAAGGCAAGAGTAGTAGCTCGAGGATTTCTTCAGAGAGCAAGACTCGACTACTCTGAAGTATATGCACCAGTAACAAGATTGGAAACGGTCAGATTGGTGGTAGCCTTGGCATGCAAGCAAGGCTGGTCGACATTTCACTTAGATGAGAAATCAAGATTTTTGAATGGTCCCATGGATGAGGTCGTGTATGTCATACAACCTCCTGGATTTGTGATATATAGGAAGTAAGGAAACTGTACAAGTTGCACAAATCCCTTTATGGTCTCAAACAGGCACGAGTATGGAAAAATAAAATTGACTCATCTTAGGCTAATTGGGATTCATCTAATATAGGTCCGAGTATGGTGTCTATGTACAGGTCATGGCACAAGATATTATCATCATCTTCTTATATGTCGATGATTTCCTAGTAATTGGTAATAGCATGGAGAACTTGTCAAAATTCAAGGAGTTGATGAAGGGGGAATTTGAAATGTATGATCTGGGAAACATGTCGTATTTCCTAGGCATGTAATTTTAAATTACCAAGCAAGGTATGATGCTGCATCAAAGGAAGTACATCAAATAAATATTCTAGACATTCAGGATGGATGATTCGAATCATGCATCCTCACCTGTCGAACCTAATCTGAAACTAAAGAAGCATGGAGACAAGGACAAGGTCGATGTCACTTTGTTCAAACAAATTGTAGGATCTCTGAGGTATTTGTGCAATAGTAGACTTGATATAGGTATCCCAGTCAGATTGGTAATCAGATACATGGATGAACCAAAGGTGTCACACACGAAAGTTGCAAGAAGAATCATGAGATACCTAAAAGAACCAATAAACTATGAAATCATGTTTCCAAGAGATTCTAAAAGCAAAGAAGCTGTGATTAATTGTTATTCAAATACTCATTGGTGTGGAGATAAAGAAGATCGAAGAAGCACAACCGATTATTTCTTTCAAGTATTTGGTGCTCTAATCTCACGGTGCTCAAGAAAGCAACCTGTGGTGGCATTATCATTGTGTGAAGCTGAGTATATAGCAAGATCCTATGTTACTTGTCCAATAATCTAGATAAAATATATGCTGGATGGGATAGAGGTAGAATTAAAGAAACCTCTTGTGTTGTCGATCGAAAACAAGTTTGTCATCAATCTTGCAAAGAATATAATTTAGCATGGAAGGAGATAGCAGATTGAAGCTAGATTTCACTTCCTAAGAGAGAAGGTAAATCAAAGTGAATTTGAAGTGAGACATTGCTCGAGCGAAGCACAGTTGGCCGATATTTCACCAAAGGATTGATGATCGACAGATTTTTAAATTTGAAAAAGAAATTAGGAATAGTTCAGATCGATTCGTTTGTTTAGTAACTTGGATTATAAGAGGTATGTTGTGATATAATTCAAGTTAGTTAGTTACTTAATTAGCAAGTTAGTTAGTTTGTTATGATTAATTAATCAGATTATAAGTAACCATATTGTATACAAATACATATGTAGATAACTCTCAATAATAATTCAATAAAATTACTTTTCATTCTCTTTCTTCTCTCTTATTCCATCCTAATTGATCGTACCTGATCAAAAAGTAGATTAGTGGCTAACAAACATCGTGAGCTCCGCTACTCCAGTGGTTATGAGACGGTGGGGGGTGTACCTTCAAGGTACTCCGATGCTAAAGTCAAGAACGGCGCAAGCAAGTACAGAAAGTGAGAGTAAGAATGAGAATAGAATATCTGACCCTCTCATGAGAGAGGGTATTTATATTGTGCCCCCAGCGCTAGGCCAACGGTCGTCTGCACTGGGTTGGGTTACTAGGCCCAATGCAGATAACTGCCAGGGGTTACGTGGCGTAGCGAAGGCCAGTACGTGGTCTTCGCCCTGGGGTAACTGCCCCGAGGCCTCCGGAGAGTGGGTATACCAACTCTTTCAGAGGTGGGTAGTTACCTGATGATGTGTCCCTGCGAGAGGAGCATGTGGAGCACTCGAGGAGGATGTGCGTTCTCACCTCGAGCCAAGCACTCTCTGCCCGACATTACTGGGATCGGGGCGTGCTCGACGAGAGAGAGGATTGGGCCTTAATGGGCCTCTCACAGTATTGCGTTGGGCATGCCCGACTAGTGGGCAGGCGCCGGCCCAGTCCAGAACAGGAGTCCCCAAAGTCGTTGCTCCGAAGTGTCGGAGTAATGACTTAAGGGTCAGCTCATTTGTCGAGGAAGTAGTAAGTGAAGTTCGTGCTCGAAGGATCGGGTTGGCGGTGGACGTCGGCAACGCCGAATGAGACGGGAGTCACGGGGACGTGTGTCCGTCTGGCGTCCATGGGTCACTCTTTGTCGGGGGGTGTACCCGTTGGCATATTGGTATAGCATGTAAGGGAGATGGAAGGATGTTGATGTGTTAAGGTCGCGAGTACGTAGGGAGCTGAAGCGGCGTACGCGGGGATCCATGGTACCACGTGGCGCGAATCATCAGTGCATAGGGTGGCTAGTAGTAGGGGTACTCAAGTGCCTAGGGACGCCTCGAGTCCCGTGTTAGGATTATAAATAGGTGGCGAGTCTGTGTCATTTGCACGCTTCCACCTTCTCCGCTCCAAGCTTTTTCTCTTCCTCTCCAGCTTTCGTCGCCGTCATTTCGTCGTTCGCCGCCGCACCGGAAATTCACAATCGCCATTCCAAGTAAGTTTCCGGCCCCTTCTCTCTATTTAATGCTTTCTACGGTGGTTTCTCCGGTGAACTAATGAAGTTCCCGGGGAGGCCGCGAAGTTTCCAGCGAAAACGGAGGAACTTCTTTGAGTTTCTGATGAATATCCCGGGGAACTGAGATGAATAACTCGAGGACCCGATGAAGGTCTCGAGGAGGAGGGATGAGTTTCCCGGGGACTTCGGTTGAATTCCCCAGGGACGCTGGATGAATGCCTCGAGGACGTCAAGGGGCATCCTCGGGCCTCCCGCTTCGCCCTTTCACTTGATTTGCGGTGGAAGGGTGGATTTGATTTTGGAAGTTGAATTCACCGTGCTCCTCTACTTTTCAGATAAAATGGTTGTGAGGCTCGCGGCCATTTTCCAGATAGATACTAAACCCAATCTGGAGGAGCCTATACGACAGCCCGAGGAGGAACCGATTCGTACGCCTGCGGACTGGTCGACCTACCGGGGATAACGGTTTCCCATGTATGAGTTCTCGTTCAAAGAGGCTGGCAACTGTCTCCCTTTCAATGATTTCCAATGGGGGGTGTTAGACTGGCTGCGTCTAACGCCCTCCCGCTCTACCCTAATGCGACGACCTTCATGCGGGCATTTGAGCTCGTGTGTGAATATCTTGGCGTCGGGGCCACTCTCCCTCTCTTTTTCCGTACTTTCCATCTGCAACGGTCAACCGACAATGGCCGACATAGTTGTGTTTCCTTGAAGCATCTGAGGAAACTGTTCAAGGCATATTTAGATTATGCTCGCTGCTTCAAGGACAGATTTTACTATGTTATGCCCACTACGCATAAATCTCCCACTCTACGACATCATGACCGAGACGCTGGGGAGGAAAGATTTGAGTCCAAGTGCCCCCTGGAGTGGGAGGAGGCGCACTTCGAGAGTGGCACGGAGGCCTACATTGTGAAGCCTAGTGAATTGTGCGTCGAGGACAGGGAGGCGTTCACGAAGCTGGTCGAGTACGTCATCGGCTTTACTCGGGCCAAATGCATAACCAGGGATGGGAAATTCATCCTCGACGCACGAGGTCAGGTCTTAAATGAGCCCCGTTTCATCAACACTAAAGCTCTCCTCGAATGGAAGTCTAAAGACGATACCATGAGGTTTTTAGGTAGTAGCCCTCTGCTTTGCTCAGGAGTTCACCCCGTTTCGTTTTCTTATACTGACTTGTTTCTTGTTTCTTGTCGCAGGCCAAATGTCGAACGCAACTGAGCGGATCAAGAAGCTAGCACCTACCCAGGGTGCAAAGAGAAGTAAAGGCCGGGTCCAAGAGGTTATACAGATGACGGTGCCCATCGAGGGGGTAAGTGGCTCCTCTTCTCCACACTGTAGTCAGTCTCCCCCTATAGAGGACCCCTTCCAAGCGGTCGCGCACCGAGGGTCCTGTCCTCGTGGACTTCGAGGAGCCCGTGCCCATTAAGAAGTTCATGCTGCCTACCTGCCACCTCCAGCGGGACTTCTTCAGAGGGAATCCCCCTGCTATGGTCGAAGCTGAGGCGCAGGAGATTCTTGGAATTGAAAGAGCAGCCAAGAGGAAAATGCTTGCCAAGGATATGGCGACCATGATGCGTATTTTTGAGACCACCCTGGTTATGAACGATGAGACAAGCCCAGCTTCTGAACTGCAAAAGCTGCAAGACGAGTACAATGCCATCGAGAAGGAGAAGAACAAAGCTGAGAGCGACATGCTGGAGGCTAGAACGAGGTGCGAGAACCACGTGCGCGTCCTCTAAGAGCTAAACGAGATGAATGCGGAGTTGAAGAGAACTCAGGAGGAACAGGATTGTCTTCGAAACAAGGTTTCCGAACTAGAGGTTGTTGCTAATCCAGCGAAGGATGAGACAGAGGAAGAGAGGGGCCTCGTCGGCCGTGGTGCTCTGATCGCCAAGGTTCGGGAGCTCGAGCAAGACTATTTGGAGGGTCTCGAGGTGGGTTTCAAGAGTATTGTGGTGCAGATCGAGGCTGAGAATCCGGGGGTCCAGCTCGTCCTTGAAAGATTCAGCCCATTCCACCGTGTGGTCGACAGCAAGGTGATCGTACCTGGGGAGGACGAAGATGGTGATGGGGAGATGGAGGCCCGGGTCGAGGAGGAGATCGCTATTTGAGTTTCTTTTATTTGCTCGGCCTGTGTGTAATACCCCAAAATTTGCCCTCTCATTTCTTCATATCATCTAGCATGAGCTTTCATTTCATTGCATTGCATTCAAGCATAGAAAAATAAAACATAAAGCATAGCATTGCATCTTGTATGAGGGCATGGGATCAATTGATTCTCAAAGGTGGATCATCCAAAGCAAGAGAATAAGAGCCAAGGGTTTCTCAACAAGCCTCAAGGGTTTATTACATCATATATCACCCCCTTGATCTCACAATTCATTGAAAGAAGGGAAATCATCAAGAAGATTGGACAGTGCATCACCTCCTATAAAAAACAGTCAAAATTAGGGTTTTGGATTCAAGTGGTCTCCTGATGAAATTTTGATTCAAACTTCATCTCAATGTTTTTTACATGATATTAAGTGTCTAAGGATGGAAGATTGGCCATTGATTCATTTCAGAAGAGGTTCAATTGATCAGTTGCTTGATAATCAAGAAATTGGGGAAAAAGTCAACTGTGCAGTGAAAAATGTCAACTCCTGACTTTTTGAGGTCAAATTCATGATATTCATGTTATATATGCTCATTGGACAAGATTTGATCAAGAAATGATGGAGGAATTATGAAAAATCAAGAAATCACAAAACTGCCAAAAATAGAAACTTTAGGGTTTCCAAAAATGGCAAGTTTGGACCATTTTGCACCCTACTTTGAGGCTCTCTTTCTCCAAGATAAAAGCTCCAAACCTCAGGACCAAGTTGAGCCAATTAAAGTTCATGTTCTAAGCTTCAAATCCATATAAATAACTCTTCCATCGGATCAAAATTGAGGGAGTTATGATCAATCAAATTTTGGTAAAATCAAGGCAAATCTCAAGTCATGGCAAGGCAAGCGCAGGCCCATAGGCCATAATTTCATCGAACAGTTGGTGTGCCAAATGTCAAGCCAATTTTCTCCATCAAGAAAGCTTCAAATGAAAAATTGTTGAACATCAAAGTTGTTCATCTCCATGCCCTCTTCAACTTTGATGTTGGACATTTTTTCATTTGAACAAGTTATGAAGGTCATACAAGGGCTCGAACATGGTGGTTTCATGCTGAAAGTTCACAAGTCACAGGGCCTTGCTTGCAGCCCAAGTCACACACCCATACACTAGTTGAGGTTCCTTATTTTCCAAGCAACCGAGTTGATCCTAACTAACCGAGTTAACTAACTTGACTCGGTGAGTTGAGTCTAACTAACTCCGACCCTAGCTCCAAACCTCAACCCAAACCTCATTCCAAACCTCTCATACTCCAAACCTAAAATCTATTTAAGAGATGCTTCACTCATTTTCAAAGGACTTCAACCATTTTCTCAAATTTCTCACATTTCACTCTCAATTCTCTCTCATTTCTCTCTTCACTTTGCTACAACTTCTACTTCTCTTTTCCAAAATCACACACAAAAGCTCTTATTTCTTGAAGAATAATCACTTTTTACCTTGAAAAGTGATTAATTCTTGAGCTAAACTTCATCTATCGGTTTGCATTGGTTGGATTTTCTGGAATTTCAGCTTGTTCTTCTTGAATCCAAAGGTTTCTCACCATTTATTTTGGTGCAAGTTGGATTTTGGTGGATTTTCGCGATTTCGTTCGGTTTCGACGCGCTTTGGCAATCGATTGAGGGATCTCTGGTTTTCTTTCATTTTCTGCACTAAGATCACTTTGCAACAATTACCAAAGAAAATCTCCGCTTTGTAGGTTGGTTTTCCTCAAATCTATACTTGATTTAGCTTATTTGCAACTTATTCGATGTAGATCGTTGGTGATTTTTGATTTGGATCCATGTGCTTGATTTTGATTCTTAATGTGGATGATTATTGGATCTAAATGATGTTTGAATACTGTGTTTGAATGTTATTTTCGTGCATAAGTGATTACATGATCATTGGAGTGGTTTGAATAAGTCATTTACTGCTGAAAAGTGCTTTTGGAACTGTTTTTTTTTAACTCTGTTGTTGTGTAACCAGTTAGCAGTTATGCTGTAACCGGTTAACATGTTGTTTTTTTGCATAGTTTCTGGCTGTTTTGAACTGTGTAACCGGTTACAGCATAACTGCTACCCGGTTACCACTGCTGCAGAATGTGATTTTCTTGCATTTTCTTGCTTGTTTGACATCCTTAACATGTTTAAACTTCATGGATCAATGCATTGATGATTGGTGGATTATTTTTGAGCTGTTTAAACTCATACCACAGTATGAACTTGATTTTACGACGCGTGCCTTTGTTTTTCATCATTGAACATAATGTTTGCATTGTAGATTAATTGATGTGATGAACACATGATGCACACACTTTGAGCTTATTAATTGCTAATTGATGTTATGTTGCTGGAATTACTATGCGCGTGTTCATTTTCTTTCCATTTCAAGAGATGTATACTTGTTTTTGACATGCTCATATTCTTGACAATGTGTATTCTTTTGTAATGTGCATTATACCATGTTTGATTTCAAGGCTTGTTCACCATGATTTGTAATGTGATTGTGATCATGTTTGTTTGATGAATGTGCAAGGCTTGATGCATGATAATGGTTGTTCATGATTGAAATTGTCTGTTAATGCATGCTATCTCTAATCTTCCACTGCTGCCTGAACATATATGTGTTGTAGTATGTGCTGCCAAATGTTTGTTACACCCATTTTGTGTGCTGAACATGGGTTGTTGTTTGTTGTTTGGTATATGATGCTGAATTTACTGCTGTTCTGTTGCATGTGGGCTGTAATAGCTGTTGTTTTCATTGTTTCCTTCCATTTGTTTGTTTGACCAAGTTCTTTTGCTTAGGCTTTTCTTGTAAATAGTTTTTTAACTAACCTTTTCATGTAGGTGCTAAGGGTAAGTAAGTGTGTGGACATGCTTCCACATACAATTCTTTCTCTCATCTTCTCTTAGTTCTTTTAATGATCCAATTTGTGTTGTTTAAGCATTTAATGATGCTTTGCTTTCATGATCTTCTTTCTTCCCTCTTAGAAATAACTTAACATCCATCTTGGAAGTAAGTTGCTTTCTTTGTTCTTCTTCTCCTTTCTTTTAGGATTAGATTTCTTAAACCCCATTAACCATAGGATCACCATGTATGATAACATTAAGATTAAGTCTTAGTCTCCCTCATTAGATTTTCACCTTTGATCCCCCTTTGAGTTTTTCTTCTTCTCATCTCAAAACAAAAAGTAAAAAGTACTTAATAAAGGCATAACAAATATTGTATTTGAGCCTTTCATGTGAGAATAAGATAGTGAGGGGTCTTCTCTCACTTTCTTAGAATGTTTAGCGTACGTCCCGTCTTGGGTCGATATGCGAGGCATTCGATCCTACATGAAGGACTTAAATACAATGTGCATTACTAAACACTAATAAACAAAACACTTCTTTCTTAAAAGACAAAACAAACAAATAATTTCTTCTCATCTCCTTCACTACATTCGTAAGGGATTCGTCGCGTCCGTTCCACTGTAAACATGTAACACCTGAGTCTCCCAACAGCGAGCCTCAACACCTAACTGCTGGAATGCGCACTCTGACGTTTCCACTAAAAAACACAAACAAAGCGACCCTCGTTGAGGGGAACTACGTCGCTCTGATTCTCATGTTCCCGATGAGATACGTAGGCAGTGGGGTAGGGCCCATTCGAGCACTTCTTTTATTTTCCCTACATTTGTTTCTCTTTATCTCCCCTTTCCTTTTCCAGTTCTCCAGCTAGCAGATCCTTTTCTAGTATCCTTTCCTTACACCCTTTGATCGAGACAAGCAAGCGTGGATCCCATCGGGTACGATGGACGCGAGGGGGTGCTAATACCTTCCTCTCGCGTAACCGACTCCCGAACCCAGTTCTCTTGGTCGCAAGACCATGCTCTTTCCTTCCTCCAGGTTTATGCAGTGTTTCCTTTCCCTCTCTTGGGGATAAATACACATTGCTGGCGACTCTGTTTCGGTGTCACTTTCGCGTTTGTACTTAGATGAAAATCCCGGGAGCGACAGCTGGCGACTCTGCTGGGGACAGCTAACCCAGAATCTCTAGTTTCCTTAGCGAGTCAATCCTAGTGCTTGTCTGTTTTCTTTCATTGGATGTTTACTTTTTTTGCTGTATTTACTGTTGTACTGTATTGATATTTACTGTATTACTGCTTTACTGTATATTATTGTATTTACCGCATCTTAGCATTTTTCATTTCATATGCTATATTATGCTATACTGGACTGTGCTGTGCTGGTTTTCTGTTTGGTGGGATGGGTATTCTGGGAGATAAGATCATTACATAGGCTTGAGTGCATACATATGACTAGAGTGGACGGTAGTGTGGCCTACGTAGCATCTTGTTATGTATGGTTTATACGAAATCCACAACCAGACGAGGTTTTCTTGGGAGATGTTCTGATTTGCGCGTCTTGTGCATTTCGGGGTGTTGACCTAGGAAGCTGTCGACTCTGGTGACCGATCATTGAGAACCTTAGTGGAAACATCCCTCTTTAGTGGTGACAGTGGCAGCCCACATTCTGTGGCAAACCCATTCGCACCCGAGGGCCCACTTTGGAACTTGCATAGGATGGCCTTTATTTTTGGGGAATCAGTGGACGTTCTCTTTGTTTGGCGATAGCATTGTATCCTACGGGCTGAATGTGCTATTGCTTCTCAAAATAGAGAATCCGAAGCTGAGGAACCACTGTTCTAGTACCCACATGTGAGGATGGGCGGGTGTTTACAGGTTTGCAGGTGACCATGCCTCCTACATACCCTGATACTCTGATATTTTCACAGACAGTTGGTGTAACTTGTTACAGTCAGTGGGTTTCTATCTGCAGTATTATTCTCAGACTTGTACAGACACCGTGCACACAGTCCAGCACAGACACAGAGCACTGATACCATGCCTTTTGCATTGCATTATCATAACATAACATTCATGTTTGTCATTTCCAGGTGCTTATTTTACCTCTGATTCCAGTCCATGGGTTCGACGGAGACAAATGCTAAGAGGAAGAATAATGTTGCTTACAAATTTCCAGAGCCGACATTGGATCTACTTCACAAAATGATAGCCATGGTCGACCCGGGAATTCTTATCACTTTCCAGAAGAAATATGGGAGATTGGAAAAAATGGTCCGTAACATTACAAAGTATGAGCATGATGTCCTCCACACTCTACTGCAGTTCTATAAGCCGTCACTGAGATGCTTTGTCTTTCTGGGGTATATCTTGATGCCTACACTGGAGGAGCTTTCATTCATCTTGGGTATTTCAGTCAAATCAAATGTGTCATTCTTTTCTGGAGATCACCCCAGCATAGAAGAAATAGCAACGGCCCTACAGGTGGAACAGTCAGTGCTGAAGAGAAATGTTGCTAGTAAGAGCGGAGTCAAAGGTTTTCATTTGGAATTTCTTGCAGATCAAGCTCAGGAATGTGCCAACACCAAGAATTGGACGGTCTATAATTTTATCCTGGCCTTGTGTATCTATGGCATCGTTTTATTTCCTAACCAACATCACTTTGTGGATATGCACGTTGTGAGGGTTTTTATCCAGAAAAATCCTGTTCCCACTTTGTTGGGTGATTTCTACCATTCGGTGCATTTCAAAAATGAGAAAAGAAGAGGAGGTCCTGTTAACTGCTGTACTCCGCTTTTGTCTGATTGGTTTCTGAAACATTTGCCTCGATCTGGTGCGTTTATGGACACTAGGGATTCTCTAAAGTGGTCTAAACGGATAATGGGGTTGACTGCTAACAACATTGTTTGGTTTGACCGTCAGTTGCAAGGAGTAGAGATCATTACCAGTTGCGGAAACTTCTCGAATGTGCCTCTGATAGGCAGGAAAGGGGGAATTAATTACAACCCAATCCTGGCTATCAGACAATTCGGGTATGCCTCAAGGAACCCTCCTGAAGACCAACATATAGAAGAGTCTTTGTTCTTCAATGGGGATGAAGATACATAAGTGTTAAGAAGGGTTGTGCATGCTTGGGGGCACCTCCACAAGACTGGGAAGACTGTCTTTGGAAAAGGTGATTGTAGAGCCTATCCACAGTATACAGAATGGATTCAGAGAAAGGTTAAAGAGGTTCTTTTGCCCTTTTCAAGAGAGGCACCTCTATATCCAGCAATTCCGGAACAACCTACCACCGTTCCCATGGAGGAGTTTAACAAATTGCAAGCTACAGTGAATGAGCTTCGGGTGGAGAATTCTGATTTGAGTAGTCTTCTTCAGAATGCTCTACATGCCAACAAAGATATGGAGCGGAGAACCCAAGACGCAGAACAAATGTTGGCAGCAAGAGAGAGGGACTTTGTTGAAAGAGCCCAACATTTCCAAAAGGTTAGTAAAGGTGTTGATGCTGCTACTCAAGCTCACAAGAAGACCAAACAGGTCTTAGCGCAGAACAAAGAGAAGTTAGCCAAGTTTCAGCAAGCCTGGGATGAGGCTCGAGAATGCAGAGTTACAGGAACAATTAAGGACCAAAGATGACGAGCTTCTTAGAGCGTATGAACAATGGAGAAAACATCAGGAAGACTTCGGAAAAAGCCAAGAGCAGCTAAGGAATGTTAATGAAAAACTAAAAGTGTCCAAGAAAAAGCTTGAAGATGCCATGGTAGAGATGGGAAGGCTCAAGATACAAGCTGGGGTGAAAAGGTTTAAGGAAATGAGTACTGATAAAGCTCTCTTGATGCACGCAGATTCATTAACTGAATCTCTGAATAGGAGAGACATTTTGATCAAGGAGTTGATTGAAAATCCAGGTCATCAACGCACTAGAATCCTTTTTGAAGAAATCGAGCATTCTAGTGAGAAATTGAAAGATTTGGAGTTAGATGTTTGATCTTAATTTCCCATCCCGTTAATGTAGTCTTGTTGATGTATTGTTGGCTACCATCAGGCTTGTTGATGGAGTCATTTTATTGATGCATGTCCCATTTACGAACTCATTGTAAAAGGTTTCAGCACTTATTAGCTTTCTGTTCAATGAATGACTTATTCAAAGGGGTTTCTTCGGCATCACGTTATTCACCAGCACATTATCACAGCACAGTTCTTCGCAATATTTTTCTCTCAATATTATGTGACTATCATGGAGATTCTTGTGATTAGAACTGGAATCTGAGTGTAAAACGCCCTGGCGGTGATAAACATGGCATTCACATTGCATATCATTTTTGCATTCTGTTGCTTGCTTTTCAGGTACTCGTTGCAGGGTCTCTAACCTTTATTTGGTTTCAGGCATTATAGTTGAGAATCATATTCACCGATACTCAACTCGAAGAAATCAAGCAAGGATAATGGATCAAATGCAGAATGATTTGGCTAAAATGAGGGCACGCATGGACCAGTTCATGACTCTCATGACTGGTATGGCACAGGCTCAGGAAAGATTGAGGATTATGGTCGAGCGTCCAGAAACCACGCCTGAAGGTAATCAAGTTGACAATTTACAGACAAGGAGCACTCCTCCTCCTGTTGGTAATCCTCCTCCTGGTGGTAATCTGGGTAATGGAAATGGCAGAAATGTTGGTGGTGTTCAGGAAGATGTTCAGGAAGACCAATTTACCCTGCTGGATGCTGATATGGGTAACCCTAGTGACAGAAGGTATGATGAGCTGGCTGAGAAGATACGGGCTATAGAGTGCAAGAATTCTATGGGTATTGATGTTACTAGTTTGGGTCTGGTACCAGGGGTCAGAATTCCTCCAAAATTCAAGCCGCCCACTTTTGACAAATATCATGGCAATATGTGTCCCCAGACACATATTCAGGCCTATTTTGGGAGGATTTCAGCCCATACTGATGATGAGAAGTTATGGATGCATTACTTTCAAGACAGTCTGGCTGGAGCTTCTTTGACCTGGTATATGAAATTGAACAGAGATGCGGTGAGAAGCTGGAAGGATCTGGCAGAAGCGTTTCTAAAGCAGTACCAGTATAATATCGACATGGCGCCCAACCGCACTCAATTGCAAGGGTTGTCACAGAATGCTAAGGAAAGTTTCAAGGAATACGCCCAAAGGTGGAGAGAAATGGCTGCTCAGGTTCAACCCCCTTTGCTGGATAGAGAAATGGCAGGTATGTTTATAGGCACCCTGCAAGGGGCATTTCTTGAAAGATTGGCTGCGTGTCCATCGACCGAATTTTCTGATATCGTGATTGCTGGAGAAAGGATCGAGAGTTTGTTGAAGCTTGGGAAGATCCAAGATGTAAGTGGGGCTGGCTCTTCTGGAACGAAGAAACCATTTGCTAGTGGTCAGAAAAGAAGAGAAGGTGATACAAACGCTATGTATAGAGGACGAGGAAGAGGACGTTCTCAGGCTTATCACCAAGTAGGGGCAGTGACGATCCCAACGCCATCTGTTCAGCAACAACAACCACAACAGCAGGCTTAGCAGCAACAGCAGCAACCTCCTTTCCAATAGAGGTATAGGCAGAGGGACCGTAAGATTGACCCTCTCCCTATGACCTATTCCGCATTGTTACCTCAGTTGCTCTAATTGAAGTTGGTTGAACTTCGTACTATGAGACCTCCTGCCGCTGGCAACTTGCCACCTAATTTTG
The DNA here is from genome assembly GCA_022829125.1 of Lathyrus tuberosus. Taxonomy (NCBI): domain Eukaryota; kingdom Viridiplantae; phylum Streptophyta; class Magnoliopsida; order Fabales; family Fabaceae; genus Lathyrus; species Lathyrus tuberosus. The sequence goes on from JALAZF010000762.1 coordinate 382,425, forward strand.
ATGTTAACGCTCGCTGTGACTTCCACTCAGGTGCTCAGGGGCATACCACTGAAAAGTGTTGGGCATTTCAGAACAAGGTGCAAGACTTGATTGATGCTAAGGCAATCAATTTCTCTCTGCCTCCTAATGTTATCCAGAACCCCATGCCTAATCATGGTGTGGCAGATGTGCACGCTGTTGAGAACGGAAAGAGATTGAACTTGGTGGCAGACATCAGTTAGGTGAAGACTTCATTGCTAGTGGTGAAGGATCATTTGTTGAAGGGACAAGTGTTCCCGGGTTGTGATCAAGATTGTTCTGAGTGTATGGGTCAAGAGAATGGCTGTGATAAGTTGAGAATTAGTCTACAGAGTCTGATTGACGAGGGTCGTCTACAGTTTGACCGGGTTGTGAAAGATATTGATGAGGTGTCAACTGTGACCATCTATTATACTCCCGCTAAAATTCAGGTGCCTGCAAGTACAACCCCTGTAGCAAGTGTTGTGCCAGAAAGATCCAGTCCTGTTACCATCACGGTGCCAAGACCAGTTCCGTTTACATCTACGAAAGCAATCCCATGGCACTATGGGGTAGACGTGTATTATGAAGGGAAAAATCAGGAAGTCGGGACATCAGCCAGTTCAGATATTGATAATGTGGGTGGTGTAGGTGGCTTTACTAGGAGCGGAAGGTTGTTTTCTCCCCAAACTTTGTGAAGTGATAGAGAAGTTGAAGTTGCGGCAAAATCTAAAGGAAAACAGGTGGTTGAGAATGTGCTTGTACCTGGAACAGAGACCAAGATTACCTTTGACAACGAGGTAGAAGAGTTTATGAGGATAATAAAGAAAAGTGATTATAAAATTGTCGATCAATTGAACCAGACGCCCTCAAAGATTTCAAATTTGTCATTGTTGATGTGTTCTGATGCGCACCGAGAGGCTTTGTTGAAGGTGTCGAAGAGAGCCTACGTCCCACAAGAAATTACTGTCAATCAGCTAGAGGGCGTGATTTCTAATGTCAACGTCAGCCATGGATTGGGTTTCACAAGCAGAGATTTGACGTCTGAAGGTAGAAACCACAACAAGGCTTTGCACATTACAATGGAGTGTAGGGGTGCAGTGTTGTCTCACGTGTTGGTAGACACTGGTTCCTCGCTCAATGTCTTGCCTAAGAAGGCGCTAATGAAGCTGGAGGTTGATGGGTTGATTTTAAGGCCGAGTGATTTGGTTGTCAGGGCGTTCGATGGGACGAAAAGATCTGTATTTGGTGAAGTGGAATTACCTGTGCAAATTGGACCGCAAGTGTTCAAATCTACATTCCATGTGATGGATATACAGCCTGCTTATAGCTGTTTATTAAGTCGCCCTTGGATTCATGCGGCCAGGGCCGTTACATCCACCTTACACCAGAAGCTGAAATATGAGTTCGAGGGACAAGTAGTGACAGTGTGTGGCGAAGAGGACATTTTTGTCAGTCACTTGTCCACGTTCAAGTATGTTGAGATGGACGGGGAAATCCACGAAATGCTTTGTCAGTCGTTTAAAGCGGTAAATATTGATAACGTACCTGAATCTTCCCTTGCACCAGATAGAGCCGGTACATCCATTTCGTCCTATAAGCAAGCTGTCGAGGTTGTTAGAGCAGGCAATGCCCAAGGCTGGGGCAAGCTGGTAGAGACATCAATGAAGGAGGACAAGTTTGGTATTGGCTATCATCCCTCTTTGACTTCAGTTGCGGAGAACAGTGGACCCATCACTTTCAGCAGTAGGGGAGTCATATATACAGATCAATCTTGTGCCGCTACAGAAGATGGCGTTGACAGTGACTGTGACTTGGACAACTGGGTACGCCTACGGGCTCTGGGACAACCATTGCAGAATTGGTCCGTTGAAGAAGTCATCAGAGTTACTCTTCAAACAGAGTAATTTTCTTTATTTTTCTAACCATAATGCATGTTAAAATCTTGCACTCTGCCCAAGGCGTATAGATTCATTTGTAGGGCCACCCTGTTTGTATTTGCAATTTTAATCATCAATAAAGGACGTTTTGCACTCAAATTTTGTTCCTTGTCTTTCATTTTTATTTTTGCACAAAAGTAATAAAATGGCAATGTTTCATTTCTTTTTGTTTAAAAAATAAAAATTCTAAAATAAAGCATGAACCCATTCGTGCAGACTTGATCCTCCGGATTCCATTGATAACGGTTCTGCTATGGCTATGTATGACTTTGACAAACCGATTTATCAAGCCGATGTGGGGGATGAGAAGGGTTGTGAACTCCCTGAAGAACTGGCCAAATTGTTAAAACAAAAGGAAAGGACCATCCAGCCTCATCAAGAGACTATAGAGATCATCAATATTGGTACTGAGGATGCTAAGAAAGAGATCAAGATTGGCGCCAGCCTGCGAGCAGATGTGAAGAAAGCCTTGACTGAAATGTTGTGTGAATATGTTGATATCTTCGCCTGGTCGTATCAAGACATGCCAGGGTTGGATACTGATATTGTTGTGCACAGGCTGCCATTGAGAGAAGAATGCCTGCCAGTCAAGCAGAAACTTCGTCGGACTCATCCCGATATGGCCATAAAGATCAAAGAAGAAGTTCAGAAGCAGTGGGATGCAGGGTTTCTTGCTGTGACCAATTATCCTCCCTGGGTTGCCAACATCGTGTCGGTACCGAAGAAAGACGAAAAGGTGAGAATGTGTGTGGATTATCGAGACCTTAACAAATCTAGCCCGAAAGATGATTTTCCACTACCCCACATCGATGTGCTGGTTGACAATACAGCTCAGTTTTCAGTGTTCTCGTTTATGGATGGTTTCTCCGGGTACAATTAGATCAAGATGGCGCCTGAGGATATGGAGAAGACCACGTTCATCACTCTATGGGGTACATATTGTTATAAGGTGATGCCTTTTGGGTTGAAAAACGCAAGGGAACGTATCAGCGGGCAATGATAACATTATTCCACGACTTGATTCACAAAGAGATTGAATGTTATGTGGATGACATGATTGCCAAATCACGAACGGAGGAAGAACATCTGATTAACCTGAAAAAGTTGTTTGAAAGGTTGAGAAAATTCCGTTTAAGGCTGAATCCGAACAAGTGCACTTTTGGGGTGCGTTCTGGAAAGCTGATGGGTTTCATTGTGAGCGAAAAAGGGATTGAGGTTGATCCTGCCAAAGTGAAAGCAATACAAGATATGCCTGAACCAAGAACAGAAAAAGAGGTTCGTGGTTTTCTGGGTAAATTGAACTACATTGCAAGGTTCATATCTCACCTAACAGCCACATGCGAACCAATATTTAAACTGCTAAGAAAAGATCAAACGGTCAGGTGGAATGACGATTGCCAATTGGCATTCGATAAAATAAAAGAATACTTGCAGGAACCTCCAATCCTCATGCCTCCAGTTTCAGGAAGGCCTTTGATAATGTATTTGACAGTGCTTGAAGGCTCTATGGGTTGTCTTCTCGGTCAACACAATGAGACAGGTAGGAAGGAGCATGCTATCTACTACCTGAGCAAAAAGTTCAATGACTGTGAGTCCCGGTACTCAATGCTTGAGAAGATATGCTGCGCACTTGCATGGGCTGCTAAGCGATTGAGGCAGTATATGATCAGGCACACAACTTTGTTGATTTCAAAAATGGATCCTATCAAATACATTTTGGAGAAACTAGCACTAACAGGCAGAGTTGCACGGTGGCAAATGGTTTTGACAGAATATGATATCCAGTATACTTCTCAAAAGGCCATCAAAGGAAGTATCTTGTCAGACTATCTTGTGCCACAGCCAATTGATGATTACCAACCCATGAAATTTGATTTCCCTGATGAGGACATCATGTTTCTCAAGGCTAAAGATTGCGAGGAGCCACTCCCGGAGGAGGGGCCAGACCCTGAATCCAAATGGAGTTTGATGTTTGATGGGGCTGTCAACATGAATGGGTGCGGAGTTGGAGCAGTTCTTATCACGCCGGAAGGTGTTCATATGCCTTTCACTGCCCGAATAACTTTCGGATGCACCAACAATAAAGCAGAGTATGAAGCTTGTATAATGGGGATTGAGGAGGCGATTAATTTACGAATTAAGACCCTTGATATCTTCGGGGATTCAGCTTTGGTAATCAATCAAGTGAAAGGGAGTTGGTACACGCACCAAGCAAATCTGGTCCCGTATAGAGATTATACAAGGAGATTGTTGACATTTTTCACAACAGTGAAGCTATACCATATTCCTCGAGATGAGAATAAGTTTGCTGATGCCATGGCCACATTGTCTTCTATGATCCTAGTGCAAAGATGGAATCATGTACCTAAGATTGAGGTGTCTCGTCTTGACAGACCTGCATTTGTGTTTGTTGTTGATGCAACGTCTGATGACAAGCCATGGTTTCATGACATTAAGTGTTTCTTGAAAAGTCAAGAGTACCCGCCTGGGGCATCTTCCAAAGATAATAAGACGTTGAGAAGGTTGTCTGGTAGCTTCTTCTTGAATCAAGATGACGTGCTGTACAAACGGAATTTTGACATGGTTCTACTCAGATGCGTGGATAGACACGAAGCGGACATGTTAATGCTGGAAGTACATGAAGGCTCTTTCGGTACCCATGCCGGAGGACATGCAATGGCTAAGAAACTATTGAGGTCGGGATATTATTGGTTGACAATGGAGGCAGATTGTTGCAAGTACGCCCGCAAATGTCACAAACGCCAGATTTATGCAGACAAGGTGCATGTGCCTCCAAATCCGTTGAGTGTCATATCCTCTCCTTGGCCCTTTGCCATGTGGGGCATTGACATGATCGGAAAGATTGAGCCTACTGCTTCAAACGGCCATCGTTTCATCTTGGTCGCCATTGATTATTTCACTAAATGGGTTGAAGCAGCATCTTATGCCAACGTCACTAAACAAGTGGTAGCTCGTTTCTTGAAACAGGATATCATTTGTCGCTATGGAGTGCCCGGGAGAATCATTACTGATAATGGTTCTAATCTGAACAACAAAATGATGGATGAGTTTTGCCGGGACTTCAAAATTGAGCATCACAATTCTTCTCCGTATCGCCCGAAGATGAATGGCGCTGTGGAGACGGCCAACAAGAATATTAAGAAGATTGTGCAGAAAATGGTAGTCACATATAAAGATTGGCATGAGATGTTACCATTTTCTTTGCATGGGTACCGAACGTCAGTACGCACGTCCACTGGGGCAACACCATTCTCACTTGTATACGGTATGGAGGCAGCACTACCGGTCGAAGTTGAGATCCCATCCCTCAGAGTCATGATGGATGTCAAGTTAGATGAAGCTGAATGGGTTCGTGCCAGATTTAATCAGTTGAGCCTTATTGAAGAGAAACGACTGGCAGCTGTATGTCATGGGCAGTTATACCAGCGGAGGATGAAGCAGGCATTCGACTAAAAGGTGCGTCCTCGGATTTACAAAGTGGGAGACGTGGTACTCAAAAGGATCCTTCCTCCTAGTACAGATCACAGGGCAAATGGACTCCTAACTATGAAGGTCCATTCGTGGTTAAGAAGGTCTTCTCGGGCGGAGCCTTATTACTTACAACCATGGACGGCAAAGACTTTTCGTCCCCTGTCAACTCAGACGTAGTCAAAAAATACTTCGCATAAATAGACCCGCTGGACAAAAAAAAAGTCCAGGCAAAAAAGGGCATCCCGGTGAACCACAAAAATAGAATAAAAAGGTTCGGGCAAAAATTAGGGATAAAATAAAAAAATTTTACACCCGGTGAGTTGAAAATCCGCAAGGTCAACTCAGGCAAAAAAGGGTATCCCAATGGATTGAAAACCCGAAAGGGCGGTCCATGCAAAAGAGGGATTTAAGCGAATGACTACGGTCTGAGTTATTTGTACTCCATCACCGTTTCAGCAACTAACTTTCCAAAGGGTAGGAATCGGTCTGATCATTCCTTAGAAGGCAAGGTCGGGGAGTCTTGAAGACATACTGGCCATAGCAGAATTGAAACTCAGTGGAATGCCGTTTTCACATTGCCATTAGGATAGTTTCTTTTCTCAATTTACAGCAATCTCCTCTTTCCATGGTTTGCTTCCCAATTGTACTTGCCTGTTCTGGGCCTTTTCAATCAATAAATTGAATTTCATTCAAAAGATTCTCATTTTGTTTTTTTACTGCTTTGTTTGCAAAAACGTCTGAATTTTTGATAAAACATTGAATTTGAAAACACTGCGGCCTTACAAATAACATGCGTAGAAAAACATTTAAAATCATTTTGAATGTTGAGTAATCCTGGATGGTGGATTCAAACCACGCAATATCCTGGGGTACGTATGCATATTCTTTTATTACAGGTAACAGGTACAAGTATTCCAAGGGCATAGATCATGTCTTTTAGAAGAGGAATCACTTATTCCCATACAGAATACTGGGGCAGTCAAGTTCAGGAAAGGGGTTCACATGTCACCCTTTTTGTCACAACGTTTGCTGATTGAGTCCATCATTCGGCCGACGGCCGCTCATGACGATTCGATATCGACAAGTTAATTGGGTAGCGTTGTATCTTATTAAGTCGATTCTCCTATTCAGTACTTCCAACAGCTACAAGCTTTTCTGTGTCGATAACGGTTGCAAATTCCGCAGTAGAGCTGCCTCGCTATTAATGTTCAGGAGTTTAAAGATACCAAGTCTTCTGTAAAATCCTCTTGGGACGTTTTCTTCAAATCAGTCGTGTAATCGGGGGCAAAAGCAAGTTGTTGAACCTCCCAAACATGGGGCATCATATAATTCCCCAGCGAGATGTGTTTCAGATCTATTATCTCCAGTAGAGTGACCTCTCAAGTCTCGATATTTGTCTAAGAGTTTGAGGACGTGTGGTCTTCTGTAAAATCCTCTTAAGAGACATTCCCCAGCACGAGACGCTTTGAAGCGGTTTTCCCCAGTAGAGTTTGTTGTAAACTCATTATTCCCCAGTGGAGTCGCCTAACATGGGACATTGTGGCTCTTATTCTAAGCTCGACAGCTTTGCTCCTCAACAGATCACAGTGCATTTGCTGTGTGTTCTCCCAGCAGATCTCTAAGGACTTTTTCCCAGCATATCACAACAGGATGTCTTCTAACCAGGATTTGTGTATCCCTGACGGAGTAGTTCTGGTCCCCAGCAAGATCGTATCTCTGGCAGTTGTATCCCCCACAGAGTCCAGCATTGAATCTTGTCAACAATACTCCCCAGCTGAGTTGTGTTCTTCCCCGCAGAAGTTTAGTGGGTCCACAGAATCTCTTCCTCAGCAGAGTGTTAACATGTTCTTCCCGGGTTTGATAGAGCCCCAAGCAGAGTTTTAATGACTTGTCCTCCTCAGCAGAGTGTTAGTGCATTCTTTCCCCAGCCAAGTCAAAAAATTCTCATCCCCAGCGGAGTTGCTATGACCAGAATTCGTCCCCAGTCAGATGAAGTAATTCCTGGCAGAGTCATCACTCTCCTACATCTCAAAGTCCAATTTATTTTTGGCCAGCGTGACAATTCGAAGCAAACAGATTGTTCATTCATTCACCAACAGAGATACCATCCTTACAGGAGCCTCTAATGTCAAATCATTGATCATTGTTCCTCAGCAGAGTCAGCAAGGATGTCTGACATGCATGCAGAGCGTAATCCAGTATTGGAATTTTGACAAAGCCCAGCCGCAGATTGGCAAAAGTCCATCTAAGGGTGGAAAATCAGCAAAGTCTAACCGCAGATTGGCAAAAGTCCATCTAAGGGTGGCAAATCAACAAAGTCTAACCGCAGATTGGCAAAAGTTCATCCAAGGGTGGCAAATCAGCAAAGTCCAACCGCAGATTGGCAAAAATCCATCTAAGGTTGACAAAGCAGCAAAGTCCAACCGTAGATTGGCAAAAGTCCATCTAAGGGTGGTAAATTCTTAAAGTCCAACCGTAGATTGGCAAAAGTCCATCCAAGGGTGGCAAAGCAAGGCAAAGTCCAACCGTAGATTGGCAAAAGTCCATCTAAGGGTGGCAATTCAGCTGCAAGTCCAACCGTAGATTGGCAAAAGTCCATCCAAGGGTGGCAAAGCAAGGCAAAGTCCAACCGTAGATTGGAAAAAGTCCATCCAAGGGTGGCAATTCAGCTGTAAGTCCAACCGTAGATTGGCAAAAGTCCACCCGTAGTGTGGCAAGTTAGTAGTCGTCTGACTCCATTCAAAAAGACAGTTTAAAGTCCAACCGTAGATTGGCAAAAGTCCACCCGTAGTGTGGCAAGTCAGTAGTCGTCTGACTTCATTCAAAAAGACAGTTTAAAGTCCAACCGTAGATTGGCGAAAGTCCACCCGCAGTGTGGCAAGTCAGTAGTCGTCTGACTCCATTCAAAAAGATAGTTGAAAGTCCAACCGTAGATTGGCGCAAGTCCACCCACAGTGTGGCAAGTCAGTAGTCGTCTGACTCCATTCAAAAAGACAGCAGCTAAGTCCAACCGTAGATTGGCAGAAGTCTATCCAAGGGGGCAAATCATCAGCAAGTCCAACCGTAGATTGGCAAAAGTCCACCCGCAGTGTGGCAATTCAGCTGCAAAGACCAACCGTATGTAGGCTAAAGTTCACCTGTAGTGTGGCAGCCCAGTAGTCGTCTGGCGTTGTACAAAAGACGTTGCTAAAGTCCACCCGTAGTGTGGCAGGCCAGTAGTCGTCTGGCGTTGTACAAAAGACGTTGCTAAAGTCCACCCGTAGTGTGGCAGGCCAGTAGTCGTCTGGCGATGTAGAAAATACATTGCTAAAGTCCACCCGCAGCGTGGCAAACCAGTAGTCGTCTGGCGTTGTTCAAAAAGACATCCCTTCAGTGTTATTCTTCATCATCAGAGTTTTATTCAAGCGGAGTTCATTTGGCTGGGTTTATGTCCTTTTCTTCTTCTCCACAGAGTGCAAATTTTCTGGTTATTTTTGGTATTCAATCCCTCCATACCTTGAAAGTATGACAGCAATCGCTATCATCCATTCAGGTCTACAGTGATTGAATAGGGGCAGTTGTAATACCCCAAAATTTGCCCTCTCATTTCTTCATATCATCTAGCATGAGCTTTCATTTCATTGCATTGCATTCAAGCATAGAAAAATAAAACATAAAGCACAGCATTGCATCTTGCATGAGGGAATGGGATCAGTTGATTCTCAAAGATGGATCATCCAAAGAAAGAGAATAAGAGCCAAGGGTTTCTCAATAAGCCTCAAGGGTTTATTACATCATATATCACCCCCTTGATCTCACAAGTCATTGAAAGAAGGGAAATCATCAAGAAGATTGGACAGTGCATCACCTCCTATCAAAAACAGTCAAAATTAGGGTTTTGGATTCAAGTGGTCTCCTAATGAAATTTTGATTCAAACTTGATCTCAATGTTTTTTACATGATATTAAGTGTCTAAGGATGGAATATTGGCCATTGATTCATTTCAGAAGAGGTTCAATTGATCAGTTGCTTGATAATCAAGAAATTGGGGAAAAAGTCAACTGTGTAGTGAAAAAAGTCAACTCCTGACTTTTTGAGGTCAAATTCATGAAATTCATGTTATATATGTTCATTGGACAAGATTTGATCAAGAAATGATGGAGGAATTATGAAAAATCAAGAAATCACAAAACTGCCAAAAATAGAAACTTTAGGGTTTCCAAAAATGGCAAGTTTGGACCATTTTGCACCCTACTTTGAGGCTCTCTTTCTCCAAGATAAAAGCTCCAAACCTCAACCCCAAGTTGAGCCAATTAAAGTTCATGTTCTAAGCTTTAAATCCATATAAAGAACTCTTCCATCGGATCAAAATTGAGGGAGTTATGATCAATCAAAGTTTGGTAAAATCAAGGCAAATCTCAAGTCATGGCAAGGCAAGCGCAGGCCCATAGGCCATAATTTCATCGAACAGTTGGCGTGCCAAATGTCAATCCAATTTTCTCCATCAATAAAGCTTCAAATGAAAAATTGTTGAACATCAAATTTGTTCATCTCCATGCCCTCTTCAACTTTGATGTTGGACATTTTTTCATTTGAATAAGTTATGAAGGTCATACGAGGGCTCGAACATGGTGGTTTCATGCTGAAAGTTCACAAGTCACAGGGCCTTACTTGCAGCCCAAGTCACACACCCATACACTAGTTGAGGTTCCTTGTTTTCCAAGCAACCGAGTTGATCCTAACTAACTGAGTTAACTAACTTGACTCGGTGAGTTGAGTCTAACTAACTCCGACCCTAGCTCCAAACCTCAACCCAAACCTCATTCCAAACCTCTCATACTCCAAACCTAAAATCTATTTAAGAGATGCTTCACTCATTTTCAAAGGACTTCAACCATTTTCTCAAATTTCTCACATTTCACTCTCAATTCTCTCTCATTTCTCTCTTCACTTTGCTACAACTTCTACTTCTCTTTTCCAAAACCACACACAAAAGCTCTTATTTCTTGAAGAATAATCACTTTTTACCTTGAAAAGTGATTAATTCTTGAGCTAAACTTTATCTCTCGGTTTGCATTGGTTGGATTTTCTGGAATTTCAGCTTGTTCTTCTTCAATCCAAAGGTTTCTCACCATTTATTTTGGTGCAAGTTGAATTTTAGTGGATTTTCGCGATTTCGTTCGGTTTCAACGCGCTTTGGCAATCGATTGAGGGATCTCTGGTTTTCTTTCATTTTCTGCACTAAGATCACTTTGCAACAATTACCAAAGCAAATCTTCTCTTTGTAGGTACGTTTTCCTCAAATCAATACTTGATTTAGCTTATTTGCAACTTATTCGATGTAGATCGTTGGTGATTTTTGATTTGGATCCATATGCTTGATTTTGATTCTTAATGTGGATGATTATTGGATCTAAATGATGTTTGAATACTGTGTTTGAATGTTATTTTCGTGTATAAGTGATTACATGATCATTGGAGTGGTTTGAATAAGTCATTTACTGCTGAAAAGTGCTTTTGGAACTGTTTTTTTTTTAACTTTGTTACTGTGTAACCGGTTAGCAGTTATGCTGTAACCGGTTAACATGTTGTTTTTTGCGTAGTTTCTGGCTATTTTGAACTGTGTAACCGGTTACAGCATAACTTCTAACCGTTACCACTGCTGCAGAATGTGATTTTCTTGCATTTTCTTGCTTGTTTGACATCCTTAACATGTTTAAACTTCATGGATAAATGCATTGATGATTGCTGGATTGTTTTTGAGTTGTTTTAACTCACACCACAGTATGAACTTGATTTTACGACGCGTGCCTTTGTTTTTCATCATTGAACATAATGTTTGCATTGTAGATTAATTTATGTGACGAACACATGATGCACACACTTTGAGCTTATTAATTGCTAATTGATGTTATGTTGCTGGAATTACTATGCGCATGTTCATTTGCTTTCCATTTCAAGAGATGTATACTTGTTTTTAACTTGCTCATATTCTTGACAATGTGTATTCTTTTGTAATGTGCATTATAACATGTTTGATTTCAAGGCTTGTTCACCATGATTTGTAATGTGATTGTGATCATGTTTGTTTGATGAATGTGCAAGGCTTGATGCATGATAATGGTTGTTCATGATTGAAATTGTCTGTTAATCCATGCTGTCTCTAATCTTGCACTGCTGCCTAAACATATATGTGTTGTAGTATGTGCTGCCAAATGTTTGTTACACCCATTTTGTGTGCTGAACATGGGCTGTTGTTTGTTGCTTGGTATATGATGCTGAATTTACTGCTGTTCTGTTGCATGTGGGCTGTAATAGCTGTTGTTTTCATTGTTTCCTTCCATTTGTTTGTTTGACCAAGTTCTTTTGCTTAGGCTTTTCTTGTAAATAGTTTTTGAACTAACCTTTTCATGTAGGTGCTAAGGGTAAGTAAGTGTGTGGACATGCTTACACATACAATTCTTTCTCTCATCTTCTCTTAGTTCTTTTAATGATCCAATTTGTGTTGTTTAAGCATTTAATGATGCTTTGCTTTCATGATCTTCTTTCTTCCCTCTTAGAAATAACTTAACTTCCATCTTGGAAGTAAGTTGCTTTCTTTTTTCTTCTTCTCCTTTCTTTTAGGATTAGATTTCTTAAACCCCATTAACCATAGGATCACCATGTATGATAACATTAAGATGGAGTCTTAGTCTCCCTCATTAGATTTTCACCTTTGATCCCCCTTTGAGTTTTTCTTCTTCTCATCTCAAAACAAAAAGTAAAAAGTACTTAATAAAGGCATAACAAATATTGTATTTGAGCCTTTCATGTGAGAATAAGATAGTGAGGGGTCTTCTCTCACTTTCTTAGAATGTTTAGCGTACGTCCCGTCTTGGGTCGATATGCGAGGCATTCGATCCTACATGAAGGACTTAAATACAATGTGCGTTACTAAACACCAATAAACAAAACACTTCTTTCTTAAAAGACAAAACAAACAAATAATTCTCTTCTCATCTCCTTCACTACATTCGTAAGGGATTCGTCGTGTCCGTTCCACTGCAAACAGGTAACGCCTGAGTCTCCCAACAGCGAGCCGCAACACCTAACTGCTAGAATGCGCACTCTGACGTTTCCACTAAAAAACACAAACAAAGCGACCCTCGTTGAGGGGAACTACGTCGCTCTGATTCTCATGTTCCCGATGAGATACGTAGGCAGTGGGGTAGGGCCCATTCGAGCACTTCTTTTATTTTCCCTACATTTGTTTCTCTTTATCTCCCTTTTCCTTTTCCAGTTCTCCAGCTAGCAGCTCCTTTTCAAGTATCCTTTCCTTACACCCTTTGATCGAGACATGCAAGCGTGAATCCCATCGGGTACGATGGACGCGAGGGGGTGCTAATACCTTCCTCTCGCGTAACCGACTCCCGAACCCAGTTCTCTTGGTCGCAAGACCACGCTCTTTCCTTCCTCCAGGTTTATGCAGTGTTTCCTTTCCCTCTCTTGGGGATAAATACACATTGTTGGCGACTCTGTTTCAGTGCCACTTTCGCGTTTGTACTTGGAAGAAAATCCCGGGAGCGACACTGTGCGCCGCTTTCTTTTAACTTTGTTTAGTTTGGCCTGCGTGTCATAATTTTGTATCAATTTCTTCCCGGCTTGCGCGCTAGGGGCTTATGACATTTTTGTATATACTTTGAATAATGGGCTTCTGCCTGATCTAATGCATCATCTTTCTTTATCTTGTGTGAGAGATGTTTGTATGTTGATGATATATCTGTTTTGTTTTGTCTAAGTATTTGGGGGTTTCGCTCGACTTTGTTGATTCTCGACAGTGCAGGGAACTGGTCGAGTGGTCAGAACTGTATTCAGACCTTCAACGAGGCTAAAAGTGCGATCAAGGTCTTAGCTTCATGGCGTGGGCTTCCCATTTCGAGCTGGGTGCCCTGCCTAACTGGTACGGCGACGGTGGAGCTCGGTTGAGGTGTCCCCTTCAGATCAAGGGTCCTCGCGCACACACAACGTGGGCCCTTGTCTTCTCTTCTCGAGGAGGGGAGTCGTGGTTGTACCTTAGTATGTCCCCGTAGTCGTGACGCGGATGGGTCGCAGGCAGTGTTTAACTGTAGTACTGTTTAAGCTTTTCAGCATTCCATGGTCGAGCAAGTTCCTCCCCGTGTAGATTTTCGAGGTAATAGGCTCTTGTCCCCGTTTTCGAGCGGACGCGATAGGGGCCCTCCTAGTTTGCCGCGAGCTTGCCTTCACGCGAATCCTTCTAGTTCCTTCGTAGGACGAGGGAGCCTACCTGAAAATCACGTTTAATAACTTTGTTGTTATAGCGTAAAGTTATCTTCTGCTTCAGTGAGGCTTCGTGGAGGGATGCGCCCGACCATATCTCTTTGACCAGGTCAAGCTCCTCATGGAGGGCCTCGTCGTTTATCTCCTCGTCGAGGGGAGACTCAATTCCCCCTGAGGGTTCCCTTATTTCCACTAGGATCACCGCCTCAATTCCGTATGTCAATCGGAAGGGGGTCTCCCCGGTAGTGGAGTGTGGGGTTGTTCTATAGGCCCAGAGGACGCTGTGTAGCTCCTCGGCCCACCTTTTTTTGGTGTCACCGAGCCTTTGTTTCAGACCTCGCAGGATCACCCTGTTCGCGGCTTCGGCCTGACCGTTTGTTTGTGGGTGCTCGACCGAGGTGAAGTGTTGCTTTGTGCCCAGCTTCGTGATGAAGTCCTGAAAGTTCTTGTCAGTGAACTGTGTCTTGTTGTCGATGACAATAGCCTAGGGCACGTCGAACTATGTCCTCTTGTAGAAACGTAGTATGTTGGGGGCCGTGATTTTGGCCAGGGCTTCAGCTTCGATCCACTTAGTGAAATAGTCGACGCCGACGATCAAGTACTTATTTTGGTATGACCCCATGACGAAGAGGCCGAAGATGTCCATCCCCCATCATACAAACGGCCACGGGGACGAGAGCATTTTGAGCTCGCTGGGTGGGGCCAGGTGCATGTCCCCGTGTCGTTGGCATCTGTCGCACTTCTTGACGTGCTCCTTTGCGTCCTACTGCATTCTGGGCCAGTAGTACCCTCTCGTAACACTTTACGGGCTAGTGATCGTCCGCCAAGGTGTTGCGCATTGATCCCCTCATGCATCTCCTGGAGTATGATGGGGACCTTGGACTCCTCGACGCACCTGAGAAGGGGTTCGAGAAGCCGCGTCGATGCAACTTGTCTTCGATAATCGTATAGGAGCAGGCACGTCGCCTAACAACTCCGGCGTCTTTGGGGTCATCGGGTAGTTTGCCTATGCTGACGTACTCGTACACCGGGGTCATCCAGCTATGGCCATCTCTAATGACATTCACATCAGCCGTGGGGACGGTTTTCTTGATACTGGAACGCAAGAGCACGCCTTTTTTTTGTTCTTGCGAGCTTCGATAGAATATCCGCTCGAGTATTGTGTTCGCACAAGACGTGATTCACTTCTGTCGAGGAGAACTTATTCATCTTTTCCTTTACCAGAGCCAAGTATTCGATGAGGTTGTCGTTCTTGGCTTGGTATTCTCCCCGTACCTGGGATGCCACGAGCTGGGAGTCGGTGAATATTTTGACCTCTTTGGCACGAGGTCCTCAGCTAACCGTAACCTAGCGAGGAAAGCCTCGTATTCAGCCTGGTTGTTCGACGTCGGGAAGGATAACGTGAGGGATACTTCTATCAAGATACCTTATTCATTCTCCAGGATGATGCCCGTTCCACTACCTGTCGAGCTGGACGCCCCGTAGACGTATATCGTCCACTTTTGAGATCCGTTGGTCGAAGGCTCTGGGAGAGTCATTTCCGTGACGAAGTCAGCCAGCACCTGGGCCTTCAGGGCCTTTATCCCTTCATATTTGACGTCAAACTTGGCGAGTTCGAGCGACCACCTGAGCATCCTCCCCGCCATGTTTGGCCGGCCGAGGAGTTGTCTTACTGGTTGCTCGGTCCTCACCACGATCGTGTGGGCCAAGAAGTAGTGTCGCAGTCTTCTGGCCGCGATGACGAGAGCCAGAGCGACCTTTTCGATCTGCTGGTACCTAAGTTCAGGACCTTGGAGGGCCTTGCTGGTGAAGTAAATCGGCTTCTGCCCGTCGGGGGTTTCCCGGATTAGAACCGCGCTGACTGCTTCGCTTGTGATGGCAAGGTATAGGAATAACGTCTCCCCGCCCACTAGTCGCGAAAGAACCGGGGGTTGCGAAAGGACTTGTTTGAGGTGGAGGAGCGTCTGCTCGCATTCCTCAGTCCATTCGAACGTGGCTTTCTAGCGTAGGAGTTTGAAAAATGGAAGTGCGTACTGTGCTGACTTGGCCACGAAGCGGGAAAGCGAGGTCACCATCTCGTTCAACGATTGTATCAATTTCTTTGAGTTCGGCGTCGGGATCTCGGAGAATGCCCTGCACTTGTCGGGGTTCGCCTCGATTCCTCGCTCTGTGAGGTAGAAACCGAGGAATTTGCCTGCCCGGACGCCGAAGGTGCATTTTTCAAGGTTGAACCTCATCTTGCATTTCCTCGCCGTGTCAAAGACCTTTTTGAGATGGGCAACGTGGTCGACTTCTTTTGCAGATTTGACGATCATGTCGTCCATTTAGACCTCGAGCATGTCGCCGATCTCTCATCGGAAGACTTTGTTCATCATCCGCTGGTAGGTCGCACCGATGTTCTTCAGGCCGAAGAGCATCACATTGTAGTAGTAATTGCCCGACTCGATCATGAAGGCCGTGTGCTGCTTGTCGGCCTTGGCCATGGGGATTTGATTGTACCTCGAGTAGGCGCCAATGAAGGACATTAATTTGAAACCTGCACAATTCTCGATCATCTAGTCGATGTTAGGGAGTGGATAAGCATCTTTTGGGCATGCCTGGTTAAGATCAGTGTAGTCAATGCACATCCTCCATTTTCCATTATTTTTCTTGACAAGTACAACGTTGGACAGCCAGGTTGTATACTTGGCCTCCGAAATGAAATTTGCCTCTAAGAGGTCTTTTACATCTTTTTCAGCAGCCTTCGCTTTCTCAAGAGACTGCCTACACCTACGTTGCACTACATCCATAGTGGATGGATCTACAGTAAGCTGGTGACAGGCCACCTCTGGGTCGAGGCCAAGCATCTTCGACGCTCTCCACACGAACAAATTAGCATTCTCCCGGAGGCAGGCCTTCAACTGCTTCCTCGCCAGGTCGGGGAGCCTGGTATCAATCTTCATACTCCTGTCTGGATTATCTCTGAGGGGAATGAGTTCTAAGTCTCCATTTGGAATGAGGCGCGTTGGGTGGAGAGGCTACCTGTTGCCTTGAGCTAGGAGGTCGTTGTCTGCTGCTCCTCCTTCTTCCTGCTCGCCGGGGAAGCGACTGTCGAGGTCGACCATGTTGGCGTGCGGAAGTGGCTTCTGCTCTGCATCTGGGGATGGCTTCTCTCTGGTTTTGGGCTTGAGGTTGATCGAGCTCAGACCCTTGGTTGCAGCTTTGAAGCATCTTCTAACAACTTCGACATCCATGTGGAGGGTGACAACCCGGCCTCTGGTCGTGTAGTACTACATCTTCAGATGGATTGTAGATGGTACCGTCGTGAGCTCGGCCAGAGTTGTCCTCCCCAGGATGCACTGGTACAGGTAAGGACACTCCACTAACAGGAAGCGGGTCTTGACTTGTCAGGCAGTGTCATCGCTTTCGAAAGTAACCATCAGCTCGATATAACTCCATGGTCTGGTGGTCATGTCGTTGAAACCCTGGAGATCTTAGCCCACGTAAGGGGTCAGATGCCTTTCATCAAGCTGGAGGGTCTCGAAGAGGTAGGCGTACATGATGTCCACCGAACTCCCTTGGTCGACCAGGATTCTGCGGACGTCAAAATTTGCCATCTGCGCCCTGATCAGGAGAGGGATGGTGGAGTTGGAGGTGCCACCCGACAGTTCCTCGAGGTAGAAGGTGATGGGGTTCGACTTCCCTTGTACCTTCTCAAAAGTGGCAGTCTGTGCCGAGCTCGCAGATTCCAGCTCGTCAAACTTCCGCTTGATCGACCCTATGGAGACCTTGTTGAATCCTCCGCCGGATATAACCATTGTCGTGGGAAAACTTTCCCACAGGCTGCGAGTGGTCACAGGGTCGTCGGGGGGAAGACTTTCCCACGGGCTAGGAGTGATCGCGGGGATCTCAGTCTCGTCGGGTGTCGCGGCCGGCAAAAAATATCGAGTCGCCACCATATTTTTTAAGGAAAATAATGATAAACCTAAAATCCTAATCCTAAGGGTAGAGATTCCTAAGGTTCGGGAGTCGATTAAGCGAGGGGAAGGTGTTAGGCACCCCTCACTTCCATTGTACTCAATGGGATCCTCCTTAGATTTTAGGGTATGTTTGTTTGTTGTCTGACTTTTTACATATTTACAAAAGAGTCCTAAATTTTTTATTATTATACTCGCTAGGGTTTACAACCCTATGCCTATGTACCTTCATTTTGAAGGATCAGAGTAACCGTAATTCACCTCCCCTATTCCTATCCCCTAATCCTATTCCTAACCCTAATCCCGAACTTAATCCACTATTTATACTCTTGGATAAAGAGTTCTATCCCCATATCCATTATTTATACTCCTAGATAAGGAGTTATATCCCTTAATCTATATTTATACTCCTAGATAAGGAGTTTTATCCCTTAATCTATATTTATACTCCTAGATAAGGAGTTATATCCCTTAATCTATATTTATACTCCTAGATAAGGAGTTTTATCTCTTAAATCCCTTATCCCTTGTTTATACTCTCGGATAGAGAGTTTTATCCCTAAAAACCCTATCCATTGTTTATACTCTCGGACGGAGAGTTTTATCCCTTAATCCCTTATCCCTTGGCCTTTATTTATACTCTTGGAACCTAAGAGTTTTATCCCTATATCCCATCCCTTATTTAGGCTCTCGAACCAAGAGCATTATCCCTAAGCTTTAAATCCTTAAAATCCCTCTTATATCCCTTATTTAAAATAACAAGATCCTCAAATCCCCAAGTAATTTAATAAAACCCAAAATGCTATTTACTAAGCAACATAGAAAAATAAATCCCCAAAATATTCCAATTTAAAAGATTTTTGACATAATCCCCAAAATAAAAGAATTTTAAATCCTATTTTTTAAAAGTATAAACCCAAACATTTTTAAATATACCCATTAAAACCCAACCCAAAAATCATCCCTAAAACCCTGATAAAATTAAATCCCCATTTCCTCAAATAAATTATTTTAGATATATAAAACTATTTATCATGAAAATAATCAAAAATTTAAAAACATCTAAATATTTATCCTAATTAGGTAATTAAATTAAGTTATTAATTTAATAATTGAGAAAAATCCTAAATTAAAAAGATTAACCCAATTACCTAATTAAATTAAGTTATTAATTTAATTAGTTAAAAACCCTAAACCCTGATTAAAAATTATCCTAATCAAAAAATTAAATTAAGTTATTAATTTAATTATTGAGAAAAACCCTAAATGAAAAATTTAACCTAATTAAACAACTAAATTAAGTTATTAATTTAATTGATTGAATTAACCCTAAAACCCTATTTCTAAATCCTAAATTGGAATTATTAAACTCAAATACTAATTAAATTATGTTAATAATTTAATTAAATAAAAAAAAAACCAGGGGGGTGCATTCTCCTACTGCAAAAGTGACTAGGCTTGCAATGGGGGTGCAGACAGCATTGGGCGTGAAGCCCAAATGGCCAAAAACCCATGTCTGGGAAGGAGGCCATGGGGGAGAGAGTCAGCTAGTTGACTCTCTATGGGGCGTTGGATGGAAATCAAACGATTCTCCTTGACACTGGCCTCAACCATTAATCTCACACTAGGACAATCGAACAGTTAGGATTAAGGGTCAAAGACAGTTTCACGGTGGAACTCACACGCTGGATCTCCTAGTTGACTGGAAAGTCAACTGATCCTGGGGTTTGACATCCGCCACTTGGCACGCATCAGAGGGGACGCAGGGAGGGTATAAAACCCCATTTCCCTTCAGAGTGCTCTTATTTCTCTCCTTCCACTCTCTCTCTAACTTGCCCTCTCTCTCAATACTCTCATTCTCTCTCGCTTCTCTCTAGATTGCTCCCTCCTCTCTCTTCCTTTCCGTCGCCGGTGGGCCGTCCGGCCACCGTGCGACACCCCACAAGCCACCACCCCTACCCAGAATCCGGTTGAGTCCCAACCGGAAAACTCAACCTCTAAGAACCCTAACCCCATTGTTGGAACCCTAACCCTAAACATACGACAAAACCCATAATTCAAACAAACCCCAAGAACCCTAAGGGTTCTGGGAAGAACCCTAACCCTAATTTGAAGAACCCTAACCCTACTTAAAGAACCCTAACCCCATTTTAACCCAGAAACCCCAACGATCAATACCAATCGCAACCCACAACACAACGAGACAATAAAAAATGAGAGCTAAGTCCTTACCTCTCCTGCGGTGACACTCGTCGTATTTTGTTATCTTTATCTTTCTCTGATTTCCGTTTCTAATCCCTTTCCTCTTTTCCTTGCAGGTGAAAAAAGATTCGTCGCTCTGGGTTCTCGCGTCTCTCCCTCTCCTCGTCCAACCCCCTCATTTTCTAAATTTCTTTCGTTTAAATAGGATTAGAACTTAGGTTTAGAAATTAATCGTAGATTGAATCTGTTTTAGGAATTTTTGATGTCCTTTTTTATTTGATTGGATTTTGTATAGATTTTTAGAATTAGGGTTTTGCTCTGTAATTTGTAATTTTAAGTTTTTTATTTAATTGTAATTTGTTGTACAAATTTGATTAAAAAATTAAACGAAATTGATTCTGTTTGATTCCATCTGATTTTGTTTTCCAATCTGCGCAGTTAGGGTTTGGGCCACTTGGCGAAGACGACCCACCAATGGGTTAACAACTTTGACCGAAATTAATTAAAAAAATAATTAATTTTAAATATCAATAGTAGCAACAACCATATATACAAAATGTGAATATTATTATTATAATAATAATAATAAAAACAATAAAAGTAATAATATGAACACCCTATTAATAAATCAACCATATTAATGAATAGTAACAAAAATGACATTATTAGATCGGTCCCTCCCAATTATCCTAAATATCATTAAGAATTAATAAAAAAACCCTAAATATTAATTAATTTAAAAAGACCAAACTTAAACTTAGAATTATAATATAGTTCTAATGACCCTTAGCAAATAGTTATATATAAAAAAAATCTTTCAAAAATGAACCAATTACAAACATTTTCTTTAAAAATAATTAACTATAGAACAAAAATCCTACTTATTATCTAATTAATAAAACTAAACTAAAACTTTTAATCTCTAATCTAAGGATAAGAACCCCTTATATAAAACCAATCCCAAACTGGGCCTAAGAGTGCTAACAGACTCAAAAGCCCAATGACACCTGAATGACACCCTCTGGTAGCGCAAAAATACAAAAATAGTAACAAACCACTAGTCAAAATTTAGGGTACTACATCGGGGACGTAGAAGTCCTCCGGCCTGGTGATGCTCAGAGAGACTTGCAGCCTGCCCTCTCCGGTGGAAGGGGCTGTCTCCTCGACCCTTTGTGTTTCCCAGGCATCCTGTCTGGGGGGATCATTCCTCCTCGTATACTGCTTGAGGTGCCCCTCCTTTATCACAATTTCTATTGCATCCTTAAGGTGGATGCATTCCTCGGTGGCATGCCCATGGCTCCTATGGAACCTGCTGTACTTGGACTTGTCAACATTTGCTTTGAGGGGTGTCGGCTTAGGAAAGCGGACACCTCCTTTCTAGAATTCTGAGTTGGCACACTCGGGCAGAATTCGCTCGCGGGGAGCAGTGAGTGGTGTGTACTCCTTGAACCGGCCAGCTGGACCTCTCGATTCACGAGAGTCCCTGGGACGGTCTTCTCTTCTTCTATCACCCCCTCGTCGGGGAGCGGTAGAGTCTTCTTTCCTGGAGCTTCGGGGGCCCTCTTGGTGCCGCGAGTCATAGGCACACTAGGAAGCCTCCAGCTCCTCATATTGAGTGTATGCTTGGGCCTTGTAGAGGAGTTCTTCCAAGTTGCAGAGCCTCTGGATGCCCACAGCCTTGGCGAACTCAGTGCGAGGTCGTAATCCTCACTCGATCAGAATCGTCTTCATGTCGTTGGTAGCGGTTACCTCGATGACTTCCCGGTTGAATCTCTTGATGTAATCTCTGAGAGATTCGTCCCTCTCTTAAATGATGGCTTCTAGGGAGGCCACCGTCTTTGGGTGGCGTCGGAACGCAGTGAAATGCCTAGAGAACTGTCTCTTCAGTTCCTTCCAAGCAGTGATGGATTCCGATGTGAGGCTCTTGTACCACGCCATGGCACCTTTTCGGAGGGTGGTCGGGAAGACTCTGCACTTGATAACTCACCGGACATTCCTGTAGTCGAGCATTACTTCGAAACTCTTGACGTGGTCGTCCGGGTCAGCAGTGTCATCATACGTCCCCAAAGGTGGAGGCTTCTCTATCTCAACGGGAAAAGGTGTCTCCATAATTTCCCTGGACAGGGGGGTACGCTGGTCGTCTTCGTCACTCCTAACTGGTGACTGTGAAGGGGAGTGACCGCCATAACCATGCCTGTTTCGTCGGGAGGGACTCCTTGGTCGGCTCTCCGTCTTCTCGCCATAACCGTCAGCTTTGCTCTTCTTTTGGACAGGGGAACGCTATTTTTCCTTCCGAGCAGGGGACCGATTGCGCTTCTGGGCGACCACAGGTTGGGGTCATTCCAGACGCGGGCGGCGCCCCACAGGTTGGGGGGAAGGAGTCCGGGAGTCGTCCTGCCATGTCCTCCGCGGAGGAGGAGAAGGGATACGAGATATGGGGCGACGATGTCTCCGCGGGGGAGAGCGTTGTTGATGCCCTCTTTCGAGCACTTCTATCCGCACATTCTATTGGGAGATCAACAGGTTGGTCAAGTTGACCAGTGCGAACAGGACCACCGTCTTTAGGTCAGTGTTCGGAGGCGCGGGGACCGGGTGGTAGGCAGCCGGACTGCTGTCATGTTGGGCAGTGTTGAAGGCCGCGTCATCAGAGAAGGGGGAGGTAGTACGCCTATCCCTCGGTCGCCTTCTTCGACATTAACGACCACGTTGGGCTCGCGATCGTCTCTGTTGTTGAACTGAACGAAGGCGGTGTCTGGAGTCTTGGCCTCAGGTCGAGGGCTGGCCATGATTGTCAAAAAATGAAAATTGCTTTGGTTTTTACGAGGAGAAAAACGGAGAAGAAAAGGTTCCCACAGACGGCGCCACTGATCGTACCTGATCAGAAAATAGATTAGTGGCCAGCAAACGTCATGAGCTCCGCTACTCTGGTGGTGATGAGACGGTGGAGGGTTGTCATACCCCAAATTTTGACCACTAAGATTTCCCATCATTATGTAAATCAACATCACAATATGGATGGACCATCATGCCTCATTAGTCTCCCCAAAGATGGGTGAGCAACAACTACAATCAAACTTAGGGTTTCAAGCCCTCTCAGAGCTCTTAGACAAAGGATCAATCAAGAATTGACATGATCTTCAACTTGTATAAACCTCTCCAACATCCCCAAAGGATCAAAAGGACTCCCACATCAAGGATCACGCACAAGGCTGCAACATTCCAAGTGGATTAAGCCTCTAGATCGCCAGTGTCACCAAATTAGGGTTTGGTCGACCAGGGCCTCCAGATGGAAATTTTCCTCTGGGCATGAGCCAATGCTTTAAAGCATAACCTAATATGCTCCAAGAGACATCATAAACCCAATCATCAAGTCAATTTAACCTCAGGGGATGCATTCATCAAAAATCAGGAATTAGGCTTTCTTGGCCTAATTCACCCCTAAGTTGACTTTTGGGACAAATCATGAGCCAAGACCTCAGGACATGATTTAAGGGTCTCTAATACACCACATTGATCCCTTTTGCAACAATGAATTGATCCAAGAAGCTTGAGCAACAAGTTTCAATTTCATCAGAACCACAATTAGGGTTTCGCGGGAAAAGTCAACTGTGCCTTTGACTTTTGACCTAGGCATGCTCCCAAACTTTGGGACATGATTCAATACTGTAGCGGTAAAAATTGTGAGTGTAAGCTATTGATTAACTTAACTCATAAAGCAAGAGTCGACACCGCACTTTTATTTTATCCACAAAGGGAAAGGAAAAAGAGCGAACAAAACCTAAAGAGTTCTAAAACAACAAGAACAAACAGAGAAAGGGTAAGGGGGTTGGTTACGCAATGGGAAGGTGTTAGCACCCAAAACGTCTATAGTACCCTATAGGAGCCCTTTGAAAAATCTATCGCTTTTTGGTTTGAAAATGGTTTGCTTGTAAAGAGATTGAGGAGATGAGAGGAGAATTATTTTTTAATATTTTTGTGTTTAGAGAGACTTATCGCCTCATGCCTACGTACCCACGATGTGCAATGTAGGATCAAAACCTCGTAGTTCGTGGTACAAAGAACAAAAAATTGTTTGTTTTGGTTGGTTTTAAGTGTAAAGACAAGTCGTCATTTCTAAGCGAATAATTCCGCTTAAAGAAATGAATCATGTCTAAACTTATTAAAAAGAGTTTTAAAAGAAAAAAAACAAGAGGTTCACAAAGCACAAAAAGATTTGATGAGTTTTTGTATTTTTTTTATGTTTTTATGAAATGGTCAAAGTATGATTAAGATGGATTGACATTTATTAAAGAAAACAAAATTTAAAAAAATCACTTGACCAAAGTCAAGGTTTTATTATGAAAGCGGTTTTAAGTTTGAAAACAAGAAGGTTTTGAAAAAGGGAGAGGATTTTGAAAATTCAAGAATGGGGAGGAGAAGAAGTGACTATCCTAGTGCATAAAATAAAAGCTAGGGAAAAGAAGGATCTAACCAAAATGGAGCCACTTCAAAGCAATATTAAAAGAATTCCATCCTTAAGCAAATTGGCCAAATAAAGGCAAGTCTTCAATCAATACTCCAAGCAAAGGGATAAGAAGTCCTAATTCTAGGTCCATAAGTCCGATATTACTTCAAAAGAGGTCCATAAAGAGATCACTCCAAAGCATAAGATAGTAACCAATAGTCCAAGATGAGGAGAATTAAGTTTTTTATTTTTTTTAGAGTTTAAGCCTTTATTAATGTTTTTGAGTCCAAATGGACAACGAAAAAAAAAAGAGGCATAAGCATAAACATGTGTCCAACGGACAAAGGAAAAATAGCGGAAGAATAAACATGATATGAAATGATAATAATGAAGCATAAAAGTAAAAAAGATAAGGAGCGGGAAGGAAATGTAAACAAAGTTAATATAATAATATTGTTAGTAAGTTAGTGATTAGTTGTTAGTGTTAGTGATCAATAACAATTGAATAATTGCACTTTGGTCAAGGTTGATGAAACTCATTAGAGGATTGATAAGACCAAAGCCTCCTAACAACAAGTTTCATGAGTTTTGAACCATAAGACAAATAATCAACCATTCTTGATAGTTTTCCGATACGGGACAAATATTACGATATGTTTAGCAATCGCTGAGTAATTTACGGAGTAATTACCCTACAATGAGGCCGGTCAATAGCTCTTTGTGCTAATGCATGCTAGATGAACGATATGTAGATCGTCATCTGAAAGCAATACCGCACGAAAAGAAAAGAAGGTAGCGATCTAGTCTTGATCAAAATTCAACAACGGAATTCTATGATCCATAAGACTTTCATCGATCTAAAGAAAAGAGAAATAGATGAAGAGAAAGCCAAATTAAACCACACAATTATGTGATCTAAGGCTAAGAACAAAAGGAAAGGGAAGAAAATGGAAAAAGAACCAAAACAGTCCCAAAATTAGGCCAAAAACACAATTCTGCCTCTGTGCAGTCGATTGCACAAAAGGTACAGTCGATTGTACACTGACAGATTTGCAAATACAAGGCAAAAAACAGCACTGTGCAGTCTATTGCACGAAAATGAAAATCGATTGCACCCTGCTGTGATAGCAAAAATTCATCAAAATTCAACATGATCATGATCTAAAACTTTCTTCAAACACCTCATGATCATGGAATCAAAAGTGCACGAAAATGCAAAGCAAATAGCAACCAATACAGTAATTAAACACAAATTGCAAGATCCAAAGATCAAGCAAACAAGATCAACAAAGATCTACATTGTGGATGATGAAATTAAAGCTTCAACAATGGTGAAAGATGAGTTACCACTTCAAATCTGAAAATTCCTTCAAATTGCTTCAAGATCCAAACTCCAAAGCCTTGATCTATGAGAATTGGTAAAGAAAACAAGTTTGGATGAAGGTTTAGCTCAAAGTTAAACAAGATTCAATGTGAATTCTTGTTAACTTTCAAGAGAAGAAAAGTGAGCTTTGAGTGAATTTTGTGGTTGAGGAGAGAAATTGCAAGAGGTTTATTGGCTATCAAAAGCTTCAAGAGAAATTTTAGCAAGGTGAATTTGGCTCTCAAAAGCTTGAAGAATGAATGAAATGAGGCCTCTATTTATAGAATTTAGGCTTGGAAATTTGGTGGTTTGGAATTAGGCTTGGATGATCAAAATTAGGATTAGAATTCAAATTTGGAGGGAAATCACAAAAGAGTGGTGATTAGTGAGGGTGTATGGTGAGGAATGATCAAAATGATGTAGAGGAATTAAAATGAGGTGATCTAAAATATTCCACATGTGATCAATGGTCAAGATTGGTGCCAAATGCTTCAAAACTTGAAAAATGTTGATTTTGGCCAAATTTGTCTTCGTTCAGTCAATTGCACTGTAGCGCGAATAGACTGCACTGCTGAAAATTTCAAAATCTAGGCAAAAATGTAGGGTGCAATCGATTGGACCATTAGTGCAATTGATTGCACAGTTGAAAATCTTCAAAAATGCCATTCTTGCTATATTGTGCTGGATCTTGGCTCGATTCTTTTGTTTGTCAAAGAAGGCATGGAAATAAACACATGAACCTTGGAGTCTCTTGAATAAAAATCAATTAAATCTTGGAAACTCTTGATCAGATGATTTTGAATTGTTTACAGATCAACTTTGACTTTGTTCAGATGGAATTCATTCGAGCTGAGGGACTGATTTTTTTGGTATTTTTAACTTGTTCTTCCCCTGAAAATGTTAGTGAAAGAAAACAAAATATTTTTGGATTTTAATTAATGGTTAGTAAACACAAACAAATTAAGCAATAAAACAACTAACAAACACACACAAACTCAAAGATCTCTGCAAGGCACAATCCTACAAAAGAGGGGACGAATGCGTGATCTTGTTTGTGGTGTGCAAAAATGCAAATGAAAAGCAAAGAATCTTAGGGGCAAAAATTAGGGTATTACAAATACACCCTATAACACCTATGAAATCAATCCATCAAGTTTGATTTAGGTTAAGGACTTGATTTCATAGAGGATCGCACAGTTTGGAATTCATTTGATAAAAAGTCAACTGTGCACAAAAGTCAACTTTGACTTTTTGAGATTTTTCACAATTATGGTCCCCTAGCCCTAAAATGATGTTAATGTGTGATTGGAATCATAATTCATCAAGAAAAATCAAGAAAAGTGGGATAACTTGTAAAAGGGAAGGGGTAACCATAAAAAAAACTTAGAAATTTTCTAAGTTATGGAACAAAGTGGCTAGGGTACCAACTTTGGAGGATCATAACTCCTAAACCACAAGGTCATTTTTCCCTATCCAAAGCTGGATTTGTAGCTCTCGTGGCACTCTACCAAAGCTTCAAACACAACTCATTCCAATTCTTCATGGATTTTAAGTTATGGAATGATCAAAAATCACAAAAAGTGAAAATGTCACTTTTTTCCAACACTTAGTGAAATTTTCACTAAGTCAGAATCAGCCTTCACTTTTTTCCAAATGTAGGGGCATTTTTCACTTGGATCCAAAAAGTATCAAAACCAATTATGATCAAACAGTTGTTGTATCATATGAGGGCTTTCCAAATTGGCCAAGAACTCCATCAAATTCCACTTGAGCCATGAGATATGACAATGGAAATATGCCTTGCTGAAAACTGTCAAAGCAAGGCAGATTTGTGCATTTTGCTCGATTTGCCAAATTTGTGCAAATGACAAACACACTTATCCATCTGAACACCTTAGGGGGAGACCAAGGAGGGACAAACACTGATCCATAAGCCTCCCAAGTCTTTGGAACTAAAAGTAGCATGCCAAACCTAGAAATCCCTAAAGAGGGGACAAGACTCCAATTTTGTTTTGGAGCATTCAATGGATGCACCAAGGTGGCATGGACTGAGCCATTTCCAACTGAATTTAGTCAAGACATATCCAAGACCAAGGGAACTAGCAGCCTGTGCCCTAACCTCTAGTCAATGGCTAGAGGAGACTTGGATTCCAAAATGATCCAATTGGCCAAACCTCTGCTGCAGTTGCCATTCACTATTGCTTGCAAAACAAACTTGCTCCACTATAAATAGAGCTCATTTGTGATCAGTTTGAGTACACCAAAGCCATCAAACAGACGCTTTCCTCAAAATCTCTTCTTTCACTCCAAATTTGCCTTCCAAGGCAAGTCACTATCGGGTTTTGAGTTTGAGAGCAATTCCAACCAAACCAATCACACACACACACTTCATAAACATCATATAGAAGTGATCCAAACACTTAAACAACATATGGAACACTGATTTCTCAAAATACCAGCCAACTGCTCAAGGTTTTAACCAAGTTGCAGTTGAGATACCTTCTTTAGTTCCAGCTTGTTTCAAACCATTCCAAGCACTCAGGCACATCACTTGGCACTTAGGGAAGCTATCCACATCATTGGAACCTAGATGTAACACCTCTAACACAAAACACGATAACCAGCTGCAAGAGGTAAGCATGAGCTCTTCTAACTCTATGATCCATGCATTTTTTGCTGCACAATAATTTGTTCATATGTTCATAATCATGCATAGAGTGTTTTCCCTCAATCAATTGCATTGTTTGAATCGTGTATGGAATTTCTGAGCCTTCATGAAAATTTTAGGGTTCTTGAGGTTTCTCTTTGATTTCTTATTCCATGCTTAAAATAAATGAAATTAAAGACCATAGACATGATCGTGAGGTGAAAACGAGCAGATTGATATGTAGATTGCATGATATAATCAAGTATTCAGTGAGATTGGATAGAAAATGCAAATCTGCAGAAACAGAGGGTGGCGCGTGTTCTTGCCATGTTCTTGGCGCCCTTTTTGAAAATTCAAATATTTGTATTTTTGTGATTTTATTTAATTGATTCAAAACTTAATTTATCTCTGAGTTTTAATGATTTTGAGTTGATTATTTTTTTCATAATTCACAAAAATGTTAAAATATTTTATTTTATCAAAAAATCCCAAAAATATTACTTATTTCATATATTTGATATTTTTGCAAAGAATTAATGTTTTATTTGTTTTTAACATTTGAAATATTTTTTCTCCCTTGATTTTCCAAACTTAATTGATTTCCAATTATTTTGTGGGTATAAACATGATTTGTCAAACATTAATCCAATACCACAATTTGTTTTTCACACATGTTTAACAATTTTGATCATTTTAATTGAATTTTTATTCAATTAAAATATATTTTGAAAACAAATTAGGGTTTTGATCAATTCCACCCTCATCAAATCTTTTTCAAACACTTTGGGCCTCTTGAGAGAGTGTAAGACCCATCCCTTGTAAATAAAAACTTTTTTGGGCCTCAGTGCATTGTATAAGTCCCAACACATTAAAGAAATCTCGGCGTGATCGTCATTTTTCAAACAAAATCCTTGGGCCTCTCCTTGAGTTGTAAGCCCCATCTTTTCTTTTAAAATCACCTTTGGGCCTCTAATAGAGTGTAAGACCCAGCCCCCTTTTAACCAAAACTTTTTTGGGCCTCAATGCATTGTATAAGACCCAGTACGGTAAAGAAACCTCGGCGCGATCGCCAGTTCAAAAATCAAAGCATTTGGGCCTACCCTCGTGTTATAAACCCCATTCCTTTTCTTTAAACAACTTTAGGCCTCTTGAGAGAGTGTAAGACCCATCCCTTTGTATAGAAAACCTTTTTGGGCCTCAGTCACTTGTATAAGTCCCTGTACAAACAGTGTGATCACTGATAAAACCTTGGGCCTCTCCTTAAGCTGTAAGCCCCAACAATCTTTTCAAAGCACTTTCTCCTTTGATTTTGAATATAATATTGTTATCAAAGATTTCTTTGTTGAACAACTAACCAAACAGCATGGAAGCTCTACAACCGAGTAAGTGTTTACCCGCTTTCTTTATCCGCTTTTATATATATAACTGTATTGTGGGGCTGTTTCACTGTAAGTCTTCTTTCATAAACTTTTATATGCTTATCACATATCAACTGTGTAATACTAGTATAGTTATTTAGAGTTTTCCCCGACAACTACGTCTAGCACTAGGTAAAGCCTTGTTGGTCACTCTTATATACAAACAAAACTAGATCCCCATAGGATTTCCAGATACAGTCTTCCCTCCTCTTGGGGTTAAACAATATGGAGACGTGAAAGGCAGCATTCTCGGTGAACCCTTTCTCAGACTGTCACCCTTAGAAATTGTCAAAGAAACTCTAACTCCCCAGGGATGATCTTTTCTCCGTGAATGGAATCTCTTGAGTTTCTTCCAAATTCTCGGACTTTCCTGGCTTGATCTATTCTTGGTGAATGGCATGTCTTGAACTTCTCGGGGTTTGGGGACCCACGGGCTTCTTAAAAGCATCCCCGCCTCCTCTTGGGCGTTGTACAAGGACCCTTCGGCTTCTTAAAAGCTCTCATGCCTTCTCTTGGGCTTAGTACAAGGACCCAGAGTCCTCTACAGGTATAGGAACTGAACCTAGTCATCGATTTGCTAGAGCTGTCTTTCTGAGTCAAGTGTCAGACCTGTTAATGGGTTGACCTTCATCCCTTAACATACCATCCTTCTCTTGGGCATCATACAAAGATCACTCGCTATCTGAGAATCGATTTCTCAAAACACCAGTAGAATTGGACAGTCTCAGTACCCTTTGGATTTTCCATTTCCTTAAAGAACAGGAAATAACCCTGATCCTCTGATCAATCCCAAAGCACAACCTTACCTTTAATCTTCATAAGAACTGATTTTCTCTTTTATCCAACATACTGGACCTGTCACTAAATTGAAACAGTCACCAACATAGATAGCCTCCTCTTGAGCTTTGTAAATGATTCTCCCCAGCGGAGCCAACCTTTTCACACTCTCTTGTTGAGTATAAAAGACTCTCTTGTTGAGTCAAAACTTTTAGCCTCCATCTCGGGCTTCGTACGAGATAGAAAACACTCTCTTGTTGAGTATAAAAGACTCTCTTGTTGAGTCAAACACTTTAGCCTCCATTTTGGGCTTCGTACGAGATAGAAAATCACTCTCTTGTTGAGTATAAAAGACTCTCTTGTTGAGTCAAACACTTTTAGCCTCCGCCTTGGGCTTCATATAAGGCACAACAAAAAACTCTCTTGTTGAGTATAAAAGACTCTCTTGTTGAGTCAACAACTTTTAGCCTCCATCTCGGGCTTTGTACGAGATAGAAAAACACTCTCTTATTGAGTATAAAAGACTCTCTTGTTGAGTCAACCCCCTTTTTTAGCCTCCGTCTTAGGCTTCGTATAATACAGATAAAAATCACTCTCTTGTTGAGTATAAAAGACTCTCTTGTTGAGTCAACCACTTTTAGCCCCCATCTCGGGCTTCGTACGAGATAGAAAACACTCTCTTGTTCAGTATAAAAGACTCTCTCATTGAGTCAAACAACCTCCAGACTCTCTTGTTGAGTCAATCACTTGTTCAAGACTCTCTTGTTGAGTCAAACCTCTTTAGCCTCCGTCTCAGGCTTCGTACAAGACATATAAAAACACCCTCTGGTTGGGTCACTAGCCTCCTCTTAGGCCTTGTATAAAGCAAACCCCGGTTGAGTCAATCAACCTTTTAGCATCAAATTTATGTCTTGCTCACAGCATACAAACATCAACAACTCTTCTTTAGAGATGACAAATCCTCTCTCAGCATACACCCTTCAGCTTCACATCTTGGGCTTTGAACAAGATATAAATAGACCCTTCAGCTTCACATCTTGGGCTTTGAACAAGATACAAACCACCTTTAGCTTCACGTCTTGGGCTTTGAACAAGACACTAAAACAACCTTTTTCCTCCCATAGAATATGAGGAGCTACGATCGCTCTGATTTCCCTGTTTCGTTAAACGGGAATACGTAGGCATAAGATTGAAAAATCTTAGCGAGCATACTAATCAAAAACTAAAAATCCAATATCTCCACCAAATCAACCCAAAAGCATCAAATCTAAACACATTACCTAAAACCTCACAAATAATCCAAACACTGTGTTCTTAACAAAATAACCGAAGATTGGGCCCCACATCCACATAGCATTTGTGACCTAACAGACCACTGTTCAAACTCAGCATGCAAACAGGGTTAATTGGAGACGTCTATTTCCCTTCCTTAATCAGCTCAACAGGATAAAAAATGAATCGAACTGTAGTACCCAAGCGATAGTGACTCAGGACCACAAAAATCGTGCTACAGAAAAAATGGCGCCCACCGTGGGGCCCGTCTTCTCTTTCTTACAACCTTCGGTAGAAACCTTAAGTTCTCGAAATGTCACAGAAATGGCAACTCTGCTGGGGAGTCATTGTCTGTATAGGATCATAAGACTAGAGGTCTAGGATGATTAAGACAAATATATATACTGCTTTTCCTAATTTATATTTGTGTTTATTTTTCTGCTAATGGGAATGCGTGTGATGCCGCATGTTGAAAGATTGAGTATACACCTAAGATAGGTGATGGCAATGTGGGTAATCTTGCGGGGAGTGAATCCCAATTAAGAGTCCCCGATCGACCATCAAACTCAGTGGAGACTCCCTTTGCAGATACATTGCCTATACGACTCCGGTAGTATGGTCGACTGGGTTATCTGAGAAGCTAAGGTTTTTAGCAGAGTGAAACCATTTTGTAGTGCGGAAGTTATCAAAAAAAGTTGTCACGCGATACTACCCTCATCTGAGATCACTCTAAGATGCATCAGCTCGCTGGCGATCCACTTGCTGTTGTTATCCCAAGAGGGATCAATGATTTTGCGGATAGGTACAAAAAATCACCAGTATAAACCTTTGGGGGGGGTAGAGCCTTGACTTCATGACACCGACCCTTTGACCCCATGTTTTTTTTATGTTTTTGTGTGATGCATTCATACATTCATCTAAAAAACATTAAAACAAAGAAAAATATTCTCTTCTAGTCTCTCTTTTTCAAAGTAAACTAAGACAACGATTGCAAATGTCAGAGAGAAAGGAGATTGCGCTAATGGATTTCGGTAGAAGGAAAACTCATAAGTACACCTTCAAGGTTCCAAAGTTAGAGGATTTAAGAGGTCTGGCGAGAATGATCACCAACCACGAGGCTTTCAGAGCCAAATACGGGGGATTACTGTCTCTGTTAAGGGTCCATGTAATCAAAGGGATCCTGTCCACACTAATTCAGTTCTACGATCCGGTCTATCATTGTTTCACATTCCCGGATTATCAACTAGCACCAACACTGGAGGAGTACTCTCACTTGACTGATCTGCATATCACTTATCAAGCTCCCTTTTCTGGACTGGAAGAAATTCCAAAGGATCAGACCATTGCAAGAGCAATTTGTTTGGATGAGTCAGAAGTCAGGACTCACATGACCACTAAGGGTGGAATCCAGGGTTTGCCAGCCCAGTTCTTGACAAAGAAAGCTCTATACTTTGCTAGTATAGGGAACGTGGCCGCTTTTGAGAGCATCTTTGTTTTGCTCACCTACGGGTTATTTTTGTTTCCTAACATCGATAACTTCGTAGATATCAACGCCATTAAGATTTTTCTGATTGGAAACCCCGTACCGACCTTACTCGCCGACGCGTATCATTCGGTACACTTAAGGAATTTGTACAGTGGAGGAAGGATCACATGTTGTGTACCCCTACTGTACAAATGGTTCACTTCTCACTTGCCCAATTCTGCTGTATTTTGGGATCAAAAGAATACTTTACGTTGGTCGCAGAGAATCAAGTCTCTTACCAACTCTGACATCGATTGGTACAATCGAATCTACGATGGGATCAGGATCATTGACCATTATGGAAATTTCCTAAATGTACCCCTTATAGGAACTAAGGGAGGAATCAATTATTATCCAGTTTTAGTTCGTCGTCAATTTGGATACCCGATGAGACATGTCCCGCGTAATGTTCATCTGGAAGGTCTTTTCTTCAAGGAAGGAGAAAATGACAGGGCACTAAAGACGGAAATAGTGCACGCTTGGAAACACGTTCACAGGAAAGGAAGAGATTCTCTAGGAAAACCAGACTGTGTCTCGGTGGAGCCTTATCTCCATTGGGTACAAACTAGAGCTCTCAAGCTGAGGATACCTTACCCTCGCCAGGAAGTTCTTCCATTAAGGGACTCTGTCCTTTATTTCATGTCGGACACGGAAAAACTTCAGGTGACTCTCAGCAAAGTTCAGCAGGAGAAGAGGTCTTGGAGGAACAAGTATCGTATTCTCAATGTGGAGTGCAAGAAAATACAGCAACTGTTAAAAGAAAAGGATGCTCTGATTGAGATTTTAGAGCAATATGCTGTAGAGAATCAAGAAGACCAAAGGAATTTGCTCGCTCCTTTCACTTGGCAAAGGAATGACAACTCGACAACGGCTCAAGAGCCCCGGTCAAAGAAAAGGAAAGTACCAGAACCAGCATCTGAGCTCTCCTCAGAGAGGACTCAATATCCATAGTTTAGATTTCCTTTTACAACACTTTGTAATTTACTGTATTTCCGTTTTCGCAATCTTTGAATTCAATAAAACGGGATCTTCCCCACTGTTTGGTATTTGCAATCTAATTGTCGAAGTTTACTTTGAAAAAACAAAAACATATAATAATCATTGCATATCATTCATCATTCTCACTTAACGCATTTTTCTTACCTACGAATCTCACGTTTGTGTCTCGATTCTAGAGAGAGTCAAACTGTCTCATTCGTATAATACTCGGGCCAATCGTCAGAAAAAGATGGATGATCTCGAGGAAGAGAACGGAGAGTTGAGGGAAGAGATCGACACTCTAAAAGAGGATCTGAGAAAGCTTCATAACGACATGCAAGCTCTAGTAGAAGCTCAAATGCAACAACAAAGGACTGTGATCTCAGAGATCACATCAACGCCCATAGTGGAGAAGTATGATCCTAGGTACAAAATGCCGAAAGATCGTCCCTGGGGCATGCCTATCAACTATATCCCAGAAGGATATGTTTCGCCGATCACTGAGGATCAAGGAACCGCAGCAGGAGCCACTGGGCCTGAAGGTTACAAACTTCGGGAAAACGAAGATGCCAGGGGCATGACAACGACTCCTGAAGGTTACAAACTTCGAGAGACACCGAGAGTCTCGGCCATAATGACTATACCACTGCCCGTGGTACACACTGTCCCGGAAGGACAGATTCCACAGATACCTTCTGGTGGAAATGAAAGTATGTTCGATAGAATGAATGAGTTCCAGGGCCAATTCCTGGAGATGCAGAAAGAGCTGCAAGCCTTTCCCGGTCAGGATTTATTTGGAAAGGACACCGCGGACCTTTGTTTGGTCCCTAATGTGAAAGTTTCGCACAAGTTCCAGGTACCCGACTTTGAAAATTACAAGGGTAATTCTTGCCCTCAAAGCCACTTGGTGATGTATGCTCGACGAATGTCAGCTCAGACAAAGAATCAGGAGCTACTAATTCACTACTTTTAGTATAGTTTAACCGGTGCCGCATTAAAATGGTACATGGGTTTAAACCGTGCTACGATCGGCACGTTCAGAGATCTTGGCGCTGCTTTCGTTCAACAATATAAATACAATTTGGACATGGCACCAGACAGAGATCAACTCAGATCAATGTCACAAAAGGACAAGGAAACCTTTAAGGAGTACGCTCAGAGATGGCGTGAAATTGCCGCTCAGATTTCTCCACCTCTGGAGGAAAAAGATATGACAAAGATCTTCTTAAAAACCTTGAGCTCATTTTACTATGATAGAATGGTCGCCAGTGCGCCCAGTGACTTCACTGAAATGGTGGGCATGGGGGTTCGTCTTGAGGAAGCGGTCCGGGAAGGACGTTTAGTTAAAGATGCTGGATCATCGAGTAGTACAAAACGACACGGTAGTGCTCTCCCTTAGAAAAAAGAGCAGGATATTGGGAATATCTCTCTCGGAAAGCAAAGGCGACGTTACCAACCAGTAGCAGTTGTAACTCTTGCTATCAACCCTGCGCATGTTCCTACGTATCAACCTCAAGTTGCTCAGATCCAACCGATTCAACAACAATATCAGCAAAGGACATAACAGCCTCTTCAGCAGGCCCGTCCCCCGTACAACAACAATCGTACAACGCGACCACCGGGGTTTGGCCCTATACCCATGTTGTACGCAGAACTG
Organism: Lathyrus tuberosus; assembly: GCA_022829125.1. Classification (NCBI taxonomy): domain Eukaryota; kingdom Viridiplantae; phylum Streptophyta; class Magnoliopsida; order Fabales; family Fabaceae; genus Lathyrus; species Lathyrus tuberosus. The sequence goes on from JALAZF010000762.1 coordinate 418,349, forward strand.
TTTCCATTATTACTAGTCAAGGGGCACGTCCAAACCAAGTCTCCTCTTACAGTACCGGAAAATCCGCCTTTTTGGTTCAAAACGGATTAGACTTGTCCTTACCATCAAGGAGGACCAGGGCATAACATAGAAAATTGTCACAGTTTCAAATCCGATGTGCAAAAGCTTGTTAGGAGTGGGGTCTTATCTTTCAAAGATACGAATCCGAATGTTCTCACAAACCCACTGCCTCAACATGAGAAAGCTACAGTCAATTTGATAGAGGGAGAGTCTAACAACATCTATCAAATTCATTATGTACTCTTATTAAGGGCCAATTTGGTCAAGGTGCATTGTAGACAGAGCAGATACGGCTATGTGCCACCTCATAACTATCACCAGTGTGATATCTGCTCTAAAAACAATAAGGGATGTTCTGTGGTGCAATCAGCTCTACAGGAACAGTTGTATCTCGGATGGATCCAAGAGCATCGAGTTCGTGGAGTCAACATGACCTACACAAATTCCAACATCATTCAGAACCACGACATACGTGCAATGAATGTCAACTTGGTGGCGATGCACTCAAGGCAAAGCCAGTACCATAATCTGCCGCGGCATGATTACAATTCTTGTCTGACTTGCTCGGTAAACAAACAGGGATGCTCTTTCATACAGGAGGCCCTCCAGCGTCAGATGGATCTTGGGTGGATCCAGGGCTACCATGATAGAAATCCCTATCAGATCAACATGATCCAAATCCTCGATATTCATCTGATGAATACCAGCTTGGTGGAGTTACACTCCAGGCAAGTCTAACTCGGTGTTCTCACTTTTCACGATTATCTGAGTTGTAAAGGATGTTGTGAGAGTAACCAAGAGTGCGCTCTCGTTCAAAGAACTTTACAACACTTGTTATACCACTGGTGGCTTCCAATCTATATGGATGAAGACACGCAACAAATCAGTGTGCTTAATGGGAACCCTACTAGGCATCAAAGTCAGGATGTCCGATCTATGGAAATAGACCTGGTGAGGTTACACTGCATTCAAAGCGGACGTGGCCAGGTGCCACCACATAACTACGAGCGATGTAGAGTCTGCTCGGAGAATAACCAAGGATGCTACCTCGTACGAGCAGCCCTTCAAGGTCAGTTGGACCGAAAAGAGATTCACCCATGTCCGAGTTCCGAGCCAATCAACTGGACGCCGGACTATTTCGCTGATCAGATTAAGGACATTTTCATAATTGCTGATCACAAAGGTTCCTAGCCAGGAACTGATTAAAGTTACCTACGACAGTCAGAAAAATCAGAAGGCTTCTGTAGTTATCTATCTTCCGGGACCATTACCGTATGAATCAACTAAGGCGATCTCTTACAAATACGGTGCAACGATAATTGAGAATGGAAAGGAAATTCCATTACCCTCCGTCGTGAATATTGCAGACATCAGTCGAGTAACACGGAGTGGTAGAATCATCAACCGAGGAGTTGGAGAACCCAGCAAAGAGAAGGAACTTCAGACAGAAGCTCCCAATCCACCAGTCGGTCAATCCAGTAATCCCGACCTTTTGAAAAACGATGATGAGATGCTGAAGCTCATCCAAAGGAGTGAATATAACATTGTTGATCAACTGTTACAAACTCCTTCGAAGATCTCTGTGTTATCACTTTTACTCAGTTCTGAAGCCCACAAAAAGGCTCTACAGAAAGTCTTAGAGCAGGCCTTTGTGGAACAGGATGTGTCAATATGACAGTTCGATAGCATCATCTCTAACATCACTTCCTGCAACAACTTAGGATTCGGTGATGAGGATTTGCCAGAGGAGGGCAAAAGTCACAACATGGCGCTCAATATCACAGTCAATTGCCAGGACGATGCTTTAGCCAGTGTACTGGTAGGCACGTGATCAGCCATCAACGTTATGCCGAAGTCCACTCTAATGCGACTATCATTCAAAGGGTCCCCAATGAGGGGTAGTGAGGTCATCGTCAAAGCCTTTGACGGATCTCAGAAAGCAGTTATTGGCGAAGTCGACCTTCGCATAACTATCGGTCCTCACACTTTTCTAATCACTTTCCAAGTCATGGACATCCGGGCAACATACAGTTGCTTATTAGGAAGACCTTGGATACACCAGGTTGGGGCAGTCACTTCGACACTGCACCAGAAACTGAAGTTCGTCAAGAACGATCAACTTGTCACGGTATGTGGAGAACAAGCCTTGATCGTGAGTAACCTGTCATTATCTACTTGTGTAGAACCCGAGGAGGTTGTTGGGACTCTGTTCCAAGCCCTTTTGGTGAGCAATAAGAATCAATCAGAGAAGGGAACTTCGATTTCCTCATACAAATATGCTATTAAAGTAATCGAGAGTAACAACGCAAAAGGATGGGGACAACTTATCATTCCTACTAATAATAAAAAAAAAGAAGGGTCTTGGTTTTTCTGCAACCTGTACCCGGACTGCTTCTAACGATGAAAGCCTTCATCCCATTCAGGACTTCTTCCACAGTAGAGGTTTCTTTCACCCAGTGCCTCAAGCAGACCATACCATCAACGAGGGAGATCCCTCCGATATAGAGGAAGAATGGGAATCCTATCTTAACAAGGACGGCTATATGTCGCAGGAAGAAGTGCCTACGCCATTTTGCTATCCCACACAGAGTCCGAGATTTATATCGGGGACAGACGTCGAAATGATGTACGGAGATTGTGATCCGGAAGGATGTCGTGCTCCGCCAAACTCATTAGAGGAGGACACTCTGATGAAGGACAACTTTGACCACAACTATTATGGCCCAATGGATGGCCTGCCTATCTGGCAGCCGTACCCAGGAGACTTGGGGAAAGAAAATCAGCCGAACAATGAAAATCAGATGAGCGTCATTGAAAAAAAATACATGCGTCTCCACCATGTCATGGGATTAACACTCAGGTCATTCAGAAAATATCCAGTACGACGATGAATTTGCAACATTCGCCGGACTAGAATTCATCAACTATGCTTTTCCTGAGGTCAACGTCATCGAGAGGGATGACTCCTTCAGTTCCACAGAAGTGTGGGACACCTTAGGACAACCGAGTGGAAAATACGACTATATGGTCAAGTACACCGCTCCTGAGAGCTCTCGTATCAGGCTCGAAGACATCCAGCCAATTGGATAGGGAGATTTGCCTGAGAGCACAAATGCTATGCAAAATACAACAGAAGAATCCTCCTACAACAACTCTGCCTGGGAGACAGATTCCAATGATCCTGCTCTACCAGAAATCAACGTTATTTTTGAAGACAAATCAAGGAAGGTACCGGACTTTGTGATTCACCGAGGAGTTTTCCGCCAATGGGTTGTAGTCGATGTTCCGAAGATCGTTCATAAGTCTAAGTAATTGTCGTCTTTATCTTAACCTTTCACCCTGCCCAGGTTAAACGGATGTTTTAATAGGGCTCACTTTCTGTAAATATCCCTCTTCGCTTTGCCCAAATCGACAGAGTTTTGTTGTATATGGCTGTAGTTTCAAGAATCGACTAAATCATAAATAAATAAACGTCGTTCTGTAATTTCAGCATTTATTGTTATTTTCTCTTTTCGCTTTTTCAGAAAATGGTAATCCTAAAAAACAACTCAATAATAAAAACAAGCAGTTTTCCAAAGAAAAAATACACTGCACACCACTCTTGCATTTTCCCTCTATCTCTTCTAAACACAAATCATCATGTCATGCAGATTGCTTGTTTTCAACCCCATTGAAACATACGATCTGATGCCTTCTCCCGACTTTGAGTTCCCGGTATTTGAGGCTGAAGAAGAAGATGACGACGAATTTCCAGAAGAGATCTCCCGATTACTCAGACAAGAGGAAAGGTCCATTGAACCTCATAAAGAGCCGTTGAAAACGGTCAACTTGGGTTCAAAAGAAGAAAGAAAAGAGATCAGGATTGGGGCACTGCTCAGACCAACTGCCAAAGAGAGTTTGACAAAGCTTCTCAAAGAATTTCCCGATGTATTCTCTTGGTCCTATTAGGATATGCCAGGGTTGGATACCAGTGTCGTGGAACATCATCTACCGTTAAGGTCAGAATGTCCGCCAGTAAAACAAAGGTTGAGACGGACTCACCCGGACATCGCCATTAAAATCAAGGAGAAAGTACAGAAACAGATTGACGCGGGTTTCCTCGCCACATCAGAATATCCTCAATGGTTAGCCAACATCGTACCCGTTCCGAAAAAGGACGGAAAGGTCAGAATGTGTGTAGGCTACAGATATCTAAACAAAGCAAGTCCAAAGGACAACTTTCCTTTACCACGCATTGACATGCTGGTTGACAATACAACAAAGTTCAAAGTCTTCTCCTTCGTGGATGAATTCTCGGGCTATAATCAGATAAAAATGGCGCCGAAAGACATGGAGAAGACTTCGTTCATCACCCCATGGGGTACCTTTTGTTACAAGGTAATGTCGTTCGGTCTGAAGAACGCCGGGACAACCTATCAAAGGGACATGACTACTCTGTTTCATGACATGATACACAAGGAAATCGAGGTATATGTCGATGATATGATTGCAAAATCTAAAACAGAGGAGGAGCATGTGACCCACCTGTCAAAGTTATTCGAGCGTCTGAGGAAGTACAAACTCCGCTTGAATCCCAACAAGTGCATATTAGGTGTCCGTTCAGGGAAACTTTTAAGGTTCATCATCATCCAGAAAGGAATAGAGGTTGATCCTGACAAGGTCAAGGCCATTCAAGAAATGCCTTCTCCAAAGACTGAAAAACAAGTCAGAGGATTCCTGGGACGTTTGAACTACATTTCTAGATTCATATTCCTAATGACCGCGACGTGTGCGCCGATTTTCAAATTACTCAAAAAGAATCAGGATTGCGTTTAGACAGAAGATTACCAAACCGCCTTCGACAGTATCAAGGAATACCCGTTGAATCCGCCGATTCTATCACCTTCAGTGGAAGGAAGGCCACTGATTATCTACTTAACAGTTTTGGAAGACTCCATGGGTTGTGTACTTGGCCAACAAGACGGAACCAAAAGAAAAGAGTCTGCCATCTACTATTTAAGCAAGAAATTCACCGACTGCGAGACTCGGTACACTATGCTCGAGAAAACTTGATGTGTTCTGGCTTGGGCAGCCAAACGTCTTCGCCAGTACATGATTCTTCACACTACTTGGTTAATCTCTGAAATGGATCCAATCAAGTACGTCTTTGAAAAACCTGCTCTCACGGGAAGGATTGCCAGTTGGCAGATGTTGTTATCAGAATATGACATCGAATACCACGTTCAAAAAGCCGTTAAGGGAAGTATTTTAGCCGATTATTTGGCTCATCAACCGATTGACGATCAAGAATCAGTCGGGTTTGACTTCCCAGACGAAGATGTCATGTATCTAAAAATGAAAGACTGCGATGAACCGTTACCCAGTGAAAGGCCAGAACCAGGTTCCCAATGGAGACTAATCTTTGACGGAGCTGTCAATCATTACGGAAACGGAATTGGGGCAATTATCATAACACCTCAGGGTACCCACATTCCTTTCACTGCCAAACTAACATTCAAGTGCACAAACAACGAGGTCGAATATGAAGCTTGTATCATGGGTCTCGAAGAAGCGATCGACTTAAGGATCAAAAACTTAGATGTATATGGCGATTCAGCCTTGGTTATCAATCAGATCAAAGGAGATTGGAACACATACCAATCAGGATTGATTCCTTACAAAGACTACACAAGAAGGTTGTTACCTTTCTTCAACAGAGTCGAGTTTCATCATATCCCTCGTGAAGAGAATCACATGGCTGATGCATTAGCCACTCTCTCTTCCATGATTAGTGTAGGTCAATGGAAAGACTTACCTAAGATTGACATAATGCGCCTTGAACAACCCGCTTACATCTTCACGATTGAAGCAGTCATAGACGACAAGAGTACCCTCCTGGGGCACTAAGGAAAGACAGAAAAACCCTCAGAAGACTGGAAAGCAGCTTCTTCCTGAGCGGTGATACACTCTATAAGAGAAATTTTGACATGGTCTTGCTCCGATGTGTAGACAAACCAGAAGCAAATACGCTGATAAAAGAAATTCATGAAGGATCCTTTGGCACTCATGCCAATGGACACACAATGGTGAGAAAAATTCTAAGAGCAGGGTACTATTGGTTGACCATGGAATCCAACTGCTACAAGTACATGAGGAGGTGGCACAAGTGGCAGATATACTCCGACAAAATCCATGTACCGCCAACACATCTCAAAGTTCTCTCTTCCCCATGGCCTTTTTCCATATGGGGAATCGACATGATTGGCATGATTGAGCCCAAGGCTTCAAACGGACATCAATTCATCCTGGTAGCCATTGATTACTTCACCAAGTGGGTCGAAGCAGCGTCATACGCCAATGTAACCTGACAAGTCGTGGTCCAATTTATCAAAAACAATATCATTTGTCGTTATGGTGTTCCAAGCCAGATCATTACTGATAATGGATCTAACTTGAACAATAAGATGATGAAAGAGTTGTGCGCTGATTTCAAGATCGAACACCATAACTCATCTCCCTACCGACCCAAGATGAACGGAGCGGTAGAAGCGGCTAACAAGAACATCAAGAAGATTGTTCAAAAGATGGTTGTAACTTACAAAGATTGGCAAGAGCTGCTACCCTTTTCTCTTCACGGTTATCGCACATCTGTCCGCACTTTAACAGGGGCAACCCCTTTCTCTCTAGTGTATGGCATGGAAGCAGTGCTCCCTATAGAAGTAGAGATCCCATTAATCCGGGTATTGATGGAAGCTAAGCTAAAAGAAGCTGAGTGGTGTCAAAGTCGACACGATCAACTGAATCTGATCGAAGAAAAGAGAATAACGACACTATGCCATGGTCAGTTGTATCAGCAGAGAATGAAGAAGGCCTTCGACAAAAAGGTCCGACCTCGCGTCTTCAGGAAAGGAGACCTTGTGCTCAAAAAGATACAATCATTCCTCACTGATTCCCAGGGCAAATGGACCCCGAATTATGGCGGCCCCTATGTGGTCAGGAAAGCTTTCTCAGGCGGCGCCTTGAGACTTGCAACCATGGATGGAGAAGAATTTTCCAACCCCACAAATGTTGATGTAGTCAAGAAATACTTTGCCTAAACTAAAAAAAAAAGAGATGTCTCGGTGGATTGAAAACCCGAAAGGGCGGTCCAGGCAAAAATTAGAGACACAATAAAAAATCATCCTGGTGGATTGGAAATCTCAAAGTACAATCCAGGCAAAAATTAGGGATTAATGGCAAGTAACTACGTCTGATCAGTTCAAGTCCTCAACAGTAATGCCATCCATCAGAAGAAAAACTCCAGTCACGGTCATCTTCGACGGAAGCTCAGGATGTCCAGAATTCAAAGTTGGTAGAAGGATAATGGTCGTTATGTTTCCATGCAGCCCTTTTCCCTTAAATTACCATTTTCTAACTTTGTAAATACTCTATGGAATCACGCGTTTGGCTGATTTCCATCCTATCAATAAAATTTGAGCCCTTGTGCTTTTGTTTGCAATTATTATTTGTTTTAGCTTTATAGAACGACATTTTAACAAGATTAACGATTCTTGAAATAAAACAAAAATGAATTTACTTGTTAAAACTTTTTCTGCTTTTAAAATAAAGATGGCAATTTCTTTTGACTGTTGAACATCGAAAGAACGTCGATCGCTTCGACAGAAGTAATCAAGCTTCAAAGTGCAGAATCAAAGTACTCCTTCTGAACCAGTGCGCCTGGATGAAGGGTCAACTGTGTTAGAGGCCGTGTTTCATCTGACACCCCCCGGCAGAGTTCTCATCTCCTAAGTCTGACCAACGTAGTGTGAGAACAAGATTTGGTTCTGCAATATTATCTCTAAGTTTTGATGATAACAGATGAATATTTGTATGAACAATTTTGTGCAACTAATGGTGTTATTTGTAAAAACCTAGCAAACAGGTTCTGCTTCCGTGAATTGGCGCAATACTTAATGAAAGATGCTTCGAAGAGCTGAACTCAATTCGAAGATAAGACAAGATTCACATAACTCTGATACGAAAGGAAAAGAGAATGAGTTCTAAAGATCAAAAGACAAAGGTCCTGACGGAATGAAGTCCAGATGCTGAAGCCTCATGCTCTCTGATCAAGGTTATGAAGACCTACCCAAAGTCGACTCTCATGCTTCAATCAAATATTATCAGAAGCCTCTGAAGATATAAAGAAAGTGAATTAAAAGAACAAGGTTCTCAAGGCAAGTTTTGAAGATTCTGGAAGCGCATAGATGATGATTCGAAGACTTGATAATCTCAAGAACCGAGCAATGTTTTCCCTTCTTACTCATGCTCACAAAAAACCTCTGTAGTTAAGAAGCCAAGAAAACGTGCCACACTGTACAGCTGTACCACATTACAACGTTAAAATTCTTGAAGACTGTGCGAAGTACAAACTGACACAGACAAGACGCGTAGCATGCAGAAGACTTTGTACCTGTCCTCACGCTTCTAGCCGTAAGCCTACTTAGCTATCATGATTTCATCTCAACGGCTCTTTTCACTCGGCCATAAAAGGAAGCTCAAAGACTTGAAGAAAGATACATACGCAACCTACTACAATATCTTATAACTCTGTTCTTTCTTAAGTTATTCTTGGTCCAAAAACTAGTTTACATTATCAGCTTGATAAGAAGCAATTTTCTGTAAACCCATTGCATTTGAACTTAAGTATTATTCCTTAGGAGAGTCTTAGTGATTAGATCTCTTGAGAAGTCTAGGACGTGTGTCTTAGAGATTATACCTTAAGTAAGACATGTGTGGTTGGATTACTTGAGAAGTCTAGGACGTGTGTCTTAGAGATTATACCTTAAGTAAGACCTGTGTGGTTGGATTACTTGAGAAGTCTAGGACGTGTGTCTTAGAGATTATACCTTAAGTATGGTTGGATTACTTGAGAAGTCTAGAACGTGTGAGTTCTAGAGGTTGTTGTTAGGCACCAGCTGTGGAAGCTCGTGCAGTGTACTATTTTGTTGAAATAGTGGATTAAGACCTGGTTGAGAGAGGCGAAATCACCTTGGCGGGTGGACTAGATTAACTTGAGAGGTTCTCAAGTGAACTAGTATAAACATAACTTGTTTATATCTCTTTGTTTCACCAAGTTGTCTTTTCTTTAGAAAAAGGGTAAAGTTTCAAGAGAAAGTTATTTTAAAAAGAAACGATTTATTTTGAAAAACCAATTCAAACCCCCCTTTCTTGCGTTTTTCACACCTTCACGTAGCTCCCCACAGGGACTATCTCTCCTAAGCAAGGCAGAATTGCTATCGTGAACCAGTGATACTTTTCATCTCCCATTGTGGCCGAGTATCCAGTCGTGTTCATCTACTAGTCTGTATGTCGCGTCAGTTTTGTCAGCATAAACATACCTACATCATGCATTATTGATTTACATTCATATTCATATTGCATTACTATCACTCTAGTCGGTCTTGTTCCCTAGTGATAAAAGTCCTCTCAGTCGAATTGTCAGTTCTTTCCCTGTCAAGAAATGTCGCGTCTGAGCAACCTCGCCTCCAGTTTATTTCTCGATTGAAGCCGGCTCTTGACCACTTTGATAACTTGAACCTCTGAAAAACAAGAAAACGTTCGATAAATGTCACTCTTCGCCATTGAAGGTGATATCTTCGCTTTCCCAGATTAAGGAAAATCCCCAGAGAAAGCCTCACAACTAAAGACTTTCATCAACACATTGATTTTTCTCTCCGAAGAGTCGATGTTAATGAAGTCATCAGCACCTCAAAATTGGGATACATTGTATGGCATTTCTCCGAGAAGATCTCGAAGAAAAGTATGATGTAATATCCCCAAGCGATATCAGTCTCTCAAGAGACCCGCTTTCCCCAGTAGAATCGACAAATGGCGTCTCCAACAGAGAAGTTTGTGTACCTCTACAACTCAGACGACTGGGTTCCCTAGAAACTCTGACATCAGATCTTTTTCCATCAAATGGCATCTCTCCAGGAAAATTCGGCGAGAAGTTTGAGGAACAACCGCTACAAACAGCGTCCCTTGTCAAGAAGTTTATTGACAAAAGAAACTAAGACCAGTTCCTTGGTAAGAAACCAGGATCGAGGGGAAGTTTATATCAGAAACTAAGACAAGTTCCTTGGTAGGAAACCAGGATCGAGGGGAAGTTTAAATCAGAAACTAAGACCAGTTCCTTGGTAGGAAACCAGGATCGAGGGGAAGTTTAAATCAGAAACTAAGACCAGTTCCTTGGTAGGAAACCAGGATCGAGGGGAAGTTTAAATCAGAAACTAAGACCAGTTCTTTGGTAAGAAACCAGGATCGAGGGGAAGTTTACCATTTCTAAGCATCATTGCTTAGCATAAGAAGAAGGATGCGTGAACGGCCATTCTTAACCACCATCAAAATTTTGGGTATTCCGATATTTAATCCTCTTGCACCCCGAATGCCTGAATACATTCGCCATTCACACCTTCGGGTCCAAGAAGATTAAATAGGGGCATCTGTCATACCCCAAATTTTGACCACTAAGATTTCCCATCATTGTGTAAATCATCATCACAATATGGATGGACCATCATGCCTCATTAGTCTCCCCAAAGATGGGTGAGCATCCACTACAATCAAACTTAGGGTTTCAAGCCCTCTCAGAGCTCTTAGACAAAGGATCAATCAAGAATTGACATGATCTTCAACTTATCTAAACCTCTCCAACATCCCCAAAGGATCAAGAGGACTCCCACATCAAGGATCAAGCACAAGGCTGCAACATTCCAAGTGGATTAAGCCTCAAGATCGCCAATGTCACCAAATTAGGGTTTGGTCGACCAGGGCCTACAGATGGAAATTTTCCTCTGGGCATGAGCCAATGCTTCAAAGCATAACCTAAGATGCTCCAAGAGACATCATAAACCCAATCATCAAGTCAATTTAACCTCAGGGGATGCATTCATCAAAAATCAGGAATTTTCAACACTTATATGAAAATGTCACTTTTTCCAACACTTAGTGAAATTTTCACTAAGTCAGAATCTGCCTTCACTTTTTTCCAAATGTAGGGCCATTTTTCACTTGGATCCAAAAAGTATCAAAACCAATTATGATCAAACAGTTGTTGTATCATATGAGGGCTTTCCAAAATGGCCAAGAACTCGATCAAATTCCACTTGAGCCATGAGATATGACAATGGCAATATGCCTTGCTGAAAACTGTCAAAGCAAGGCAGATTTGTGCATTTTGCTCGATTTGCCAAATTTGTGCAAATGACAAACACACTTATCCATCTGAACACCTCAGGGGGAGACCAAGGAGGGACAAACACTGATCCATAAGCCTCCTAAGTCTTTGGAACCAAAAGTGCATGTCAAACCTAGAAATCCCTAAATAGGGGACAAGACTCCAATTTTGTTTTCGAGCATTCAATGGATGCACCAAGGTGGCATGGACTGAGCCATTTCCAACTGAATTCAGTCAAGACATATCCAAGACCAAGGGAACCAGCAGCCAGTGCCCTAACCTCTAGTCAATGGCTAGAGGAGACTTGGATTCCAAAATGATCCAATTGGCCAAACCTCTGCTGCAGTTGCCATTCACTATTGCTTGCAAAATAAACTTGCTCCAATATAAATAGAGCTCATTTATGATCAGTTTGAGTACACCAAATCCATCAAACAGATGCTTTCCTCAAAATCTCTTCTTTCACTCCAAATTTGCCTTCCAAGGCAAGTCACTATCGGGTTTTGAGTTTGAGAGCAATTCCAACCAAACCAATCACACACGCACTTCATAAACATCATATAGAAGTGATCCAAACACTTAAACAACATCTGGAACACTGATTTCTCAAAATCACTAGCCAACTGCTCAAGGTTTTTACCAAGTTGCAGTTGAGATACCATCTTCAGTTCCAGCTTATTTCGAACCATTCCAAGCACTCAGGCACATCACTTGGCACTTAGGGAAGCTATCCACATCATTGAAACCTAGCTGTAACACCTCTAACACAAAACACGATCACCAGCTGCAAGAGGTAAGCATGAGCTCTTCTAACTCTATGATCTATGCATTTTTTGCTACACAATAATTTGGCCATATGTTCATAATCATGCATAGAGTGTTTTCCCTCAATCAATTGCTTTGTTTGAATCGTGTATGGAATTTCTGAGCCTTCATGCAAATTTTAGGGTTCTTGAGGTTTCTCTTTGATTTCTTATTCCATGCTTAAAATAAATGAAATTAAAGACCATAGACATGATCGTGAGGTGAAAACGAGCAGATTGATATGTAGATTGAATGATATAATCAAGTATTCAGTGAGATTGGATAGAAAATGCAAATCTGCAGAAACAGAGGGTGGCGCGTGTTCTTGCCATGTTCTTGGCGCCCTTTTTGAAAATTCAAATATTTGAATTTTTGTGATTTTATTTAATTGATTCAAAAATTAATTTCTCTCTGATTTTTAATGATTTTGAGTTGATTCTTTTTTTAATAATTCACAAAAATGTTAAAATATTTTATTTTACCAAAAAATCCCAAAAATATTACTTATTTCATATATTAGATATTTTTGCAAAGAATTAATGTTTTATTTCTTTTTAACATTTGAAATATTTTTTCTCCCTTGATTTTCCAAACTTAATTGATTTCCAATTATTTTGTGGGTATAAACATGATTTGTCAAACATTAATCCAATACCACAATTTTTTTTACACATGTTTAACAATTTTGATCATTTTAATTGAATTTTTATTCAATTAAAATATATTTTGAAAACAAATTAGGGTTTTGATCAATTTCTCCCTCATCAAATCTTTTTCAAACACTTTGGGACTCTTGAGAGAGTGTAAGACCCATCCCTTGTAAATAAAAACTTTTTTGGGCCTCAGTGCATTGTATAAGTCCCAACACGTTAAAGAAATCTCGGCGCGATCGTCATTTTTCAAACAAAACCCTTGGGCCTCTCCTTGAATTGTAAGCCACATATTTTCATTTAAAATCACCTTTGGACCTCTAATAGAGTGTAAGACCCAACCCCCTTTTAACCAAAACTTTTTTGGGCCTCAATGCATTGTATAAGGCCCAGTACGGTAAAGAAACCTCGGCGCGATCGCCAGCTCAAAAATCAAATCATTTGGGCATACCCTCGTGTTATAAGCCTCATTCCTTTTCTTTAAACGCCTTTGGGCCTCTTGAGAGAGTGTAAGACCCATCCCTTTGTACAGAAAACCTTTTTGGGCCTCAGTCACTTGTATAAGTCCATGTACAAACAGTGCGATCACTGATAAAACCTTGGGTCTCTCCTTGAGCTATAAGCCCCAACAATCTTTTCAAAGCACTTTCTCCTTTGATTTTGAATATAATATTGTTATCATAGCTTTCTTTGTTGAACAACTAACCAAACAGCATGGAAGCTCTACAATCGAGTAAGTGTTTACCCGCTTTCTTTATCCGCTTTCATATATATAACTGCATTGTGGGGCTATTTCACTGTAAGTCTTCTTTCACAAACTTTTATATTCTTATCACATATCAACTGTGTAATACTAGTATAGTTATTTAGAATTTTCCCCGGCAACTACGTCTAGCACTAGATAAAGCCCTGTTGGTCACTCTTAAATACAAACAAAACTAGATCCCCATAGGATTTCCAGATACAGTCTTCCCTCCTCTTGGGGTTAAACAATATGGAGACGTGAAAGGCAGCATTCTCGGTGAACGCTTTCTCAGACTGTCACCCTTAGAAATTGTCAAAGAAACTCTAACTCCCCAGAGATGATCTTTTCTCCGTGAATGGCATCTCTTGAGTTTCTTCCAAATTCTCGGACTTTCCTGGCTTGATCTATTCTCGGTGAATGGCATGTCTTGAACTTCTTGGGGTTTGGGGACCCACAGGCTTCTTAAAAGCATTCCTGCCTCCTCTTGGGCGTTGTACAAGGACCCTTCGGCTTCTTAAAAGCTCTCATGCCTTCTCTTGGGCTTAGTACAAGGACCTAGAGACCTCTACAAGTATAGGAACAGAACCTAGTCATCGATTTGCTAGAGCTGTCTTTCTGAGTCAAGTGTCAGACCTGTTAATGGGTTGACTTTCATCCCTTAACATGTCAGCCTTCTCTTGGGCATCATACAAAGATCACTCGCTATCTGAGAATCAATTTCTCAAAACACCAGTAGACTTGGACAGTCTCAGTACCCTTTAGATTTTCCATTTCCTTAAAGAACAGGAAATAACCTTGATCCTCTTATCAATCCCAAAGCACAACCTTACCTTTAATCTTCATAAGAACTGATTTTCTCTTTTATCCAACATACTAGACCTGTCACTAAACTGAAACAGTCACCAACATAGATAGCCTCCTCTTGGGCTTTGTACAATGATTCTCCCCAACGGAGCTAACCTTTTCACACTTTCTTGTTGAGTATAAAAGACTCTCTTGTTGAGTCAAAACTTTTAGCCTCCATCTTGGGTTTCGTACGAGATAGAAAACACTCTCTTGTTGAGTATAAAAGACTCTCTTGTTGAGTCAAACACTTTATCCTCCATCTCGGGCTTCGTACGAGATAGAAAATTACTCTCTTGTTGAGTATAAAAGACTCTCTTGTTGAGTCAAACACTTTTAGCCACCGTCTTGGGCTTCATACAAGGCACAATAAAAAACTCTCTTGTTGAGTATAAAAGACTCTCTTGTTGAGTCAACAACTTTTAGCCTCCATCTCGGGCTTCGTACGAGATATAAATCACTCTCTTGTTGAGTATAAAAGACTCCCTTGTTGAGTCACCTCCCTTTAGCCTCCATCTCGGGCTTTGTACGAGATAGAAAAACACTCTCTTGTTGAGTATAAAAGATTCTCTTGTTGAGTTAAACCCCTTTTTTAGCCTTCGTCTTAGGCTTTGTATAAGACAGATAAAATCACTCTCTTGTTGAGTATAAAAGACTCTCTTGTTGAGTCAACCACTTTTAGCCTCCATCTCGGGCTTCGTACGAGATAGAAAACACTCTCTTGTTGAGTATAAAAGACTCTCTCATTGAGTCAAACAACCTCCAGACTCTCTTGTTGAGTCAATCACCTGTTCAAGACTCTTTTGTGTAGTCAAACCTCTTTAGCCTCCGTCTCGGGCTTCGTACAAGACATATAAAAACACCCTCTGGTTGGGTCACTAGCCTCCTCTTAGGCTTTGTATAAATAAAACCCCGGTTGAGTCAATCAACTTTTTAGCATCAAAGTTGTGCCTTGCTCACAGCATACAAACATCAACAACTCTTCTTTAGAGATGACAAATCCTCTCTCAGCATATACCCTTCTGCTTCACATCTTGGGCTTTAAACAAGATACAAATAGACCCTTCAGCTTCACATCTTGGGCTTTGAACAAGATACAAACCACCTTTAGCTTCACATCTTGGGCTTTGAACAAGACACCAAAACAACCTTTTTCCTCATATTCTCTGATTTCCCTGTTTCGTTAAACGGAAATACGTAGGCATAAGATTGAAAAATCTTAGCGAGTATACTAATCAAAAACTCAAAATTCAGTATCTCCACCAAATCAACCCAAAAGCATCAAATCTAAACACATTACCTAAAACCTCACAAATAATCCAAACACTGTGTTATTAACAAAATAACCGAAGATTAGGCCCCACATCCACATAGCATCTGTGACCTAACAGACCGCTGTTCAAACCCAATATGCAAGCAGGGTTAATTGGAGACATCTATTTTCCTTCCTTAATCAGCTTAACAGGATAAAAAAAATGAATCGAACTGTAGTACCCAAGCGATAGTGACTCAGGACCACAAAAATCGCGCTACAGGGGTGTACCTGCAAGGTACTCCGATGCTAAAGTCAAGAACGGAGCAAGCAAGTACAGAAAGTGAGAGTAAGAATGAGAATAGAATACCTGACCCTCTCATGAGAGAGGGTATTTATATTGTACCCCCAGCGTTGGGCCAACGGTCGTCTGCAATAGGTTGGGTTGCTAGACCCAATGCAGATAACTGTCAGGGTTTACGTGGCGTAGGGAAGACCAGCACGTGGTCTTCGCCCTGGGATAACTGCCCCGAGACCTCCGGAGAGTGGGGAGACCAACTCTTTCGGAGGTGGGTAGTTACCTGATGACGTGTCCCCGCGGGAGGAGCACGTGGAGCACTCGAGGAGGACCGGGGCGTGCTCGACGAGAGAGAGAATTGAGCCTTAATGGGCCTCTCATAGTATTGGGTTGGGCCTGCCCGACTGGTGGGCAGACGCCGGCCCAGTCTAGAACACTAATCAAGTGCATTGACACTGACAATCATTAAACCAAAATTTAAAAAAAAAAAAAAAATTCTAATTTAAGTTTAAATAAAAGTATAATCATTAAATAATAATAATACAAAATAATAAAATTTCATTTTTAATTGAGTTTTAATAAAAAATAACAAATAGACAATCTTCATTAGTTATAGCAAATATATTTTTATACAGTGTTGATATAGAGGGTCTATCTTCAGATGTTCAAATAACACACTAGTGAGTAAAAGGAATGCATTTCAAATTAAAAGAAATACGATTGCATTTTCTTTAACATTAACTTATCTTATCTCTTTCTGCAAAAGAAGAAAAAAACAGTTAACTAATCAATGGTTACGTAAAGAATCTTTATGTGATAATTTAAGTTCGTGCCTATCAATCATTTTGCAAGGAAATAAAACCATTTCCCGTATAAAGAGAGATGAGGAGTAGAGTTAATACTTCATGGGAGTTGTTGGTACTAATGTTTGAATTAGTCATTGATAGCAGTGCTGGATCCTCTAAAGGTCACATCAAACATGGAAAGGTTCTTAATTTTTGTTTGTCTTGTTAATGGAAGACACATAACTTGCCATTAATATGCTCCAAATATAGCATAATAAATACAATTTGAAACTGACATATGGCATTTTCTTGAATGCACTAAAGTATTACTGATAATACTCTACCCATTAGCATCTTATTATAAAAAAAAAAAAGAAGTTTTAAATACATTCATTAATTAATGTATATAATCTAAATATATTGATTTAATATATATATATATATATATATATTTTTTATAATAAAGATCTAAAAAGGTAGTGTTACTTATTCAATTTATCAAAAAGAAAATAAGAAAGAGCATGTAACATAAACAAAAATCGGTCAAGGAATATTATGAGTTGTTTTACCTTAAATTTCTTTTTTATGTTTAAAATCAATTATTAAAGTTTTTTTTTAAATATTAAAATTTTTATAAATTTAATTTTTATAAATTGAAAGGTTAATTTTAATATTATATAACTATAATTATAATATATATATATATATATATATATATATATATATATATATATATATATATATATATATATTAAAATTATATATCTCTAAAAATAAATTTTATATATATATATATATATATATATATCTTAAAAATAAATTTTATAAAAAATATTTAAAATAAATTCAAAACTAAATGATGTTTTAATATTATATAACTATAATTTTAATATATATATATCTTAAAAATAAATGTTATAAAAAATATTTAAAATAAATTCAAAACTAAATGATGTTTTAATATTATATAACTATAAATTTAATATATATATATATATATATATCTTAAAAATAAATTTTATAAAAAATATTTAAAATAAATTCAAAACTAAATGATGTTTTAATATTAAAAAAATTTATACTAAAACGATGAAATATTTAAAATAATTATTTAAATTAAGAAAATTATAAAAAAAAACTAAAATAAACAAAACATATATCTCATAAATTCAATAGAAAATAATAATTTTTTATATATATACTATTTTGTTTAAAATTAATTACTGTGAAACTTTTTTCCCATACAATTCACGTGAATTAAAACTGTGAAACTTTTTTCCCATACAATTCAGCCAGGAGACGATTAAGAAGGGCAAGAAGAAAGGCGTTGCGAAGAAGACAGGCCAGGATGCGTTTTTTAGATTCAGATGATGAGGGTGAAGCACCTTTTACCTGGAGTAACTTTATGTGGGCTAGGGGTTTTAGATTTGATCTTTAATATTTTATATTTTCATCTAGGGCTGTTATGAAATTATGATAAAGTATTTAATTATTGTCAGGATCGACTTCACCTTATGTGTTTTTTGGAACCATTTTGCTACATTATATGCATTTTGTTATTTTGATTGAATTTAGCATTTTAATATCAGTTTTTTATTATTCTATTGCATTTTACTTATTGTCAGTTTTTGGTTATTTTAATACCAGTCTTGTATCTTATAGTTCAAACTGAATGCTCATTATAGTTCATGTGGGGTCTTAATCTTTATAAAAGACCAAAACTCACTTCTTCACAGGTACTGTTATTTATTATCATACATATGTTGTTAGAATGCTGTTCTATATATTGTTCTAGTGCTGTTTTGTATTATTATTAAATATATTTATGGCTCTGTTCCTTTTTGCAGGTTTTAGCAACATTTTCATTGGCTTTGGTACATACATTAGGGAACCTTTTCACTAATATGAACCTTGCTATGCTGCTATGAATTTTATGATGCTGCAGATGTTATTTGTTGGTTGTCTGTGATGAAAATAAATCTTCTGAGCACTGAATGTTGCTGCGAAAATCCTCTCATTCCTGTTGTTCGTTCTGATATAGTGTCCCTTTTACATCTCATGGCATTGAATTGGGACAAACGTCATGATCTGCCATTTGTTGGTGGTTGATGATGACTTGGAATAAATTCAAGTCTGAAACCTAATTTCCTGAACTCTTAACATCTTGCTGCTTATTTGTTGTTTAATGCTGTTGAATTGATATGGATTCTGCTAATAACAACTTGGTTTGATTTTACATAACCATTTTTTATAGCAGAAACAGAGTTTGTTGTCGTTGTTGCACGGGACACTTTCATCGTATGCCATGTGCTGCAAATTGCATTCGTATCGAAGAATTTTTTTCTTGGATACCGAGCAGTTTGCAATTTGTTTTTGAACTGCTCTGATAAAAATCTGCAAGGTGATCGGTTTGTGTAACACCTAAGGGGTTGCTATGATGCTCTGAATTTTATGATGCTGCAGATGTTTTTTGTTGGTTTGCTGTGATGAAAATAAATCTTCTGAGCACTGAATGTTGCTGCGAAAATCCTCTCCTTCCTGTTGTTCCTTCTGATATACTTTCCCTTTTACATCTCATGGCATTGAATTGAGACAATCGTCTTGATCTGCCATTTGTTGGTGGTTGATGATGACTTGGAAAAAATTCCAGGCTGAAACCTAATTTCCTAAACTCTTAACGTCTTGTTGGTTATTTGTTGTTTAATGTCGTTGAATTGATGTGGCATTGATAGAAACCAGTGCCAATTGAATTTATAAACGAATAACCTCTGTTTATTATAGATGATAATCTATGCTTTTTCCAATGTTTATGTCCATTTTTTTCTGTTAGCTGTTGGTGCAGTTTGATATAGATTCTGCTAATAACAACTTGGTTTGATTTTACATAACCATTTTTTATAGCAGAAACAGAGTTTGTTGTCGTTGTTGCACGAGACACTTTCATCGTATGCCATGTGCTGCAAATTGCATTAGTATCGAAGAATTTTTTTCTTGCATACCGAACAGTTTGCAATTTGTTTTTGAACTGCTCTGATAAAAATCTGCAGGGTGATCGGTTTGTGTAACACCTAAGGGGTTGCTATGATGCTCTGAATTTTATGATGCTGCAGATGTTATTTGTTGGTTTGCTGTGATGAAAATAAATCTTATGAGCACTGAGTGTTACTGCGAAAATCCTCTCCTTCTTGCTGTTCCTTCATATATATTTTCCCTTTTACATCTCATGGCATTGAATTGAGACAATCGTCTTGATCTGCTATTTGTTGGTGGTTAATGATGACTTGGAATAAATTTCAGGCTGAAACCTAATTTCCTAAACTCTTAACGTCTTGCTGGTTATTTGTTGTTTAATGTCGTTTAATTGATGTGGCATTGATAGAAACCGGTGCCAATTGAATTTATAAACGAATAACCTCTGTTTATTATAGATGATAATCTATGCTTTTTCCAATGTTTATGTCCATTTTTTTCTGTTAGCTGTTGGTGCAATTTGATATGGATTCTGCTAATAACAACTTGGTTTGATTTTACATAACCATTTTTTATAGCAGAAACAGAGTTTGTTGTCGTTGTTGCACGAGACACTTTCATCGTATGCCATGTGCTGCAAATTGCATTCGTATCGAAGAATTTTTTTCTTGCATACCGAACAGTTTGCAATTTGTTTTTGAATTGCTCTGATAAAAATCTGCAGGGTGACCGGTTTGTGTAACACCTAAGGGGTTGCTATGATGCTCTGAATTTTATGATGCTGCAGATGTTATTTGTTGGTTTGCTGTGATGAAAATAAATCTTCTGAGCACTGAATGTTGCTACGGAAATCCTCTCCTTCCTGTTGTTCCTTCTGATATACTTTCCCTTTTACATCTCATGGCATTGAATTGAGACAATCGTCTTTATCTGCCATTTGTTGGTGGTTGATGATGACTTGGAATAAATTCCAGGCTGAAACCTAATTTCCTAAACTCTTAACGTCTTGCTGGTTATTTGTTGTTTAATGCCGTTGAATTGATGTGGCATTGATAGAAACAGGTGCCAATTGAATTTATAAACGAATAACCTCTGTTTATTATAGATGATAATCTATGCTTTTTCCAATGTTTATGTCTATTTTTTTCTGTTAGCTGTTTGTGCAGTTTGATATGGATTCTGCTAATAACAACTTGGTTTGATTTTACATAACCATTTTTTATAGCAGAAACAGAGTTTGTTGTCATTGTTGCACGGGACCCTTTCATCGTATGCCATGTGCTGCAAATTGCATTCGTATCGAAGAATTTTTTCCTTGCATACCGAACAGTTTGCAATTTGTTTTTGAACTGCTCTGATAAAAATCTACAGGCTGATCGGTTTGTGTAACACCTAAGGGGTTACAATGATGCTCTGAATATTATGATGCTGCAGATGTTATTTGTTGGTTTGCTGTGATGAAAATAAATCTTCTGAGCACTGAATGTTGCTGCGAAAATCCTCTCCTTCATGCTGTTCCTTCTGATATACTTTCCCTTTTATATCTCATGGCATTGAATTGAGACAATCGTCTTGATCTGCCATTTGTTGGTGGTTGATGATAACTTGGAATAAATTCCAGGATGAAACCTAATTTCCTAAACTCTTAACGTCTTGCTGGTTATTTGTTGTTTAATGCCGTTGAATTGATGTGGCATTGATAGAAACCGGTGCCAATTGAATTTATAAACGAATAACCTCTGTTTATTATAGATGATAATCTATGCCTTTTCCAATGTTTATGTCCATTTTTTTCTGTTAGCTGTTGGTGCAATTTGATATGGATTCTGCTAATAACAACTTGGTTTGATTTTACATAACCATTTTTTATAGCAGAAACAGAGTTTATTGTCGTTGTTGCACGGGACACTTTCATCGTATGCCATGTGCTGAAAATTGCATTCGTATCGAAGAATTTTTTTCTTGCATACCGAACAGTTTACAATTTGTTTTTGAACCACTCTAATAAAAATCTGCAGGGTGATCGGTTTGTGTAACACCTAAGGGGTTGCTATGATGCTCTGAATTTTATGATGTTGCATATGTTATTTGTTGGTTTGCTGTGATGAAAATAAATCTTCTGAGCACTGAATGTTGCTGCGAAAATCCTCTCCTTCCTGTTGTTCCTTCTGATACACTTTCCCTTTTACATCTCATGGCATTGAATTGAGACAATCGTTTTGATCTGCCATTTGTTGGTGGTTGATGATGACTTGGAATAAATTCCAGGCTGAAACCTAATTTCCTAAACTCTTAACGTCTTGCTGGTTATTTGTTGTTTAATGCCGTTGAATTGATGTGGCATTGATAGAAACCGGTGCTAATTGAATTTATAAACGAATAACCTTTGTTTATTATAGATGATAATCAATGCTTTTTCCAATGTTTATGTCCATTTTTTTCTGTTAGCTGTTGGTGCAGTTTGATATGGATTCTGCTAATAACAATTGGTTTGATTTTACATAACCATTTTTTATAGCAGAAACAGAGTTTGTCGTCGTTGTTGCACGGGACACTTTCATCGTATGCCATGTGCTGCAAATTGCATTCGTATCGAAGAGTTTTTTTCTTGCATACCGAACAGTTTGCAATTTGTTTTTGAACTGCTCTGATAAAAATCTGCAGGGTGACCGGTTTGTGTAACACCTAAGGGGTTGCTATGATGCTCTGAATTTTATGATGTTGCGGATGTTATTTGTTGGTTTGCTGTGATGAAAATAAATCTTCTGAGCACTAAATGTTGCTGCGGAGATCCTCTCCTTCCCGCTGTTCCTTCTGATATAATTTCCCCTTCACATCTCATGGCATTGAATTCAGACAATCGTCTTTATCTGCCATTTGTTGGTGGTTGATGATGACTTGGAATAAATTCCAGGCTGAACCCTAATTTCCTATACTCTTAACGTCTTGCTGGTTATTTGTTGTTTAATGTCGTTGAATTGATGTGGCATTGATAGAAACCGGTGCCAATTGAATTTATAAACGAATAACCTCTGTTTATTATAGATGATAATCTATGCTTTTTCCAATGTTTATGTCCATTTTTTTCTGTTAGCTGTTTGTGCAGTTTGATATGGATTCTGCTAATAACAACTTGGTTTGATTTTACATAACCATTTTTTATAGCAGAAACAGAGTTTGTTGTCGTTGTTGCACGGGACACTTTCATCGTATGCCATGTGCTGCAAATTGCATTCGTATCGAAGAATTTTTTTCTTGCATACCGAACAGATTGCAATTTGTTTTTGAACTGCTCTGATAAAAATCTGCAGGGTGATCGGTTTGTGTAACACCTAAGGGGTTACTATGATGCTCTGAATTTTATGATGCTGCAGATGTTATTTGTTGGTTTGCTGTGATGAAAATAAATATTCTGAGCACTGAATGTTGCTGCGAAAATCCTCTCCTTCCTGCTGTACCTTCTGATATACTTTCCCTTTAACATCTCATGGCATTGAATTGAGACAATCGTCTTGATCTGCCATTTGTTGGTGGTTGATGATGACTTGGAATAAATTCCAGGCTGAAACCTAATTTCCTAAACTCTTAACGTCTTGCTGGTTATTTGTTGTTTAATGCCGTTGAATTGATGTGGCATTGATAGAAATCGGTGCCAATTGAATTTATAAACGAATAACCTCTGTTTATTATAGATGATAATATATGCTTTTTCCAATGTTTATGTCCATTTTTTTCTGTTAGCTGTTGGTGCAGTTTGATATGGATTCTGCTAATAACAACTTGGTTTGATTTTACATAACCATTTTTTATAGCAGAAACAGAGTTTATTGTCGTTGTTGCACGGGACACTTTCATCGTATGCCATGTGCTGCAAATTGCATTCGTATCGAAGAATTTTTTTCTTGCATACCGAACAGTTTACAATTTGTTTTTGAACTACTCTGATAAAAATCTGCAGGGTGATCGGTTTGTGTAACACCTAAGGGGTTGCTATGATGCTCTGAATTTTATGATGCTGCATATGTTATTTGTTGGTTTGCTGTGATGAAAATAAATCTTCTGAGCACTGAATGTTGCTGCAAAAATCCTCTCCTTCCTGTTGTTCCTTCTGATATACTTTCCCTTTTACATCTCATGGCATTGAATTGAGACAATCGTCTTGATCTGCCATTTGTTGGTGGTTGATGATGACTTGGAATAAATTCTAGGCTGAAACCTAATTTCCTAAACTCTTAACGTCTTGCTGGTTATTTGTTGTTTAGTGTCGTTGAATTGATGTGGCATTGATAGAAACTGGTGCCAATTGAATTTATAAACGAATAACCTCTGTTTATTATAGATGATAATATATGCTTTTTCCAATGTTTATGTCCATTTTTTTCTGTTAGCTGTTGGTGCAGTTTGATATGGATTCTGCTAATAACAACTTGGTTTGATTTTACATAACCATTTTTTATAGCAGAAACAGAGTTTATTGTCGTTGTTGCACGGGACACTTTCATCGTATGCCATGTGCTGCAAATTGCATTCGTATCGAAGAATTTTTTTCTTGCATACCGAACAGTTTACAATTTGTTTTTGAACTACTCTGATAAAAATCTGCAGGGTGATCGGTTTGTGTAACACCTAAGGGGTTGCTATGATGCTCTGAATTTTATGATGCTGCATATGTTATTTGTTGGTTTGCTGTGATGAAAATAAATCTTCTGAGCACTGAATGTTGCTGCAAAAATCCTCTCCTTCCTGTTGTTCCTTCTGATATACTTTCCCTTTTACATCTCATGGCATTGAATTGAGACAATCGTCTTGATCTGCCATTTGTTGGTGGTTGATGATGACTTGGAATAAATTCTAGGCTGAAACCTAATTTCCTAAACTCTTAACGTCTTGCTGGTTATTTGTTGTTTAGTGTCGTTGAATTGATGTGGCATTGATAGAAACTGGTGCCAATTGAATTTATAAACGAATAACCTCTGTTTATTATAGATGATAATCTATGCTTTTTCCAATGTTTATGTCCATTTTTTTCTGTTAGCTGTTGGTGCAGTTTGCATAGCATAGCAGGGAAAAGGAAGCAGGGGAACTCTTTCGTAGCCATCGTATGCCCGCCATTGTTAGAACTTTGAAGCAGAGCCTCAAGCAAGTTAATATAAATGCAAACTGGTTCACAGTGTTAAGAATGAAAACGGTCTTGCTGATGTTATAAAGGAGTTTGTTTCCATTGTTTTTCTTATTTTAGATCATTGATATCCTTTGTCAAAAATAAATTATTTTGTATAACCATATTACAAATTTATAGTTGAAAATTTTTCATATCAAAATGTTTCATTATACATTTTCCATTTAGAATAAATGAGTTTTTTTACAATTGTATCTCAATATATTATTTCTACAATATCAAAATAAATTTACCCGTGCGGGAGCACGGGTGTTTTACTAGTTCAGTATTTAAAAGAAATTTTCAAAATATCCACATTTTAAATTTTTTTTAAACTATCTCATTTTAAAAATAATAATAATAAGTTAAAGTATTGGTGTCAGGTCAATTGGCGCTTGCACCTAAATTTTAAGAGGAGGCGCCAATTGAATTAGCGCCTGCACCTAGTGCTGTCAATCTAATTTACGCCTATGTATAGTGTTATAGTGCTAGCCTAACGCCAATATACTTGGCACCAGAGTGTGTGTGTGTGTGTGTTTTAGTATAAATAAAGGTGTATTTTAGCATTTCAATGCCACACTTCTTTTCATAATCTTTTTTTTATTATCAGTAACTCTATCATAATCGTTAAAAGAAACGTGCGTGTAATTTATTCTGCAACGAAGTCTCCAATGAAAATGCTCGAATAATAAAAACTAGGTGTTATATTATGCTTTTAATTTTTTTATTTTTATTTCACGAAAGTAATGGTTCTAATATGCATGTTATGTATATATCCTTATTAAGACATGTAGATAAAATATGAAGTTATAGTTAGGGGTCCGCTTGTTTGTCTTATTTGTATAGTTATTTGTGTAAAAATGCACACAAAGACACATCTACATTTTCTGGATGCGATGTTTTGCTCCAAACATAGGGTTGGTCCAGACTATCGTCCCTAGCACTCGTCAACCACAACCCGTTCACATTCTCGTACGCACAAAAGTAAGCTCTTAACATTAATTATATTTGATTACTTTACCGATTATTATCTCTAAATAATATATTTACTTTTTTGGTGAAGATGGTCGGCTCATTGTATAACTTACATTAGATGTCCTAGACAATGTATTACCCAGTATCGCAATCTCTTGGATCACCTTAGACAAGCAGATGTATTGCCACTAAGCGAATTAATTCATAATAATTTGTTTTTAATATCACCCATTTTATAATCTAATATATTTTTCCTCTTCAGTTCATTTGACGTCCATATATAAACTTGGATCATGAACATGAGATAAATGAACAAGATGCAGCCATTTGGACTGCATGCACACTGATCATCAGGTTCACCACTGTGGAGATGCACCATAATAATCATGTTAAATCGAAGTTCGACGTGCTTCAACACATCCTAGATCCCCCGACAGACCTTGGAGAATGGCATCTACGAAGAGTTAACTATTGGAATAATATAAGCAAGTGTGAGTAAGTGGGGAAATGGTCCCACATTGGATAGGAATGTGGTGACTTGAGGATTTATAAGTGAGAGAACCCATACACCTATCACCTTAAGGTTTTAGGTGGACAAGTGGTGTGTCTCTCACAAAGGTGTCTAGTCGTACACTATGTATCAATGCTCCCTAGTAGTAAACTCCCCCTAACAAATGATATCAGAGCCCTGGTTCGTAAAGAGACCGGCTTACTTCTATCGAAATTCCCAGGAAGTGGTGTTCCGTTGAAATCGTTGCCCATGAAGTGGTGTATCGAAATGCCTAATGAGTAATAGGTGTCAACGGCGGTACAAGTATAAAAAAGGGGGAACATTGTGGACTCACACTTGAGGGGGAGTATTGGAATAATATAAGCAAGTGTGAGTAAGTGGGAAAATAGTCTCACATTGGATATGAATGTGGTGACTTGAGGATTTATAAGTGAGAGAACCCATACACCTATCACCTTAAGGTTTTAGGTGGACAAGTGGTGTGTCTCTCACAAAGGTGTCTAGTCCTACACTATGTATCAATGCTCCCTAGTAGTAAACTCCCCCCAACATTAACGACCAATGGAATTTTAACCCTTGGCAAGGCTTCGCTAAATTTGAGGGTAAAAAATGGAAGCACCGACATGACCATGTCTTAAGTGACGATGTGATGCCAATTAAAGAAAAACCAACTCGTACTTATATGGCTTGGTACATATCGGTTGAATTTGAGTTTCTCGCCGAGGATATGTACCTATACGACCCACGCCAAGTCACTTAGCCACAAGAAGGTTTAACATCTAACCACCCACAAAATTACCAGACCAGTTACTCATAACCCTTTACCCAACAAATTTATTGGCCCACAAACAGACAAACCTATGACCTTAACATGCCAAACACCCAACCATAATACCAAGAGCATACCTCGTACCACTGCCAACAAGATGATCATTTTCAAGACACCCAACATCAATATGCGCCTAACACATCATCCTACCATAGTCGCCCTAGCCAAAACACTCAGCCATCATTACACCAACTGTTCCTTATACTATAGCCAAGAAGCCCAAACATCACAAGATCAAAACATGCAACAACCATATGGCGACCACTACACCACGACAACCATTTCAACCTTTCCCCAACAAATCATTCACACCAATGTCTCCCTTCAATAGTCCCGGCCGCATACCAATAACCCAAACACACCTCAACTACTCTGAAATGGGTCACAAATTCAATTATAGAGGTAGCGCGTCATTCCATACATAGGACTTCATGGAATTGACTGAACTGCTTAGAGAATCTGATAATAATGATGGTGATGGTGATGTTCATGGGTCCTCAAATCCTAAAAAACTTGGGGTGAATCAACAACGTGGGCTAAGGCCACGCGTTAGGATAGTTAGGGGATGTGGAACTGGTGGTTGGTTGGGTCATCCTGGTCAACGACATTAGCATTTTTTATTTTCGTATGTAAATGTAACCTAATATTAATATTAATATTTATGATACCGACTTTTATATAAAATGTCAATTATTATAAAATAATAAAATATAACACACACTGGTGCTAAGCCAATTGGCGTCAGCACTATAACATTACACATATGCGTCAATTGAATTGGTAGCACTAGGTGCAGACGTCAATCCAATTGGCGTCTCCTCTTAAAATTTGGTTTCAGACGCCAATTGGTATGTCACTAATGCTTTGACGAGTTTTTTTTAATGGAAATTGAGGTAGTTTGGAATATAATTTTAAATGTGGGTTATTTTTTGAAAAACTGAGTTATTTGGATAAATTTTTTAAAACCTGTTGATTGAAATAGTAAATGTTTTAAATATTGTATAATTTTAAAGAAAGAATCATTTAATATTATTAAATATATTTAATACATATTACAAAAAAGATGTAACATAGTAAAAAAATATTTGTATAAAAAAATAACTAGTTTATTTTAAAATTTTAAAAAAAATTTAAAAGAAAAAACCTCAAAAAAATTTTATATAAATATAGTAATCATTTTTAAATAGAGAGAAAAATTTGAACTTGTAATATGATATAAAAAATCTAATATTATAATGCACATCAGTTAAGTTAGAAGTAAAAAAATATAAATATTTATTAGTTTGTATATAAAAATAATAATTAATTTTAAATAGAGATAAAAAATTCAGAACTGCAACATGAGATAAAAAAATCTAATATTAATGCAATTTAGTTGGCTATAAGTAAAAAATTATAAATATTTATTAAGTTTAAATATAAAAAGTTTCAAATGAAATATACACATTTAACATCATTATTTAAAAATATTTTAAATTAATTTGTTTATATTGTGAGTAGATAATTATTATAATTGATTGTAGATTAATAAATATACGTATTTACATATATATATTAGTGATAAATAAAAATGGAGTATATAATTATAAATAAGCACATATTAATGCATTAAATATATAGATTTCATTTTAGAATTTTTGTATTAAAATTTTAAATTTATAAAAGTTTTTTATTAAAAATTTAATTTAATATATATTTTTATCGTTTTTTATTTATATATTAACCAATGTATAATCAAATAAATATTTATAAAAATTTAATCAAATTTGTTAGGTTCTTATTCACGTCTTGAGATTTCAGCAAAGTTAAATAATTTAGTTGAGGTTTTTATTGTTCAATGTAGTTCTTTTTAGAGTGAAGAATTAGGCCCTTCAATTGTGTGCAAAATAAACAATAAAGAAATGATAAATTAAATTTAAATTTCCATTAAAATATTATATTTTCATAATGAAACCACTAAACTTTAATTTAAATAAATATAACCCCCTCGTGCACATGTATAAGTAAAAAGAAAGAAAAAAGCTAAACCCAAATGCAAGAAACCTCTTTGTCTCAACTTGATGTATGGAAAGGTAAAACGAGGATGGAAAGAAGAAAAAAAAGGTAATGTAGAAAAACATGCCTTGGTGTCAGATATACCCACGTGAGCCCTTACTGCTACCCCACATCTCAAAGACAAAACAAAAACAAACTCCCAAAACTAAACCCTTTTCTTTATTACTCATATCTTTTCTCTTTTGCGTGAGAAAATAAATTAAAAACAAGAAGAAAAATTAATTAATAAAAAAAACAAGTACGTGTATATATAGATATAGATAAAACATGAAGTATACTAAAGATGCAAGATAGGGTGTGTGTGACTATGTAGTGTGTTAGAAAACGAGCAAGGACAAGTACTTTTGAAAGAGGTTTCTCAATCTCTCATTCAGGTTATAGTGGAAATTTTTGGATGTGTCAGACAATCCCACGTGAGGGTTTCTTCAATGTTCTCTTTTCTCAAAAATGCTTATTGTTTTAATAATTTATCTTCAGAGATAAAAAATAAATAAAAAAAACTGAATGAATGAATATATTATATACTACAAAAAAGTGAAAGTTTTGTGGCAATGTTTTATTCTGTTTGCGTGAGTGTTGATGGTTTGCGTGTGAAGATGATGAAAATTTCGAAAAGGAGTGGTGGGGGTTGAATTTGAAGAGAGGTGGTGTGGTCGGTTTGCATATCAATCCTGTCAGTCATTCAGAATGATAAATTGATGGATGGGGAAAGAGCAGTAGAGTAAGTAAACATGCCACCACTATCTACTGTTCTCTATATTTCACCCTATAAAAAACCATAAAATCAAAATAAAAATCATGTTTCAATATTTTAGTAAACCTAAGTATAACATGTTAAAACTTAGAACCATTTCAATGGTGTGGTGTGGCCCTAACCCTAAGATAAAATACGTATATGACATGATCCGGGAAATCGTGCAGTGTAGTATTTTGAGTATAGGGAAAAAGTTTATTTAATATGAGACACCAGCATCCATATGTTAGTTGTCTGCATCCTAAGATGCAATATATACAGCTGTTGTCTTGTTTCAAAATACTTGCGTATATATGTTGTTTGGAATGATAGTGGTGGGTGTAATTATGAACAGTAAAGTAACAAGTTTAAGGGATCTTCCGGATATTACGATTCTTGTACTCTAACTCTTGGCATCTTTGATACTCTCTAAATACCAATCATGACTTTGTTTCTATTATCATTAGAGAAGAAGAAGATGCTTTGGGGTGAGTGGAGGATAACGTAGTCTCAATTTTCTTCGATATTGCAATATATTATGACATGGTATAATACATACTCTATCACTTTTCAACAGGTGAAATTTTCTGTAAAAAATATATAAACTCTTGGATTTTTATTATAAGCTTCATTTATCACATATTAAAAATTTTAAGTATAATTACTGTTGTATGAAAAAAAAATTATGAACAATTTTAATTATATTGAAAAGACAAATTTAAATAATTGAGAGAAGATAATATAATAAATATTTAAAAGTATAATAAAAAATAATATTAATGATTTTTTTATATTGCAAAATAAATTATAATTTAGTGCAAAATTTTTCTACAAAGCGTCTTATAATAAAAAATAGAAAAAGTAAGACGGAGATAAAAAAAATGACATGTTTTAGCGCATATTAGAAATTCACAAACGCAAATAGTCAATATTTAGATTTTGATATTAACGTCTAATTTTTTTTTTATAAAGGGAGGGCGCAAGGCCCAAACAAAGAAATTAGACAATAAGCTTCAAAGAGAACCTAGAACTGTTATGTCGGATCAAACTTCGTAAAGTCGAAGGACACTCGTCCAACCAATGCACTCCAAATAAACTCGTAAGACCAATCTCCGCAAGGGAATCAACACTCTAATTAGCTTATCTGAAGACATGTTACATGCGGATTTCGTCAAACTTCGGAAAGAGACGGAAAATCTGTCTAATCAGGTTCAAACCTTGCCTGAGGTACCGAGAATCGCCGTTGAGCGCTTTTGCCACAGACTTGTTGTCGACTTGAACGATCACTTTCTTGAAATTATGATTGCATGCCATATCAAGCCCTAAGTACACACCCCAAAGTTCCGCGCAAACACTGCTACAATCACCAAAGAAACTATGGAATCCATCCAACCTATTTCCAAAGTTGTCGCGATTAACGTCTAATTTAATAATATTGATTTTTGATTTTTGTCAATTGAGTTAAAATTTGTGGAACACATAATATAGATTAAAATCATAAATGTAAGTTAATTAAAAGTTAAAATCATGTTAATTTGTGTCATTAGATCATATGTTATGAAAGTAAAAGATAAAAAAATTTGAATTGGAAAAAATATAATTCAAATTTTTGTAAAAAATTAGTGTACTATTTCTAAAAAATACTTTTATTTTTTTGCCAATATTTTTAATAATTTTTTTTTTCGAATATTATTTTTCAAGATGCCATACTTTCTAAAATAATTCTCACTTATAGCTCAACTAATAAGTTTTCTTTTTTAAAAAAGAGAAAAAATTATTAATTGGGCTTTTCGTACATGATATGAGTTTAGATGTATTTTTGGGACTTCTTCAATTCAAATGCTACATTTAAATTTGAGAATTTCTTATCTCACCTCATGGATTTCTTTTTTACCATGTGTTTTTTCACAAATGTCTCTAGATTCTGGAGATACATCTCCGAACGCCATATCTCCCATGACCCATTTTCATTTGATTTTATCCGAAAATGCATTTACGAAAATTTTTTGGAGATACATCTCCGAAGTTATTCAGAACATATTTTTTTATTACACATTGTGTATTTGTTCGCAGATGAATTACATATTTTTTATTACATATTGTTGAAGTCCCCCATGATACACCAGGGCCCTGTTTGAGTTTGGTTGATTTGCTCTATATCAGCCCACAATTTCTTCCTTTGATTTAAAGTATTAGAAGCATATATTGCAGTGATCCAACTCCTGAATTTACCCTCCTTGTTAAACATGCTGCAGTGGATCAGTTGATCAGTACAATGATGAAACTTCACATCCAACTTACTATCATTCCAAAGGATCTGAATTCTCCCATTGGCATGATGAGTATAGTTGTCTATATAGTTCCAATGGTTACCTAAAATCTTCCTGCTCTTCTCAGCTTTGTTGCTTTTCATACGAGTTTCTATGATGATAGCTATTTCAGGTTGGCACCTATGGAGACGGGAACTAATCTCCTTAGTCTTAGCTATCTTATTCAGTCCCCTCACATTCCAGGCAACAATCATTTTCCAGGGCTGTTTGTCATTGAAGGATCATCCCAAATCCTTAATGACTCAAACCCATTTCTACAATTCAAATTATCAGCTTTAGGAGTAGAACATATACTTTTACCTATATCTCTTGTCCTGGTATTCACCTCAGTCCAGCTATCATTAGGTTGTATCTCCATCTCCTTCTCCTTCTGTGCTTCTTCAGTCAAAGGTTTAGGCTCTTCCACAATTTGCTTTGCCTCTTCAATCTTAGGCCTATCAGCTTTAGGTTTCCATAGCTTCCTAGGTTCTAGCACCCTCCTCTTGTTGTTGCAATTATGTCCCATTTTTTAGCATTTCTCGCAAAAGGAAGGTTTCCATTCATACTCACATTTTTCTTAATTCTTTCACCTGAAATATCTTTGATTGTAATTTCCTCACAAAGTTTCTGTGGGACATCAATTTCCACCAGCAATCTAGCATATGAAACCCTTAGTTTATTTGCTGTGCATTCATCAGTGAACATTGGTTTCCCCAATACGCTTCAAATCTTTGAAATACATCTCTGGTAGTGCTACAAAGCTCCAAGATTTCATCATATAGTTCTTCACCGCATTCATGCTCAAGTTTGTCCCAATCACATACATGATTAGAGAAAACTCCCAGAATCTAATCTTCGATTCAACATCTTCATCTACTATCTCTACTTCAAATCAATCGCCACAAATTCAATCGCCACTCCATTGGATTTGACTCGATTACCTCTAATCACATCAACCCATAGCTTTGGCTGAGTCACCTCTTCACCATTCGGTATCTGCTTCGATTCCTTTTCCTCACTTGTGCCATTAAGTTTTACCTCTTCGTCTTCCTCCTCCAAGAAAGGTTCTTGGATCACTTCATTTTCTATCTTCTCTTGCGCATTGAGATCATCAGTGATTGAATTTTCCTCTTCCTCCTGTGAGTTTGTGTCTGGTAAGGGTTTCTCTACCCTCGCCGGAGGCGTCATCACCTTTTTCTTCCGGCCTCTTCCCATCGCAAACCCTAAAAATAGAGTCTCATCAACAACTCTATTTTAAGGATTCAGGTAGTAAATCACTCCAAGCTGCCTTCTCCGGTCAGATTGGCACTGTGATCCAACCCTAGCCGCCTTCAGAAACCGTCTAATATCTTCGCCGGAAATTGCCAATGCAGAGCAAAAAATCGTATCCCTAAAATTCCTTTTCATCTATTCCATTTTTATTGTTTTTAAACATTTTAAATGAAATTCCCACTTTGATTTTTCAAAACCAATTGGATTTCAAGCTTTCATGTGATTAAACATGATTTTTCAAAACATTTTTCAAAGTGTACAACTTGTTTTTTAATATATTTGATGTTTCATATCATTTTTTATTTAATTTCGTTTGAAAATTATATCTTTTAAATTCAAAGTTAGGGTTTTCTCTAAATTTTGATCTTTAATAACACTTTGGGCCTCTAATAGAGTGTAAGACCCATCCCCTTTGTAAATACAAAATAATTTGGGCCTCAGTCATTGTGTAAGTCCCGACACGTTTTCAGAAATCTCGGCGCGATCGCCAATTCAAAACAAAATCATCTGGACCTACCCTTGTGTTGTAAGTCCCATTTCTTTTCTTTTTCAAACACTTTGGGCCTCTAATAGAGTTTAAGACCCATCCCCTTTGTAAATACAAAATAATTTGGGCCTTAGTCATTGTGTAAGTCCCGACACGTTTTCAGAAATCTTGGCGCGATCGCCATTTCAAAACAAAATCATCTGGACCTACCCTTGTGTTGTAAGTCCCATCTATTTTCTTTTTCAAACACTTTGGGCCTCTAATAGAGTGTAAGACCCAACCTCTTTGTAAATACAATAATTTTTGGGCCTCAGCCATTGTATAAGTCCTAGTACAATTTTCAAAATAACGGTGCGATCGTTGTTTTTCATCTGGGCCTCTCTTTGAGTTGTAAGACCCAACCCTCTTTTTTGTAAATAAACAATTCTTTGGGCCTCTCCTTAAGTGTAAGCCCCAATCTTTTCAAAAGAACTTCCCTTTTGATTTAGGTTCAAATTCATAGTTGTTATCAAAACTTTCTTTAATTTCTTGAACAACTAACCA
The DNA here is from genome assembly GCA_022829125.1 of Lathyrus tuberosus. Lineage (NCBI taxonomy): Eukaryota > Viridiplantae > Streptophyta > Magnoliopsida > Fabales > Fabaceae > Lathyrus > Lathyrus tuberosus. The sequence continues at coordinate 452,822 of JALAZF010000762.1, forward strand.
TACAGCTGTTACAATGGAAGCTTGCTCACCTGTAAGTTTTAAACAACTTTCTCTTACATACTTGCACATATATATATTTGTTTGTGTTGGAAGCTTGCTCACCTGTAAGTCCTCCTACCCTCTTTTACATACAATATATATTTCATATGTATATATATGCCTGTATATTATCTGCTTAGAGTTTTCCCAGACAATTAGGTCTAGGATTAGATAAAGCAAGTGGTCACTCTTTTAACACAGTCAAAACTAGTTCCCTCATAGGAATTCCAGATACAGTCTTGCCTCCTCTTGGGCTTATACAATATGGAACAAAGAGAAAGGCATTATTCCCGGTGAAACTTTTCTCAGACTGTCACTATTAGAAAATTGTCAATGAAATTCATTTCCCCAGAGAGGATTAATTCCCGGTGAAACCTCTCCTGAATTTCTTCAAACCCTAGAACTGTTCTCTAAAGCATTAATTCCCGGTGAAACCTTTCTTGAACTTTCCTTAGCTTTGGACCCACAGGCTTCCTAAAAGCATTCCAGCCTCCTCTTGGGCTTTGTACAAGGACCCTCAAGCTTCTTAGAAGTTTTCATGCCTTTTCTTGGGCTTGGTACAAGGACCCGAGACCTCTTACAGGTATAGGACAGAACTTAGTCATCCTTCGTTAGAGCAGTCATTCCAAAGAGTCAAGAACTCATACCAATTTAGGGTTGATTCTCATCCCTTAAAGCATTAGCCTCCTCTTGGGCATCATGCAAAGACAAACCTTCCATACCAATAGACTTGGACAGTCTAATATCCTTTTGGATCTTAAGGAATCTGCAAGCTCCCTACAAACACAGGAGAAACCCTGGTCATTTAATCAATCTCCAGCAGAGTTTAAAACCTCCATAGGTTCTAAAACTCAGTCTTTCATCCTAAAATTCTCCAGCTAAGGGTCAGGTTATCATCAATACTAGCCTATCAGAACCTCAAGGCATCGGATACCTCAACTCTTCTGTAATCCTCAGCAAGAGTTGATTCCCCATTTTGGACCTGCCTCTGGATCTCAATAATCCTCAGCAGAAGCTAGCCTCCTCTTAGGCTTTGTATAAGAAATTCCTCAGTCAGCCTCCTCTTAGGCTTTGTATAATGATCCTTTCTTCTTCCTCATGACCTTTTAGCACTCTCTTGTTGAGTCAACCTTTTTCAGTCTCAATCTTGGGCTTTGTACAAGACAAATAAAAGCACTCTCTTGTTGAGTCAATCTTCTTTCTTAAACACTCTCTTGTTGAGTCAACCTTTTTCAGCCTCAATCTTGGGCTTTGTACAAGACAAATAAAAGCACTCTCTTGTTGAGTCAATCTTCTTTCTTAAACACTCTCTTGTTGAGTCAACCCTTTTCAGCCTCCTCTTAGGCTTTGTATAACGATTTTTCCTCAGTAGAGTTAACCTCAAAAGCACTCTCTTGTTGAGTCAGTCTCCTTTCAGCCTCAATCTTGGGCTTTGTACAAGACAAATAAAAATATTCTCTTGTTGAGTCAGTTCTTTTTCAGCCTCAATCTTGGGCTATGTACAAGACACCTGGAATATCCTCAGCTGAGTCATTCCCTTTTAGCCTCAATCTTGGGCTTTGAACAAGACACATATAAACTTTCTCTAGTAAAGTCAAATCTTTCTAAAATCTTCTCTTAAGTTCTGTTTAAGTATCTCTCCAGTGGAATCAATTCCTCCCAGCCTTCTTTTAGGCTATGTGAATTAATCTCCCTAAGCAGAGTCAATCTCTTTTTTAGCCTCAATCTTGGGCTTTGTACAAGACACCCCAAATATATCCCCAATGGAGTCAATAAGTTCTTTTAGCCTCAATCTTGGGCTTTGTACAAGACAGACAAAATATTTCCCCGGAAAAGTCAACTTTCAGCCTCCTCTTAGGCTTTATATAATGATATTCCCCAAAAGAATCAATCTCATTTTAGCCTCAATCTTGGGCTTTGTACAAGACAGATAAACACTCTCTAGTTGAGTCAGCCTTTTCCAGCCTCCTCTTAGGCTTTGTATAAGGACCTCCCCAGTGGAGTCAATCAATCTCTTAGCTTCAACCTTGGGCTTCAATCAAAGCACATACAATAAATCAAAATCCCCTCAGGGGAAATCAAAAACCTCTCTAAAGGAGGACATTTCTCTGTATATCACACATCAAAACAGAAAATCAAACAAACCCTAATCCCAGATAACTGCTGTAAGTGGCACACTTGTTGATTCAAATATCCAAGCTGTGGCCCATCTCTTATCCTGGTAAATCTCCATCTTTCATCTAATTGTTGTAAGCGGCAAGCCTCTGGCTTACAAACATCCATGCCACTGTCCCTCTCTTAGCATGAAAGATTCCTAAGGAAAAATGGCATTGCTCAACACTGAGTTAAAGTTTTCTCCTTCAGGATAACACCCCTATAAAGGAAATTATGGTATTACTGGATTCTCACATCCCAGTTAAAGTAATTCTCCTTTATAATCAGTCACCCAATAGTTGTGATAAACATATGAGATATCTCCCTTTAGAGATGACAATTTCTCTCTCAGTCAAACCTTTTAGCTTTAATCTTGGGCTTTGAACAAGACACAAATACTCCATTCAGCTTCAATCTTGGGCTTTGAACAAGACACCGAATATATTTTCCTCCCATAGAATAGGAGGAACTACGATTGCTCTGATTTCCCTGTTTTCTTTAAACGGGAATACGTAGGCATAAGATTGCGAAATCTTAGCGAGCACACCAATCCAAAACTTTAGGTCCAGTACCTTCGCACACCAATCAAACTTTAGGTCCAACATCTTACCAAAATCATCGAGAAACACCCGAAATCAACAAAAACTCTCTCTCAAACCCTCCCAAAGGAGAAACTTTTCCAATCAACAGACAAACACCACTATATAGAAAACAGTATAATTGCTAATAACCTGTGGATAACCACGTATAGGATGTGTAATTGACAACTCCCCATTGTATAACCTGACCCCGAACTCCCCAATCTCTTAAGCATTTGTTAAAGAAAACATTTGCGTGCAAGGTTAGTTTGAGATAGCTTCCCTTTCCTTTCCAGCTTCATAGGATAAATAAGAAATGAGAAAGTAGCACCCCACTACTACCATTGCGGTGAGGAGAAACCCATGGCGATAAGGTGGTCGCGTCACCGACAAAAATCGCACGCTACAGAAAAATGGCGACTCTACTGGGGATGGCATTTTATCTGTCTAGGACTATGATTAAAATTCCTAAGAGGTCTAGGTTGTTAGCAATCATACTATACTATACTATATATATATACTGCTTTTCCTACTTGATATCCGTGTTTATTTTTCTGTCAATGGGAATGCGATTGATACGCATCTGGAAAGTTTGAGAGAAACCTAAGATAAGAGATGGCATAGATGGGGAAACTTGCAGGGAGTGAATCCCGAACAAGCGAACCTGGTAGACCATCAAATCAGGCGAGGGCCCGTGTGGATACTATGTTGAATGACCGATCGTCGTGAAAATAGACGTTATCCCAGTGCGACACCTGTGAACCTGAGGATTTAGTAGGCATTAACCTTATGACCACTTGATAGTGCGGTGACTATCGGAAATAATTGATACGTGATACTACACTCAAATGAGGTTATCTTAGGATGCTACAGCTCGCTCGGGTGAACCAGCTTGCTGTTGTTATCCCTAGGGGGGTCAATGATTTTGGGAACCTTAGGATCCGTTCTACAGGTGCAAAAATTGACCAGAATACAACCTTTGGGGATGGGTAGAGCCAAGACTCCATGCTCGTGACGTTGAACCCTTGAACCCATGTTTTTTCAATGTTTTTGTGTGCTGCATTCATGTTTTCATTTAAAAAATTCTTAAACAAAGAAAAATTTCTTCTCTTTCCTCCTTTCTTTTTTTTCAATTTAAACTAAAACAATAATTGCAAATATCAGAGAGAAAGACTGCGTTATGGATTTCGGTAGAAGAAAGACGCACAAGTACACTTTCAAGGCTCCAAAACTAGAGGATTTAAGGGGGTTGACAAGGATGATCACCAACCCTGATGCTTTCAGAGCTAAGCACGGAGGGCTATTGTCTCTGTTAAGGGTCCATGTAGTTGAAGGAATCTTGTCTACGGTAATTCAGTTCTACGATCCAGTTTATCACTGCTTCACATTCCCGAATTATCAGCTAGCACCAACGTTAGAAGAGTACTCTCATCTGATTGATCTACCCATTGTAACACCCATTTTTCTACGCAACAAACATCTCAAATAAAACGACAAATAATCAGAGTAAAGTCCCAAAAAGGGCATCACATATCGTCACAAAACATCATAATAACCACCTGTCCCGTACCACGGGTTTTTCCATCACAATATAGTTAAACACCACGCAGCGGAAATCAAAATCTAAAGAACACTTTTATAGTTCAAAACTTCTCAAAGAAAACTCATGAAAAACATCATGTCCACAAAACAAAAGAACGTAATCGTTCGACTCAAACGTCCCGACCCGATGTTACATATTAGTGCAAGACCCTCTAATCGACGGAGAAATCAAATACTTCAAAACTAAATCTTCATGCGCCAAGAAAGCTAAGCCTGATCACCTGCACGTTACCCACGTGGAGGCAACATTCAAACAGGCAGGGTGAATAATCACGAAATCAATACATAAGATATAAGTAAAAGATAAAGTACGAGCACAACATCATCAAGTCATTCATACGTCAAGAATACATCAAAATCACATCAATATAATGCAATGCCACACAATATGCAATGCAACATCATAGACTCAAGCATGTGGTACCAACTCGTCATAATCAATGGACACTGGACCATCCCCCTCCAAAGATCCCCACCAATAGGATCGATTCTACACAAGAACCAGAGCACGTCATAAAACACTCCAATCCATATAATGGGATTGAAGCCTCCAAATGGACCGAAGTCCCAACTATGCCATGAATGCATTATGCAAATCGTCATAATAAACATCGTCATAAAATTGTCATAATTGCATCATCATTCATGAATTTTCAAACAAACATCATTATATATCACCAATACGCACACATCAAAGCTCGTCGTCATTAGACTTCACAATTCGTCATATTAGGTTCATCACATAAAATCCCCGATTTTTATCCCGTTCATCATTATTACTAAATTACTAATGTCTTATTACCTCATCATAGCCCTACGTCTCAAAGAAACCACGTCACAAGTGAAATCGGGACAGAAATCGCAAAAACAGGAAAATCTGCCCACCTCACTGCCCATACGCGTAAGGACCACCCTGTTACGCGTATGGCTCAATTTTCACGCCACCCCTTACGCGTACCATACGTGTATCAATAGAGAGGGTTTTCCTTTCAATCCTCCTTCAGATTCCCCCTTACGCGTAATGGCTAGCCCATACGCGTAAGGCATTCTTCCCCAAAACCCATACGCGTATTGCCCCCTATTACGCGTATCCCCCTTTTTCTCAGCTTCTCATTACGCGTATTGCCTCCTCTTACGCGTATTACCCACAATCCCATACGTGTATGCTACGCCTACCAGCAGAGGGCCGTGCCAGCCCTTGGGGACGGGTGCGTACGCTACGCGTAATACCCTGGGAGTGTCCCCCATTACGTGTAATACTCCCCTCGTTACGCGTATCACCAGAAGCTACCCCAAAACTCAGATCTCGCATCTGAACGCAAACCTCCTCATTCCAGCACCTTTGATCCACCAAAATCTGCCTCAAACCAGCTTCGATTCATCACAGATCTATGTTATTCATCCTACTTCATTGTCTATATCAATTTCTTCGTAATTATTAAGTCATAACCAGTTATTATCAGTTTCGATTTTCAGATCTGGTTTACCCACATGTTCATCACAACAGCATCAACATCATGCATACAGATTCAACATCGATTATAGCAACATATATCAGATTTGCAACAGAGTTCATACACATACAAAGCTACGAGAAATCGTCACAGATTCGTCATAGATTTTAGCATAAATTCATCAGAAAACGCAAACACGCAATTACCTTTACCTTAAACCCATATCAAACACATTAACCCGGATTACCCCCATACCTCGAATTTCCAGCAGAGATTCTTCGTTTCCGGGGTTCTACGGTTGATTCCTCGTTCTAGCCTCCTTTCCTCAGCTCTCAAATCACTTCTTAGGGTTGCACAAAACTAATTCTCATAATCCCTATTTTTCTTTTGTTAAACCTATGTTTTGGGCCTTAATTACGATTTACCGTATTATCCTCCATTAATCCCCTCAACATTACCGTCTTACCCTTAATGGCTATCGAATTGTTTTAATTAACAATAATAATAATAATCTAAATAATATTCTAATTACTCAAATTATTCTAATATTATTATTAATAAAATAATCTAATTAATTACTACTTCTAAGAGGTCTCAATGTTCCCTTAACCCAAGGCTACCCCACAGCACCACATAAAGTCATCAACGTCACAAAATTATCGAAAAGCACCAAAACACCTAATAATCATAATAATTCAATTAAATAAATAGTATAATTATTTGGGGTGTTACACCCATCACCCATCAAACTCCCTTTTCTGGGCTGGAAGAAATTCCAAAGGATCAGGTCATCGTAAGAGCCATTTGTTTGGACGAGTCAGAAGTTAGGACTCACATGACCACCAAGGGAGGAATCCAAGGTTTACCAGCCAAGTTTTTGGTGGAGAAAGCTCTATACTTTGCCAGTATAGGAAATGATACTACTTTCGAGGACATCTTTGTCCTACTCACATACAGGTTGTTCCTTTTTCCCAAAATAGACAACTTCGTTGATACCAATGCTGTTAAGATATTTTTGATTGGAAACCCCGTACCAACCTTGCTCGCAGATGCTTATCATTCTGTGTACTTAAGGAATATGTACAGCAGAGGAATGATCACATACTGTGTACCCTTGCTTTACAAATGGTTCGTTTCCCATTTGCCCAAGTCTGCTGCTTTTTGGGATCACAAGAGTACTCTGCGTTGGTCACAAAGGATCATGTCCCTTACCAACTCTGACATAGATTGGTATGATAGGATTTATGAGGGAATAGAGATCATCGACATTTATGGAAATTTCCCTAATGTACCCCTCATAGGAACTAAAGGAGGAATCAACTATCATCCAATTTTAGTTCGCCGTCAACTCGGATACCTGATGAGGCATATCCCGCATAATGCTCATCTGGAAGGTCTTTTCTTCAAGGAAGGGGAAAATGACAGGGCACTAAAGAAGGAAATAGTGCACGCCTGGCAACATGTTCATAAGAAAGGAAGATAGTCTCTAGGAAGACCAGACTGTACCTTCATGGAACCTTATCTCCACTGGGTACAAACTAGAGCTCTCAAGCTGAGGATACCTTACCCTCGCCAATAAGGTTTTCCGTTAAAGGAATCTGTCCTTTATTTCATGTCTGACACTGAAAAACTCCAGGTCGCCCTCAACAAAGTTCAACGGGAGAAAAGCTCTTGGAAAAACAAGTACCGTATCCTCAATGTGGAGTGTACCAAAATTCAGGAACTGTTAAAGGAAAAGGATGCTCTGATTAAGATACTAGAGCAACATGTTGTGGAGAATCAAGAAGACCGAAGAAATTTGCTCGCTCTTTTCACTTGGCAAAGGACTGACAACCCGACAACGGCTAAAGAGCCTCGGTCAAAGAAAAGGAAAATACTGGAACCAACATCTGAGCTCTCTTCAGAGAGGACTCAGGATCCATAAGCTTAGATGTTTCCTTTTACAACACTTTGTAAAATACTGTACTTTTCCATTTCCACAATCTTTCAAATTCAATAAAACAGGGTCTCCATCCTTTAATGTATGATATTTGCAATCTACTTGTTGAAGTTTCTTTTTGATTAAAGCAAAAAACAAAAAAATATATCATTACATTCATCATTCTCACATAACGCGTTCTTCTTATCTTCAAATCTCACGTATACGTCGCAATTCTAGAGTCAAACCGTCTCACTCATACAATACTCGGGCCAATCGACAAAAGAAAATGGACGATCTCGAGGAAGAGAACAGAGAGCTGAGAGAAGAAGTCGACGCTCTAAAGGAAAGTTTGGAAAAACTTCACAATGACATGCAATCCCTGGTAGCAGCTCAGAGGCAACAACAAAGGACTGTGATCTCAGAGAACACATCTACGCTCGTATTGGAGACATATGATCCTCGGTACAACATGCCTAAAGGTCGCCCCTGGGGCATGCCTATCAACTTTGTCCCTGAAGGATACATCCCGCCAGTCACGGAAGACCCAGAAACTGCAGCAGGAACTGCTGGGCCTGAAGGTTACACTACTACGTAAAACCCATTTAACAACGGTTAAGAATGACATATAATGACGCGGGCGAAGGCGTTGTTATGTAGATTGTCGTTGTAAGTTCGTTGTTTCTACAACGGTCTGGAAACCGTTGTTGAAAGGCAGGACGCACGCCATATATCACAACGGTGATGATAATAAATCGTTGCGATACATACACTTAGGTTCTGGGTTCGAAACCCATCAGCAGCGAAATTATATAAAACATAAATTACTTATGATATCGGTTACAACAGATAATCATTGTTGTAAGTACCTTAAGTTTATTATATTAAATGTAGATTGCTTGTTTTCCAAACACTTCACTAAATAAATATACATGGATTCAATTTGATGAAGATGTCTATAATCTGCAAATTAAATTGTTCTTGAAAACCAACTTAAACAAACCAATGTTGTTTTCTGATTGCATTCGTCTCATCGTGCATTTCACGCTCTTTTACATATATTGTGGTTTATTGATCTGACTCCTTCGATATATCGCTATCTTCTATTATAGTTAAATTTCCATAAGATCAACAAGACATTGGATAATTTGCCTCATCTTTGATTTAACTATAATGGAAGATGGCGATGCATCTAAGGAGCCAGATCATTATACCATAATCTATATATAAAAGAACGTGAGATAAATGATGAGAGGCATGCAATCAGAAAACAACATTGGTTTGTTTAAGTTGGTTTTTAAATACAACTTAATTTGCAGATTATAAGTATCTATGTCAAATTAACTGAATGTATTTTAAGTGAGGGTTAGTGAAACAAACAATCTACATAGAATATAATAAACTCAAACAACATTCTATACCAGATCCAGATATTATAAACTCATATAATACGCTTGCTACCACCAGCAAACTTTAAGTGAGGGTTAGTGAAACAAACAATGTAAATAGAATATAATAAACTCAAACAACATTCTATACCAGATCCAGAAATTATAAACTGATATAATACGCTTGCTTCCACCAGCATCATCACCCTGTATCATCCCTTTAACCTGAAAGCACTACTACAAAACGTTAAAACAACAACGCCAGACTTACAACGCATCCTTTTATGCCGTTGTAATAGGTTAAAAATTTCGCGCCCATTTAAAAGCTGAGTCATTTAATGACGGTTGAATGAAACCACCGTAGTAATAAATAAAATGTATCAAGCTTCGATTCCCTGCAACTACATTTTTTCCATTTTTTAAAGTACATTTAGCGTGTGTCAATTAAGTCCATTATTTATAAAATAAATTGTAAATTATTTTACAACGGTTAAGATGAGCAACCGTAGTAATAAATGAAATGTATCACGCTTCGATTCCCTGCAACTACATTTTTTCCATTTTTTAGAGTACATTTAGCGTGTGTCAATTAAGTCCATTATTTATAAAATAAATTGTAAATTATTTTACAACGGTTAAGATGAGCAACCGTAGTAATAAATGAAATGTAACAAGCTTCGATTCCCTGCAACTACATTTTTTCCATTTTGTAGAGTACATTTCACTTAAGATTCCACTACGGTTTGTTTCTCCACCGAGATTAAAAGGTTTACTGATAAATTAAAACAAAACTTATTATGTATTTCTTTCTTAAGACGCCCTAATCAAACAAGTGAGCCAGCGACGCCATAACCTTTACACTCTTCAACATCTTCATTCCTTTTTTCTTGGTTTATGCTCAAATATTGACCGTCTTCATTCATTTGCTTCTTCAGCTTCGAAGTAAGGTACTCTTCAACATCTTCATTCCTTTTTTCTTGGTTTATGCTCAAATATTGACCGTCTTCATCATTCATTTGCTTCTTCAGCTTCAAAGTAAGGTTCTCTTCAACATCTTCATTCCTTCTTTCTTTGTTCATATTGTATATGCTCAAGTCAGAATGAGATGTTTCATATGCTTTACGTTTAGTATTAGAGTACATCTTCATTGATTTTTTCTTTGTTCATATATATGCATATGCCTAAGTTTTTGGATTATATTTTGGTGTGCCAATCACATTATTATACATGTATAAATTTCAGAAGTTGTAATGGATCGTAGTTGGATGAAAGCCAATAGATTAGATCCGGTTTATGAGAACAGAGTTTGTGAATTCCTTGAATACGCTGATAAACATCTTCCCAGCAATGATGGTATCTTTTATTGTCCTTGTGTTGTTTGCACTAATATAAAAAAGGTACAAAGAAATAAATACACAATCACCTTTGTTGTGATGGTATATGTCAAAATTATATAATATGGGCGTGGCATGGTGAGGTGGATAATAAGGAAAGTCGGGCGTCACAAAGTCAAAGAGTGGAGGAAGATGAATATATGGAAGATCACCTAGAGGATATGTTCCGTGATATTGGGGAATCTTCTTTTATGAATGCTCATATTTATGATAATTTATGTAGTGATAAAGACACCCCATTATATAAGGGATGCACAGAGTTCACACGATTGTCGGCGGTGTTAAAGTTGTTTAATCTGAAGGCAAAAAATGGATGGTCGGATAAAAGTTTCATGGAATTACTTGAATTGCTACAGTAAATGTTACCATAAGATAACAAATTGCCGGATCATTGCTATGAGGCCAAGAAGATATTGTGTCCACTGGGTCTGGAGTATATCAAGATACATGCTTGCCCTAATGATTGCATATTATTCCATAAAGAGTATGAAGACTTGTTTTAATGTCCGAAATGTGGTGTGTCGCGTTACAAGCAGAAGGCTAGCAATGGTGATGACAATGATCACTATGACAATGTTAGTAGGAAGCATCCTCCTGCTAAAGTGTTATGGTACTTGCCAATACTTTCACGATTAAAGAGACTTTTTGCTAATTCGAATGACGCAAAGAATATTAGATGGCATGCAGATGAAAGGATTCGTGATGGAAACATTCACCATGTAGCTGATTCTTTGCAATGGAAGAAAATTGATTCGTTGTTTCCGGATTTTGGAGTTGAGCCAAGAAATCTTAGGCTTGGGCTTGCCACCGATGGAATGAACCCCTTTGGTAATATGAGCACTAATCATACTTCGTGGCCTATTCTTCTCACTATTTACAACCTATCTCCTTGGTTGTGCATGAAGCGCAAGTATATACTGTTAAGTATGATGATTTCTGGACCACGACAACCTGGTAACGACATAGATGTTTATCTTAGTCCATTAATTGATGATTTACGACTCTTGTGGGATGAAGGCGTTGAAGTTGATGATGCATATTCTGGGGAAAAGTTTAATATGCGTGCAATGTTATTTTGCACAATTAACGACTTTCCGGCTTACGGTAACTTGGAGGGATACAGTGTCAAAGGACATAAAGCGTGTCCTATATGTGAAGATGATACTTGTTATCACCAACTTGAGTTTGGAAAAAAGACCGTTTACCTTGGGCATCAAAAATTTCTAAAACCGGGTCATCCTTATCGTAGATTGCGAAAGGCTTTTAATGGAGAGCAAGAGTTTGGTGAGGCTCCTAAACCTTTAATCGGTGATGAAGTTTATCAACGGTAGGAATACATTAATGTTGTCCTTGGGAAGAGAGAAAAAGAAAAAGGTGGGAAGAGAGAAGAAGAAAAAGGTGGGAAGAGAGGAAAAGAAAAAGGGGCAGTTGCGAAAAATATATGGAAAAAGAGGTTCATCTTCTTTGATCTTCCATATTGGTCAAGTCTTGATGTTAGACATTGTCTTGATGTGATGCACGTGGAGAAAAATGTGTGTGATAGTTTGATTGACACACTTCTAAACATTCCGGGCAAGACTAAAGATAGTAAGACTTCCCGTCTTGATATGGAGAAGATGGGTATACGAAAACAGTTGGCTCCAATAGAGAAAGGAAAAAGAACTTATCTGCCTCCAGCATGTCACACTCTATCTAAAAAGGAAAAGAAGATGTTCTGCGAGTGTTTGCAAGGTATTAAAGTTCCGCAAGGTTACTCATCAAACATCAAGAAACTTGTATCAATGAAAGATCTCAAGTTAATTGGTTTAAAATCTCATGATTGTCATGTATTGATGCAACAACTTCTACCAGTGGCTATCCGTGGGATCCTTCCAAAAAATGTGAGAGTAACTATAACGAGACTGTGTTTATTCTTCAATGCCATATGTAATAAAGTTCTTGATTTCAAAAAATTGGATGAATTAGAAGATGAGGCTGCCATAATCTTGTGTCAATTGGAGATGTATTTTCCGCCATCATTTTTTGACATTATGGTTCACTTACTTGTTCATCTCGTAAGAGAAATCAGAATTTGTGGTCCAGTTTATTTAAGGTGGATGTATCCAATAGAGCGATATATGAAGATCTTTAAAGGATATATGAAGAATCATCACCGACCGGAAGCTTCGATTGTTGAAAGGTACATCACAGAAGAAGCTGTTGAGTTTTGTACAAACTATTTGTCGGATGCAGATTCTATAGGAATTCCAAAGTCTCGTCATGCTGACACAGACGGAAGAGGTATTCAAGGTCTAAATGTTAGGTCAATGGCTCGGGATGTAGTTATTCAATCACATTTCTATATTTTGAATAATATAGATGAGGTTCAACCTTTCATAGATACTCACAAAAGACTTATGAAGAAAAAATATCTCCGAATGAATGACAAGTTGTTGTTGATAGAGCATAACAATAGATTCATGGATTGGTTTAATAAAAGTGTATTTAATGATCCTAGTGCATCCGAGATACTTAGATGGTTGTCGTATGAGCCAAAATTTTGTGTCATTACCTGGAGTGCATACGACATTGGTCATTATACCTTTTATACAAAATCAAAATATGATCGTAGTACAATGCAAAATAGTGGGGTTATGGTTGAAGCCGAATTGATGTATTTCTCTAGTTCGAAAGATAAGAATCCGGTATTGGAAACTATCGCGTTTTATGGTGTCATTGATGAGATTTGGGAGATTGATTATGTTATTTTCAAAGTGGCTTTATTTAAATGCAAGTGGGTTCCCAATAATAGTAATGGTGTAGACATTGATGACTTAGGATTCACCCGGGTCGACCTTGGCAAGACATCTTTTAATACAGAACCATTCATCATGGCTTCTCAAGCAAAACAAGTTTTCTATGTTTCCGATCCATCGGACAAATCGGGGAAATGGTCAATCGTTCTCCAAGGAAAATACATTCCTCTTAGTGATGAAAGTCTTGATATTCCGTCCACACCTTCTTACACAACACAAGTTCCTACCTCATATGATGAAGTTGATGGAGATGTCGTACATGCTATACGACTCAATCATGAAGAAGGCATATGGGAAAATTAACAAGTACATAATTTATTATTTATTCATAATATATTAATTGTATGTTATAGTTTAGAAGTATTTTTACTAACAAGTATAATTATTTGAAATCATAGGTATTTTGAGTCCAGACACCAGGCCAGGAGACAAGACACCAAGAGACAAGATACCAATACACCAAGTTACAATTATGTGAAGTTATGTAATGTGTGTAAACTGTAATATGGTATATGTGATATTTTATTTATGTAGGTTGTTTGTTCTGATAAACTGTAATCTGGTATATGTGATATTATAAATATGACACGATTAATATTATTATGAAAACTGTATCACAAAATGTGAATTGTATTTTTCTGCTGTGCTGAGATATGGAGAACAATAATACAGGTAAAAAAATGGGATTAATTATAAAAGCAGGATGATATTTGTTAATTTTGCTGAAACTTTAGCGACGGTTATATTTCCTAACCGTTATAATATCTGGCGCGTTGTCCAGCAAAAAATAAATATCAAAACTGTGCTGCTGGGAATCGAACCGACGACAATTATATTTATTACAATGGTGTAATGTAAAACCGTTGTGATAGTTAGCGCACTTTCCTCATTATTACAACGCAACACAAGGCCGTCGTTATAAGTATCATATATACAACAGCAATCTACATAACAAAACCCTCACCCGCGTCATTATATGTCATTCCCAACCGTTGTTAAATGGGTTTTTCGTAGTAGTTAAGGAAACAAAGCAAACTTCAAAAATGAGCATCCTCAGTTGAAAACATACCCTAAAACCATAATCCAGTGAAGAGTAAAGAGAGGAATAGGAATAACACACCTTTTAATGAAACTAATCGCGGAACAGGAATTAATTATGATGTTGAACTAGTTTGGGAAGCAATGAAAAAAAAATATAAGGAGGAAGAAGCTTACACAAAAGCTTCATACTTCTTATATTTCTTTTCATTGTTTCTAAAACTAGATAAAGTTTGCTTACAGTGTACAAGGTGGATGAAGTTTCTATCATAGCTTCATGCTTCTTGTATTTTTTTCCATAGCTACGCAAACATTATGAAGTTTCCAAAGCATGGTCTTTGTTAAGGTAGTGAAAACGAATCTGAAAAAATAAGAACAATCAACAAAAATAACAATCCACAAACGAGATAATGGGAAATATCTAACAATAGATGGAAGAATAAGAATACCTTAATATATGAAGCACAAGATTCACGATTAATGGTGAAAACGAAGAGAAAAAATGGGTTCTAGGGTTTCACTTTGAAGGCAACGGCCTTACTGTCAATTAAGTGAAAGTTATTTCGCTTATATATGGGTAAACTATTTCACAACCGTTAACAATAACATCCGTATAGATATGTATTTATTTATTATAAATATATCACTACGGTTAACTAGAATAACCGTTGTGATAACCATTTTATCTGTGAATTTTAAAATAAATAAAAACCGTATAGATATGTATTTATTTATTATAAATATATCACTACGCTTAACCAGGAGAACCGTAGTGATAACCCTTTTATTTGTGAATTTTAAAATAAATAAAAAAGAAAAGGGGCGCCTTAACTTCTCACTTAATGCATCTGAAGTTTAAACATCAACAATGTAATTCACAATGAATCTGCAGTTTAAACATCAACAATGTAATTCAAACTCTAATTCAACTATTACATTTCATAACAAAGTAAACATTAAACATAAAGGAGACAAGAAAACATAACATCTTGATATTTCCAGAAAATATCTCTGATTTCAGTTTGTTCTTCAAATTCTTGTTCTTTTTCTTTAAATCCTTATACATAATGTAGCGAGCGATTTTGGACGTGGTTCTTAAGCACTGTCGCTCTGGGGTACTACAGGTTAATTCATTTTTTATCCTATTGAAGCTGACTAAGGAAGGGAAATAGATGTCTCCAATTAACCCTACTTGCATACTGAGTTTAAACAGATGACTGTTGGTTTACAGACGCGGTTTAGATTGTGGGCCTCTCTCTGCTTATTTTGCTAAGAATGAAAGGACGAGACTATGCTATTGGTAGGATGTTAGGACTGATGCTTTTCGATTGATGTATGAAGGTACGGGATTTTGGGTTTTTGATTAGTGTGCTCGCTAAGATTTTTTTGCAATCTTATGCCTATGTATTCCCGTTTAACGAAACAGGGAAATCAGAGCGATCGTAATTCCTCCTATTCTATGGGCGGAAAAAGGTCGTTTTGGTGTCTTGTTCAAAGCCCAAGACGTGAAGCTAAAGGTGGTATGTATCTTGTTCAAAGCCCAAGTTGTGAAGCTGAAGGGTTTATTTGTATCTTGTTCGAAGCCCAAGATGTGAAGCTAAAGGGTTTTGACTTTAGAGAGAATTTGTCATCTCTAAAGGGGGTCTGTTTGTCACAACTGTTGGGTGACTGATTATAAAGGAGAATTACTTTAACTGGGATATGTGAATCCAGCAATGCCATAATTTCCTTTATAGGGGATTTTTAATCTGAAGGAGAAGACTTTAACTCAGTTTAAAGCAATGCCATCTTTCCTTAGGAATTTCTCATGCTAAAAGAGGGACAGTGGCGTGGATGTAAATAATCCAGAGGCTTGCCGCTTACAGCAATTAAATGGGGGGAAAAGGAGTTGTTGATGTTTGTATACTGTGAACGAGGCACATATTTTGATGCTAAAAGGTTGATTGACTCAACCGGGGTTTCCTTATACAAAGCCTAAGAGGAGGCTATTGACCCAACAAGAGGGTGTTTTTATGTGTCTCGTATGAAGCCCGAGAGAGAGGCTAAAAGGGTTGACTCAATAAGAGAGTGCTTTTGTATGTGTCTTGTACGAAGCCCAAGACGAAGGCTAAAGGCGCTTGACTCAACAAGAGAGTCTTTTATACTCAACAAGAGAGTGTTTTAGTATCTCGTACAAAGCCCGAGATGGAGGCTAAAGGGATTGACTCAACAAGAGAGTCTGTCATACTCAACAAGAGAGTGATTTGGTATCTCGTACGAAGCCTGAGATGGAGGCTAAAAAGGTTAGCTCCGCTGGGGAGAATCATTGTACAAAGCCCAAGAGGAGGCTAGGGTGCTGGTGACTGTTTCAGTTTAGTGACAGGTCCAATATGTTGGTTAAAAGAGAAAATCAGTTCTTATATGGGTAATGTTGTGCTCAGGGATTGATCAGAGGATCAGGGTTATTTCCTGTTCTTTAAGGAAATGGGTAATCCAAGGGGTATTGAGACTGTCCAAGTCTACGGGTGTTTTGAGAAATCGATTCTCAGTTAGTGAATGATCTTTGTATAATGCCCAAGAAAAGGCTGGTATGTTAAGGGATGAAGGTCAACCCATTAACTCGTCTGACACTTGACTCATAAAGATAGCTCTAGCAAATTGATGACTAGGTTCTGTTCCTATACCTGTAGAGGTCTCTGGGTCCTTGTACTAAGCCCAAGAGAAGGCATGAGAGCTTTTAAGAAGCCGAAGGGTCCTTGTACAACGCCCAAGAGGAGGCGGGGATGCTTTTAAAAAGCCTGTGGGACCCCAAACCCAAGAAGTTCAAGACAAGCCATTCACCGAGAATAGATCAAGCTAGGAAAGTCCGAGAATTTGGAAGAAACTCAAGAGATGCCATTCACGGAGAAAAGATCATCTCTGGGGAGTAGAGTCTCTTTGACAATTTCTAAGGGTGACAGTCTGAGAAAGGGATCACCGAGAATGCTTCCTTTCACGTCTCCATATTGTTTAACCCCAAGAGGAGGGAAGATTGTGTCTGGTAATCCTATGGGGATCTAGTTTTGTTTGTATTAAGAGTGGCCAACAGGGCTTTACCTAGTGTTAGACGTAGTTGTCGGGGAAAACTCTAAATAACTATACTTGTATTACACAGTTGATATTTGACGAGTATATAAAAGTTTGTGAAAGAAGACTTACAGTGAGCAGCCCCACAATACAATTATATATATGAAAGCGGATAAAGAAAGCGGGTAAACACTTACTCGGTTGTAGAGCTTCCATGCTGTTTGGTTAGTTTGTTCAACAAAGAAAGCTTTGATAACAATATTATATTCAAAATCAAAGGAGAAAGTGTTTTGAAAAGATTGTTGGGGCTTACAGCTCAAGGAGAGGCCCAAGGTTTTATCAGTGATTGCACTGTTGTTTTGTACATTGTACAGGGACTTATACAAGTGACTGAGGCCCAAAAAAGGTTTTCTGTACAAAGGGATGGGTATTACACTCTCTCAAGAGGCCCAAAGGGTTATTTTTGTACAAGTGGTGGGGCTTACAGCTCAAGGAGAGGCCGAAAAGTTTTGTTTTAAAAGGCGACGATCGCGTCGAACTTTTTGATGGTATCGGGACTTATACAATTCACTGAGGCCCAAATTATTTTGGTTTTCAAAAAGGGTTGGGTCTTACACTCTACTAGAGGCCCAATGATTTTTAAAGAATGGGGCTTATAACACGAGGGTAGGCCCAAGGGTTTGATTTTACAACTGGAGATCGCGCCGAGGTTTTCTTTTAACGCAGAGAGACTTATACAATATCTGAGGCCCAAAATTGTTTTGGTTAATAGGGGATGGGTCTTACACTCTATTAGAGGCCCAAAGTGTTTGAAAAAAGTTTGATGAGGGTTGAATTAATCAAAAACCCTAATTTGTTTCCAAAATGTATTTTAATTGAATAAAAATTCAATTAAAATGATCAAAATTATTAAACATGTGGAAAACAAATAATGATCTTGGATTAATGTTTCAAAAATCAGGTTTTGGTCCATAAAATGATTGGAAATCACTAAAATTTGAAAAATCAAGAAAGAGAAAATATTTTAAATGTCAAAAACAATTTAAAATATTAATTCTTTACAAAAATATCAAGTATATTAAATAAATAATATTTTTGGTATTTTTTGGGAAAACAAAATATTTTAACATTTTTGTGAATTATTAAAAAAAGAATCAACTCAAAATCATTAAAACTCAGAGAGAAATTAATTTTTGAATCAATTAAATAAAATCACAAAATTCAAATATTCAAATTTTCAAAAAAGGGCGCCAAGAACAAGGGCAAGAACACGCGTCACCCTCTGTTTCTGCAGATTTGCATTTTCTATCCAATCTCATTGAATACTTGATAATATCATGCAATCTATATATCAATCTACTCGTTTCAACCTCACGATCATGTTTATGGTCTTTAATTTCATTTATTTTAAACATGGAATAAGAAATCAAAGAGAAACTTCAAGAACCCTAAAATTTTCATGAAGGTTCAGAAATTCTGTACACGATTCAAACAATGCAATTGATTGAGGGAAAACACTCCATGCATGATTATGAACATATGGCCAAATTATTGTGCAGCAAAAAATGCATGGATCATAGAGTTAGAAGAGCTCATGCTTACCTCTTGCAGCTGGTGATCGTGTTTTGTGTTAGAGGTGTTACAGCTTAGTTCCAAGCATATGGACAGCTTCCCTAGGTGCTATGGAGTGTGTCTGGGTGCTTGGAGTGGATTGATTTGAGCTGGAACTTGATTTGGTACCTCAACTGCAAATCTGTCAAAGGCTTGAGCAGTTGGCTGGTGATTTTGTGATTTTGATGTTCCAGATGTTATGTGAGTGTTTGGATCACTTCTATATGATGTTTATGAGAGGTGTGTGTGTGTGTGTGATTGGTTTGGTTGGAATAGCTCTCAAACTCAAAACCCGATAGTGACTTGCTTTGGAAGGCAATTTTGGAGTGAAGAAGGAGATTTTGAGGAAAGCATCTGTTTGATGGCTTTGGTGTACTCAAACTAATCACAAATGAGCTCTATTTATAGTAGAGCAAGTTTGTTTTGCAAGGAATAGTGAATGACAACTGCTGCATAGGTTTGGCCAATGTTGATCAATGAGAATCCAAGTCTCCTCTAGCCATTGACTAGAGGTTAGGGCACAGGCTACTGGTTCCCTTGGTCTTGGATAAGTCTTGACTGAATTCAGTTAGAAATGACTCAGTCCATGCCACCTTGGTTCATGCATTGAATGCTCCAAAACAAAATTGGAGTCTTGTCCCCTCTTTAGGGATTTCTAGGTTTGACATGCTATTTTTGGTTCCAAAGACTTGGGAGGCTTGGGATCAGAATTGGTTCCTCCTTGGTCCCCCCTTGAGGTGTTCAGATGGATAGAGTTGCTCGCCCTTTGCAAAATTTGAGCAAATCAAGCAAAACTCCAAAATCTACCTTGCCATGACAGTTTGCAGCAAGGCATATTGGCATTGTCATATCTCATGGCTCAAGTGGAATTTGATGGAGTTCTTGGCCATTTTGGAAAGCCCTTGTATGATACAACAACTGTTTGATCATAATTGGTTTTGATACTTTATGGATCCAAGTGAAAAATGCCCCTACATTTGGAAAAAAGTAAGGCAGATTCTGACTTAGTGAAAATTTCACTAAGTGTTGGAAAAAAGTGACATTTTCACTTTTTGTGATTTTGATCATTCCATAACTTAAAATCCATGAGGAATTGGAATGAGTTATGTTTGAAGCTTTTGTAGAGGGCCATGAGAGCTACAAATTCAGCTTTGGATGGGGAAAAATGGCCTTGTGGTTTAGGAGTTATGATCCTGCAAATTTGGTACCCTAGCCACTTTGTTCCATAACTTAGAAAATTTTCTAAGTTTTTAAGGTTACCCCTTTTACAAGTTATCCCACTTTTCTTGATTTTTCTTGATGAATGATGATTCCAATCACATATTAACATCATTTTAGGGTTAAATAACCATAATTGTGAAAAATCTCAAAAAGTCAAAGTTTGACTTTTGTGCACAGTTGACTTTTTATCAGACGAATTCCAAACTGTGCGATCCTATATGAAATCAAGTCCTTGACCTAAATAAAACTTGATGGATTGATTTCATAGGTGTTATATGGTGTATTGAATCATGTCATAGGGTTTGGGAGTATGTCCTGGTCAAAAGTCAAAGATACAGTTGACTTTTCTCGCGAAACCCTAACTGTGGTTCAGATGAAATTGAAACTTGTTGCTCAAGCTTCTTGGATCAATCCATTGTTCCAAATGGATCAATGTGGTGTATTATAGATCCTCAAATCATGTCTTGAGGTCTTGGCTCATGCTTTGCCCCAAAAGTCAACTTAGGGGTGAATTAGGTCAAGAAACCCTAATTCCTGATTTTTTTGTGAATGCATCCCCCGAGGTTAAATTGACTTGATGATTGGGTCCATGATGTACCTTGGAGCATCATAGGTTATGCTTTGAAGCATTGGCTCATGCCTAGAGGAAAAATTCATCTGGAGGCCCTGGTTGACCAAACCCTAATTTGGTGACACTGGCGATCTTGAGGCTTAATCCACTTGGAATGTTGCAGCCTTGTGCTTAATCCTTGATGTGGGAGTCCTCTTGATCCATTGTGGATGTTTGAGAGGCTAGACAAGTTAAAGATCATGTCATTCCTTGATTGATCCTTTGTCTAAGACCTCTGAGAGGGCTTGAAACCCTAAGTCTGATTGTAGTGGATGCTCACCCATCTTTGGGGAGACTAATGGTTCATCCATGTTGTGATGATGAATTGCACAATGATGGGAAATCTTAGTGGTCAAAATTTGGGGTATGACACATAACCTTCAGATAGCCCACAGCTTCCAACTCTGACTTCATAATGCTCTCATCGTTATTTCCATCTCTTTCTCCCACGTCTTCATCCCATATGAACAAATTACATGTTTCATCGCTCCTCCAAAATGGACATCTCCAAAAAAGCCTTCCTTTATTTTGTCCCTTGTATTGATACGAAACCATACGACCATCACAACCACAAAAATTTCCAGATCGAGATTTTACACTGGAAGAATACATAGAAACGCCTTTGGATGATTTTGTCTTCAAATGTGACATTGCAACACCTTAAAGTATAACACTTTCTTGTTGTTGTTGTCTTCTTCCCGACAATGGTGACGGCGTTGGTGTTAGGGTTGTTTCATCTTGTTTTTTTTTTCAATGGATAAATTGATATATACGTGGTGTTTAAAATACATAACAGTTTGTAACAACGGTTTTAAGAAAAATCCGTTGTGATATCATTATTAATTTTTAGTTAAATATTAATAAAACTTTAAAAGGGAGCATTTACGTCAAAGGGATAAACTATTTGAGGGCGATGAGGTTCGAACCCATGATAGCTAGATTGTATCACCACGGTTTTTATAACAACCGTTATTATAGCCTTGAGATTTCTAATTAAAATAATGCGCGCACATCTAGTACGCACTATAAGAACGATGTATAGGATGCCGTTGTAAACCTGGCGTTGTTGTTTGGGCATTTTGTAGTAGTGTTACAAACTTCGAGAAAGCGAAGACGGAAGAGTTATGACAGCAATTCCTGAAGGTTACAAACTTCGGGGTATGGAAGCACCAAGAGTCGCCGCCGTAATGACTATACCACAACCATTGGTACACACTGTCCCGGAAGGACAGATTCCACAAGTAACTTCGGGTGGGAACGAAGATATGTACGAAAGAATGAATGAGTTCCAGGAACAATTCCTGGAAATACAGAAGGAAATGCATGCCATTTGCGGTCAGGATTTATTTGGAAAGGACACCGCAGACCTTTGTCTGGTCCCTAATGTGAAAATCCCGCACAAATTCAAGGTGTCGGACTTTGAAAAATACAAGGGCAACTCTTGCCCTCAAAGTCATTTGGTGATGTACGCTCGAAAGATGTCTACCTAGACAGAAAATCAATAGCTACTGATCCATTACGTCCAAGACAGTTTAACCGGTGCCGCACTCAGATGGTACATGGGTTTAAACCGCACCAAGATCAACACTTTTAGAGACCTCGGCGTTGCTTTCGTTCAGCAGTACAAGTATAACCTGGATATGGCACCAGACAGAGGTCAACTCAGAGCAATGTCGCAGAAGGACAAAGAAATTTTCAAGGAATATGCTCAGAAATGGCGTGAAATTGCCGCTCATATTTGTCCCCCTCTTGAGGAAAAAGGGATGACAAAGATCTTTCTGAAAACCTTGAGCTCATTCAATTACGACCGAATGGTTGCAAATGCGCCCAATGACTTTATTGAAATGGTGAACATGGGAGTGCGCTTTGAGGAAGTAGTCAGAGAGGGACGTTTGATTAAAAGTACATAATCATCGAGCAGTAACAAAAGATACGGTGGTACTTTCCCAAAGAAAAAGAGCAAGATATTGGTAATATCTCTCTTGGAAAGAAAAGGCGAAGGTATCAACCAGTAGCAGCAGTTACTCCTGCTATCAACCCAACACCGGCTCCGACTTATCAACCTCAGGTTGCTCAGAGCCAACCAAGGACACAACAACCTCTTCAGCAGGCTTGTCACTAGTATAATAACAACAATCATACGACACGACCATCAGGGTTCGACCCTATACCAATGTTGTACGCATAACTGTTTCCACTACTACTGGTCTAGGGGAATGTCCAAACCAGGTCTCCTCTTACAGTACCGAAAAATCCGCCTTTTTGGTTCAAAGCGGATCAAACTTGCCCTTACCATCAAGGAGGACCGGGGCACGACATTGAGAACTGTATCAGCTTCAAGTCTGATGTACAGAAACTTGTCAGGAACGAGGTATTATCCTTCAAGGATACTAATATGAACGTTCAGACGAACCCGTTGCCTAAACATGAAAAGACTGCAGTAAATTTGATAGAGGAAGAATTTAGCCGCAGTTATCAAATTCACGATGTACTCCTATTAGGAACTAATTTGGTCAGGATGCATTATAGACAGAGCGTGTACGGTCATGTACCACCTCACAATTATCACCAGTGTGATATCTGCTCAAAGAATAATCATGGGTGTTCCATAGTGCAATCAGCTCTACAAGAACAAATGGATCTCGGATGGATCCAAGATCACCGAATCCGTGAAATCAATATGGCTCTCGCAAATCCCAACATTGTCCATAACCACAACATTCTGGTGATGAATGTCAACTTAGTGGTGATGCACTCAAGGCAAAGTCAATACCATAGTCTGCTGCGACATGATTACAATACCTGTCCGATCTGCTCAACAAGCAACAAGGGATGCTCTTTTGTACAAGAGGCCCTCCAATGTCAGATGAATCTCGGATGGATCCAAGACTATCATGAAAGAAATAACCATCAAGTCAATATAATTCAGATTTTTGACATACGCTTGATGAATACTAGTCTGGTAGAATTACACGCTAAGCAAGTCAGGCTCGGCTTTCTGGCTTCACATGATTATCAAGACTGTAAAGAGTGTTGTAAGAACCATCAAGGGTGTGCACTTGTCCAAAGAAAACTTCAACACTTGTTGGACCACTAGTGGCTTTCAATCTACTTGGACGAAGCTACACAGCAGATCAGTATGACTGACGGGACTCCTACTAGATATCAAAGTCAGGATGTCCGCTCGATGGAAATAGATCTAGTAAAGATGCACTGCATATAAAGCGGACGTGGCCGGGTGCCACTACACAACTACGAGCGCTGTAGAGTTTGTTTAGAGAACAACCAAGGATGCTACCTTGCACGAGCGGATCTTCAAAATCAGTTGTACCATAAAGAGATTTGACCATGTTCAAATTTTGAGACGATCAACATGATACTAGACTATTTCCTTGATCAAAGCAAGGACGTTGTCATAATCTCTGATCATGGAAGGACCAAAGACATTTGTGCCATAATCCCTTTACTCGATGAATCAAGAATTCCTCTTAACAGTAGAAAAGTTCCCAACCAGGAACTGATCGAGGTTGCCTATAACGGTCAGAGAAATAAAAAAGCTCCCGTGGTTATCTACTTGCCGGGACCAATACCGTACAAATCCGATAAGGCTATCCCTTACAAGTACGGTGCAACAACAATCGAAAATGGAAAGGAAACTCCATTACCCTCCGTCGTAAACATTGCCGACATCAGTCGAGTAACACGGAGCGGTCGAATCTTCAACAGAGGAGTAGGAGAACCCGCCAAGGAAAAGGAACCTCAAACAGAAGTTCCTAATCAACAAATCGGCAAGTACAACATTGTAGACCAACTGTTGCAAACTCTTTCGAAAATCTCTGTGCTATTTCTCTTGCTCAGTTCCGAAGCTCACAGGGCAGCCTTGCAAAAAGTCTTGGAGCAAGCTTTCGTAGAACAAGATGTGACGATAAAACAGTTTGACAGTATCATTTCCAACATCACTTCCTGCAACAATTTAGGATTCAGTGATGAAGAACTGTCGGAAGAACGCAAAAATCACAATATGGCGCTTAACATTACAGTCAACTGCTAGGACGATGCTCTAGCCAGCGTACTAGTTGACACAGGATCAGCTCTGAATGTTATGCCAAAATCTACTCTGATGCGACTATCATTTCAAGGATCTCCGATGAGAGGCAGCGAGGTCATCGTCAAAGCCTTTGACGGATCCAGAAAAATAGTTATCGGCAAAGTTGATCTTCCCATAACCATCGGTCCTCGCACTTTCCAAGTCACTTTCCAGGTCATGGACATCCAGGCAGCCTATAACTGTTTATTAGGAAGACCTTTGATACACGAGGTTGGGGCAGTCACTTCGACACTTCACCAGAAGATGAAGTTCGTCAAAAATGACAAGCTAGTCACGGTCTGTGGAGAGCCGGCCTTGATCGTAAGCAATTTATCATCCTTATCCTGTGTAGAACCCGAGGAGGTCATTGGAACCCAGTTTCAAGCACTCTCGGGGAGCGATGAGAATCGACCAGAAAAAGGAACGTCGATTTCCTCATACAAAGTTGCTCTCAAAGTGATCACGAGTAACGACATAAAAGGATGGGGATAACTCGTAATTCCTACGGATCACAAGACAAAGAAAGGTATTGGTTTTTCTTTAGCCTGTACCCAGACTACTAAAGACGAAAGTTTTCGTCCCATTCAGGACCTCTTACACAGTGGAGGCTTCCTCCACCCAGTATATCAAGAAGTACATACCATCAATAAGAGTTATTCCTCCGTTACGGACGAGGAATGGAAATCTTATCTAAACGACAACGATTATATGTCTCAGGGAGAGGCACATACCCCATTTTGCTTTCCCACACAGAGTCCGAGATATAAACCAAGATCATACGTCAAGATGATATACGGAGAATGTGATCCTGAAGGATGTCGTGCTCCGCCTAACTCATGGGAAGACGATCCGATGAAAGGCAACTTTGACTACGACTATTATGACCCACTGGATGAATTGCCTACCTGACAACAGTACCCAAAAGGCTTGGGGCAAAAGAGTCAGCCAAATGACGCTTATCAGCTAAGCAATATTGAAAAGAATACCTGCGTCCCCACCAAGTCATGGGATTATTACGCAGGACATTCCGAAGATATCCAGCACAACGATGAATCTGCAAAGATTGTGGGACAAGAGTTCATCAACTATGCTTTTCCTGAGGTCAACGTCATCGAGAAGGATGATTCCTCCAGTCCCACCGAAGTATGGGACACCTTAGGACAACCGAGTGGTAAGTACAACTTCTTGGTCAAGTACACCGCTTCTGAAAGCTCTCACATCAGGCTCGAAGACATCCAGCCAACTAGATGGGGAGGTCTGCCTGAGAATGAAAACACTATGCAAGATACAATAGAAGAGGTCATTTATGACAACTCTACATGGGAGGAAGACTCCAATGATCCTGCTCAGCCAGAAATCAGCGTCATTTATGAGGACAAACTAAGAAAGAAGGTACCAGACTTTGTGATTCACCGAGGAGTTCGCCGCCAATGGGTTGCTGTCAATGTCCCGAAAGTCGTCCACAAGTCTAAGTAATTGCCATCTTTGTTTTAACCTTTCACCCTGCCCAGGTGAAACGGATGTTTCTATAGGGCTCGCTTTTCTGTAAATGTCCCTCTTCGCTTCGCCCAAAGCGACAGAGTTTTGTTTTATAGGGCTGTATTTCAAGAATCGACAAAATCATAAATAAAATAACGTCGTTCTGTCATTCCCGCATTGATTGCTATTTTTACTTTTTGTTTTTCAGAAAATGGTAATCCTAAAATAACCCAAAAATAAATAAAAACAAGCATTTTTTAGAAAATACAATGCACGCACTTTTGCATTCTCTTTATCTCTTCTAAAAAATGAATCATCACGTCATGCAAATTGCTTGTTTTAAACCTCGTTGAAACATACGATCCAATGCCTTATCCCAACTTTGAATTCCCGGTATTCGGAGCTGAAGAAGAAGAGGACGCAGAAATTCCAGAAGAGATCTCACGACTACTCAGGCAAGAGGAAAGGTCTATTGAGCCTCACAAAGAGTCGTTGGAAACGGTCAATTTGGGGTCAGAGCAAGAAAAGAAAGAAGTTAAGATTTGAGCACTACTCAGTCCAATTGTCAAAGAAAGCTTGATAAGACTTCTCAGAGAGTTTCCAGATGTGTTTGCTTGGTCCTATCAGGACATGCCAGGGTTAGATACCAGCATCGTGGAACATCATCTACCCTTGAAATCCGAATGTCCTCCGGTGAAACAAAGACTGAGACGGACCCATCTAGACATGGCCATCAAAATCAAAGAGGAAAACTTTGTCATATCATCTGTGAAAATACACTTCAATTTCTTTGTGCATCATGTCATAAAACAGAGTAGTCATGTCATGAAACAGAGCGTCATGAGAAAATACACTTCAGAAGAGAAAAATTTTATGATCGTCAAAGTTATTCGAGCGTCTGAGAAAATAAAAACTCCGCTTGAATCCCAACAAATTCACGTTCGGTGTTCGCTCAGGAAAACTTTTAGGGTTCATCGTCACCCAGAAAGGAATTGAGGTTGATCCTGATAAGGTCAGAGGATTTTTGGGACGTCTGAATTACATCTCAAGATTCATATCCCTTATGACCGCGACATGCACGCCAATCTTTAAACTACTCAGAAAGAATCAAAACTATGTATGGACAGAAGATTGTCAAATAGCTTTCGACAGTATCAAAGAGTATCTGTTGAATCCACTGATTTTGTCTCCTCCAGTGGAGGGAAGACCGCTAATCATCTACCTAACAGTCTTGGAAGACTCTATGGGTTGTGTACTTGGCCAACAAGACGAAACAAAAAGAAAAGAGTCTGCCATCTACTATTTGAGCAAGAAATTTAATGACTGTGAAACTCGGTACACTATGCTCTAGAAAACTTGCTGCGCTCTGGCTTGGGCAGCCAAACGTCTTCACCAGTACATGATTTGTCACACTACTTAGTTAATATCCGAAATGGATCCGATAAAGTACATATTTGAAAAGCCCGCTCTCACGGGAAGGATTGCTCGTTGGCAGATGTTGTTATCAGAATACGACATTCAGTACCATGCTCAGAAAGCCGTCAAAGGAAGTATTTTAGTCGATCATTTGGCTCATCAACCGATTGACGATCAGGAGTCAGTCGGATTTGACTTCCCAGACGAAGATGTCATGTACTTAGAAATGAAAGATTGCGAAGAACCACTACCCAATGAAGGGCCAGAACCAGGATCCCAATGGGGACTGATATTTGACGGAGCTGTCAACACTTATGGAAATGGAATTTGGGCAATCATCATAACACCTTAGGGTACCCACATTCCTTTCACCGCCCGACTAATTTTCAAGTGCACAAACAACGAGGCCAAATACGAAGCTTGTATCATGGGTCTCGAAGAAGCTATTGACTTAAGGATCAAGAACTTGGATGTGTATGGAGACTCAGCCCTAGTTATCAATCAGATCAAAGGAGATTGGAACATATACCAATCAGGACTGATTCCTTACAAAGATTACGCGAGAAGGTTGTTCCCATTCTTCAATAGAATCGAGTTTCATCATATCCCTCGTGAAGAAAATCACATGGCTAATGTGTAGCGAGCGATTTTGGACGCAGTTCTTAAGCGCTGGTCGCTCTCTGCGGTTGAGCTTAAAACTACAGGTCGATTCATTTTTTATCCTATTGTGAGCTGAATAAGGAAGGGAAATAGATGTCTCCAATTAACCCTGCTTGCATACTGAGTTTAAACAGCGGTCTGTTAGGTTACGTATGCTATCAATGTGGGGGGCCTTTGTACTGGTTATTTGTATTTTCGCCAATACGGTTCTCTTTCTTTTTTACCTGGGCAGAAGGTTTCTGGCGGGGAATAAGGATTAGGATGTTAGGACTGATGCTTTTGAAATACTGCTTTTGATTGATGGAGATATGGGATTTGGGTTTTTTTGTTGATTGCGCTCGCTAAGATCTTTTCTTTCGATCTTATGCCTACGTATTCCCGTTTACCGAAACAGGGAAATCAGAGCGTTCGTAGTTCCTCCTATTCTATGGGAGGAAATTGGTTTTTGGTGTCTTGTTCAAAGCCCAAGACGTGAAGCGAAAGGTAATTTGTATCTTGATCAAAGCCCAAGATGTGAAGCTAAAAGGTCTATTTGTGTCTTGTTTAAAGCCCAAGACGTGAAGCTGAAAGGTCTCGGCTTTAGAGAGAATTTGTCATCTCTAAAGAGGGGAAAAGGAGAATTACTTTAACTGGGATACGCGGATCCGAGCAATGCCATAATTTCCGAAGAAAGGGTTTTAACCTGAAGGAGAAGACTTTAACTTAGTGTAGAGCAATGCCATCTTTCCTTAGGAATTTCTCATGCTAAAAGAGGAACAATGGCATGGATGTAGATGATCCAGAGGCTTGCCGCTTACAGCGATTAGATGAAGGGGAAGGAGTTGTTGATGTTTGTGTACTGTGAACGAGGCACAGCTTTGATGCTAAAAGGTTGATTGGATCAACCAGTGGTTTTCTTATACAAAGCCTAAGAGGAGGCTAATTTCCGCTAGGAAAATCATTATACAAAGCCTAAGAGGAGGCTATTTTGTGTCTCGTACAAAGCCCGAGAGAGAGGCTAAAGGTTTTTGACCCAGTGGGGCATATCGTTATACAAAGCCTAAGAGGAGGCTAGCAAAGAGTTGACTCAGTTGAAGAATCTTTTATACTCAGTAAGAGAGTGTTTTTGTATCTCGTACAAAGCCCGAGAGAGAGGCGAAAAGGTTGTTTTGACTCCACTGGGGAGAATTTTGGTATCTCGTACGAAGCCCGAGATAGAGGCTATTGTAACTGTTTCAGTTGAGTGACAGATCCAATATACTGATTTAAAAGAGAAAATCAGTTCTTATATGAGTAACACTGTACACAGGGATTTGATTTGAGGATCAAGGATATTTCCTTCTCTTTGAGGAAATGGGAAATCCAAAGGGTATTGAGACTGTCCGAGTCTGCGGGTTTCCTTCCTATTTAACGAAGGGTGCTTGAGAATGTCTTTGAGACTCAAGGAAGTTAGACTGTCCATGTCTAGAGTTTTATCTCTTGTACTATGCTTCGAGAAACAGTAGTAGACTCTATGAAAGGACTGTTCTATGAGGATGGCTAGGTTCTGTTCCTATACCTCTAGGAGGTCGTCGGGACAATTTGTACGAAGCCCAAGAGGAGGCTGGAAACTTTAAAGAAGCCGACGGGTCCTTGTACGAAGCCCAAGAGGAGGCTATCATTCCCGGAGGAAGAGATCATTATACGAAGCCTAAGAGGAGGCTGTGAATACTTCTAAGAAGCCGTAGGGTCCTTGAATAATGCCCAAGAGGAGGCCGATGCTTTTAAGAAGCCCGTGGGTCTATCATCTCCTTTCCATTAGGAGAGATAACTCTTTTAAAGATAAAAACCACTGGTAAACGTGCGAGGTTTACTATCCAGCGACTTTTAACTTTTAAAGAGGGTTCCTTAGTTAAGGTCCAAGATTATGACCGTAGTGGGTACCCAAACCCCGAGACATTCAAGGCAAGCTATCCACAAGGAATAGATCAAGTCAGGAAAGTTCGAGAATTGGGAAGAAACTCAAAGATGCCATTCACGGAGAATACATTCATCTTGGGGAGTAGAGCTTCTTGATGATTCCTAAGGAGGACAACCGAAGAGAAGACTGTATCTGGTGCTCCTATTGGGGATCTAGGCGTTTATTTCTACGAATAAATGAAACGGCGTCACTTAGTTCTAGACGTAGTTGCCGGGGAAACTCGAAATATCTATACTATTATTACACAGTAGATATGAGTTTATGAAAGGAGACTTATAGTGAGCAGCCCCACAATACAGTTTATAATATGAAAGCAGTAAATGAAAGCGATAACCACTTACTCGGTTGTAGTGCTTCCATGCTGTTTGGTTAGTTGTTCAACAAAGAAAGATTGAAAACAACAGTATATTCAAAATCAAAGGAGAAAGTGCTTTGAAAAAGAAAGATCTGGGGCTTACAACTCGAGGAGAGGCCCAGGGTTTTATCAGTGAGCACACTGTTTGAATTTGTACAGAGGGACTTATACAAGTGACTGGGGCGCCCAAAAAGGTTTTTTGTACAAAGGGATGGGTCTTACACTCTCTCAAGAGGCCCAAAAAGGTTTAAAGAAAAAGAAATGGGTCTTACTACTCGAGGGTAGGCCCAGATGGTTTTTATTTTTAAACGGGCGACGATCGCGCCATTTACTTGTACAGAGGGACTTATACAATGAGTGAGGCCCAAAAAGTTTTTGTACAAGGGGGGATGGGTCTTACACTCTCTTAAGAGGCCCCAAGTGTTTTGAGATGAATAAATGGGTCTTACTACTCGAGGGTAGGCCCGAATGATTTTTGAAAAGGCGACGATCGCGCCGTTTGTTTTTTGACGGTATCGGGACTTATACAATAAGTGAGGCCCAAAGATGATTTGGTAAAAAAAAAGGATTGGGTCTTACACTCTAATAGAGGCCCAAAGTGTTTTGAAAATGATTTATGAGGGTTGAATTAATCCAAAACCCTAATTTGTTTTCAAAATGTATTTAATTGAATAAAAATTCAATTAAAATGATCAAAAATTGTTTAACACATGGAAAACAAATTGTGATCTTGGATTATTGCTTCAAAAATTAAGTATTGACCTACAAAATAATTAGAAAGCATTAAAAGTTGCAAAATCAATGTAGAAAAAATATTTAAAATGTCAAAAACAATTAAAATATTAATTCTTTACAAAAATATCAATTATATGAAATAAATAATATTTTTGGGATTTTTTTGATAAAATAAAATATTTTAACATTTTTGTGAATTATTAAAAAAAAGAATCAACTCAAAATCATTAAAACTCAGAGAGAAATTAATTTTTGAATCAATTAAACAAAATCACAACATTCAAATATTTGAAAATCTGAAAATGGCGCCAAGAACAACACCAAGAACACGCGCGTTTTTCAGTTTGCCCAGATTTGTATTTTCCATCCAATCTCACTGAATACGTAATTATAACATGCAATCCACATATCATTATGCTCGCCTCAACCCCACGATTATATCTATGTACTTTAATTTCATTTAAATTAAACATACAACAAGAAATCACGAAGAGACCTCAAGAACCCTAATTTCAGCATGAAGGCTAGGATTTTTGATACACGATCCAAACAATGCAATTAATTGAGGGAAAACATTCCATGCATGATTATGAACATATGGCCAAATTATTGTGTGAGGAAATATGCATATATTGAGAGATGACCAAGTATGTGCTTACCTCCAAGTCGTGACAGCAAGAGCAGATGTGATTTTGAGTTGGAGGTGTTACAGATGTTATGTGAGTGTTTGATCAGCTCATATGTGATGTATGTAAGGTGTGTGAGTGATTGGTTTGTGCAGAATTGCTCTCAAACTCAAAACCCGATAGCTACCTTGCTAAGAAAGGCATTTTTGCCAAGAGAAAGAGATTTTGAGGAAAGCATCTGTTAGATGGCTTTGGTGTACTCAAACTGACCACAATTGAGCTCTATTTATAGTAGAGCAAGTTTGTTTTGCAAGGAATAGTGCATGGCAGCTGGTAAGTAGGTTTGGCCAATGTTGGCCAATGGAAATGAAAGTCTCCTCTAGCCATTGACTAGAGGTTAGGGCACAGAGCTTTGGTCCCTTTGGTCTTGGATAAGTCTTGACTGATTTCAGATGAGAATGACTCAGTCCATGCCACCTTGATGGTTCCATTGAATGCCTCATTCCAAATTTGAAGTCTTGTCCCTATTTTGGCCATTCTAGGTTCAACATGCTATTCTTTGTTCCTTGGACCTTTGAGGCTTGGCTCAGTGATTGTCCCCTTTAGATTCAATCCTCTGAGGTGTCCAAGTGGATTGGAGCAATTGCAATTGGCTGATTTTGGCAAATCGAGCCAAAGTGCAAATTCTGCCTTGCCTTGACAGATTTCAGCAAGGCAACTTGCCAATGTTGTATCTCATGGTGTAGGTTGAATTTGGCAATGTTCTTGGCCATTTTGGAAAGCTCTTACATGATACAACAACTGTTTGAACAAGTTTAGTTTTGATCTCTTTTGATTCCAAGTGAAAAATCCCCCTACATTTGGTAAAAAGTGAAGGCAAATTCTGACTTAGTGAAAATTTCACTAAGTGTTGGAAAAAGTGACATTTTCACTTTTCAGCCACTTTGATCACTCCATAACTCAAAATCCTTAATGAATTGGAATGACTTGTAGTTGAAGTTTTTGTAGGTGATAATGAGGTCTACAAATCCATCTTTGGATGAGAAAAAATGGCCTTGTGGTTTAGGAGTTATGGTCCTCCAAAGTTGGTACCTTTGCCACTTTATTTTTAACTTAGAAAAATTTCTAAGTTTTATGGTTACCCCTTTTACAAGTTATCTCACTTTTCTTGATTTTTCTTGATGAATGATGATTCAAATCATACATTAACATCATTTTAGGGTTAAAAATCCATTTTGGTGAAAAATCTCAAAAAGTCAAAGTTGACTTTTGTGCACAGTTGACTTTTTATCAGATGAATTCCAAACTGTGAAATTCTTCAGGAAATCATGTCCTTGACCTAAATCAAACTTGATGGACATGTTCCATGGGTGTAATAGGGTATATTCAATCATGTATTAGGGTTTGGGAGCATGTCCTGGTCAAAAGTCAAAGTTACAGTTGACTTTTCCCTTAAAACCCTAATTGTGGTGCAGATGAAAATGAGACTTGTTGCTCAAGCTTCTTGGATCAATGCATTGTTCCAAATGGATCAATTTGGTGTATTAGAGACCCTCAAATCATCTCTTAAGGTCTTGGCTCATGGTTTGTCCCAAAAGTCAACTTAGGGGTGAATTAGGTCAAGAAACCCTAATTCCTGATTTTTTATGAATGCATCCCCTGAGGCAAAATTGACTTGATGCATGGGTTCATGAGGTTCCATGAAGCATATTAGGTCATGTTTTGGATCATTGCCTTGTGCCCAGATGAAAATTTCCATCTGGAGACCCTGGTCGACCAAATCCCTAATTTGGTGACATTGTCGATCTTGAGACTTGATCCACCTAGAAGGGAGCAGCCTTGTGCTTAATCCATGAAGTGGGAGTCCTTTTTGATCCATTGTGGATGTTTGAGAGATTAGACAAGTTGAAGATCATGTCATTTCTTGATTGATCCTTTGTCTAAGCACTCAGAGAGGGCTTGAAACCCTAATTTTGATTGTATTGGATGCTCACCCATCTTTGGGGAGACTGATGAAGCATGATGGTTCATCCATATTGTGATGATGATTTTCACAATGATGGGAAATCTAAGTGGTCAAAATTTGGGGTATTACAGATGCCCCTATTTAATCTTCTTGGACCCGAAGGTGTGAATGACGAAGGGATTCGAGCATTCGGGGTGCAAGAGGATTAAATATCGGAATATCCGAAATTTTTATGGTGGTTATGAATGGTAGCTTACGCATTCATCTTCTTTAGCTAAGCAATGATGCTTAGAAAAGGTAAACTTCCCCTCGATCCTGGTCTTCAGCCAAGGAATTGGTCTTGGTTTCTTTTGAACTTCCCCTCGATCCTGGTTTCCTACCAAGGAACTGGTCTTAGTTTCTGATTTAAACTTCCCCTCGATCCTGGTTTCCTACCAAGAACTGGTCTTAGTTTCTGATTTAAACTTCCCCTCGATCCTGGTTTCCTACAAAGGAACTGGTCTTAGTTTCTGATTTAAACTTCCCCTCGATCCTGGTTTCTTACCAAGAACTGGTCTTAGTTTCTTCTGTCAATAAACTTTACTAACAAGGGACGCTATTCGTAGCGGCTTTCCTTCAACCTTCTCGCCGAATTTTCCTGGGGAGATGCCATTTGAGTGGAAAAAGTTTTGATGTCAGACTTGCTGGGGAACCCAGTCGTCTGAGTTGTAGAGTTGTACAAACTTCTCTGTTTTGGAGACGTCATTTGTCGATTCTACTGGGGAAAGCGAGTCTCTTGAGAGACTGTTTTCGTTTGGGGTTACATCATACTTTTCTCGGGATCTTCCCGGAGAAATGCCATATGATGGGGTCCAATTTTGAGGTGTCGATGACCTTTTTATCAACGACTTTTCGGAGAAATACTGATGTACTGCCGAATCTCTGATCACGAGGCTTTCTCCGGGGATTTTCCTTAATCCAGGAAAGCGAGGATATCATCTTCAATGGTGAAGAGTGACATCTGTTGAAGGTTCTCTGATCTTTCAGAGGTTCAAGTTATCAAAGTGGCCAAGTGCCGACTCCGATCTAAAGATACACTGGTGGCGAGATTGTGCAGACGCAACACTTCCTGACGATGAAAGAACTGACAAACTCGATTGAGAAAACTGTTTATCACTAGGGGACAAGACCCAATCAAGTGATAGTGATGCAATACGAAATGCGAACGCAAATAAAATGCATGAAGTATGTATGTATATGCTGACAAAACAGACGCGACATACAGACTAATGGATGAACACAATTGGATACTCGGCCATCGCGGGGCGAAGAAGTACCGTTGATTCAAAATAGCAATTCCACCTTGCTTAGGAGAGATAGTCCCGTTGGGAGCTATGTTGATCGGGCTTAGGAGATGAGAACTCGGCCGAGGATGTCAGACGAAACAAGGTCTCTGACATTATTGATCCTTTATTCAGGAGTACTGGTCTAGAAGGAGTACTTTGATTCTGCACTTTGAAGTTCGCTTACTTCGGGAGAAGCGATCGATGTTCTTCTGATGTTCAACAGTCAAAAGAAATGCCACCTTTAATTTAAAAGAAGAAAAAGTTTTAACAAGTAAATTCATTTTTGTTTTATTTCAAGAATCGCTGATTAAGTTTAAACAACGTCGTTCTGTAAAGCTAAAACAAGCAAGAATTACAAACAAAAGCACAAGGGCTCAAATTTTATTGATAAGATGGAGATCAGCCAAACGCGTGATTCCAAAGAGTATATACAAAGTTAGAAAACGGTAATTTACAGGGAAAAGGGCTACGTTGAAACATAACGACCACTATCCTTCTACCAACTTTGAATTCGGGGCATCCTGAGCTTCTGTAGAAGATGACCTTTGACTGGAGATTTCCTCCGATAGATGATGTAACTATGGCTGAGGGACTTGCCTCTGTTGAACATAGTTACTTGCCATTATCCCTAACTTTTGCCTGGATTGTACTATGAGATTTCCAATCCATCGGGATGATTTTTTTCATGTCTCTAACTTTTGCCTGGACCGCCCTTTCGGGTTTTCAATCCACCGAGACGTTTTTTTTAGTTTTAGGCGAAGTATTTCTTGACTACATCAACATTCGTGGGGTAGGCAAATTCCTCTCCGTCCATGGTTGCAAGTCTCAAGGTGCCGCCTGAGAAAGCTTTCGTGACCACATAGGGGCCATCATAATTCGGGGTCCATTTGCCCCGGGAATCAGTGAGAAATGATTGTATCTTCTTGAGCACGATGTCTCCTTTTCTGAAGATACGAGGCCGAACCTTTTTGTCGAACGCCCTCTTCATTCTCTGTTGATACAACTGACCATGGCATAGTGCCGTGATTCGCTTTTCTTCGATCAGGTTCAGTTCGTCGTGTCGATTTTGACACCATTCAGCTTCGGTGAGCTTAGCTTCAATCAATACCCGGATTGATGGGATCTCTACTTCTATGGGGAGAACTGCCTCCATGCCATATACTAGAGAGAAAGGGGTTGCCCCTGTTGAAGTGCGGACAGATGTGTTATAACCATGAAGAGCAAAGGGTAGCATCTCGTGCCAATCTTTATAGGTTACAATCATTTTTTGAACGATCTTCTTGATGTTCTTGTTAGCCGCTTCTACCGCTCCGTTCATCTTGGGTCGGTAGGGAGATGAGTTATGGTGTTCAATCATGAACTCAACGCATAACTCTTTCATCATCTTATTGTTCAAGTTAGATCCATTATCAGTAATGATCTCGCTTGGAACACCATAATGGCAGATGATATTATTTTTGATAAATTGGACCACCACTTGTCGGGTTACATTGGCGAATGACGCTGCTTCGACCCACTTGGTGAAATAGTCAATGGCTACCAGGATGAACCGATGTCCGTTTCAAGCCTTAGGTTCGATCAAGCCAATCATGTCGATTCCCCATATGGAAAATGGCCACGGGGAAGAAAGAACTTTGAGATGTGATGGCGGTACATGAATTTTGTCGGAGTATATCTGACACTTGTGACACCTCCTCATGTACTTGTAGCAGTCGGATTCCATGGTCAACCAATAATACCCGGCCCTGAGAATTTTTCTCACCATTGTGTGTCCGTTGGCATGAGTGCCAAAGGATCCTTCATGAATTTCTTTCATGAGCATGTCTGCTTCTGGTCTGTCGACGCATCGGAGCAAGACCATGTCAAAATTTTTCTTATAAAGAGTGTCACCGCTCAGGAAGAAGTTTCCAGCCAATCTTCTGAGGGTTTTCCTGTCTTTTCTGAGTGCCCCAGATGGATACTCTTGTTTCTGAAGGAAGCATTTGATATCGTGATACCAAGGTCTGTCGTCTATGACTGCTTCAATCGCGAAGATGTAAGCGGGCCGTTCAAGGCGCATTATGTCGATCTTAGGTAGGTCATTCCATCGACCTACGCTAATCATGGAAGAGAGAGTGGCTAATGCATCAGCCATGTGATTCTCATCACGAGGGATGTGATGAAAGTCGACTCTGTTGAAGAAGGGTACAACCTCCTTGCATAGTCTTTGTAAGGAATCAATCCTGATTGGTATGTGTTCCAATCTCCTTTTATCTGGTTAATAACCAGGGCTGAGTCGCCGTATACGTCCAAGTTTTTGATCCTTAAATCAATTGCTTCTTCGAGACCCATAATACATGCTTCGTATTCGGCCTCGTTGTTCGTACATTTGAACGTAAGTCTGGCAGTGAAAGGAATGTGGGAACCCTGAGGGGTAACAATGATTGCCCCAATTCCGTTTCCATAATGATTGACTGCTCCGTCAAAGATAAGTCCCCACTGGGAACCTGGTTCTGGCCCTTCACTGGGTAGCGGTTCATCGTAATCTTTCGTTTTTAGATACATGACATCTTTGTCTGGGAAGTCAAACCCGATTGATTCTTGATCGTCAATCGGTTGATGAGCCAAATGATCGGCTAAAATACTTCCCTTAACAGCTTTCTGAGCGTGGTACTCTATGTCATATTCTGATACATCATCTGCCAACGGGCAATCCTTCCCGTGAGAGCAGGTTTTTCGAAAACGTACTTGATTGGATCCATTTCGGAGACCAACCAAGTAGTATGATGAATCATGTACTGGCGAAGACGTTTGGTTGCACAAGCCAAAGCGCAACAAGTTTTCTCAAGCATTGTGTACCGAGTCTCGCAGTCGGTAAATTTCTTGCTTAGATAGTAAATGGCAGACTCTTTCCTTTTAGTTTCGTCTTGTTGGCCAAGTACACATCCCATTGAGTCCTCTAGGACTGTGAGGTAAATGATCAGTGGTCTTCCTTCCACTGGAGGTGATAGAATCGGGGGATTCAACAGATATTCATTAATACTGTCGAAGGCAGTTTGGCAGTCTTCTGACCAAACGCAATCCTGGTTCTTTTTTAATAACTTGAAAATCGGCGCACAAGTGGCGGTCATAAGGGATATGAATCTGGAGATGTAGTTCAAACGTCCCAGGAATCCTCTAACTTGTTTTTCAGTTTTCGGAGAAGGCATTTCTTGAATGGCCTTGACCTTGTCAGGATCAACCTCAATCCCTTTCTGGCTGACGATGAACCCTAGTAGTTTCCCTGAACGGACACCGAAGGTGCACTTGTTAGGATTCAAGCGGAGCTTGAATTTTCTTAGACGTTCGAACAATTTTGACAGATGTTCAACGTGCTCATCCTCTGTTCTTGATTTTGCAATCAAATCATCGACATATACCTCGATTTATTTGTGTATCATGTCATGAAACAGAGTAGTCATGGCCCTTTGATAGGTTGCCCCGGCATTCTTCAAACCGAACGGCATTACCTTGTAACAAAAGGTACCCCATGGGGTAATGAACGAAGTTTTCTCCATGTCTTTCGGCGCCATTTTGATTTGATTATAGCCCGAGAATCCATCCATGAAGGAGAAAACTTTGAACTTTGCTGTACTGTCTACCAGCATGTCAATGTGTGGTAAAGGAAAGTCTTCCTTTGGACTTGCCTTGTTCAGATCTCTGTAGTCGACACACATTCTGACCTTTCCGTCCTTTTTAGGTACGATGTTGGCTAACCATTGAGGATATTCAGATGTAGCGAGGAAACCCGCGTCGATCTGTTTCTGTATCTCCTCTTTGATTTTGATGGCCATGTCCGGGTGAGTGCGTCTCAACCTTTGCTTTACTGGCGGACATTCCGATCTCAACGGTAAGTGGTGTTCCATGATGCTGGTATCCAACCCTGGTATATCCTGATAGGACCAAGCGAACACATCGGGGAATTCTTTGAGAAGCTTTATCAAACCCTCTCTGGCAGTTGGACTGAGCAATGCTCCGATCCTGATTTCTTTTCTCTCTTTTTCTGAACCCAAGTTTACCGTTTCCAACGGCTCTTTGTGAGGTTCAATGGACCTTTCCTCTTGTCTGAGTAGTCGGGAGATCTCTTCTGGAATTTCGTCGTCATTTTCTTCTTCAGCCTCGAATATCGGGAACTCAAAGTTGGGAGAAGGCATCGGATCGTATGTTTCAACGGGGTATAAAACAAGCAATCTGCATGACGTGATGATTTGTGTTTAGAAGAGATAGAGAAAATGTAAGTGTGTGCAGTGTATTTGTTTTACTGCTTGTTTTTATGATTGAATTGTTTTTTAGGATTACCATTTTCTGAAAAAGCAAAAAGAGAAAACAGCAATTACTGCGGAAATTACAGAACGACGTTATTTTATTAATGAACAAGTCGAATCTTGAAACTACAGCCCTATAAAACAAAACTCTGTCGCTTTGGGCAAAGCGAAGAGGGAAATTTACAGAAAACGAGCCCTATCAAAACATCCATTTCACCTGGGCAGGGTGAAAGGTTAAAGATGGCAATTACTTTGACTGATGAACGACCTTCGGAACCTCGACAGCAACCCATTGGTGGAGAACTCCTCGGTGAATCACAAAGTCAGGCACCTTCCTTGATTTGTCTTCAGAAATGACGCTGATTTCTGGTGGAGTAGGATCATTGGAATCTGTCTCCCAAGAAGAATTGTCGTAGGAGGATTCCTCTGTTGCATTTTGCATAGCATTGGTGCTCTCAGCTGTATCTCCCCATCCAGTTGACTGGATATCTTCGAGCCTGATACGAGAGCTTTCGGGAGCAGTGTACTTGACCATATAGTCGTATTTTCCACTCGGTTGTCCCAAGGTGTCCCAAACTTCTTTGGAACTGGAGAAGTCATCCCTCTCGATGACGTTGACCTCAGGAAAAGCATAGTTGATGAATTCTAGTCCTGCAAACGTTGCGAATTCATCTTCATGTTGAGTAGTTTCTGAATGACCTGAGTGTTGATCCCATGACATGGTGGGGACACAGGTATTCTGTTCAATGACGCTCAGCTGAGTTTCATTACTCGGCTGACTTTCTTGCCCCAAGTTTCCTGGGTAAGGCTGCCACATTGGCAGGCCATCCATCGGGCCATAGTAATTGTGATCAGAGTTTTCTTTCATCAGAGTGTCTTCCTCTAATGAATTTGGCGGAGCACGGCATCCTTCTGGATCACAATCTCCGTAGATCATTTCGACATCTGATCTTGGTATAAATCTCGGACTTTCTGTAGGAAAGCAAAAAGGCATAGGCACCTCTTCCTGAGACATATAGCCATCCTTGTTAAGGTAGGACTTCCATTCTTCATCTGTGTCAGAGGGATCTTCCTCATTGATAGCATGAACTGTCTGAGACACTGGGTGAAGAAAACCTCCACTGTGGAAGAAGTTTTGAAGGGGATGAAGACTTTCATCGTTGGCGGCTGTCTGGGTACAGGTTGCAGAAAAACCAAGACCCTTCTTTGTTTTATTGTCAATAGGAATGACAAGCCGTCCCCATCCTTTTGTATCGGTACTCTCGACCGCTTTGATAGCATCTTTGTATGAAGAAATTGAAGTTCCTTCTTCGGATTGATCGTTCTTGCTCACCGATAGTGCTTGGAACTGAGTTCCAATAACCTCCTCGGGTTCTACACAAGTAGATGATGATAGGTTACTCACAAGCAAGGCTTGTTCCCCACAAACCGTGACAAGTTGATCATTCTTGACGAACTTTAGCTTTTGGTGGAGGGTTGAAGTAACCGCTCCAGCCTGATGTATCCAAGGTCTTCCTAATAAACAACTGTATGTTGCCCGGATGTCCATGACCTGGAAAGTGATTTGGAAAGTGTGAGGACCAATAGTTATGGGAAGATCAACTTCGCCGATAACTGTTTTTCTGGATCCGTCGAATGCTTTGACGACGACCTCGCTGGTTCTCATCGGAGGGCCCTTAAATGATAATTGCATCAAAGTGTACTTCGGC
Organism: Lathyrus tuberosus; assembly: GCA_022829125.1. Classification (NCBI taxonomy): domain Eukaryota; kingdom Viridiplantae; phylum Streptophyta; class Magnoliopsida; order Fabales; family Fabaceae; genus Lathyrus; species Lathyrus tuberosus. Next base: position 494,249 of record JALAZF010000762.1, read on the forward strand.
ATAACATTCAGGGCTGACCCTGTGTCTACCAGTACGTTGGCTAAAGCATCGCCCTGCCAGTTAACTGTAATGTTGAGCGCCATGTTATGACGGCGACCCTCTTCAGGTAATTCCTCATCACTAAATCCCAAATTATTGCAGGAAGTGATGTTAGAGACAATGCTATCGAATTGTCTGATTGTTACATCCTGTTCCACAAAGGCTTGCTCCAAGACTTTCTGTAAAGCCTCCCTGTGGGCTTCTGAACTGAGTAACAGTGATAATACTGAGATCTTTGAAGGAGTTTGTAACAGTTGATCAACAATGTTATATTCACTCCTTTGGATGAGCTTTAGCATCTCATCTTTGTCTTTTGAAAAGTCGGGATTACTAGATTGACCGGCTGGTGGATCAGGAATTTCTGCCTGAAGTTCCTTTTCTTTATTGGATTCTCCAACCCCTCGGTTGAAGATTCGACCGCTCCGTGTTACACGACTGATGTCTGCAATATTCACGACGGAGGGTAATGGAATTTCCTTTCCATTTTCAATTGTTGTTGCACCGTATTTATAAGGGATCGCCTTAGCTGATTCATACGGTAGTGGCCCCGGTAGATAGATGACTATGGGAACCTTCTGATTTTTCTGACCATCATAAGTAACCTCAATCCGTTCCCGGTTGGGAACTCTAGATTCGTCAAGTAGAGGGACGATGGCAAAAACATCCCTGATCTGGTGATGACCAGAGATCGTGACAACATCCTCAACTTGATCGGCAAGGTAGTTCGGCGACCAAATGATGGGTCCTGAACCTGGATATGGACGAATTTCTCCATGATCGACCTGACCCTGAAGAGCTGCTCTCACAAGGTAACACCCTTGGTTACTTTCCGAACAGACGCTACAACTGTCATAGTTGTGTGGTGGCACCTGGCCACGGCCACTTTGAATACAATGTAACCTCACTAGGTTATCTTCCATTGATCGGACATGCTGACTTTGACGACGAGTAAGATTCCTGTGATTGATACTAATCTGCTGAGTATCTTCGTCCATATAGATTGGCATCCACCAGTGATTTAACAAGTGCTGAAGTGCCTCCTGGACAAGGGTACAACCTCGATCGTTTTCGCAACCCGCTTTACAATTTTGATAGTCATGTGATATTAAGAATCCAAGTCGGACCTGCTCAGCATGTAACTCTACCAGATTGGTATTTATCACGCGGATGTCAAAGATCTGAACCATGTTGATTTGATAGGAGTTCCTATCATGGTAGTCTTGGATCCATCCAAGATCCATCTGACGCTGGAGGGCCTCTTGTATGAAAGAGCATCCCTGTTTGTTTACCGAGAAAATCAGACAGGAACTGTAATCGTGCCGCAGAAGATTATGATACTGGCTTTGCCTTGAGTGCATCGCCACCAAGTTGACATTCATCACACGGATGTCGTGGTTTTGAATGACGTTAGAATTTGTAGAGACCATGTTAACTCCACGAACTCGGTGCTCTTGGATCCATCCGAGATCCATCTGTTCCTGTAGGGCTGATTGCACTACCGAACATCCTTGGTTATCTTTAGAGCAGATATCACACTGGTGATAATTATGAGGTGGCACATGGCCATATCCACTCTGTCTACAATGCATCCTGACCAAATTGGTCCCCAATAAGAGTACATCGTGAATTTGATAGACATTGTTAGTCTCTTTCTCAATCAGATTGACTGCAGCTTTCTCGTGTTGAGGCAGCGGGTTCGTAAGAACATTAGGATTCGTATCTTTGAAAGATAAGAGTCTGCTCCTAACAAGATTTTGCACGTCGGATTTGAAATTGAGACAAGTCTCAATGTTATGCCCTGAACCTCCTTGATGATAAGGGCATGTTTGATCCACCTTAAACCAGAAAGGCAGATTTTCTGGAACTAAAAGGGGAGACTTAGTCTGAATGTGCCCCTTAGCTAGCAGTAACGAAAACAGCTCTGCGTACGTTACGGGTATAGGATCAAATCCTGGTGGCCGTGTTGTACGGTTGTTGTTATATGGAGGATGAGCCTGCTGAAGAGGCTGTTGTGTCCTTTGTTGGTCAGGTTGGCTCTGCGCAATCTGAGGTTGATACATAGGAACAAGCACGGGGCCGATAGTAGGAGTAACAGCTGCTACTGGCTGATAACGTCGCCTTTGCTTTCCGAGAGAGATATTCCCAATATCTTGCTCCTTTTTCTTAGGGAGAGCACTACCGTATTTTTTAGTACCGCTCGTTGATCCAGTGTCTTTTACCAAACGTCCTTCTCGGACGGCTTCCTCAAGACGTACACCCATGCCGACCATTTCGGTGAAATCACTGGGTGCACTAGCGACCATTCGGTCATAGTAAAATGAGCTTAAGGTCTTTAAGAAGATCTTTGTCATCTCTTTTTCCTCAAGAGGTGGACAAATTTGAGCGGCAATTTCACGCCACCTTTGAGCATACTCCTTAAAGGTTTCCTTGTCCTTTTGCGACATCGATCTGAGTTGATCTCTGTCGGGTGCCATGTCCAAATTGTACTTGTATTGTTGGACGAAGGCAGTACCAAGATCTCTGAATGTACTGATCGTAGTACGGTTTAAACCCATGTACCATTTGAGTGCGGCACCGGTTAAACTATCCTGAAAGTAGTGAATCAGCAGGTCCTGATTCTCCGTCTGAGCTGACATCCGCCGAGCGTACATCACCAGATGGCTTTGAGGGCAAGAGTTACCCTTGTATTTTTCAAAGTCGGGCACTTGGAACTTGTGCGGGACTTTCACATTTGGGACCAAGCAGAGGTCTGCGGCGTCCTTTCCAAATAGATCCTGACCGCGAATGGCTTGCAGCTCTTTCTGCATTTCCAAGAACTGCTCCTGGAATTCATCCATTCTGTCAAACATAGTTTCCTTCTTACCAGAAGGTGTCTGTGGAATCTGTCCTTCCGGGACAGTGTGCACCACAGGGGGGTGGTACCGTGACTACGGTAGTAAGTCTTGGTGCCTCCCGAAGTTTGTAACCTTCAGGAGTCTTGAGTATGCCCCTGGCATCTTCGCTTTCTCGAAGTTTGTAACCTTCAGGCCCAGCGGCTTCTGTTGTGATTCCCTGATCTTCAGTGATCGGCGGAACATATCCTTCCGGGATATAGTTAACAGGCATGCCCCAAGGACGATCTTTCGGCATCTGATACCTAGGATCATACTTTTCTATGATGGGCGTTGAGGTGATCTCTGAGATCACAGTTCTTTGTAGCTGAGCTTCTGCCATGGCTTGCATGTCGTTACGAAGCTTTCTCATATCCTCTCTTAGAGCGTCGATCTCTTCTTTCAACTCTCTGTTTTCTTCCTCAAGATCATCCATCTTTTTCTGACGATTGGCCCGAGTATTATATGAATGAGACAGTTTGACTCTAGAATCGAGACACAAACGTGAGATTCGTAGGTAAGAAGAATACGCGATGTGAGAATGATGAATGCAATGATTATATTAATTGTTTTTAGGTTTAATTAAAATAAACTTCGACAATTAGATTGCAAATATCAAACAGTGGGGAAACCCCTTTTTATTGAATTCCAAAGGATTACAGAAATGGAAATACAGTAGATTACAAAGTGCAAAAACAGAAACCTAAACTAATGGGTCCCGAGTCCTCTTCTTTGACCGGGGCGCTTGGGCCGTTGTCAGGTTGTCATTCCTTTGTCAAATGAAAGGAGTGAGCAAATTCCTTTGGTCATCTTGATTCTCCACAGCATGCTGCTCCAAAATTTCAATCAGAGTGTCTTTCTCTTTCAGTAATTGCTGTATTTGGATACACTCTACGTCGAGGGTGCGGTACTTGTTATTCCAAGATCTTCTTTCCTTTTGAACTACGTCGAGGTACGGTACTTGCTCCCTCGGTGGAAGAATTCCGTAACGAGGATAAGGCATCTTTAGCTTAAGAGCTCTGGTTTGTACCCAATGGAGATAAGGCTCCACCGAGACACAGTTCGGTTTTCCCAGAGACTCTCGTCCTTTCTTATGAACCTGTTTCCAAGCTTGCACTATTTCCATCTTTAGCGCTCTGTCACTTTCTCCTTCTTTGAAGAAAAGACCTTCCAGATGAACACCCAGTGGGATGTGTCTCATCGGGTATCCAAATTGACGAAAAACCAATATCGGATGATAGTTGATTCCTCCTTTAGTTCCTATGAGGGGTACGCTGGGGAAGTTTCCACAACGGTCAATGATTCTGATTCCCTCATAAATCCTATTACACCAATCTATATTTGAATTGGTGAGAGACATGATCTTCTGCGACCAACGTAAGACACTCTTGCAATCCCAAAAAGCAGCAAACTTGGGCAAGTGAGAGATAAACCATTTGTAGAGAAAAGGTACACAGCATGTGATCTCCCCTCCGCTGTACAAATTTCCTAAGTGTACAGAATGATACGCATCTGCGAGCAAAGTCGGCACAGGGTTTCCAATGAGAAAAACCTTAATAGCGTTGATATCGACGAAGTTATTAATGTTGGGAAACAAAAATAACCCGTAGGTGAGCAAGACAAAGATGCTTTCAAAAGCAGTCATGTTCCCTATACTAGCAAAGTACAGAGCTTTCTTGGTCAGGAACTGGGCTGGCAAACCTTGGGTGCCACCCTTAGTGGTCATGTGAGTCTTGACCTCAGACTCGTCCAAATGAATTGCTCTTGCAATAGTCTGATTCTTTGGAATTTATTCCAGTCCAGAAAATGGAGCTCGATCAGTGATATGTAAATCAGCCAGATGAGAGTACTCCTCCAGCGTTGGTGATAGCTGGTAATCCGGGAATGATAAACTGGATCGTAGAATTGAATGAGCGCGTCCATGATTCCCTCAATCACATAGACTCTTAACAGTGGTAGCAAACCACCGTGCTTGGCTCTAAAAGCCTCTGGGTTAACGATTATCCTTGCTAACCTTCTCAAATCCCCTAGTTTTGGAACCTTGAAGGTATACTGGTGAGTTCTCCTTCTACCGAAATCCATTAATGCAATCTTTTTCTCTGATATTTGCAATCACAGTCTTAGTTTAATTTGAAAAACAGAGAGACTAGAAGAGAAATTTTTTTGAATGTTTTAATGTTTTTTAAATGAATGCATGAATGCAGCACACAAAAACATAGAAAAAACATGGGGTCAGAGGGTCGTTGTCATGAAGTCAAGGCTCTACCCATCCCCAAAGGTTTATACTAAGGTGATTTTTGTACCTGTACTCATTATCATCAGCTCCTCCCAGGAAAGCAAAACAACAAGCGGATCGCCAGTGAGTTGTGTGCAATATTAGAGTAAGTGCCATTCACCGAGAATAGATCACCAGCCTCAAATGAGGGTAGTATCGCGTAACAGCTATTTCCGATAGCTTCCGCACTACGAAAAAGGTTGGCTTTTCTTAAGTGTATACTCAATCTCACCACATGCGGCATCACACGCATTCCCAGTAGCAGAAAATTAAACACGTATAGAAATTAGGAAAAGCAGTATATATATTTGTCCTAATCATTCTAGACTTATAAAGCTATGATTCTTAAGTTCCTGACAGAAATGGGTTCCCCGGCGGAAGCCCCAATCTGTGGTTCCCTGCCTAAGAGATGGACCAGCATAGGTCAATCTTTCTCTTCGGTAGAGTTCCCATTTTCCGTGGAAAACGGGGATGATGCCCTAAGGCAGAAAAGGAGACTCCCCAGCAGAGTCGCCATTTGTGTAATTTTTCACACAAGAGAAGTAGAAAGAAAGGAACGGGCCCCACAGTGGGCGCCACTTTTCTGTAGCGAGCTATTTTGGACGTGGTTCTTAAGCGTTGCTCGCTCTCTGCGGTTGAGCTTAAAACTACAGGTCGATTCATTTTTTATCCTATTGTGAGCTGAATAAGGAAGGGAAATAGATGTCTCCAATTAACCCTGCTTGCATACTGAGTTTAAACAGCGGTCTGTTAGGTTACGGATGCTATCAATGTGGGGGGCCTTTGTACTGGTTATTTGTATTTTCGCCAATACGGTTCTCTTTCTTTTTTACCTGGGCAGAAGGTTTCTGGCAGGGAATAAGGATTAGGATGTTAGGACTGATGCTTTTGAAATACTGCTTTTGATTGATGGAGATATGGGATTTGGGTTTTTTTGTTGATTGCGCTCGCTAAGATCTTTTCTTTCGATCTTATGCCTACGTATTCCCGTTTACCGAAACAGGGAAATCAGAGCGTTCGTAGTTCCTCCTATTCTATGGGAGGAAATTGGTTTTTGGTGTCTTGTTCAAAGCCCAAGACGTGAAGCGAAAGGTAATTTGTATCTTGATCAAAGCCCAAGATGTGAAGCTAAAAGGTTTATTTGTGTCTTGTTCAAAGCCCAAGACGTGAAGCTGAAAGGTCTCGACTTTAGAGAGAATTTGTCATCTCTAAAGAGGGGAAAAGGAGAATTACTTTAACTGGGATACGCGGATCCGAGCAATGCCATAATTTCCGAAGAAAGGGTTTTAACCTGAAGGAGAAGACTTTAACTCAGTGTAGAGCAATGCCATCTTTCCTTAGGAATTTCTCATGCTAAAAGAGGGACAGTGGCATGGATGTAGATGATCCAGAGGCTTGCCGCTTACAGCGATTAGATGAAGGGGAAGGAGTTGTTGATTTTGTGTACTGTGAACGAGGCACAGCTTTGATGCTAAAAGGTTGATTGGATCAACCAGTGGTTTTCTTATACAAAGCCTAAGAGGAGGCTAATTTCCGCTAGGAAAATCATTATACAAAGCCTAAGAGGAGGCTATTTTGTGTCTCGTACAAAGCCCGAGAGAGAGGCTAAAGGTTTTTGACCCAGTGGGGCATATCGTTATACAAAGCCTAAGAGGAGGCTAGCAAAGAGTTGACTCAGTTGAAGAATCTTTTATACTCAGTAAGAGAGTGTTTTTGTATCTCGTACAAAGCCCGAGAGAGAGGCGAAAAGGTTGTTTTGACTCCACTGGGGAGAATTTTGGTATCTCGTACGAAGCCCGAGATGGAGGCTATTGTAACTGTTTCAGTTGAGTGACAGATCCAATATACTGATTTAAAATAGAAAATCAGTTCTTATATGAGTAACACTGTACACAGGGATTTGATTTGAGGATCAAGGATATTTCCTTCTCTTTGAGGAAATGGGAAATCCAAAGGGTATTGAGACTGTCCGAGTCTGCGGGTTTCCTTCCTATTTAACGAAGGGTGCTTGAGAATGTCTTTGAGACTCAAGGAAGTTAGACTGTCCATGTCTAGAGTTTTATCTCTTGTACTATGCTTCGAGAAACAGTAGTAGACTCTATGAAAGGACTGTTCTATGAGGATGACTAGGTTCTGTTCCTATACCTCTAGGAGGTCGTCAGGACAATTTGTACGAAGCCCAAGAGGAGGCTGGAAATTTTTAAGAAGCCGACGGGTCCTTGTACGAAGCCCAAGAGGAGGCTATCATTCCCAGAGGAAGAGATCATTATACGAAGCCTAAGAGGAGGCTGTGAATACTTCTAAGAAGCCGTAGGGTCCTTGAATAATGCCCAAGAGGAGGCCGATGCTTTTAAGAAGCCCGTGGGTCTATCATCTCCTTTCCATTAGGAGAGATAACTCTTTTAAAGATAAAAACCACTGGTAAATGTGCGAGGTTTACTATCCAGCGACTTTTAACTTTTAAAGAGGGTTCCTTAGTTAAGGTCCAAGATTATGACCGTAGTGGGTACCCAAACCCTGAGACATTCAAGGCAAGCTATCCACAAGGAATAGATCAAGTCAGGAAAGTTCGAGAATTGGGAAGAAACTCAAAGATGCCATTCACAGAGAATACATTCATCTTGGGGAGTAGAGCTTCTTGACGATTCCTAAGGAGGACAGCCGAAGAGAAGACTGTATCTGGTGCTCCTATTGGGGATCTAGGCGTCTATTTCTACGAATAAATGAAACGGCGTCACTTAGTTCTAGACGTAGTTGCCGGGGAAACTCAAAATATCTATACTATTATTACACAGTAGATATGAGTTTATGAAAGGAGACTTACAGTGAGCAGCCCCACAATACAGTTTATAATATGAAAGCAGTAAATGAAAGCGATAACCACTTACTCGGTTGTAGTGCTTCCATGCTGTTTGGTTAGTTGTTCAACAAAGAAAGATTGAAAACAACAGTATATTCAAAATCAAAGGAGAAAGTGCTTTGAAAAAGAAAGATCTGGGGTTTACAGCTCGAGGAGAGGCCTAGGGTTTTATCAGTGAGCACACTGTTTGAATTTGTACAGAGGGGCTTATACAAGTGACTGGGGCCCAAAAAGGTTTTCTGTACAAAGGGATGAGTCTTACACTCTCTTAAGAGACCCAAAAAGGTTTAAAGAAAAAGAAATGGGTCTTACTACTCGAGGGTAGGCCCAGATGGTTTTTATTTTTAAACGGGCGACGATCGCGCCGTTTACTTGTACAGAGGGACTTATACAATGAGTGAGGCCCAAAAAGTTTTTGTACAAGGGGGGATGGGTCTTACACTCTCTTAAGAGGCCCAAAGTGTTTTGAGATGAATAAATGGGTCTTACTACTCGAGGGTAGGCCCGGATGATTTTTGAAAAGGCGACGATCGCGCCGTTTGTTTTTTGACGGTATCGGGACTTATACAATAAGTGAGGCCCAAAGATGATTTGGTCAAAAAAAAGGATTGGGTCTTACACTCTAATAGAGGCCCAAAGTGTTTTGAAAATGATTTATGAGGGTTGAATTAATCCAAAACCCTAATTTGTTTTCAAAATGTATTTAATTGAATAAAAATTCAATTAAAATGATCAAAAATTGTTTAACACATGGAAAACAAATTGTGATCTTGGATTATTGCTTCAAAAATTAAGTATTGACCTACAAAATAATTAGAAAGCATTAAAAGTTGCAAAATCAATGTAGAAAAAATATTTAAAATGTCAAAAACAATTAAAATATTAATTCTTTACAAAAATATCAATTATATGAAATAAATAATATTTTTGGGATTTTTTTGATAAAATAAAATATTTTAACATTTTTGTGAATTATTAAAAAAAAGAATCAACTCAAAATCATTAAAACTCAGAGAGAAATTAATTTTTGAATCAATTAAACAAAATCACAACATTCAAATATTTGAAAATCTGAAAATGGCGCCAAGAACAACACCAAGAACACGCGCGTTTTTCAGTTTGCCCAGATTTGTATTTTCCATCCAATCTCACTGAATACGTAATTATAACATGCAATCCACATATCATTATGCTCGCCTCAACCCCACGATTATATCTATGTACTTTAATTTCATTTAAATTAAACATACAACAAGAAATCACGAAGAGACCTCAAGAACCCTAATTTCAGCATGAAGGCTAGGATTTTTGATACACGATCCAAACAATGCAATTAATTGAGGGAAAACATTCCATGCATGATTATGAACATATGGCCAAATTATTGTGCGAGGAAATATGCATAGATTGAGAGATGACCAAGTATGTGCTTACCTCCAAGTCGTGACAGCAAGAGCAGATGTGATTTTGAGTTGGAGGTGTTACAGATGTTATGTGAGTGTTTGATCAGCTCATATGTGATGTATGTGAGGTGTGTGAGTGATTGGTTTGTGCAGAATTGCTCTCAAACTCAAAACCCGATAGCTACCTTGCTAAGAAAGGCATTTTTGCCAAGAGAAAGAGATTTTGAGGAAAGCATTTGTTAGATGGCTTTGGTGTACTCAAACTGACCACAATTAAGCTCTATTTATAGTAGAGCAAGTTTGTTTTGCAAGGAATAGTGCATGGCAGCTGGTAAGTAGGTTTGGCCAATGTTGGCCAATGGAAATGAAAGTCTCCTCTAGCCATTGACTAGAGGTTAGGGCACAGAGCTTTGGTCCCCTTGGTCTTGGATAAGTCTTGACTGATTTCAGATGAGAATGGCTCAGTCCATGCCACCTTGATGGTTCCATTGAATGCCTCATTCCAAATTTGAAGTCTTGTCCCTATTTTGGCCATTCTAGGTTCAACATGCTATTCTTTGTTCCTTGGACCTTGGAGGCTTGGCTCAGTGATTGTCCCCTTTGGATTCAATCCTCTGAGGTGTCCAAGTGGATTGGAGAAATTGCAATTGGCTGATTTTGGCAAATCGAGCCAAAGTGCAAATTCTGCCTTGCCTTGACAGATTTCAGCAAGGCAACTTGCCAATGTTGTATCTCATGGTGTAGGTTGAATTTGGCAATGTTCTTGGCCATTTTGGAAAGCTCTTACATGATACAACAACTATTTGAACAAGTTTGGTTTTGATCTCTTTTGATTCCAAGTGAAAAATCCCCCTACATTTGGCAAAAAGTGAAGGCAAATTCTGACTTAGTGAAAATTTCACTAAGTGTTGGAAAAAGTGACATTTTCACTTTTCAGCCACTTTGATCACTCCATAACTCAAAATCCTTAATGAATTGGAATGACTTGTAGTTGAAGTTTTTGTAGGTGATAATGAGGGCTACAAATCCATCTTTGGATGAGAAAAAATGGCCTTGTGGTTTAGGAGTTATGGTCCTCCAAAGTTGGTACCTTTGCCACTTTATTTTTAACTTAGAAAAATTTCTAAGTTTTATGGTTACCCCTTTTACAAGTTATCTCACTTTTCTTGATTTTTATTGATGAATGATGATTCAAATCATACATTAACATCATTTTAGGGTTAAAAATCCATTTTGGTGAAAAATCTCAAAAAGTCAAAGTTGACTTTTGTGCATAGTTGACTTTTTATCAGATGAATTCCAAACTGTGCAATTCTTCAGGAAATCATGTCCTTGACCTAAATCAAACTTGATGGACATGTTCCATGGGTGTCATAGGGTATATTCAATCATGTATTAGGGTTTGGGAGCATGTCCTGGTCAAAAGTCAAAGTTACAGTTGACTTTTCCCTTAAAACCCTAATTGTGGTGCAGATGAAAATGAGACTTGTTGCTCAAGCTTCTTAGATCAATCCATTGTTCCAAATGGATCAATATGGTGTATTAGATACCCTCAAATCATCTCTTGAGGTCTTGGCTCATGGTTTGTCCCAAAAGTCAACTTAGGGGTGAATTAGGTCAAGAAACCCTAATTCCTGATTTTTTATGAATGCATCCCCTGAGGCAAAATTGACTTGATGCATGGGTTCATGAGGTTCCATGAAGCATATTAGGTCATGTTTTGGATCATTGCCTTGTGCCCAGATGAAAATTTCCATCTGGAGACCCTGGTCGACCAAAACCCTAATTTGGTGACATTGTTGATCTTGAGACTTGATCCACCTAGAAGGGAGCAGCCTTGTGCTTAATCCTTGAAGTGGGAGTCCTTTTTGATCCATTGTGGATGTTTGAGAGATTAGACAAGTTGAAGATCATGTCATTTCTTGATTGATCCTTTGTCTAAGCACTCAGAGAGGGCTTGAAACCCTAATTTTGATTGTATTGGATGCTCACCCATCTTTGGGGAGACTGATGAAGCATGATGGTTCATCCATATTGTGATGATGATTTTCACAATGATGGGAAATCTAAGTGGTCAAAATTTGGGGTATTACATGATGCACTAGCCACTCTCTCCTCCATGATTAGTGTAGGTCAATGGAATGACGTACCTAAGATCGACATAATGTGCCTAGAACGGCCCGCTTACATCTTCACGATCGAAGCAGTCATAGACGACAAACCTTGGTATAACGATATCAAATGCTTCCTTCAGAAACAAGAGTACCCACCTGAGGCATCCAGAAAAGACAGGAGAACCATCAGAAGACTGGAAGGCAACTTCTTCCTGAGCGGTGATACACTCTATAAGAGAAACTTTGACATGGTTTTGCTTCGATGCGTAGACAGACCAGAAGCAAACATACTGATGAAAGAAATTCACAAAGGATCCTTTGGCACTCATGCCAACGGACACACAATGGCGAGAAAAATTCTGAGAGTAGGATACTATTGGTTGACCATGGAATACGATTGCTACAAGCACATGAGGAGATGTCTCAAGTGTCAGATATACTCAGACAAAATCCATGTACCGCCAACACATCTCAAAGTTCTCTCTTCCCCATGGCCTTTTTCCATATGGGGAATCGACATGATTGGCATTATCGAACCCAAGGCTTCAAATGGACATCGGTTCATCCTGGTAACCATTGACTACTTCACCAAATGGGTCGAAGCAGCGTCATACGCCAATGTAACCCGACAAGTGATGGTCCGCTTTATCAAAAACAATCTCATCTACTGTTATGGTGTTCCAAGCCAGATCATTACTGACAATGGATCCAACTTGAACAACAAAATGATGAAAGAGTTATGCGCTGAGTTCAAGACCGAACACCATAACTCATCTCCCTACCGACCTAAGATGAACGGCGCAGTAGAAGAGGCTAACAAGAACATCAAAAAGATTGTTCAAAAGATGGTTGTAACCTACAAAGACTGGCACAAAATGCTGCCCTTTGCTCTTCACGGTTATCGCACATCTGTCCGCACTTTAATAGGGGCAACCCCTTTCTCTCTAGTATATGGCATGGAGGCAGTGCTCCCCATAGAAGTAGAGATCCCATCAATCCGGGTATTGATGGAAGCTAAGCTAACAGAAGCTAAATGTTGTCAAAATCGACACGACGAATTGAACCTAATCGAGGAAAAGCGAATAACGGCACTATGCCATGGTCATTTGTATCTGCAAAGGATGAAGAAAGCATTTGACAAAAAGGTCCGACCTCACGTCTTCAGAAAAGGAGACCTTGTGCTCATGAAGATACAACCATTCCTCACTGATTCTCGGGGAAAATGGACTCCGAATTATGATGTCCCCTATGTGGTCAAGAAAGCCTTTTCAGGAAGTGCCTTGAGACTCGCAACCATGGATGGAGAGGAATTTAACTATCCCACGAATGTTGACGTAATCAAGAAATACTCCGCCTAAAAAATATAATAATAAAAAAAATGTCTCGGTGGATTGAAAACCTGAAAAAGGCGGTCTAGGAAAAAATTAGAGACATAAGCAAAAATCATCCCGATGGATTGGAAATCTCAAAAGACAATCCAGGCAAAAGTTAGGGATTCATGGCAAGTAACTATGTCCGACAAGATTAAATCCTCGGCGGTAACACCATTCGTTGAAAAACTTCAAGTCAAGGTCATCTTCGATAGAAGCTCAGGATGTCCAGAATTCAAAGTTGGTAAAAGGATAGCGGTCATTATGTTTCAATGTAGCCCCTTTTCCCTTAAATTACCATTTTCTAAACTTTGTAAATACTCTATGGAATCACGCGTTTGGCTGATTTCCATCCTATCCATAAAATTTGAGCCATAGTACTTTTTGTTTGCAATTCTCATTTGTTTTAGCTTTACAGAATGACATTTTTAACATGATCAACGATTCTTGAAATAAAACAAAAATGAATTTAATTGTCAAAAAATTTTCTGCTTTTAAAATAAAGATGGAAATTCTTTTTGACTGATGAACATCGATCGCTTCTCCGGAAGTGATTAAACATCAGAGTGCAGAATTAAAGTACTCCTTCTAAACTAGTACGCCTGAATAAAAGACCAACTATGTCAGATGTAATATCCCATCTGATATCCCTGGCAGTGTTCTTACCTCTTAAGACCGATTAAACAGTTCTTTCACCCCCACAGGGACTACCTCTCCAAAGCAAGACAAGATTTGCTATCTTCGAACAATGATACTTTTTGTCCCCCGTCGTGGTCGAGTATCCAGTCGTGTTCATCTATTAGTCTGTATGTCGCGTCAGTTTTGTCAGCATAAACATACGTACATCATGCATTATTGATTCATATTCATATTCATATTGCATTACTATCACTCTGGTCATACTCATTTCCCAAGTGATAAAAGTCCTCTTATCAATCGAGTTGTCAGTTTTTTCCTCGTCAGGAAATGTTTTGTCTGAGAAATCTCTCCCCCAGTTTATTTCTGGATTGGAGACAATCCTCGACCACTTTGATAACTTGAACCTCTAAAAGGCAAGAAGATATTCGACGAACGTCACTCTTCACCATTTAAGGTGATATTTTCGCATTCCCGGATTAAGGAAAATCCCCAGAGAAAGACTCTCAGCAACACATTGGTTTTTCTCCCAAGAATATCAGTGTTAATGAAGTCATCAGCACCTCAAAATTGGATTACATCACATGGAATTTCTCCGAAAAGATCTCGAAGGAAAGTATGATGTAATATCTCCCAAGCAGAAAAGCAGTCTATCAAGAGACTCATTTTACCTAGTAGAGTCAACAAATGGCATCTCCAACAGAGAAGTTTGCACACCTCTACAGCTCAGACGAATGGGTACCACCAGCAAGTCTGACCTAAACTTTTTTCCATCAAATGGCGTCTCCCCAGGAAAACTAGGCGAGAAGTTTGACGAAGACCGCTACACATAGTATCCTTTGTTAAGGAAGGAACTTGATAAGAAAAAACTGAGACCAGTTCCTTGGCTGAAGACCAGGATAGAGGGGAAGTTTATTTCAGAAACTGAGACCAGTTCCGTGGCTAAAAACCAGGATCAAGGAAAGTTTATATCAGAAACTGAGACCAGTTCCTTGGCTGAAGACCAGGATCGAGGGGGAGTTTTACCCTTTTATGAGTATTGTTACTTAGCGAAAGAAGATGGATGAGCAAACTGCCATTCATAACCACAGTCAAAATTTTGAGTATTCCGATATTTAATCCTCTTGCACCCTGAATGCCCGAATACCTTCTCATTCACACCTTCGGGTCCAAGAAGATTAAATAGGGGCATCTGTCATACCCCAAATTTTGACCACCAAGATTTCCCATCATTGTGAGAATCATCACCACAATATGGATATACCATCATGCCTCATCAATCTCCTCAAAGATGGGTGAACATTCACCATAATTAAGAATCAGGGTTTTTGAGCCCTCTCAGAACATTTAGACAAAAAATCAATCAAGAAATGACATGATCTTCAACTTATCTAACTCCTTAAAACACCCATAAGGGATCAAAAGGACTCCCACATCAAGAATCAAGCACAAAGTTGCCACATTCCAAGTGGTTTGATCCTCGAAACACCCGATGTCGCCAAATTAGGGTTTTGGACGACTGAGACCTCTAGAGTGAGAATTTCACAAAAGGATGAGCCAAGGCTTTAACATGTGAATCAACATGCTCAAAATAACCCTAAGAATCCATTTGCAAAGCTAAATTACCCTCAGAGGATCCATTCCTCAAAAGTCGGGAATTAGGGTTTTTACGCG
This sequence comes from Lathyrus tuberosus, assembly GCA_022829125.1. Taxonomy (NCBI): domain Eukaryota; kingdom Viridiplantae; phylum Streptophyta; class Magnoliopsida; order Fabales; family Fabaceae; genus Lathyrus; species Lathyrus tuberosus. The sequence continues at coordinate 509,490 of JALAZF010000762.1, forward strand.
CCGAACCGCTCCGGAGCCAAAACTGAAAACATGACTTTTTTGGAAAAAATGATCCTTATGACTTATATTTTCAAAAAATATGACTTATAATGTCATTTGAACAAGAATTGATCAAGAAACCAAGATAACTTGTAAAAGGGGTAATCTTGAAAATTTGAAAAATTTCTAAGTTACTAAATTTGAATGATTTTGGTACCAACATCCAAGGATCATAACTTGTGATCCAAGCAGCCATTTTGAGTTATCCAAAGCCTGATTTGTAGGTCTTCCTACACTCTACAAAAGCTTCAACTACATCAAACTCCAATTCTTCATGGATTTTTAGTTATGGAGTGATCAAAATGACAAAAATGAAGAAAATAACACTTTTTCAACACTTAGTGAAAATCAGCCTAAGTTACCAGCCTTGAACATCAAAGTTCATGGGGTTTTTTTCAGTTGGATTCAAATAGTTTCAAGACCAACTATGATCACACATGGATTGTACCTTATGAGGGCTTTCTTAAAAACACAAGAGCTTTCCATAACTTCATTTGAGCAAGGAGATTTGATCCCCTCAAAACCACCATTTCCAACTGTTTTGTGCAAGACAGAATTTGGCAATTTTGCTCGAATTGGCAAAATTAGACAAGTTCAAGCATGGTTATCCATCTGCACACCTCAAGGGGGAACAACCAAGGGACAAACACTGATCCACCAGCCTCACAAGTCCGTGGATCTATGTTTAGGCATGACATAACATGTGCTCTAACCTCAAGTCCATAGAGGTGGTATTCATCAAGACAATGTTATCCAAGTTCAGTCGAGCCTCATCCCTGCCACTGAAGGCTTATAGCCTGTGCTCTAATCTCAAGTCAATGGATAGAGGAGACTTGATGTTCCATTGGATCAACATTTGCCACAGACATGCTGTAGTTGCCATTCATTATTGCAGCCAAAACAAACTTGCTTTACTATAAATAGAGCTCATTTGTAATCATTTTGAGTACATCAAAGCACCCAAACTGATGCTTTACTCAAAATCTCCTTTTCACTCCAATTTTGCCTTCTAACTCAAGTCACTATCGAGTTTTGAGATTGAGAGTGATTCCAACCAAACCAATCACACACACACACACACCTCATAAACATCATATGTGAGTGATCTAAACACTAACACAACATCTGGAACATCAAATTCATCAAATCACCAGCCAATTGCTCAAGTTCTTGACAGAGTTGCAGTTGAGGTACCACATCAAATTCCAGCTCATTTCAATCCACTCCAAGCATTCAAACACACTCCTTGGCACCTAAGGAAGTTGTCCAGATCATTGGAACCAATCTGCAACACCTCCATCATCAAACTCGATCACCAACTGCAAGAGGTAAGCCTGAACCCTTCAAACTCTATGATCCATGCATCATGAATGAATTTTTGAGTTACCATCTTGTTTATGCATGTATGTAGAGTGATAACCCTCAATCAATTGCCATGAATAAATCATGTATAAAATTTCATTGCGTTCATGCTGAAATTAGGGTTCTTGAGGTTTTCCATTGATTTCTTCCTCCATATTTAATATAAATGCAATCAATCTATATGGTTGTGATCCTTGTTCAAAAACGAACAAGATTGATACTTGAATCGTGCAAAACCATTGAGTAATCATGGAGAAAAGTGAGAAAACGTAAATCTACAGAAACTGGGTGCACGCATGTTCTTCCTTGACAGTTGGCACCCTTTTTCAAATTTTGAATTTTTGAATATTTTGATATTTTTGTTAATTGTTTCAAAAATTAATTTCTCTCCGAATATTTGTGTTTTTGAATTGATTCTTTTTCTCAAAATTCAAAAAAATGTTTAAATATTTTATTTTACAAAAAAAATCAAATTTATATTATTTATTTAATATAGTTAAAATTTTTGTAATTAATTTCATTTTTATTATTTTTAAACATTTTAAATGAAATTCCCACTTTGATTTTTCAAAACCAATTGGATTTCAAGCTTTCATGTGATTAAACATGATTTTTCAAAACATTTTTCAAAGTGTACAACTTGTTTTTGAATATATTTGATAATTCATATCATTTTTTATTTAATTTCCTTTGAAAATTATATCTTTTAAATTCAAAGTTAGGGTTTCCTCTAAATTTTGATCTTTATTAACACTTTGGGCCTCTAATAGAGTGTAAGACCCATCCCCTTTGTAAATACAAAATAATTTGGGCCTCAGTCATTGTGTAAGTCCCGACACGTTTTCAGAAATCTCGGCGCGATCGCCATTTCAAAACAAAATCATCTCGGCCTACCCTTGTGTTGTAAGTCCCAATTCTTTTCTTTTTCAAACACTTTAGGCCTCTAATAGAGTGTAAGACCCATCCCCTTTGTAAATACAAAATAATCTGGGCCTCAGTCATTGTGTAAGTCCCGACATGTTTTCAGAAATCTCGGCGCGATCTCCATTTCAAAACAAAATCATCTGGGCCTACCCTTGTGTTGTAAGTCCCATTTCTTTTCTTTTTCAAACACTTTGGGCCTCTAATAGAGTGTAAGACCCAACCTCTTTGTAAATACAATAATTTTTGGGCCTCAGCCATTGTATAAGTCCTAGTACAATTTTCAAAATAACGGTGCGATCGTTGTTTTTCATCTGGGCCTCTCTTTGTGTTGTAAGACCCAACCCTCTTTTTTGTAAATAAACAATTATTTGGGCCTCTCCTTAAGTGTAAGCCCTAATCTTTTCAAAACAACTTCCCTTTTGATTTAGGTTCAAATTCATAGTTGTTATCAAAACTTTCTTTAATTTCTTGAACAACTAACCATACAGCTGTTACAATGGAAGCTTGCTCACCTGTAAGTTTTAAACAACTTTCTCTTACATATTTGCACACACACACACACACACACACACACACACACACACACACACACACATATATATATTTTTGCTTGTGCTGGATGCTTGCTCACCTTTAAGTCCTCCTACCCTCTTTTACATATAGTATATATTTCATCTGTATATATATGCCTGTATATTATCTGCTTAGAGTTTTCCCCGACAATTAGGTATAGGATTAGATAAAGCCAGTGGTCACTCTTTTAACACAGTCAAAACTAGTTCCCCATAGGAATTCCAGATACAGTCTTGCCTCCTCTTGGGCTTATACAATATGGAACAAAGAGAAAGGCATTATTCCCGGTGAAACTTTTCTCAGACTATCACTATTAGAAAATTATCAAAAAAATTCATTTCCCCATAGAGGATTAATTCCCGGTGAAACCTCTCCTGAATTTCTTTAAACCCTAGAACTGTTCTCTAAAGGATTAATTCCCGGTGAAACCTTTCTTGAACTTTCCTTAGGTTTGGACCCACAGGCTTCCTAAAAGCATCTCAACCTCCTCTTGGGCTTTGTACAAGGACCCTCAGGCTTCTTAGAAGTTCTCATGCCTTCTCTTGGGCTTAGTACAAGGACTCGAGACCTCTTACAGGTATAGGACAGAACTTAGTCATCCTTCATTAGAGCAGTCTTTCCAAAGAGTCAAGACCTCAAACCAATTTAGGGTTGATTCTCATCCCTTAAAGCATTAGCCTCCTCTTGGGCATCATGCAAAGACAAACCTTCCATACCAATAGACTTGGACAGTCTAATCTCCTTTTGGCTCTGTGAATTAATCTCCCTAAGTAGAGTCAATCTCTTTTTTAGCCTCATTCTTGGGCTTTGTACAAGACACCCCAAATATATCCCCAGTGGAGTCAATAAGTTCTTTTAGCCTCAATCTTGGGCTTTGTACAAGACAGACAAAATATTTCCCTGGAAAAGTCAACTTTCAGCCTCCTCTTAGGCTTTATATAATGATATTCCCCAAAAGAGTCAATCTTTTTTTAGCCTTAATCTTGGGCTTTGTACAAGACAGATAAACACTCTCTTATTGAGTTAGCCTTTTCCAGCCTCCTCTTAGGCTTGGTATAAGGACCTCCCCAGTGGAGTCAATCAATCTCTTAGCTTCAACCTTGGGCTTTGATCAAGGCACATACAAAAAATCAAAATCCCCTAAGAGGAAATACAAAACCTCTCTAAAGGAGGACATTTCTCTGTATATCACACATCAAAATAGAAAATCAAACAAACCCTAATCCCAGATAACTGCTGTAAGTGGCACACTTGTTGATTCAAATATCCAAGCTCTGGCTCATCTCTTACCCTGGTAAATCTCCATCTTTCATCTAATTGCTGTAAGCAGCAATCCTATGGCTTACAAACATCCACGCCACTATCCCTCTCTTAGCATGAAAGATTCCTAAGGAAAAATGGCATTGCTCAACACTGAGTTAAAGTTTTCTCCTTCAGGATAACACCCCTATAAAGGAAATTATGGCATTACTAGATTCTCACATCCCAGTTTAAGTAATTCTCCATTATAATCAGTCACCTAACAGTTGTGATAAACAGACGAGATATCTCCCTTTAGCGATGACAATTTCTCTCTCAATCAAACCTTTTAGCTTCAATCTTGGGCTTTGAACAAGACACAAATACTCTATTCAACTTCAATATTTGGCTTTGAATAAGACACCAAATATCTTTTCCTCCCATAGAATAGGAGGAACTACGATTGCTCTGATTTCCCTGTTTTCTTTAAACGGGAATACGTAGGCATAAGATTGCAAAATCTTAGTGAGCACACCAATCCAAAACTTTAGGTCCAGTACCTTCGTACACTAATTGAACTTTAGGTCCAGCACCTTAGCAAAAACATCGGGAAACACCCGAAATCAACAAAAACTCTCTCTCAAACCCTCATAAAGGAGAAACTTTCCCAATCAACGAACAAACACCAGTTTATAGAAAACATTATAATTGCTAATAACCCGTGGATAACCACATATAGGATGGTTAATTGACAACTCCCCATTGTATAACCTGACCCCGAACTCCCCAATCTCTTAAGCCTTTGTTAAAGAAAACATTTGCGTGTAAGGTTAGTTTGAGATAACTTCCCTTTCCTTTCTAGCTTCATAGGATAAATAAGAAATTAGAAAGTAGCACCCCACTCCTACCATTTCCGTGAGGAGAAACCCATGGCGATAAGGCGGTCGCGTCACTGACAAAAATCGCACGCTACACCAACCTCCTTGTAAAAATATTTCTTGAGACTTCTCTGGTATAGCTGACCATGATAGAGGTTTGTCAAGTACTTTTTGTCAATGAGATTCAGCTGATCAAATCTGGATTGAAATCATTCAGCTTCATCATGCTTGGCTTCCATGATAACCCTAAATGAAGGAATTCCAACCTCGATTGGTAGGACAACTTCCATGCCATATACGAGTGAAAATGGAGTTGCCCTAGTGGAAGTACGGACTGAAGTTCTGTAGCCATGCAAAGTGAAAGGAAGCATCTAATGCCAATCCTTGTAAGTCTTGACCATTTTCTGGGCGATCTTCTTGATATTTTTGTTTGCTGCTTCTACGATGCCATTCATCTTGGGCTAGTATGGTGAAGAGTTATGGTGCTCGATTTTGAATTCTTGGCACAACTATTTCATCATCTTGTTTAGGTTACTGGCGTTATTAGTAATAATCTTGATATGAATTCCAAAGCGACAAATTATTTCTTTTCTGGTGAACCTTGCAACCACTTATCATGTGACATTTGCATACAAGACAACTTCGACCCATTTTGTGAAATAATCAGTAGCAACTAGAATGAAACGATGACCGTTCAAAGCTTTTGGCTTGATCACTCCAATCATATAAATTCCCCATATAGAGAAGGGCCAAGGTGATGTCAAGACGTTCAATAGAGTTGGTGGCACATGGACTTTGTCAGCATAGATCTGGCACTTGTGACACCTTTTGGCATAGTTGTAACAGTCAACCTCCATAGTTGACCCAGAAAGCCTCAGACCTTCTTTTCTGTTTTTGGAGGTGACATGTCTTAAATTTCTCGAAATTTTTCGGGATAAACTTCAATGACTTTTTGATAATAATGAAACCCAAAATTGTACCAAATCCGATCCCAAAGGTGAACTTTGCAGGATTCAACCGCAACTTGTACTTTCGGAGTTTGGAAAATAATTTCCCCATATGGTCTAGATGCTCATCTTCAGTTTTGGATTTGGTGATCATATCATCCACAAAAACCTATATCTCTTTATGGATAATATCGTGAAAGAGGGTTACTATGGCTCTTTGATATGTTGCCCCTGCATTCTTCAAACCAAATGGCATAACTTTGTAGCAGTAAGTTCCCTAAGGAGTGATAAAAGTAGTCTTTCCCATATCATCTGGAGACATTTTTATCTGATTATACCCGGAGTACCCATCCATGAATGAGAAGACGGAGAACTGATCAGTGTTATCGACCAAGATGTCAATATGTGGCAAAGGAAAGTCATCCTTTGGGCTCTCTTTATTGAGGTCTCTATAGTCTATGCACATTCTGACTTCGCCATCCTTCTCCAGGAGTGGAACGATCTTTGCAACCCATTGAGGATACTAAGAAATGGCTAAGAAGCCAGCATCAAACTATTTCTTAACCTCTTCTTTGACTTTAAGTGCCATGTTTGGTATAGTCCTTTTGAGCTTCAGCTTGACAGGACGACATTCAGGCTTGAGTGGCAAGTAGTGCTCGACGATGTTGGTGTCTAAACCGGGCATATCTTGGTACAACCAGGAAAAGATGTCTAATTATTCTTGCAACAACTTAACCAACTCTATGTGCACATGCTTTTCTAGGGATACCCCGACTTTCACTTATTTTTTGGCTTCTTTAGTACCCAGATTGATAACTTTTATCAGCTCTTGATGTGGCTGAATCTCTTTTTGGTCATGCTCAAGGAGCCTTGCTAGTTCAGCCGTCAATTCACAATATACTTCACCGTCGTCTTCAGCTTAGTTAATTGGAATCTCGGAGTTACAAGGGATATTAGCCATGTTGTTACTAATGAATTCGTTTTTTCTGCATGTTTATGAAGCTTTATTTTAGAACGGGCTTTATGAAAAAGTAAAAGAAAATGAACTTTTGCCATTTTTTGTGAAAAATTAAAACCAAAAGAAAGGAAAGGAACACTATTTTCAATGCAAAAATATTTTTATGTATTGATTATATAATGCTTTGAAAACACATGGAGGCCCTTACAAACTATCCTCTTGTCTCGGGGCGAGGAAAATGGATTGAGAAAGTACAAAATGCATTACTTTGTAACAAAAATGACCGTAGGGATCCCGGAGGCCGTCCAGTTGTTTAATGTGAAGCCAGGTGGGCACCGACACACAAAACTTGGGATTTTTCTACTGCTTGCATCTTCAATGATTGCCACGATGTTGTCACGTTGAAAATCAGCACTGTTGAACTTGACAGGGCAGAACTTCTTCGGAATTTCAGGATTGGGAAGACATGACAGATGATAGCCGATATCGAAACAGTTCTTCTTCTTGGCAACATCTACTATTTGACCCCAACCAGGATGAGTACCCTTCTCATGAGTTTATTTGGCGCTCTTCAAGGATGATGTGATCACTTCTGATGCTTTGTCTTGATTGGATGTAGCAGAACTGACATCTTCCAACTCTAGAAAATGGAAAGGAACCTCTGTTATGCCTTCCTTAGTCTCAACATACCAGAATGATGATAACTAACTGACAAGAAAATCTTCTTCACCACAAACGATGACCAATTTTTTCTCAATCATGAATTTTAGCTTTTGGTGCAACGTGGAAGTCACTACCCCAGCAACGGGGATCCATGGTCTTCCCAACAGACAATTGTAGGCGGGATTGATATCCATCACTTGGAAAGTGATGGTGAACAAATGTCGTCCAACTCGAATAGGCAGATCAACTTCACCAATTACCTGTCTCTTAGAGCCATCAAAAGCTCTCACAACCAAAGCATCGACCCTCATCTCTTCCAATTCTACCAATAACTGACTCAATCTATTTTTAGGCATCACATTAAGAGAGGAACTGGTGTCCACAAGGACTCAATATAAAAGGGTATCCATGCATATGATAGAAATATGCCAGGCTTTATTATGGGAATTTCCCTTAGTTGGCAATTCAGCGTCATCAAATCCTAAGTACTGGTCGGCCGTAATGTTGGTGACTACCTCGTCAAATTTATCGACGATGATGTCATGCAATAGGTGTGCGGCATTTAGGACTTTCATCAAAGCATTCATGTGAGCTTTAGAGCTTAATAACAAGGATACTATTGATATTTTGGATGGCGTCTACCCCAACTGATCCACAATTTTGAAATCACTCTTTCTGATTAATTTGAGAAATTCTTGGCTTTCCTCTGGAGAGACTTTCTTTTTGTGGCTTTTTGCTTGGGCTTGTACATCCACTACTTATTTACCTTTGGAGGATGCAACTTTTATTGCTCTACTAGTGACATCTTTCCCCATAGGTGGAGCAGCCGCTGCAACTGTAGTGGTAGGGATATATGCTAATACTCCATTCTGTTGAGGAGGGGTTGTTGACACAATCTTCTCTTTAGGGAGAGTAGTTGTTGGTGGCACTGACTTTGGCGTGAAATTCAAAGCAAAAACACGACCACTACGAATTAGGCCCCCAGCCCCTGCTATATTGACTATTTCTATTTCAGAGAATTACATAGATTTACCTCCCACATTGGCAGTGGTATCATACCTCTAAGGCACAACCTTGGTACTCTGATACGGAAAAGGTCCAGGAACACAAATGTTTATTGGTTGTAATTTCTTCAAAGGTACTTCAGTTTGCTTCTTTCTGTAAACAATGGTGATGAGTTCAATGGTTGATACTTCATCAACTACTTTTGCCTTGATGAACTGAATTACCCCTTGACTCATCAGATCTTGTACGCAACTTTTCATCTCAACATATTTATCAGGTTCCACTTCATAAACACGACAATCACTATGCAGATCTTTCAGGAGACCATGCTCTTACAATTTCTTCATAACGACCGTCATTGGGGTTCTGACTTCAGCAACCCCCTTGACTACTTCTGTATACTCTTCTTCATCGATCACATTAACCGTATGCCCATTGTGGGCAGGTAAAGAATTAATCTTCACATTTGGCAGTTCTTCAGAGAAGGACAATATCTTTTGATCGATAAGTTCTTGAACTTTGGATTTAAAGACTATGCAATCTTCAGTAGAGTTCCTTATATATATAGCAGCAAATCCACATGAAGCATTAGGATTATGCCTTGGGTGGTTAGGAAAACTAGCAAGTGGTGTCTCCTTTGGCATAATCACCCTCACATGAACGAGATAGGGTAGCAACTAGGTGTAAGGCACCAAAATTTTTTCAAAATGAGGATGCCTCATATCTTGACCATTATTCAACTGTCTGTTCTGCTCCTTCACTTGATTTCTATTATTCTGGGTAGGTCGTTGATTTTGCAGAGTCTGTGCCTGAGGAGGCTATTGATACCTAAGCGCTTGGTATTGAAATGGAGGATGTTGATATTGAGCTGCGACAACATATGTGAGTGGATAATATGGCATATGATCCATAGGTGCTTGAAACTGAGGATGAACATTTGTCATTACAACACTTGTTTCTCCTTCTTTCTTCTTGGTAAAACTGCTTTGAGGTGTCTTAGCCACTGCCTGATTATTAGCAATGCCATAAATCTTTCCAGTTTTTTAATCCATTCTCTATATTTTCCCCAATTGTGACAACATTGGAGAAGTTAGACGACATGCTACCCACCATCTTTTCAAAATACATCCCTTGAAATGTACCCCTAAAGATGTCCATTAGTTCAATGTCAGACAACAGAGTTCAAACACAAGCCTCCACTTCCCTTCAACGTTGGACATACTCTTTGAAAGTCTCATTGCTTCTTTGAGCCTGATTATGGAGTTGCAATCTGGTCGGAGCCATATCAAGTTTATACTTGTACTACTTCAAGAAGGCGTCAGAGAGATCCTTCCATGAATGGATCTTACTATGCTCTAAACCCATGTACCAATCAAGTGAAACCCATACAGACTATCTTGAAGTAGCGAATTAACAAGGCATCACTATCGTTGTAAGAAGCTATCTTCCTACACTACATTATGATGTGACTCCTTGGACAGCTCAGCCCTTTGTACTTCTATAGATCTAGAACTTTGAACTTTTGAGGTAATACCACATTTGGCACTAGAGAAAAGTCTTTTGTGTCCATACCATAAGTAGAGAACCCTTAAATAGCTCTGATACGTTCATCTAACAATTGATAATCAACAGGCTTGTTCAGATTTGCATCAGGAGGATTTTAATTGGCATAGTGATGACCTTGAGAAGTAGCAAACTGAGGAATTTGAAGAACATCGAACTGATGAGGCTGTGGAGTATCAAATTAAGGAAACACATTTGGAGGATAAATCTTACCAGGATTAACAATCTGCAGGCCTGGATTGGCAGGTTGAGCATATTGGACCCCATGGAGCATAGGATGCCCCATGATGAACATACTGAGGAGCAACATTGGTAGAAGGTACCTCAAGGTAGGAAGGAGGTATTCCATAATTAGCACACTGAAAGCCTTGATAAGGATATTGCATAGCAGGTTGAACAACCAGAGGAATCTACACATGAATATGAGGACCTATTTACTCATTCTCTGTTTCAGCAGGTGCTTCAACAGTAATAGACATAGAGTTCTGGCAAGGCTGTTCTTAAGGAACATCACCATTATCAACATTAATCATCAGAGAAGAGACCTGAGGAGGCATTCCCCAAGGATGAATAGCAACATTCCTATTAACCAGAGGCACATGCATAGGTTGATAAGGAACAAAAGCTTCACCATTAACAAATTGAGGAGTGAAGTTCTGAGACATCCCCCATAGATAATCAGCAGCATGCCACTAGGCCCAGGAAAATGACATTTCACTGCAACCTTTTCAGTGCCTTCTTCAAACCCTTAATCTTTTTTCTATCATTACAATTACTACTTGCAATTCATAACAAAAGCCACAAAAACAATCACATAATAATAAAATTAATCAACCAAAGAAAACGATAAATGATTGAAATTAATTTAACCCCCAAACCCCAACCAAAAGCAAGAATCCATTTATAGTCCTATCAATTTCATGTAAGAGCTAGTTGGACCAGGTGTCTCAATCATCTAGAAAATCAAGAAAATTACATGACACTAATTTCTTCCTCTTTACACAATGTAAATATGAGACAACAAATTTAATATATTAGAATACTTTTAGGAATTTAGAATTAAACAAATTTAATATATTAATTCATTTTAACGTCCCATATTCATCACAAGTAAACAAGTTCCCGCATCATAATTTAATATAGCAGCTCCAACATACTTTCTCTTATACTCTATTGGTTGACCATAGACCTCTCCATATCAATTGTATCCTCATTACTACCAAGAACTATTGCATATTATACAAAAGATAGAAGCATGTACCATCTCAAGTCCAATGAATTCTAGAACGGGAGCAATCTATCAAGTCAAAAGCTTGACTTGGATAAAATAAACATTCAGTTGCAAAAGCTGCAACCATGGTCGACACCCCACGCTCAAGAGAAAATCGAACCATACCTACTCCCGAAAAAACAAAAATCTAATTCAATGTTGTGAATATAGAAAGACTAAAAATGTTCCTAATTGAAATAACTAAGATGAAATTCTGACCTCATCTTTGGCTTTTGAATTGCTTTCACATTATCCAAACAAGGTATATACTCGGTCATATCACGCGAGCACAAACCAAACTTCTTAATTGCAAAATTTTGAACACTCTCAAAACCCTCTTTCTCAACTTGTGTTTCGTTAACCCAACCATCCACCATACCTGGATCGAATTCCGCAACCTTAAACTCCTCAGACATCGTTCCATTCTCTTAATTGAAAACTATAGTCTCTCAAATAGCCTCTCGTCATCTTTTGTATCAAAACTACAAAATATCATGACAATCCACACATTAATTTAATTATGATGTACATAATTTTCACAAGGACAATATGGAATCGTGTTACTTCTACTATGTAACTAACAAAACCATCTAACAAGAGTTTGTCTAATTTAAATTTAAATAAACCTTATTTTGGCTTATGCTATATGTAAATTCATGAATTAAATTATAATGAAGGTTTGATCTTCTAACATACTGGTCCTACTGAAACTACTTGATCAAGCATTGTATGATAAATGGATTTCATTAGACATTTCTCTCATATCATATTACTGCTTATACTTTTCTAGCTCAACATAGTCATTTATTTAAATTCTGTAAATATGCAATATGCAACATGATCACAATTTGAAAAGTAAAAACTTTTTTGGATCAAACACATTAAAATACAATTACAGTACATAAAATATTAAACTTATATGGATTTAATATTTAATGTAGGAATCTATATCAATTCACACCACATATAATTGAACACAAAATTTTAAACTAAGTGATCGCGACCTTATGAGTCTATCGGATTATCGAACTGTAAGTATACAATCTATCGCGTAGTTTTAAAAGATATCGAACCCACAAGGACTAATAATTAATTTATTGTTATCTATTGGAACTGTGTAAAGCTAAGGCTAATGATTACTAAGTTTATATGAAATTAAAAGCTATAATTAAAATATGATTTAGAAAAATATCAAGAAAGGAGAGGCCGGAATGTGGATTTCGCGTGCCTTGGGGACTCGGTAATTCATCGGTATTTGTTTAATATTAAATTGTTTTCAGTAGAAAATATCAGTTTAAAAACTCTATCTCACACTCTCGCACTATTGATTAAAGCTACACTCTCTAACCATGAAATTTTTCTTTTGCTCGCCCATTTCAATTAAGAAGCATGTTTGAAAACTAATTAAGTCCTAATTGATGCCTAAAGCGCTCTCGCTGTATTTAGGATCGATGCTCAGTTTCCACTATCCGGTTTGACTCTCACACTCTCGCGCTATCGATTTTAACCTTAATTGCTTTTCATTGTCATGCAAAAACATTTGAATCAGAATTGAAAACTAAAGCCAAAAAAGTCATTTTAGAAAAGTTAACGCCAAATTCATTATCGAGACCCGTTGGAACGCCGATCCTCACATACCGGACTCAAAGACGTTTAGCTAGACATGAATTTAAACTTAAAGAAATTAAGCATGGTAATAGAAAGTAAAGATAACATGATAATCAAACGGAATATGCGATAAATAAGAATAATAATCAATACCGTAAAAACCTAAAAACTTGAATTAAATGTGGGAAAACTTCAAGTGTAACAAAGGGAAATACAACAGACTTTAACAATGTTGGCAGGATTGTGATCCAAGAGTACAAGAAATTAAAAACTAAAGTTGTGATAATCCCTCAATGCGAGTGATTATCACTTTGAATGTAAATATTTTCCTAAAAACTAAAATGCCAGAGCTTTCGCGTACAAGAACTTGGATGCTGAAACTATGAAATTTCAGTCTTATAAAGAGGTCTGGTGTTGTAACTGTCTTCGAATTCGTGAAGAAGTCATGGAGAAATTGTAGGGAAGTGGGGAAGAATGGGCCAATTATGTTTTTCCTCAAATTTTGTTACTGCGCAGCCATGGCGACTGCCATTAGGCTTATGGCAAACGCCATGAGTTTAAGTTGTAGATGACGTGGCTAAGAGGTGCATGGCAAACGCCATACACCAAAACCATGTTTTTTCTGCATTTTTATTTCTTTTCTTGTTCCTTTTCCGGTTTCTTCGGATGAACACTCCATAATTGACAAGTACCTGAAATGAAGACAAAACACGACATAAAAGTAAAAAAACTCAATAAAACGACACTAAATAGCATGCGAATCGGGTTTAAATATTCGATACATTTTCACGTTATCAAACTCCCCCACACTTGAACATTTGCTTGTCCTCAAGCAAACCGTTACGCCAATGGAAAAAAATTTGTAAAATTTTTGTAGCAGGTGGTATCAAAACTCATGAAAAGCAGTGCACATGGATACTCGTCCTAGGCTAAGAAAATCTATTTTTGGATAAGATTGTTTCGATAGGTACTCTCGCGCACACTAAGGACATCATAGGAACACAATTCTGCGGTCTTAGGCCTCCATCCTATACAAACCAATCCGAATCATGTCATTATAGCTAGGCCTAATTCACTCATCCCTCTTCCATCCTTTTTCATTCTGGCGCAATCACATTAAGTCCATTATCCTTACATACTCATGGTAGGACAACCTGCTAGTGTTCATGATCTCAATTTTTTTCTTCTTCTCGCATATAAGCCAAGCATCATTAGATGAAAGAATTTGCATTGTTAGGCTAAGTGATCAGGTGAGGATCACCTAACTTAGAAGGGGTACTTCTTTTTATTCATATAATTTTTCTTTTTACCTTTCTTTTTAAACCTAAGATCATACACTTATTTGCATCAGCTTCTTACTTAGTTTGTGCTTAGGATGGTGTTGACTGCTCAATAAACTACTTAAGGACTAATAAGGGGCGCGAACTTAAGGTTGTGGTATAACAAGTGTAACAACTCAAAATTTTCTCTCCTATTTATACCCAATAAGTGGCTTATGCTTCACACTTCATTTGCATTTAGGTCATAAACATTGCATACATCATTGGTTTTCTCAAGGCATGGCATCAAGGGTGTCACCATCTTTATATTGTGCAAGACAAGGAGAATGAAATATGTCAAATCATCAATCCATAAAAGGTCATCATACCTCAAAGACAACTCACATGATCCACTATGCCATCAAGAGCTTGAAATTGGTGGGAAGAGGAAAGAGGATCACCTTCTCCTAATTATTGATCCTCAACTAGGGTTTTGACTGTTTCAAGCTTGGCACACCCCATTAGCAAGGAGCTTGGGCCTTGACATCATCTCATCACATGAGTCATCTTGGTTTGAGGCGATCTACATTATAGTCAAAGGAATTTGAGTTTTGAAGTTCAACCATTTTCTCCTGACTTTTAGGGATCAAATTAGGGTTTTGCATAAAAGTCAGTTTATTTCTGATTTTTGGGCAAGACTCGATCATATGATATTCCACATGTTCACAAGTGTCTATGAATGGAATTTGAGCCAACAATGGCATTCATAAGGGTTTCAATTGGATGATTGATTGAAAATTAAGAAATTGGGGAAAAAGTCAATTGGTAAAGGAAAAAGTCAACTCCTGACTTTTTAAGATCAAAATCATGTTCCTCACGTCAAACATGGCCAATGGGTGAAATTTAATCAAGAAATGTCAAGAGAATCATGGAAAAATCAAGAAGGGTGAAAATTACTATTTTGGGAAACTAGGGTTTTTAGAGACTTTCCATTTTGGGAAAGTTCTCACCCTTTTTCAGCCAAGTTTAAGCTCAGTTCTCATCATGTTGCAAGCATCTTTTGAAAAATCCTTTCAAATGAAAGTTGTAGAGTATTTCTCAAGCTTTCCAACCATATGTAGTTCATCTCCATTGGATTATTATTGAAAGAGTTATGGTGTGTTGAAGATAGGATGTTCAAATTGTTCAACATGGCGAATAACTTAGAAAAATTCATGATCATTTGGCAGCTCGTGTATAGCATACATCAAGTTCATTTTTCTTAAGTACTAAGGCTTTAATTCAAATTAAGTCTCACATCAAAGTAGTTGTATCAAGTGAGATCTTTAATTTGGTACAAAAATCACACCATTTGGTTCAATATCCATGGAGTTGTGATTATCCAAAATCATGATCTCAAAGTTGTGAAACATAGAAACTCTTAGAATTATTCCAAGTACAAAGATCAGCTCGTGTTATACCATGTTCAACCTCCATTTGTATCATGTTTTGAGTCTCATTCCAATTTAACTCCAACACCAACTTGCCATGTGCCATGAGATCTTTCCAAAAACACTAAGCTTGTGTAATTTGGTTCCATAATCTCCAAGTTACAATCCTCCAAAACCACCACCATGAGAATGTCTCATGCATGTTCATACATGGCCAACTTGAAAAAATCTTCTTTTCATATAACAAACCCATCCCAAGCCAAGAGTATTGCATGCCATAATCAAGTGCTCATGCGTATGATTCCACGTACATCATTATTTCCTAACATGACCAAACAAACTCTTCATGATATGAACCATACCATAGACATTCCACTTATGCCATAAAAAAATGAAAGCAAAAACTTAATGACCAAGCATTACATAGTCTGACATGTACTAACATTAAATATCAACATGCCATCATGATCATCATCATGCACATCTTAACAACCATTACACATCCATTAAACCAAAACTAACCCGTGCAAAAAACCCCATGCTCATTTTTTCCCTCATTTTCACTAACCATGCTTCAAACTATTAACCAAGGCATTAACCATGATTAAGCTCTTCTAACCATGCATATATAAGCTAACAACTCTAACAGAAATGGTTAGAAGCTTCATTTCCACAAAAATCAGATCAAAAACTCACATTTTCTCTCTGAAATTCATAGCTAAAACTCAAGGGTTTTAGGAAGTTCTTCCACTGCTTCTCTTCACCATTATCTTCTCCAAAGGCGAATTTCCCTTCTGTATGCATCAATATTGATCTGGAAGTGCCATAGGAGTATCCACGAGCTCAAAATTTTCATCATCGGATTTGGATTTCCAAGCCAGAGTTAAGAGAGTTTTAAACATTTATTTTGTTCATAGTGTTGATCACAAGATTTGCAGGAATATTTCTGGGTTTCTTGCACGTGGAAACACATCTCAAACCAGGTCACTTCTGAATGAGTCTTGATGCCATTTTTGTGCTTGCTTGTTCATTGACTATAGTGAATTGTCTAAGCATTGTTTGAGCTTGATAAAAGACGAGTTTTTTTCCCATCTTTCAGGTGATGTTTAGCTACTGACTCCCCACTAACTTGCTTGGTTTCCTTTAATTTTTAAAAGCCCTTGGTCATGTCCTTTTGGATTGTGTAAATGCATCTTTGTTTGTGTGATTGCTAGAGACTATACATTAGGGTTTTGTGATTGTTTCTATGCCATTCAATGTGAGAAATTGTTGAAGCAATTGAATACTTGTATTGGGACAATTATAGGTCCTTGGAACCCAAGTTATATGTCATTAATTGTTCAACTTTGAATGACTTGTGTATGCTTGCTTGAACATGAACTTGTCCTCTTGATTTGCCCTTTCCTTGTGGTTCTTTTGATGACATTCCTTCACTAATTCTTTTAGGACTTAGAAACTAAATGAAATATGACGTGCTTACTGACCTTGAACACCATTGATCATCCCCACTTGACTTCTAATCTCATCTTACTCTTTTAAAGTTGCATGACTTGTAAATGTTGCATTAATGCATAAACTTGTGTCTACTTGTGTGTTTGTGTAGTATGCCTTAACACGATTCTCCTAACTTGCATTTTACCACATCACACATGACCTATAATGTACACATCTACTTACATGAAGCACAATGACCTCTAATTGCATTTCATACCTCATGGAACATAACTTTGTTTTGCACTTTCTAATTGAACATTGTTCGCTTAGTTGCCTAACCTTTGTATGTTCCATCTTCTTCTAACTCATCTAGGACTTGTATAGGGCCTATTAGAGGTCATTAGGTACTGACCTTGACCTATATAACATGTGTATGATTCATTTGAGTTTCACTTTCACTTGCTTCAAAAGCCACTAATATTTGAGAATACAATTGGACTTGCTTTGTGCATACTTTGTCTCCATCCTCTAACATATGATAACTTGAGTTGTGTATGATGATTATAGGACATGTTTAGGCATTATAATATGGCATACATACTAAATTGACTCCATTTCATGCTCATCTCATCTTCATGTGCGCATCATCTTTCAACTTGTGCTAGTTTCATTATAAGTGGCATGCACTCGAATAGTTTGTTCTAATGTGAATGTCACGAGTTCATTTGTGCACTCTTATACATGTAAATGACTTGATTCACTTCTGAATTTGATTCATACACATGCTTCATCCATTTCCATAACTCTTAAGCACTCATTTCATCTAGTTTGTGCATAACTTGCATTTGTATGATGTTTTAGGACATAGTTTGGTATAGTTGACTTCTTTAAACATGTTAACATAAATAGGAGTTACTTAGACATAGCTACTGACTTGTATAAGATACTTAACTATTAGGACTCACTTTACTTTGTTTACTCATGTATGTTACCTTAAACACTAGTGCACACTAACTAGTCTTAGTTTAAGAGTTGTATGCTTAACTTTTCTAATCAATTGTTAATCAATGCCTATGATTTACATTCTTTTAACCAAGGTTGCTTAGGCTGGCTCATGAGGTAAGGCACTTGAGTACATGATTACTCAACTCTTCTTTCATCTTTTTCTATTTTGCTTTCTCTTATTCTTTCATTAGTGGATTGTGTGATATAATGCTTGTTTGAATAACTCTTTCACAACCCTTTGGGATCTTAGCTTAACCTTAATTTTGATTAAGGTAAGGCAATATTAGCATTAGGTAATGCAATCCCTACTTGTCTATCTAGGTAGAAGTTCCTTCCTTTCTCTTCTTAACTCAACCATAGGGCCATCATTGCATGCTAACATTGGGACTACAATTAGTCTCCCCTTAGATTTTTCTTTACAACTTGAGTCTCTCCTCTCACCTCAAAACAAAATCAAAAACATGTAATAGAGACAACAAGCATTGTACGTCATGAGCCTTAAGTACATGGGAAATGAAAGGGGGAGGGTCTCCCTTCGCCTTTCTAGAGTGATTAGCATATGTCCTGTTGGGGACGACCGTGCGACGCATTCGTTCCTATGGCATAGACTTTAGTGCAATGCGAGTTTCATACAAACTTCAAAACACTTTCTTCTAAAAAACATAAAACAAACAATTATTCTCTTCTCATCTCCCTCACTTCATTCATAAAGGACTCATCATTTCCATTCTACGGCAAACAGGTAAACGTTTAAGACTCCCACAACGAGCGACAACACCTAAACTGCTAGAACGTGAACATTGACGTATTCCACTAAAAAACACAAAACAACAAGACCTTGTTAGGTCGAACTACGACTGCTCTGATTTCCTCTCTCTCGTCCGATTGAGGATACGTAGGCACAAGACGGTGATGTCTTAGCGATCAAACTTCCCCCCACAAATTCGTAGTCTGTCGAACTACATCGACTCTGATTCTTCATTCGTCCACGAAGATACGTAGGCATAGGATTGCGAAGATCCTTGCGAGTCCTCTTTTGGTTTTTCACCTTTCCCGTTTCCCTTTCATTTTCCTTTCTAGTTTAGAAGTTGAGCTTCAGATACCTACACCCTTTGAACGATAACAACAAGTGTGGATTCCATCGAGTACGATGGACGCGAGGGGGTGCTAATACCTTCCTCTCGTGTAACCGACTCCCGAACCCAGGTGATGGTTGCGATGACCATTCCTTTCCCTTTGTTGAGGTTTTCTTTAATCGTTTCCTTTCCCTGCGTCGGGATAAATAACGTTCGGTGGCGACTCTTCTGTTCCTTTTCGCCGGTTGATTTTCGCAGATGCGACAGTAAGTACTCAAATCGATCTCCATAACCGGGAGACTTAAGGTGTTAAAATGATATCGATTTTGCGGATCTTTCCCAAGTCTCCACAATCTATCATAAACTTCATCTATAGCTTAAAACTTTCAAAAAGTGCACCAAATTTCTGAGTCAAATTTTTTGTTATGGTTCAAGAAAAGGGAAAATTGATAAACGATGGAAACCATGCATAAATGACTCGACAACACATGCAAATGACTCGAGAAAATACTCAAACAAATGAAATTCTAAAAACATAAACTAATCTAAGAAAGGGAAATCTAACTAGAGAATAAGTAAAAATAAAGCGATAAAACTCCTCTCTCACACTTGAACCAAACATTGTCTTTAATGTTTTGATACAAGGTGGAAAAAGAGTGAGAGAACCTAGATGATATGCTCATTACCGGCCTCGGCCTCGTCCTCGTCCATATCTGCCTCTCCCATGCTGAGGATGTGGCACACCTACGTGTTGCATGTACTCCCGCATATCTGTCACTCCCACGCGCAATCCTGACATCTTCTAGATCAGGTCTCCCATGTTGTGCTTAATGCGTCCAGCATAATCGTGCTGCTGCTTTTTGTTAGATGATGGCAATGATCTAGAAGGGGGGTTGAATAGATCACTAATTTTTAAACAGAGTCGGTGCTTAAAAAAATTTGTTTTAAAATTGTGCGGAAGCGGCCGAGGAACCAAATCGTCTAAACTAATTGTTATAAAAAAATATCAGATATGCGAAAAGCCAAATGGAATAACAAATCTAATGAGAAACTGAATCAATAGTTTGAGGATTAATCAATACAAATAAAGTCATCTTAGTTTGTTCAATTTCCAATGACTTATGAAATGTAAACTTAATTTGACAATATCACAAGCAGTTTGTGTGCGATCAATTCGTCGAACATTTGGTGTGCAAAACACCCCAAGTATTATTTCCTATGTAATGTTAGTACAGAATTTTTCACAATTACAATCCAAGTGATTGTAATGAGTTTTCAAAACAGATTTTCAGCACTACACGACAGCAGAAATTTATTGAACAATTGATATTACACAAACGTGAACAATTAAAAATAAAGAGATAGAGAAAAAGAGAACAACGCCAGATTTGCTTAGGCAATTCCCCTTTCGTCCTCGCTTCGGGTATGTCTGCCCCCAATTCTAAAACTAGAATTGAGATACGTATTATCTTGTTGCAAAAGTTTATACAAGAGAAGCAATAGTCACCACCTACTCAAACCTAATTGTTGAAGTTGATAATATGCCTTCTCTCTCCTTGATTCAAGTCGAATCATGTGCCTCGAACGTGTTGAACAAACCTTCGGTCCCTACCACTTGTCTGAACAAACCCACCGGTCTTCAAACCTTTTGCTCGGATGATTTCGATCACACAACGTTTGAACCCAAATCTTTCTACACAATCCTTCGGTTACCGCTACATGATTGAACGAACCCACCGTTCTTCAATCCCTTCGCTCGGCTGAATCTGTGAAGCAAAGATTTGTGCAAAAACCCCCAAATCCTCAAGATCTTGGAGGACAAAACCCTAACGGTTTTATTCAAGAAAAACTCACCGAATTCTCAACCCAAACTAGATACACAATCCTACTTTTGGACGTTATCACCTCAAATGATGCCAAAGATCAACAAAAATTGTTATGTGTAATTATTGAGAAAATGCAAGAATGAGGGTGAAGATGATGAGAAAAATTCAGTGTATATCTTTCACTTTTCTTGTTCTATATGAAAATGATGAGACAAAATGAATATATATATATATATATATATATATATATATATATATATATATATATATAATGCATTAACCCACTAACTAACATAATAGCATTTTAAAACATAACAGATCTGAAAAATAGGCACAAGGCAGCAAACGGTCGACCAAAGTAACAGGTGGGTCGACCTGAGCACACCCGAATGCAAAACTACACAAAAAATTAAGCGATGCGTCAACCAGAACAGGGCCATGTGTCGATGCAAGCTTACTTAAAAACACCAAATGTAAACGCTTCCAGTATGAGTCGACCTAAGGGTTGACGTGAGCAGACCCCGAGAACAAATTAATGCAAATCAACATTCATGCATCGACCGGAGCAGGGTTGTGAGTCGATGCAAGCACCCTAAAAAGCCAAAAACGAGTTCTTTGCTCACATTTTGGTCCACCTAAACCATTTTTGTGTAGACCTAAGTTTCCTAACATGATCAAGTGCCCACATAACATATATGAGATGCTCATATATGTATAGACACATGACCTTAGAATATTTTGTGCATTGTAAAGCATGAATGCAAGCTAAGACACGATGATACCGTCCAAAGTACAAAGTACGAGCTAATACAAGTTTTACCATCATTAAAATAAGGACTAAGGTACCTTGCCCTCACATACTCCCCCTTTTTGATGATGGAAAAACAGTTGTAAAATCTTCAACTTATCGAGTACTTCGAGAATCATCCTCCCCCTGATTTTATGCATTCTTCCAAAAGAGAATCTGATCTAGTGCTACGTTTACATTATCTTCTCCCCATTTGACAACATCAATAAGCACGAAGTACAAGGTCAAAGAAAACAGAACATATTCATATGAACACAATCACACACTTTGCAACAGATAATCATCAACAACCATTCACATAAAATGATGTTAATGCAAGATATATGAACATAAATAGGACATGAAGCATATAGAAGGAAATTTAGTGCATTACACAACCAAAGATGTTCAATATAACTTCAAGTCATAAAAACCAAAAATAGATAACAAAACATAAAATGACACACAAAATGAAACATGAAATGCACTACATCAAAACAACTCACCCTCTATGGTCTCCTCCCCTTATATGGATGACCCTTCCCTCTAAAATAGTAATCTAAAGGTGGTGCTTGTTGCACATCCAAGCACTCAGTAAGTTCTAAGATAGCCCTATTGAGAGTATTGAAGTTGTTCGTAAGAGAGCGATTCTGGCCATCAGTTGTTTCAGCCGTAGTATCAAAGTGGAGGCAAGCAAATCAAAGTTCTCACTTTGAGCTTGAACCTGGCCCTGCAAAGTTGTGTACCTTTCCTCTTGAGCAGCAGCAAAATTTTGTTGTTGAAGCTGCATATTTCTCATCATGTCAAGAACTTCACCATTGTTTTGTTGAGATCGATGTGGAGACGGAGGCATGTAGTATGAATCTTGATTATTCCAGTCATTTGTTAGAGGCATGTAGGATGAGCCTAGAGTTGTCCAGCCTGTGTGTTGCCACTCACCCCAGCCTAGAGTTGTCCAGCTTGTGTGTTGCCACTCACCCCATCATGATGGTCAGTCTCCATCTCATGAGCTTCATCTTCCTCCTCTTCATCTTCATCTTCATCTTCATCTTCATCTTCATCCTCATCTAAATCCTGAACCCTTGAACTTGAGGCTTTTATCTTGAACCTGTACCGTTTCTCTTGACAATCCCAAATATAACCCATCATAGTTAAGGTCTTTTGCTAAATTCTTGATCAGCCGTCAAAGATATGTATGGAATACCTTGGACAACAACATTATACCGATTAAGAACACTTTGAATGAAAGAGGCATAACATAAAGTTGTACCTCAACCAGATTCCTTCAGAGCAAATATCCTACTAGCAATCTAATGAGGCCAATGAACCCTTATCTTATTTTTCAGCACATAGACCAAATGTACCTCAGCTTGGTCAACTCTCGAATACCTCCCTTCTTGGGACGGAGAATGTGAGATACAATTCATTGCAGAATCCTGTCAATCGGCTTCATATGACCAGTAGCAACAATTTTGGGAAACAAATCACTCGCTACAATATTGTCAGGATAGGGATCCTTCAACATCAAATTCAAAGCAATTTTGAACTCATATCCCGCAGCCAATTTGGTATTGGTGATCTTAAAGTTTGGGGACAACCGTGGACACATATCGAATAAATATTTCCAAACTTTGGAATCAACCGTGAGACTTTTATCGCCTATCTTATAGCCATAATCATAACCATCGAACTTTCCATGTATACCAGTATAGAATAACCTGACCAAATCTTCATTATATTTTGTATCACGTTCTAAGAACTGATCAAACTTTTGAAAATCAAGCTGTTCAACAATTTCTTGAATATGCATGTGTTCAGCCCTTATTGGTTAATACACAAATTGTTTGACAACTGATCTTTTACTAAAATTCTCCCTATAGGTTCTAGCCAGTTCATCAGAGAGTAAGGAAAGAGCATTTACCAGAATGTTTGACCGAGGTTATGAAATACCTGCCTGAGAGGTTGAAGCTCTAGTGGTTCTTTTTCCTGTTGCTCTTGTTGAAGCCATGGAAACTTTGGTTTTGTGAGGGATGAACAATAACCGAATATGGATTGACGATGAGAAATCCACTTGAGAGCTTAGGAATCCTTGAAGTTTCTGTTTTGATGAAGTTTTGAAAATGGGTTTTAAGGGTTTGTAGAGAGTAGGAGAGGAGAAGTAAGAGGAAGAGATGAAAATGATTATGATATTAAAGTTTTGAAATGAGATAATACATTGAATGAGTCTAATTTCCAAGAAAAAGTGAAATGCTTTAATTTCCAAGGAGAAATTCTGCATTTCGCAACGACGTGTCGACCTAAACCTAGGATGCGTCGAGCATGCAGTGTAAAAATGCACAAATTTGAATTATAACAATATGAGTCAACTCATGGGTCGACCTGTGTGGACCCGATTCAAAATAGATTGAAATAGAAAACGCATGAGTCGACCTATGCCCTGTTTTGGTCGACACATGCAGTGCAATCATGGAAAAATGCAAAATTTCAAGTTATGCATGCATCACACAAGAATAAATAGCAAGCTCGCACATATTTCAAACATTAAAATGGATTAAAATTGGTCCAAATAATAGAATAAACATCAAGATAACACACATCATAGTAGAATTTCTTATATATATATATATATATATATATATATATATATATATATATATATATATATGTGTGTGTGTGTATATATATATGATCAAGATAAATCAAATAGAGAGGAACGATATTACCTCCAATGAAGATTGATGATGGATGCCCTCACATAGCTTGATCTTCTCAATATATTTAATCAAAAGTATAGACAAGCATAGATATAGAGCATGCAACCATTCAATTTTAAACACTATCCAAGATATCGAGAACACCAAGTTCCCTACGGATGTTAAAGAAAGGCTCTATCGCGAGTGGTTTTGTGAAAATATCAGCAAGTTGATTCTTGGTATCAACATGCTCAAACACAACATCACCTTTCTCTACATGATCCCTAAGGAAATGATGGCGAATTTCAATATGTTTCGTGCGTTAATGTAGTACCGGGTTTTTGGTTAAGTTAATGGCGCTTGTATTATCACACAAAATGGCAATACGTTCAAGTTTAACATTAAAGTCAAGTAATTGTTGCTTGAGCCACAAGACTTGGGCACAACAACTACCGGCCGCAACGTATTCCTCCTCGACTGTTGACAAAGCAACGAAAACTTGCTATTTGCTATGCCAACTCACTAAGGAATTTGAGAATAAATGACAAGTGCCACTAGTGCTTTTCCTATCCGATTTACAACTGGCAAAGTCGGAATCAGAATAGCCAACCAAAGAGCAATCTCTTCCCTTGGAATACCAAAGCCCATACTTTGGAGTACCATATAGGTATCTAAGTATGTGCTTAACGACTTTTAAATGCAATTCCTTGAAACATGATTGATACCTATCACACATACATACACTAAACATGATATCTGGTCAAGATGCGGTAAGATAGAGAAGAGAACCTATCATACCTCTATATTTCTTTACATCCACATCCTTACCATTCTCATCTCGATTCAAGTTTACACATGTAGGCATTGGAGTGTCAATTGCTTTAGAGTTAGCCATTTCAAAGCGCTTAAGTAGCTCATAGTAATACTTCATCTGGCTCACGAACGTTCCTTCTTCGAGTTGCTTGATTTACAATCCGAGGAAGTAGTTTAGCCCCCTCATCATGCTTATCTCGAACTCACCCTGCATCAACTTAGAGAACTCCTTGACCATATTCATGTTTGTATATCGAAATATTATATCATTTACATATACTTGTACCAAAATGGAGTGTTTTCCTTGAAGTTTAATGAAGAGAGTTGTATTAACCTTCCCTCTTGAGAATCCTTGGTCTAGTAAAAATTTGCTAAGACGCTCATACCAAGCCCTAGGGGCTTGCTTGAGACCGTACAAAGAGCGTTTAAGCTTATAAACATGATTAGGATCCTCATGAGATTCAAAACCAGGAGGTTAAGCTACATACACCTCTTCATTAATGTATCCGTTTAGAAAATCACTTTTTATATCCATTTGCAATAATTTAAATTTTTTCGCACATGCGTAAGCAAGCAAAAGACGTATAGCCTCGAGTCGGGCAACAGGAGCATAAGTTTCCTCATAGTCTATCCCCTCCTCTTGTTTATACCCTTGCGCCACTAAGCGCGCTTTGTTCCTTGTTATGACTCTATTTTCGTCAAGCTTGTTCCTAAACACCCATCTGGTGACAATTACTCGATGGCCTTGCGGAGGAGGGACAAGGTCCCAAACCTCATTCCTTTTAAATTGATATAATTCCTCTTGCATTTATAAAAACCAATGTTCATCGAGTAAGGCCTCTTTAGAGTTTTTAGGCTCAATCTGGGAGACGAAAGCAAAGTGATAACAAAAGTTACTTAGCTTGGATCTCATAGTTAATCCCTTTGAAATTTCTCCGAGTATGTTGTCGATGGGATGGTCTTTAGAGGACTTCCAAGCTGGAGGAAGGTCATCGTTGTTAATCGGAGGAATCTCCTCAATCTCCTCAGGATGGTG
Source organism: Lathyrus tuberosus (assembly GCA_022829125.1). Lineage (NCBI taxonomy): Eukaryota > Viridiplantae > Streptophyta > Magnoliopsida > Fabales > Fabaceae > Lathyrus > Lathyrus tuberosus. Next base: position 535,878 of record JALAZF010000762.1, read on the forward strand.
ATCTTTTTCCTCCTCAACTTTCCCTGCTTCAGGTTGATCAGTCCATTTTTCAGTGTCCTTGAGTATGTCTTCTGAAGATACACATGCACCATGAAAAGAAATACCTTTTCCGACAACTTTAGGATAAGATTCATCAAAAGTAACATGTACGGATTCTTCAACAGTAAGTAACCTTTTATTATATATCCTATAAGCCTTACTAGTTTAAGAGTATCCAAGAAAGATACCTTCATCGGTCTTCGAATCAAACTTACCAAGGTTCTCCTTACCATTATTCAACACCAAACATTTACAACAAAAAACGTGAAGGTGTGATACGTTGGGCTTCCTCCCTTTCAATATCTCATACGGAGTTTTGTTTAGAATATGACGGATGATCATCCTATTCAAAACATAACAAGCCTTACTAATGGCATCGGCCCAAAAGTATTTAGGAATGTCACTCTCATTGATCATAGTTCTTCCCAATTCTTCCATAATTCGATATTTACGTTCCACAACCCCATTTTGTTGAGGAGTACGTGGTGCAGAAAATTTATGATTAATCCCATTCCTATCACAAAATTCTTTAGAGAGATGATTTTCAAATTCACCTCCATGATCACTTCAGATTGTTACAATGTTCATGTTTAGTTTGTTTTGAGAGAGCTTGGCAAACTTCTCAAAAGCAGAAAAAGTATCACTCTTGCTTTCTAAGAAAATAGTCTAGCAAAACCTAGAGTAGTCGTCGATAATCACAAAATCGTAGTAGTTACCACCTAATCTTTTAATCCTAGATGGTCCAAAGAGGTCCATATGGAGGAGTTCAAGGGGCCTCGTGGTTGGAACAATATTTTTAGACTTAAACGACATCCTTGTTTGCTTCCCCATTTGGCACGCATCACATAAGTGATCCTTTGAAAACTTTATTTTGGGTAAGCCAACTACTAGATCCTTGGAGACTACTTTATTAAGCAAATCGAAATTGACATGCGCCAAACGCCTATGCCACAACCATGAATCTTCACTCATGGTGACAAGACATTTGTTGCTACACAACGATACCTCACTCAAGTCAAGCATATAGGCGTTGTTAACCCTCAGGCCTTTAAACACATCCTCCTTCATATCATTATTTTCAATTATGCAGCAATCTTTTGAAAATGAGACTTTATAACCCTTGTCGCATAATTGACTAATGCTAATTAGGTTATTTTTAAGACCCTCAACTAATAGCACGTCTGAGATAGTAGTAGTAGAGGGATTACCTACACTACCTTTGTCGAGTATTGTCCCTTTATTGTTGTCTCCGTAGGTTACAAATCCCTTCTTCTTTGCCACAAAGTCAATGAATAGGGAAATGTCTCCCGTCATGTGTCTTGAGCATCCATTATCGAGAACTCATCTTCTCTCCGTAGACTCAAGACATTGTACCTACACAATCAAACAAGGGAAATACGTACCCAATTTTTATTGGGTCCTTGGTTGTGAGTGAATCTTTGGTTGCATTTGGACAACCATTTGTAAAAGACTTTAGGAACTAAAAACCTCCTAAATCGACATTTTGCAATGGTATGACCCCTCTTGCAACAATACAAGCAAGTAAGATTAACATTGGTGTCACTTTTGTTAGCTTGATCTCTAATCACATAAGTGTACTTTTGGTAGGGATTATTCATGCTTTTCTTAAAATGTGATCTATCAATAGCAAAAGTGACCTTAGGTTCTAAATCCTTGTCAAGTTTGGCTCTAAGAGTTCTCACCTCTTTTTCCCAAATATGACAAGTTTCACAACCCCAATTTAACCAAATACTCTTGTCTTCCTCAACTTTTGCTTTTGTTGCTTCCACCATAGACTTCTTGAGAGCCTCTAATTCCTTTTCGGAATCGGAGATCTTTTTCTCCAAATGAGTGAAAATTTGTTTGTTTGAAGCTAAACGTTTAAAGGCTTCTTTAGTCTCATGGTGTGCCGCATCTGCGAAAATTAACCGGCGGAAAAGAACAGAAGAGTCGCCACCGAACGTTATTTATCCCGACGCAGGGAAAGGAAACGATAGAAGAAAACCTCAACAAAGGGAAAGGAATGGTCATCGCAATCATAGCCTGGGTTCGGGAGTCGGTTACGCGAGAGGAAGGTATTAGCACTCTGTCGCGTCCATCGTACTCGATGGGATCCACGCTTGTTGTTATCAATCAAAGGGTGTAGGTTATCTGAAGCTCAACTGCTAACTGGAACGGAAAATAAAAAAAAATAAAAAAATAGACTCGCAAGGATTATCGCAATCCTATGCCTACGTATCTTCGTGGACGAACGAAGAATCAGAGTCGATGTAGTTTGACGAACTACAGATTTGTGGGGGGAAGTTTGCTCGCCAAGACATCGCGTCTCGTTCCTAAGTATCCTAAATCTGACATGAAGGAGGAAGTCAGAGCAGTCGTAGTTTGACCTACGAGTCAGTTTCGATTATTTTAGTTAAAGATTCTCGATCGCACATGGGCGAGAGAAAAGGTTTGCTTGATTGGTTGGTTAATGTCTTGATCGCATGGGTGCGAGAGGAAATGGATGTTAGTTGTTAGTGTGCTCGCCAAGACATCGCCGTCTCGTGCCTACGTATCCTCAATCTAAAAAGAAAGTGGAATCAGAGAATCCGTAGTTCACGCTACTACGAAAATAGGGAACGATCTCAATCGCAGGGATGCGAGAGATAAGATGAGACTCACGAAAGGTGTAAGGGGAAACTCGGTCCTACAAGTCAGCATACAATGATGGTCCTAAGGTCAGGATCAGGAGGGAAGTCTAACTGATGTTGTCATGCATGGATTGCTATCCTAATGTCTCTCCTACTTTGAACCTAATCCAAAATTAGATTCAATCTAGGAGCCCTATGGGGAACATGCGAAACAAGTAGACATTATGTAACTCAATCCATAAACAAAAGGAACTACAAGTAAATGAAAGAGTAAGCAGTGTCAATCAACAATAAAATCAAACAATCAAGGTAAGGAAAAAGGGGAGCTTTAGCCAATGGGTCATATCAACTGAGGCAAACAAGCTAGCTGGAGGGAAGACACAAGAGTCTCAACCAATGATATTGAAAATCATGGTGAGCGGAGCATAAAAGGGATGTGAATGAGATCACATAAGCGTCAGCATCGGCCTAATGCGAGCTAGAGACTAATCGTGGGGGTTTGATTGCTAAACCCTCCTTCCACTTGACCGACTCGATAGGAGTAAGCTGTGTTCAAAGCATCAACACGTAGTGTGAGCTAGTGAACGTCTCAACAGAAAGTGCGGGGACTGATTGCTAGTCCCTCCTTCGCTTGCCTTCTTTTGAGGACTTATCATGGGGATAGGGAAAGGGATGCCTCATAGAGGTCTTTAGCACAAATATAAACACACACATACAGAGCCTCCTTTGAGGACTTTCCAGAAAAATGCCGGCCAAAAAGAAACGGTCGGGACTCCAATCCTACTTCTCATGATATTTGTAAAGGAGAAAGTGAGTGGAATGGATGAAGAGTACTACCGGATAGCAACATAAGCAAAGCAACGTAAGTACTTGAAAGCCTCGAGCCTATCGACACCAATGAACAAAAATGTTAGAAGTGGGCTTAATTCACAAATGAAAGTGGAATAAGCCAATCGGATAAACACCATCGGAGACTCTTTCAAAAATCCTTGCACAAGCTAGCACACCAGTTAGTAATAGCAAGCAATCGCAATAAACCACAAACAGTAGCAACAACAGCGCTCTAGCACCTGTACAACCATAAAAACCACCAACAAGCAAAAATAGCCTATAACAGCTACTATTTCCCGAACATTATCGATATGTAATCAGCCAGACAGAATAGCTACATTCTACAGCTCACTTTGCGCACAACATCTATGTATGTAGCAGCACCTCCTACCTTTAAACAACTTATCAAATCAAGTATGAATCACTACAAAGACAACTCAAAAATTAGTCTAAGCAATCAACAAAAATAACCAAGGTTAGCAACCAAAAATCAAATGGGAAATTATCAACAAGAGTGAAATTGATACCAAAATGTAAGTAACAATTAGTCAAACTAACATTTAAGAACCATTAACAAAGTTAACAAATGAAACTGCTAAGAAGATTAATCGAAGTTAGCATTAAAATCTAAGTCTAGTCGATGTTAGAACTAAGTCAATTCAAACTATGTCAAAATCAATTAGTTCAAAATTAGTTTCTAATTCTAAAGAACAATGAGTGGACAATTAAGCCAAAAACTCAATTAACGAGCAATTAAGCTAAAAACAATTAATAAGCAAAAACAATTAGTGCAATTAAGCAAAAACGATTAGTGCAATTAAGCAAAAACAATTAGTAAAAAAACCATTAACAAAATCTAAATCTAATTAGTCTAAAATTAATATCTAAAGTCAATACCATCATAAAAAATCTACACTTAATTAATCACAATTAGTCAAAAATTAAACCAATATCATTTTCTAATACCTAATTGGGATTAACTTCTAATCAAACCAAAAATCTAATTGGATTGGGCGTGGTGGAGAGAAAGTACATGGCGAGTGGGTTTGAGGCCTTAGGCCCATGGTTTTTTTTGTTCTCAGCAAAAACAGGGGGGTTAGAAAAAGGAAATTCTGGTGTGTATAGCACCAAGACCTGGGCTTAAAGAAGCCCAATCCATACACACAATCATTGATCATTCCACCTATTTCAACCCTAGGGAGAAACCTCTTCTTTTTCAAGATCTTTCCACATCACTTCGCACACGACGCCGTCGCGCCAGCACGTCTCACGACGGCGGCTGCGATGGCCAAAGCTATATCCTCTGCGACATCTCTCAGCGTTCGCTCTCTCCTCTCACAAAATACCACACCGGAAGCATATGTAGTTCTCCTCGAGGCGTCGCCGCGACATGACTTGTAGCGGCGCCTGCGACGACTGTAACCCTACCTCCTACATCAATGCCATCCTAGTCTTAGTCTTAAGAACATCCTAATTGTGAACCACCGCAAGATTGATCCAGATCAACAATTAACAAGACGTAAGATTTTAAGAGGAAATGTTATGACCTGCAAATGAAGATGATGTTGACGGCGCCGATGTAACTTCTCAGGTTTGAAGGAAACACGTCGTTCTTTGGTACATTCCGTTCTCTTGAAATCTGCCTCTTCTCTGCTTCTCGTGTTGCCGTTTCCTCCCTTTTTTTTCTGCGTGCGAGACTTGTCGTTGCTCTGAATTTTGTTGCAGGTCTTGTGGATTGAATCCTTGATGACGACGCCGACTCAGAGTCGAACTCGTAAAGATGGAAAGCGGTGACGCTTTTTATTGAAGCTATGCGATGCAGTTGATGTGGTTATGCGAATTTATTGCAGGTTTCATGAATTGAAGATGAAGAAGATTGATTGGAGAATTGATGAAGTGGTTAACGGTTTCAAGCGGCGAAGAATGAAATTGAGAATTGATGAAGAGTGTTGAAGGTTGATGATGATGAAGAGTTGGTTCCTATTGGTTCTGCCATATGAAGATGAAGTTGAAGATTGCAGAATGGAGAGAGAGAGTCCAGAAGAAGTTAGTTCTGTTTTTGTTAGAGTTAGTTGGTTAGATTGAAACTGTTAGAGATTTTTTTCTGTTAGTTTTTTTGGAGGTTTGGTGAAATTTGGTTATGGAAGAAATTGGAAAACCGTTAGCTCTCTTTTGTTGAAACGACTATGGTGGTTTTTTTTACAGTTAAGTTAGGGAGTATTGGTTTGTAACTGTTATATTTTTTCTGATATGAATTTGTATGTTGCTGTTATTAATATCTACTGTCATGTACCTGTATGGAATTGGCTTTGCAGTAGCCATTTTATGCTTTCAAGTTTGCCTTATTGTTGTTGACTATTGTCTGTGAGTATGTAAAATATTGCAGTAGCCGCATACAATATTTTGTTGTATGAATCAATTCGAGCCCGTATCTGATTTTCATTTTTCTTGTTAGACTTTCTTCTGCTGCATTTTTATGATTTTTTTTGTTATGCGGTTTTGTTGGGATGGAATTGAAGAGCAAGCTTCCTTGGTAAAACGGAAGACAGTCCCAGAACTTGGATGTAGTCACCAGTAATTAACTTAAGCATAGTAGATTTACCAAATACCATTCGGTCTAACCATAGCAATACAGTTGTTAAGATCAATCCCAAAGTTCAAATTCCTTAATATAATTGAAATTCTGGCCTATGCAGATAGCAGATGTCCTAACACATGTCAAGACATTGTGCTGCATAATTATTGAGGCGCAACAGCAGACTGATACCTTAAATATCAGACCTGCATCCTCACAGATGTCACGACATCTGATCCAACATGTTTATCATGAACCCTAATAGAAAACGTAAATCTGCAGAATGATAAAGAACACAGTAATTGTTAACCCAGTTCGGTGCAACCCACCTACATCTGGGGGATACCAATCCAGGAAGAAGACTTTACTATGTGTAGACTGTTACAAAGATAAATTCTCATGTTTACAATTTTATCCCTAACATCTACCCCATAAACATCTTTACCAAGGTTAAACTCAAACGTTTAGAACCCTGATACGAGATACCCCACTCACTTCCCTTAATCACCAACTGTGATTTCTACATCAACTCTATCAATACATAAAACTGTCGAGCATACTTGACAAACAAGCTAACTCGGATTTGCTTAAAAGCTTCATCTAAGAACAATACACAATCCAATACCTCAAGGCTTATGGATCTGTGTGACACCTATATCTACCACAGTGTATCAACTGATACAAAGGGAGACTTACTACCTAGAGAGCCAACGACTCTCAAAACCCTAAACCCTTGTTTCTTACGCAAGAAAACAAGGTTACAATAGGCATTCTAAAGGCATATCAAAGCCTAGGTCTAAGTCTTCTATTTATAGGCTTATGCTTCCTTGGGCTTCAGTCTTATTGATCCTTGATCCATGCGAATTATCCACTTGCTAAATCAGTGCAGTACTTCAGGATGTCATGACTTTAAGTTATGACATCTTCTTCGACATATTTGTTCAGTCCAGATTTATTCATCTTTATCATCCATGTGTTTTACCAAAATTTATCAAACTAAATGTGCTTTCCATCTCCCCCTTTTGACAAATTTTGTCTAAAACACATCTTGAACGTCTCTTCACCCTGAGTGGCGGCAATGATTGGAATACTGTGCAAACCGAGCCAGTGTTGATGTACATGAGGAAGAAGATAACTCTGGCTCCCCCTTAACCAATGAGACGGTACTGCCACTCTTGAGGAAAGTAGTAAACCAGGATGAGTAAATTTTGATAACTGTCCAGGCAATAGAAACTTCTAAAGAAGTCAGTAAAAACTTTTTAAACCAAAGACCATAGGACATCCTTTCAAATACACTCCCCCTCCAGAGATCAGTTGTAGTCTTCTTGATTCTGAGCATATAAAACATATAACTTAATTCACAACTTGATTCTTAACTCAAGTCACAAGACACAAAGGAAACAAACACGCAGACAGGATGTTTAAACATCTTGTTTATCATCCTTGCAAAACAACTGCAGGAACAACCCTTGAATCCTTCGTCCTCCTCGACCTAGTGACTCATACTCCCCCTTTTTAGCCAAAAATTGGAACAAGAAACCAAGGCATTCCCATACCCAACCAACACAAAACCAGACTTGAACAAAAGACAATTTGACTGAATCACATAGAGAACCACAATCTGAGGAAACCTGCTCTAGAAACATCCTTAAATAACCAAGAATTTTCCTTCGAATGTAACGATCTGTTGAAATTCAATGTAGTTATTACTCCAAGGTTGTAACTTTACCAAGTCCCAATGTGCACCGGCTAAAAATTTGATTGTTTCTTCTTCAAGGAAACCGTCCACCAATAATGTGAGTAACGATGAACATGTTTAGCACGCACATAATGTAAGACCTACCGACCAAAAGACTTATTTCCCATCAAGCATGTCCTTGTCAATGTTCTGACATCATGTCAGAGACTGTTCTCCGAGAAAACTCTTGTATTGACGACAATCTTCATAGCACTATGATCACAGTCTGCAGAGAAAAATAAATTCCCCAGACTTAGTCAATGATTCTCAAGCATCCAATAAGAATCATTCAAGTATGCACTGCCAAGTTTGCTTGACGCACAAATGCAAACTGGAACTTTATCTCATATCAAGAGGCCTCTCCCCCTGACTAAGGTAATTGGTGCTCCTCCACTGAACACCCAAGCTAATGACAGGAAAACATAAGACGCATCTTCATGTCTTCAAGAGCGCACCCTCTATTCAACACACTTGTTGAATGCAACCATTAACTCTTTATTGCTCCCTCTGACAAGAAACAATAATCACTCACACATGATCAATGGCATGCATCCCGTGAGGACGTGTATCCAAATCATAACAAACTCTTAGCTTGAGATCAAACTCCCATTGATCCCCCTCATTCCACAACCATATTATAAACCTCACGAAGTCCTCTTGAATTCTCATGTATATATATCCCATTGCTTAAGGAACAAACCAATTAAATTAGAATGCTTCCCATTCCTCAAAGAGACGCGCAAGGTCCCTTAGTTTGTTACCACGATGTCAGCTATCGTATGCTTGCTCCAGAACTTCACAGCTGCTAAATTGATCCACTACTAGCATGACTTGCTCCAAGGGCTCCAATGCCGTATGCAAGATTTTCCACTGACCTCACCAGGCCAGCATTAGAGATAAACACCCCTCAATCCAAGACAGTCATTCCTATCATTCTTCCGTATGATAATATGGAATACTTATGATTTATGGTGAATCTCCACTTCTGAACGCATTCAGGAAATAGACTTCCAAGCAATCAACACGCGATTCACTTCAGTCTTCACAAACACTTACATCCTTCTTCCACTCCATCATTCTCCCGGATGATCATGTAGATACTTCTTGGACACGATGCAAGTAACCAGTTCATTACAAAACCTGAGATCCTTCACCAAGGATATCCAACCCAAGGATGTTCTAACATTTGTTAGGACATCTTCCGCACATGACAGACACCACACACCATGGTTCTTGATATGCTCCACTACTGGACTTACTATCAGCATAGTAATCCACACTGAAGATCTTCAAACAACACTGCGTCACCAGCTTGAACAAAGAAAACTTCAGAAACCCAGAGAGAAATAAACTCTCAACCACCAAAGAAGGTATGCTTCCATCCTCAACCCAGAACTTCTGCCATAAGCTCCCAGAGAACCAGAACCTTCAAACAAATTCAACTAACTACTCTTGTGCACAAGAGCAATCAATTTCAAGCATCCTGCTTGAACGCACTTCGTGAAACCAATCAAATGCCACCTTTTGATTGACCTCACTCATCTTCAGAATTCCCACAAGATACCCTAATCTACTAATGAAATCAGATCTTCAAGTCACATGAACTACTTGCCCTATAGCAAGACATCTTGGTTCCACCAAGCCTCTTAGTCATGTAACATCTTCTCATCCACAGCTCCCGCAAACTGCATGAGATAGACCTTTTTGAAGAATCCATCACTCCCATTCTCCTGTAGATCACCTTATCTTAAGCTGATGTGCCACATCACCAGCTGAGACTTCTGATGTTAAGCTAGATGTCAAAACATTATGACATCCAACTGTTGAATTCAGCTCTTCCTTCTGCCACTTAGAAAAACCTCCTCCCTTTGTAGAAACTGATTTCCATGCTCTCATAGACTTGATTCAACAACCAAGTTTGAGTAGACAACCTCCATCTTGCATAGAAACTCCAAAGACTTCAAACCTGCCACGTCTGAATCTTCAGAAAATAAGTAGTCCAAGACTACCCCATAGCAATACCAAAGAATGCCACTTCCCTTAGTAGAGCCGTTAGTAGAAAGCCAGAGATAACTGCCACTTATCCTCCACCTTCACAACTAGAGCAAACACTATGCTCCAAAGCACCTGGATCAGAAATAAACTGACCCAAGCTGTAACCATCAAGATTATGATATCTTCATAGTCTTCCATCTCCATCTTCAATAGCATCACCATCTGGACAAGTCATTCACAATACTTTACCGGAATAAATGCTAAGCCAATAATCCCAGGTCATCACCAGGAGACTCGTGAGCGAATGCAGAACCCATCCCATGATTCTCCAAGCCTCTGATAAAAAGATGTTAGAACATCTGACAAAACATCCTTAATCTTGACTTTCAAGGATAATCAATTAAATACCTGTAGATTCCACAAATAGCAATTAATCTTAAATCTTTGTACAATAACCCTTCTTCACTGCTGCAACTGAGCTCCACCAGATCATGTCATGAATACCTATAAAGCATTCAATCTTTTTGCAAGTATCTTCTTCAATGACAATGTTGAGATACCAAGGCTGCCACCCTTGACTCAAGTAACTAAGACTTTCTCTAAACAAATCTTATTTACCTCAACAAATCTTCAATCAGATTGGATCCACTCTTAGGGTCAAGAGAGATGAATCCTTCCTTGCTATATTTGGATGGTGAAAATAAATTACCTCCACTTTCTTCAGATTGTGTTTCAAAGAAACACCTTCTAGTCAGAAGAGTAACTAGAAGACTCCAGATACACGACATAGATGTATTTATGAGTGGACTTGAGAGAATTCTCAAGTATCTTTGACAACCTAGCCGACCAAACATTTATCAAACTCCTAGAGCAAGAACCTGATAAACTTTAACTCAACTCCTCTCCTCTTCAACTGACTCCAAACTGCACTAAGAAACCGAGCTTCCAAGTACCAAGTCACCATACCAGATATCTAACCAGAACTCCCTTTACTCAATCGCTCCCTACTTTGGAATAAAAGAATGTAGATATCTTCAAATATAGAGGCTGACGATTGAAACCTTCCACCAACTATCTTCAGTAACAACTCCAGAATCCCATAATTCTAGAGCTTTTCCACCAGAAACACATGTAGTGGAACCACCAAGGAATAGATCCTGCTTGCCCTAATAAGATGTCACAACATCTTATAAAACACACCAACAAGAGAACTATCCATTTCTCCTTTAGTTGTTTTAGAATCTCCTCAGCAACATGAACAACCTCCGGGTTGCTCCCTTCGATCCAAAACATCCATCTCATCCATTAATACCCTTGGGTATGTCTGAGTTGATTGATCTGATCTTTAAACTCCTCCTTGTTTAAATGCTAATAAGAATCTCCCAAAGATCTCATCCAGAACTAGACAGCATGCCTGCTGTGATACCAATTAAAATTCTGGCCTATGCAGACAGCAGATGTCATAACACATGTCAAGACATTGTGCTGCATAATCATCTAAACTAGGAGGCGCAACATCAGACTAATACCTTGAATATCAGACCTGCATCCACAAAGATGTCACGACATCTGATCCAACATATTTATCATGAACCCTAACAGAAAACGTAAATCTGCAGAATGATAAAGAACACAGTAATTGTTAACCCAGTTCGGTGCAACTCACCTACATCTGGGGGATACCATTCCAGGAAGAAGACTTCAGTATGTGTAGACTGTTACAAAGTTAAACTCCCACGTTTACAACTTTATCCCTAACATCTACCCCATGAACATCTTTACCAAGGTTAAACTCAAATGTTTAGAACCTTGATACGAGATACTCCACTCACTTCCCTTAATCACCAACTGTGATTTCTACATCAACCCTATCAATACAGAAATCTGTCAAGCATACTTGACAAACAAGCTAACTCGAATTTTCTTAAAAGCTTCATCCAAGAACAATACACAATCCAATACCTCAAGGCTTATGGATCTGTGTGACACCTATATCTACCACAGTGTATCAACTGATACAAAGGGAGACTTACAACCTAGAGAGCCAACGACTCTCAAAACCCTAAACCCTTATTTCTTACGCAAGAAAACAAGGTTACAACAGGCGTTCTAAAGGCATATCAAAGCCTAGGTCTAAGTCCTCTATTTATACGCTTCTGCTTCCTTGGGCTTCGGTAATTTTTATCCTTGATCCATGTGAATTATCCACTTGCTAAATCAGTGCAGTACTTCAGGATGTCATGACTTTAAGTTATGACATCTTCTTCGATGTCGTTGTTCAGTCCAGATTTATTCATCTTTATCATCCATGTGTTTTACCAAAATTTATCAAACTAAAGGTGCTTTCAATAATAAGTCCTCTTGAATAACCAATTGAAGCGTCACTGAAACTTATAATAGATGTTCCTGGTTTATCACTAATAATTGCATCTACATGACCCAATCAATCCAGAGCCTTGATTCTAAATTACAACGAAACTTGTCAATGAAGGTCCGCATATGAGCTCTCAAGTCCTCTCAAATGTATCATAATTCCTTTTATAAGTGGTTAGCTTTTGGTTTGGAATAAGAACTGGTTTTTTTTGTGGTTAATGATTTGAAAGATGGATCTAAATGAATATGGATTAAACAAATAGATATGGACTTTAAAAAATGGATTTTTGAACTGGTTTTGAAATAGATTAATGGATATTGGTATTTGGAAGAAAATGGACTAAAAATTGTTTTAGAAAAAGAATGAAAATTTGGAAATATGGATATGGACTAAGAATGACTCTAAATGTGAATTTTAAAAGTGGATAACATAAATGGTTTGAAAAATGGTTAAAAATGATCTATGGACATCAAGAATGCGGAGTGGGTTTAACTTTGGATATGGATATTAAAATGGACAATTGGGCTAAAAAAGGATATTAGGAATTGGATAATGGTTTACGGTTGAAATGGATATCAAAAGTGGATTATGGTTTATGATATGGGGTGGATACGAATTTACGAACTTGTATCTGGAATTCCAAATCACTCATGTGGGCATTTCTCCCGCCCAGTAGGTTTAAAGCACTCCACCAACCCAAAATTCACATCCAAATCAAGCTCAAATACTTAATGGATCCCTAATTCTGATCAACTTCGATATCAACCCTCATTAACTTGTATTACAAGCAACGAACCATAAGCAACTGAGAGAATAATTCTGTCATGACCACAATATAAATCCACAACTAGATCTCATGTCAAGATGCCTTTGCCATGAACCCTAACCACCATCTTCAATTGATGAATATCAACCAAGTTGCACAGAAGATAAGAAACCATGACCCCATGCCTCAGGAGCCCAATGCAAATAAATGAATGAGTTATGACCTAATAGATATGCAGATGAATGCAAAGCAAAAGCCAGAAAAAGTCAGAAAAAGATATGGTAAATTTTGGGGTGCTACATGGTGTAAAGTATCAAAAGCATGTTGTAATTCAGAATGAGACATTTTATTAGAGTTATCATATTTAACATGTCTTGCCTTTTTATTCTTCTTCTTTTGATGAGCGGAGAGACAAAGGTTGATGGACTCTTCTTCGTCACTTGAACTATCTTCACTAGATGACTCACTGTTGCTTTCCCAAGCAATGTAAGCTCTTCTCGGTTTACTTTGTTTCTTTTGTGGACGATTCTTTTTCTTCCCCTTGTTTTTCTTCATCAATGGATAATCTGGCATATAATGGCCAACGTTTCCACAATTATAGCAAGACCCTTTTGTTTTACCACTCTTGTTTCCTTCATTCTTGGAAGACCTTGTTTGTCTTTTAAAGTTGATGAGATTCTTTTCTGAATGTTGAATGTCGTTTTCTTTATATATAGATTGTATCGCCTCACAAACAGTCTCATATCCTCATTCGTATCTTCATCATCGTCATCACTCGATTCACTATCACTTAGCTCTTTTACGAAGGACTTTCAGCTAGAAGCCTTTAGAGCTATTGACTTCTTTTCCGCATCTTTGGTCTTCTCTTTCTTTTCCTTTTTCTCAAATTGGTCAAGACTAATGAGCACTTGCTCATGTTCCTCAAGCTTGCCAAATAAAGTTGTGATGTCCAAAGTCATGAGGTCATTGGCTTCCTTTATGGCTGTGACCTTTGGTTGGCACTCCCTTGTAAGACACCTCAAAATTTTATTAGTAGCAACGTCATTGGAAACCAGTCTCCCAAGCGAGTTTAGTCAATTGATTAAATGAGTAAATCTCTTTTGCATGTCGGCAATGGTTTCCCCTTGCTTCATGTGAAAGAGATCAAACTCTTGTGTCAAAGTGTTGATTCGAGCTAGTTTGACGTCATTAGTTCCCTTATGGGAAACTTGCAATGCGTCCCACATAGCTTTAGCAATAGTACAATGTGAAACTCTATAATACTTATCAACTCCTAAAGAGGAGATTAGAATATTTCTAGCTTTCCAATTGTAGTTATACTTTTTCTTATCTTCTTCGTTCCATTGTGCTTCTGACTTAGGCACAAAAACGTTATCTACATTGGTCATGGTAATTTCCATAGGACCATTTTGTATAACGTTCCATACCTTTCTATCAATAGAATTGATATGCACGCGCATACCATCTTTCCAATAACTATAGTTCTCACCGTTAAAAATCGGTGCTCTATTGTACGCCCCTTTTGGTTCGTTAGCCATTTTCTAAAAAGTTATATGCGAAGCACTAGATAAACCAGGCTTTGATACCACTTCTTAGACGATGGCAATTATCTAGAAGGGGATTGAATAGATCACTAATTTTTAAACAAAGTCGTCGCTTAAAATTTTTTTTTTCAAATTGTGCGGAAGCGGCTGAGGAACCAAATCATCTAAATGAACCGTTATCGAAAAGATCGAATATGCGACAAGCCAAATGGAATAACAAATCTAATGAGAAACCGAATCAATAGTTTGAGGATTAATTAATACAAATAAAATCAGCTTAGCTTGTTCAATTTCCAATGACTTATGAAATGTAAACTTAATTTGACAATATCACGAACAGTTTGTGTGCGATCAATTCGTCGAACACTTGGTGTGCAAAACACCCAAAGTATTATTTCCTATGTAATGTTAGTGCAGATTTTTTCACAATTACAATCCAAGTGATTGTAATGAGTTTTCAAAACAGATTTTCAGCACTACACGACAGTAGAAATTTATCGAACAATTGATATTACACAAACGTGAACAAATCAAAATAAAGAGATAGAGAAAGAGAGAACAACACCGGATTTGTTTAGGCAGTTCCCCTTTCTTCCTCGCTTCAGGTACGTTTGTCCCCCAATTCTAAAACTAGAATTGAGATATGTATTATCTTGTTGCAAAAGTTTATACAAGAGAAGCAATAGTCACCACTGTAGCGGGGAAATTTGTGAGTGTAAGCTATTGATTAGGTTAACTCAAAAATAAACAAGAGTCGCCACCGCACTTTTATTTTATCAAAAAAAGGAAAGGAAAAAGAGCGAACAAAACCCAAAGAGTTCTAAAAACACAAGAACAAATAGAGAATGGGTAAGGGGGGTTGGTTATGTAAAGGGAAGGTTTTACGCACCCAATACATCTATAGTACTCTATAGGAGCCCTTTGATGTATTCATGTTTTTGGTCTGAAAATGGTTTGCTTGAAAGAGATTGAGGAGATGAGAAGAGAGATATTTTTTTTTAAGATTTTTGTGT
The DNA here is from genome assembly GCA_022829125.1 of Lathyrus tuberosus. Classification (NCBI taxonomy): domain Eukaryota; kingdom Viridiplantae; phylum Streptophyta; class Magnoliopsida; order Fabales; family Fabaceae; genus Lathyrus; species Lathyrus tuberosus. Next base: position 551,383 of record JALAZF010000762.1, read on the forward strand.
TTGGAGAGACTTATCGCCTCATGCCTACGTACCCGCGATGTGCAATGTAGGATCAAAACCCCGTAGTTCGTAGTACAAAGAACAAAGAATTTGTTTGTTTTGGTTGATTTTAAGTGTAAAGACAAGTCGTCATTTCCAAGTGAATAATTCCGCTTAAAGAAATGAATCATGTCTAAACTTATGAAAAAGTTTAAAAGAAAAAGTGCACAAAGCACACAAAAAATTTGATGAGTTTTTGTATTTTTTATGTTTTTATGAAATGGTCAAAATATGGTTAATATTGATTGACATTTATTAAAGAAAACAAAGTTTAAAGATCACTTGACCAAAGTCAAGGTTTTATTATGAAAGCGGTTTTAGGTTTGAAAACAAGAAAATTTTGAAAAAGGGAGGAGATTTGGAAAATTAAAGAAGGGGTGGAGAAGTGACTATCCTAAATCATAAAGTAAAAGTGAGGGTAAGAAAGATCTAACGACATGGAGACACTCTTCAAAGCATAATAAGAATAGAATTCCATCCTCTTGAGCCAATAAGCAAGCCAAATAAAGGCTAGAATATCAAACTCCATAATTGTCCAAAGCATAAGGGAGAGAATCCTAATTCTAAGTCCAAAGTCCGTAATCAAGAGTATAGGTCCTCCAATGTAAAGGATAGTGGCCATAGTCCAACAATTAAGAGCACAAGTCTTTTAGTGGTTTAATCCTTTATTAATGTTTTTGAGTCCAAATCGACAAAAGAAAAATAAAAGCACAAGATAAAATGGTCCAAGTGGACAAAAGCAAAATAACATAAACATAAACATGAATATGATATAATGACATAAGGCATAAAAATAAAGAGAGATAGGGAGCGAGAAGGAAAAGTAAAGAAGTTAGAAGTTAGTGGTTAGTAGCACAAGGCTCTAGTGCCATAAGCCTTCGCCGATTATTCCATTCCGCGTCTTGAACTATAGTGATTAAACAATGTACTTAGGTCAAGGTTAATGAAGACTTGTTAGAAGATTGATAGAATCAAAGCCTCTACAACAACAAGCTTCAAAGATTTTGAACCTAATACAAAAGATCAATCACCATTGGGTTGACGCGACTAATCAAGGTCCGGACCACGAAAGTTCAAATTCCGAATTGGATAAAGAGGGACAAATGTTGCGCTATGTTACACAATCGCCGAGTAATTTATGGAGTAATTACACTACAATGAGGCCAGTCAATAGATCTTTGTGCTAATGCATGCTAGATGAACAATATGTAGATCGTCATCCGAAAACAATACCGCACGAAAAGAAAATAGATAACGATCTAGTCTTGATCAAGATTTCAACAAAGAAATTCTAAGATCCATAAGACTTTCATGGATCAAAATAAAAAAAGAAATATATGAAGAGAAATCCAAATTGAATTACAAAGTCAAGAACCTTTCATCTTCAAGTTCAAACACCTTTAATTGATAGATTTAAGTGTGAAAACATATCACTAATTCAAAGCACCTCAAATGAATTCAACAATTCATTTAAAAATAGATTTGAACTAATGAATGTTTAATTACTTTAACCATATCCAAAGTCCATTGAAATTGAAGAGAAATTAATCTCAACAAAGCATTTCAAGGCTAAAATAAGAAGAAAGGGGAAGAAGGAGGAAGAAAAACCAAAACAGCCCCAAAAACAAGTGAAAATATGCATTCTGTTTCGAAGTAATTGGTTACAGCATATCTGCTAACCGGTTACTTAGTTCAAATTAGGCGTAATTTTTCAAAATTAACACAGAGTAACCGGTTACAGCATATCTGCTAACCGGTTACTCTGCACCAGAATGCAGAATATTGTGCAAAATTCAGCATGATCCACTTTCAAAACTTTTTACAAACACTTAGTGATCATGGAACTGAAATTACACGAAACTTAAAGTAAAATAACAGTGAAAACCAGCAATTAAACACAATTACAAAATCTAAAGGATCAAGTAACAAAGACCTCCCAAAGATCTACATTATGGAAGATGAAGATGAAGCTTCAACAATGGTGAAAAATGGATTACCACTTCAAATCTGAAAATTCCTTCAAATTGCTTCAAGATCCAAATTCCAAAGCCTTGATCTACTATAATTGATGAATAAAAACAAGAATGTATGGAGGTTTAGCTTAAAGTTGAACAAGATTCAATGTGAATTCTTTTTAACTTTCCAAAAGAAGAAAAGTGAGCTTTGGTGAATTTTGTGGTTGGGAAGAGAATTTGCAAGAGGTTTGTTGGCTATCAAAAGCTTGTAGAATGAATGAAATGAGGCCTCTATTTATAGAATTTAGGCTTTGGAAATTTGGTGGTTTGGAATTAGGCTTGGATGATCAAAATTAGGATTGGAATTCAAATTTGGAGGGAATTATCAAAAGAGTGGTGATTAGTGAATGTGCATGATGGAAAATGATCAAAGTGATGTAGGGGAATTAAAATGAGGTGGTCTAGAATATTCCAAATGTGATCAAGGGCTAAGATTTGTGCCAATTGCTGAATTTGAATTTGCTGTCATTTTTCAAAATTTCACGAGGGTAACCGGTTACAGCATATCTGATAACCGGTTACTCAGTGCAAAATTTGTGAAAAATGAGCATTTTGTTGCACTGTTGTGGTTCCGGCTCGATTCTCTTGCTTGTCAAAGAAGGCATGGAAATAAACACATGAACCTTGGAGTCTCTTGAATAAAAATCAATTAAAACTTGGAAACTCTTGATCAGATAATTTTTTGAATTAATTGCGGATCAACTTTGACTTTGTTCAGATGGAATTCATTTGAGCTGCGGGACTGATTTTTTGGTATTTTTAACCTGTTCTTCCCCTAAAAATTTTATTGAAAGGAAACAAAATATTTTTGGATTTTAATTAATGGTTAGTATGCATAAACAAATTAAGCAATAAAACAACTAACAAACGCACACAAACTCAAAGGTCCCTGCAAGGCACAATCCTACAAAAGAGGGGACAAATGTGTGATCTTGTGTGTGGCATGAAATGCAAAAGGACATGTAGGATCTTAGGGGTAAAAATTAGGGTATTATAGCTGCCCCTATATAAGTTTCTTCTATCCTGAGATAAGAAGATTGATATCTTTGTCTCGACGAGATAGAAGAGACTTAAATATAATAATAAACCCAATTTTTGGCCCTAAGAGACCACAAGATGATATGATTATGCAAATGGTATGCAGACACAAGACCTCTGTGGGGAGAATATGCCATAGGAGATAAACAAAAAGAAGAACGGGAGAGTGACACTCCACCGGGGAAAAACATCACAGGAGACCACTGACTAGCCGGGGAACACACTGCACAACTATTGGGACTCAGCTGAGAAAAAGATTCAAAGTGGGGATAACTGTATATCGAAATAAACCACAACACAACAAGGGTATAACTCAACAGGGAAGACCTAGCACAGCAAGGCTCCAATGGGGAAAATCAATACCTCAACAATGAACTATCTCTAGCATACGGAAGAGACTAACCATCCATCAGAGTAGGAAACCTCAACAACGAACTGTCATGTCTATCCGAAGAGACTTACCATTCATCGGAGTAAAAAAATCTCAACAACGAACTGTCCCATCAAACCAAAGATACTTACCATTCATTAGAGTCACAAAATCTCAACAACGAACTGTCCCATCAAACCGAAGAGACTTACCATTCATTAGAGTCACAAAATCTCAACAACGAACTCTCCCATTAAACCGAAGAGACTTACCATTCATTGGAGTCACAAAATCTCAACAACGAACTGTCCCATCTAACCGAAGAGACTTACCATTCATTGGAGTAGTAAAAGGTATTAACTGCATCGCCTCAGGCTTCTCAAATAAAGGAATGCCACGAAACAGTATTGAACCTTCTAATAGGGGATTCATACACAGATTTCAGCTGAAGGGCGCAGAATCCTCAAAGGTGCAAAATAAATGAACTCTCAATCTAGGTTTCACAGTCTAGAGATCCAAACAAATGTTGCAGGAGACCAAAATTCAATCCAAGAACAAGCTGGAGAGAAACGGTCAAATAAGACTCATCCCGAGGAGGATATATCTCAACTGGGGGTTAATTCCATCCAGACAACACACTGGGGAGGAAACTTAATCAATAATCATCCACGAGGAACAAATTCAGTGGGGAATTAACAAAGATAGGCATTTTTCTGCTTACGGGTCGACACTCTAAATGGAGAGAGGACACACACGCTCTACGGGAAAAACAGCACTAGAGAGCAAAGAAGCACCAACACAAATGCAAAATGCACAATGCAACAACAACATGCTATGCACAACAAATGAATGCGCATGCAATGCTTATGAGTATGAATATGCTGACAAAACAGACATAAAGGATAAACAGAGGGTGGAATAAACATCACAACACCACTGAATACTCGGCTAATCTTAACAAGATGGAGATGTCATTACCAACTCTTCTAGGCATTTAGCTGAAGAAATCCTGCAAGAGATAATCAAAAGCCATCAAAGGAAAATAAATCCTACTACAAGGCTCAAATCTTGCTGGAGAAAAGAAGATACTCCTTGGGAAGAAATCCAAATATCAAACTTCTAACGTAGATGATCCACAAAGAGGATAACAACATAAACTCTACTTTGAGGATGGCAGGAAATCTGTCGGGGAATCATAACAACCCAAATCTTTCTGACTTTCCCTGGGGATAATAAAAATTCACAGAACTTCTATTTTAAAAGGGTGAAGAAATCTGTTGCCAAAAAATAATGAATCCTCTGGGGATTGTAAACATATAAACATCTACGCGAAATCCACTGGGAAAACCAAGCAGATTCGCTAGAGATACGAGAACACTCTCAGAGGATTAACCAATTCTGAGTAAAACATCCTGGACTTGCCAGGAAAACAGCAAAAGGTCAAGCTGTGGGGATTTTAGATCAATATTCATCATGAATGAGAAAAAACCCAACAGGTTACTAGTATATCAATATTCCTTGAATATAGTTATCATGAGCGACTTTACTGGGGAATAGCCACAATAGTGATGCATAATCTTCACTAGGAGGATAAATCTCTGAAAAAAAATCCGGAGAGAAGTACATCTTGGACTTGCCGGGGGAAATGAGAAATTAACCTCAATGCTTTATGATTGGAAATGATAATAAACTGCCTCCGTTGGAGAATCATCAAGGATAAATCCCTGGGTAGAACAACCTGGAGAGAAAAACATCCACAAGACAAGATGAAACACGACAAGCGATCACCACGTCAATGCTTCTTAGAAGAGAATAACATCGCTCTCTGTTCGGGGACATCTAAAGCGACAACAACACATCTAGAAGGTAAAACTCTGAGTGAAGATTCCTCATATGATTTTTGCTGGAGACAGCAAAAATGAATCTCTACGTGGGAACTACCAATAAGGAGATGTGGACTTCAAAACTACTCAACTGCCTGACCATAACATAATCAGCTGGAGAAGATTCGGATCAAGAGCTAGCTGGGGTAAAACCAAACAGTATTGGACCTTATGAATTCAACACATCGTAACAAACCCATCACCTTGTCAACAACTAATCACATTCATAGGAACAAGTTCTACTGAGGAAATATCAACCAACTCTACTGGGGATCTGTCCATAAATTCTGCCAAAGGAGCGAGAACGAACCCTGTTGAGGAAAACATTGATCCTACCATTCTTGGAATAACCGTTGACATTATTTTTTTTTATATTCATAAATCAAAGAAAAAGTTTTTATAATTTTCAAAAAATTTAAATCAATTATTCACATTTTGTTTCAAAAATCATCATAAAAAATAAATGAACTTTTGTAAACAGAAACAAAATAAGAATTACAAACAAAGGGACAAGGACCCAAATTTTATTAATAGAATGGAAGTCCACAAATGGCGTAATTCCATGGATCATTACAAAGTTTGAAAAATGGTAAATACATGGAAAGGGTTACATTGAAATACAATGACCACTATTCTCCCTAACAACTTTGAATTTCGCTGTGCTCAAAACTTCAGCTGAGGATGATTGAAGCAGGATCCTTAATGGACAATGTTGCTTTCAAATGATCAAGACTGGCCAGATGCAGTTACTTGCCATAATCCCTAACTTTTGCCTGGATTTCCCTTTCGGGTTTTCAATCTACCGGGATGATTATTTCTGTTCTTGTCTCTAATTTTTTCCTGGACCGCCTTTCGGGTTTTCAGCCCACCGAGACGCTCATTTTTGCCTAAGCCGCCCTTTCGAGTTTTCAACTTAGTGAGCTGTTCTTTTATTTTTAGGCGAAGTATTTCTTGACTGTATCGGCATTCACAGGACAAGTGAACTCTTCACCATCCATAGTTGCAAGAAGTAATGCATCACCAGAGAAGGCTCTCTTAACAACATATGGGCTTTCATAATTAGGAGTCCACTTGCCCCTAGAATCATTGGTAAAAGTCGAGATCCTTTTGAGCACGAGGCCGCCTTCTCTGAACACACGAGGTCGAACCTTCTTATCAAAAGCTTTCTTCATTCTCTGTTGATACAATTGGCCATGACACAAGGCCGTCATTCTTTTCTCTTCAATCAAATTCAACTGGTCATATCTGCTTTGGCACCATTCCGCCTCAGACAATTCAGCTTCCCTCAAAACTTTCGTAGAAGGGATTTCAACTTCTACCGGGAGCAATGCTTCCATACCATAAACAAGAGAGAAAGGGGTTGCCCCTGTTGAAGTGCGAACAGATGTACGATACCCATGTGAAGCAAAAAGGAGCATCTCATGCCAATCCTTGTAAGTAATAACCATCTTCTGAATAATCTTCTTGATATTCTTATTAGCAGCTTCAACAGCCCCATTCATCTTAGGTCTGTAAGGAGAAAAATTATGATGCTCAATCTTAAACTCATCACATAATTCCTTCATCATCCTGTTATTCAGATTCGACCCATTATCAGTGATAATCTTGCTCGGAATACCATACCGACAGATGATTTGGTTCTTGATAAACAAAACCACTACTTGCTTGGTCACATTGGCATATGATGCCGCTTCAACCCACTTTGTAAAATAGTCAATAGCCACCAATATGAAACGGTGCCCGTTCGACGCTTTAGGCTCAATCATTCCAATCATATCAGTGCCCCACATGGAGAAGGGCCATGGAGAGGAGATAACATTGAGAGGAGTTGGAGGCACATGAATTTTGTAAGCATTAACCTGGCACTTATGGCATTTCTTCACAAATTTGCAACAGTCAGATTCCATTGTCAGCCAATAGTAACCTGCCCTCAACATTTTCTTAGCCTTTGCATGTGATGAGTGCCAAAAAGTCATGTTTTTAGTAGTATTTTTGTGGCACTTATCATTCTATTTGTATTGAATAAAACCCCACTTTGTATGTAAATGTGAATATTTAGTGTATAATCAAGTTTTAGTGTATTTGTGTACCGTTTGATAGTTTTCTACTCAATTTGTAGGTATTAAGGTGTATTTGGAGCATGAGCAATAAAGTGTCGAAGACACGGCTTCAAACGCGCGATTTTGAGCAACTCATCAACGAATAAGGCTCAAAATAAGGGTGATAAAAATCACCAATTTGGTTTATATTTATTCATTGTTAGTTAGGAAATTTAATAAGCTTTCCAACGCTTCAAACCGGGCGCAAATTTGAGTTACGGTTCTCAAGTTATGGCCGAAACATGTGCTATCTTTCTTTCATGACAGCAGGTAGCGCGCTTAGCACGCCCGACCGCGCTTAGCGTGCTTTTAAAGTGTTTTAAACATTAATAAGGGCGCGCTTAGCGCCCAAAACCGGGCTAAGCGCGGTCTGCGATGATGACAACAATAAATAGACATAAAAACACATTTTTTAGGGATGGTTTGCGTATTTTTTGCTCCCACTCCATCAAACTTCATTTTTTGATGAGAGAACTTGATAACAACACATGGATTTTGCATCTTGAAGAATCGGATTTGGATCTTCATCAATCGGGTTGACAACCGGGAGGTTTTGGTTTATCTCTCTTTCTCTCTTTTTGTAATTTCTTTTGCGTTGGGTGTTTGTATAGTTACTCTGAACTCATGTATCTTTGTTGATCATAATAATGTATAAATCTGCTTTACAAATCATTATCAATGTCTTCCTTGATCTTTTTGCATTTATGTTTGGATTTGTGTTGTGTTAGAGATAAACATCACAAATCTTGATTAGGGATGGATATCTATTGGCTAGATGCTAGAGATAGATTTAGATGATAATCTTTATGGTGTCGGAACTTAATGCTTACGTGTTTCGAGGCGTCGTGCGCGAGAGCGACGACGAGAGTGATACGGTTTCTCTCTCAGCTCAGTGTGCCAGAGATGGAAACTGTTGTGAGCGATACTGGATGATTTTGACGAGTATTGTAGTAGAGTGAAAATGATCGATAAATTTATGTTTGTGACGAGTGGATTATATGTATGCTTGATAAGTTTCTTTTCTCCGAAGAATGTATTATTTTTATGTTTATATTTACTTTTCTGTTTTACAATTCCAAACCATTTTAACCCAAGCTTAAAAACTTAGATATTGTCGAATGGCAATTCAGTAGCACCGATCTATGTGGACATGATAAATTCTAGGAAAAATACTTCCAAATCTTTTGTTGCTTGCCGCTATACCGCTTCCAACAAAATGGCGCCGCTGCCGGGGATTAGTGCTTTTATTGAATCGCATTGCGATAGTTTCTTTGTTTTTAAGTTTTGTAGATATCGTATATATTGTCTATTTTCACTTGTTTATATTGCTACGTGTATATGTTTACCATATTTGTGAATTTTACATGTTTTGCATAATTGTGAATATAGTGTATATATTTTTTCTCTTCATGTTTGCCAAAAGTATGGTTAGATGTGTAGTTCCGGTTAGAGCTCGAAGAAATGAGAGTAAAGGCGGGAGTGAAAGTATTTGGCTCTTCCGAAGCAACGTGTTGGTTTGTAAATAATAGGCGTCGAGTTTACGACGTAAAACAAGCATGATTTATTTTTTTTAGTTTCTAATGTTTTTGTTTGTTGTTTGGATTCCAATTTTGGTCCAACTATTTGAAGTCGCTTGAGGTGTTTGTCCATTTTTTATCGTTTCAACTTGTGAATGCGTGGTAATGATATTGTTAAGTTTTGTACACGTCTAAGGTATGTGTTTATCGCTTTCTAGGCTTTAGCATATTCATGATACTTAGACTTTTTACAACTTCTATGCCATTCATTCTTTTATATACTTGTTCGTATGTGAATCACTTTAGTTCCCACCCTTTTTGTGAGGAAGCCTTCCATTGTTCATATATGCGGAGTACCAACTTTCTTGTTTTAACTGGATTTTATTATGCTTAATCTTTTGTTTGTGTTGATTATTTGAAAGCATGAAAAGGATCAAGGCATTTTGTTTCATTTTGAGCACAACTACCTTAGCCAAATAGTAAATTCACCTTGTGAGTGTGTGAGAATTTGTAACCCCTTTGAGCTTTTTGATCCATGTTTCTATTTAAACTTAATGCTTGTCTATGAGTATTTAGTTCACTTATTTTTGAATGGATTTTGATTTTTCTTGGACCTCAATTTTGTGTTGTTGTATGGATTTTTTTCCTTGCCTTAGAAAGTAGGGAGTATTCACATGATGGTGCGGTTGAATTCAAGTTGGGGAGAGAATGATTGTGTATTCATAAGTTGGATTCGATGAGGATTGAAAAAGAAAAGAAAAAAGAGAAAATTTTGTGAAAGAGAAAAAGAAAAAAAAAGAAGAAAAAGAAAAATCCTTGAAAAAGGAAACAAAAAGAGTTTCAATAATTGTACTAAATAAGTATTGTGTTTGGTGTGACACTTGGGATTTTGGAAGAAGTTTGATTTAAATTTTGTGTTTGAACTTCTGTGAGTTGATCACTCCCTTAGGTTTAGGCAAGTTTTTGTTTCGATTAGCTTTAGGAATTACCCCTTGTTTGTTCACCCGACCACATTACAGCCCTGAAAGTCCTTTTGATTCTTTCTTTTGTGTTTTCAGCATGATTTTTGGACGATTGCATAATTTAGTCTTTTGTTTGCAAGATTGTTGTGTGAGTGAAAAATCCCTTATTTTGTGTTTTTCATCTACCAATGATTGTTTTTGCTAGGTGTGATTCACATTTGAACTTGTGTTGTTTTAGAACGTTTGGCATGACTTTTGTATTTAGCATTTGTTTCGTGACTATGTTATCGTTGTAGTTTAGTGGTAAGTATTTACTTTGTGTGTACCATTTTCGATTGAACCATTGCATTTGTTTTTGTTTGTAAAAACTTGTTGATTCATGATTCTTTGGTTATTTCTTTTTTGTTTTTAAGTTTGTTTGGCTTTGTTTGAGGACAAATATTGATGTAAGTTGGGGAGAGTGATGAGTGCCAAAAAGTCATGTTTTTAGTAGTATTTTTGTGGCACTTATCATTCTATTTGTATTGAATAAAACCCCACTTTGTATGTAAATGTGTATATTTAGTGTATAATAAAGTTTTAGTGTATTTGTGTACCATTTGATAGTTTTCTACTCATTTTGTAGGTATTGAGGTGTATTTGGAGCATGAGCAATAAAGTGTCGAAGACACGGCTTCAAACGCTCGATTTTGAGCAACTCATCAATGAATAAGGCTCAAAATGTGGGTGATAAAAATCACCAATTTGGTTTATATTTATTCATTGTTAGATAGGAAATTGAATAAGCTCTCCAACGCTTCGAACCGGGCGCAAATATGAGTTACGGTTCTCAAGTTATGGCCGAAACATGTGTTGTTTTTTTTTCATGACAGCAGGTAGCGCGCTTAGCGCTCCCGAACGCGCTTAGCGGGCTTGTCAGGCGGTTTAAACATTAATAAGGGCGCTCATAGCGCCCAAACCCGGGCTAAGCGCGGTCTGCGATGATGACAGCGATAAATAGACATAAAAACACATTTTTTAGGGATGGTTTGGGTATTTTTTGCTCCCACTCCATCAAACTTCTTTTTTTGATGAGAGAACTTGATAACAACACATGGATTTTGCATCTTGAAGAATCGGATTTGGATCTCCATCAATCGGGTTGACAACCGGGAGGTTTTCTTTTATCTCTCTTTCTCTCTTTTTGTAATTTCTTTTGTGTTGGGTGTTTGTATAGTTACTCTGAACTCATGTATCTTTGTTGATCATAATAATGTATAAATCTTCTTTACAAATCATTATCGATGTCTTCCTTGATCTTTTTGCATTTATGTTTGGATTTGTGTTGTGTTAGAGATAAACATCACAAATCTTGATTAGGGATGGATATCTATTGTCTAGATGCTAGAGATAGATAAAGATGATAATCTTTATGGTGTCAGAATATAATGCTTCCGTGTTTCGAGGCGTCATGCGCGAGAGCGACAACGAGAGTGATACGGTTTCTCTCTCAGCTCAGTGTACCAGAGATGTTCACTGTTGTGAGCGATACTGGATGATTTTGACGAGTATTGTAGTAGAGTAAAAATGGTCGATAAATTTATGTTTGTGACGAGTGGATTATATGTATGCTTGATAAGTTTCTTTTCTCCGAAGAATGTATTATTTTTATGTTTATATTTACTTTTCTATTTTACAATTCCAAACCATTTTAACCCAAGCTTAAAAACTTAGATATTGCCGAACGGCAATTCAGTAGCACCGATCTCTGTGGACACGATAAATTCCCGGAAAAATACTTCCAAATCTTTTGTTGCTTGCCGCTATACCGCTTCCAACAAAATGGCACCGCTGACGGGGATTGGTGTTTTTATTGAATCGCGTTGCGATAGTTTCTTTGTTTTTAAGTTTTGTTGATATCGTATATATTGTCTATTTTCACTTGTTTATATTGCTACTTGTATATGTTTACCATATTTGTGAATTTTACGTGTTTTTCATAATTGTGAATATAGTGTATATATTTGTTTCTCTTCACGTTTGCCAAAAGTATGGTTAGATGTGTAGTTCCGGTTAGAGCTCGAAGAGATGAGAGCAAAGGCAGGAGTGAAAGCATTTGGCTCTTCCGAAGCAAAGTGTTGGTTTATAAATAATAGGCGTCGAGCTTACGACGTAAAACAAGCATGTTTTATTGTTTTTAGTTTCTAATATTTTTGTTTGTTGTTTGGATTCAAATTTTGGTCCAACTATTTGAAGTCGCTTGAGGTGATTGTCCATTTTTTATCGTTTCAACTTGCGAATGCGTGGTAATGATATTGTTAAGTTGTGTACACGTCCAAGGTATGTGTTTATCACTTTCTAGGCTTTAGCATATTCATGATACTTAGACTTTTTACAACTTCTATGCCATTCATTATTTTATATACTTGTTCGTATGTGAATCACTTTAGTTCCCACCCTTTTTGTGAGGAAGCCTTCCATTGTTCATATATGCGGAGTACCAACTTTCTTGTTTTAACTGGATTTTATTATGCTTAATCTTTTGTTTGTGTTGACTATTTGAAAGCATGAAAAAGATCAAGGCATTTTGTTTCATTTTGAGCACAACTACCTTAGCCAAATAGTCAATTCACCTTGTGAGTGTGTGAGAATTTGTAACCCCTTTGAGCTTTTTGATCCATGTTTCTATTTGAACTTAATGTTTGTCTATGAGTATTTTGTTCACTTATTTTTGAATGGATTTTGTTTTTTCTTGGACCTCAATTTTGTGTTGTTGTATGGATTTTTTTTCCTTGCCTTAGAAAGTAAGGAGTATTCACATGATGGTGCGGTTGAATTCAAGTTGGGGAGAGAATGATTGTGTATTCATTAGTTGGATTCTATGAGGATTGAAAATGAAAAGAAAAAAGAGAAAAATTTGTGAAAGAGAAAAAGAAAAAAAAAAGAAGAAAAAGAAAAATCCTTGAAAAAGGAAACAAAAAGAGTTTCAATAATTGTGCTAAATAAGTATTGTGTTTGGTGTAACACTTGAGATTTTGGAAAAAGTTTGATTGAAATTTTGTGTTTGAACTTTTGTGAGTTGATCACTCCCTTAGGTTTAGGCAAGTTTTTGTTTCGATTAGCTTTAGGAATTACCCCTTGTTTGTTCACCCGACCACATTACAACCCTGAAAGTCCTTTTGATTCTTGCTTTTGTGTTTTCAGCATGATTTTTGGATGATTGCATAATTTAGTCTTTTGTTTGCAAGATTGTTGTGTGAGTGAAAAATCCCTCATTTTGTGTTTTTCATCTACCGATGATTGTTTTTGCTAGGTGTGATTCACATTTGAACTTGTGTTGTTTTAGAATGTTTGGCATGACTTTTGTATTTAGCATTTGTTTCAGGACTATGTTATCGTTGTAGTTTAGTGGTAAGTATTTACTTTGTGTGTACCATTTTCGATTGAAGCATTAACCTGGAACTTATGGCACTTCTTCACAAATTTGCAACAGTCAGATTCCATTGTCAGCCAATAGTAACCTGCCCTCAACATTTTCTTAGCCTTTGCTTGTGATGAGTGCCAAAAAGTCATGTTTTTAGTAGTATTTTTGTGGCACTTATCATTCTATTTGTATTGAATAAAATCCCACTTTGTATGTAAATGTGAATATTTAGTGTATAATCAAGTTTTAGTGTATTTGTGTACCGTTTGATAGTTTTCTACTCATTTTGTAGGTATTAAGGTGTATTTGGAGCATGAGCAATAAAGTGTCGAAGACACGTCTTCAAACGTGCGATTTTGAGCAACTCATCAACGAATAAGGCTCAAAATAAGTGTGATAAAAATCACCAATTTCGTTGATATTTATTCATTTTTAGATAGGAAATTGAATAAGCTTTCCAACGCTCTGAACCGGGCGCAAATTTGAGTTACAGTTCTCAAGTTATGGCCGAAACATGTGCTATCTTTTTTTCATGACAGCAGGTAGCGCCCAACCGCGCTTAGCGGGCTTTTAAGGCGGTTTAAAAATTAATAAGGGCGCGCTTAGCGCCCAAAACCGGGCTAAGCGCGGTCTGCGATGATGACAGTAATAAATAGACATAAAAACACATTTTTTAGGGATGGTTTGGGTATTTTTTGCTCCCACGCCATCAAACTTCATTTTTTGATGAGAGAACTTGATAACAACACATGGATATTGTATCTTGAAGAATCGGATTTGGATCTTCATCAATCGGGTTGTCAACCGGGAGGTTTTGGTTTATCTCTCTTTCTCTCTTTTTGTAATTTCTTTTATGTTGGGTGTTTGTATAGTTACTCTGAACTCATGTATCTTTGTTGATCATAATAATGTATAAATCTGCTTTACAAATCATTATTGATGTCTTCCTGGATCTTTTTGCATTTATGTTTGGATTTGTGTTGTGTTAGAGATAAACATCACAAATCTTGATTAGGGATGGGTATCTATTGTCTAGATGCTAGAGATAGATTTAGATGATAATCTTTATGGTGTTGGAACTTAATGCTTCCGTGTTTCGAGGCGTCGTGCGCGAGAACGACGACGAGGGTGATATAGTTTCTCTCTCAGCTCAGTGTGCCAGAGATGTTCACTGTTGTGAGCGATACTGGATGATTTTGACGAGTATTGTAGTAGAGTGAAAATGATCGATAAATTTATGTTTGTGACGAGTGGATTATATGTATGCTGGATAAGTTTCTTTTCTCCGAAGAATGTATTATTTTTATGTTTATATTTACTTTTCTGTTTTACAATTCCAAACCATTTTAACCCAAGCTTAAAAACTTAGATATTGTCGAATGGCAATTCAGTAGCACCGATCTCTGTGGACACGATAAATTCTCGGAAAAATACTTCCAAATCTTTTGTTGCTTGCCGCTATACCGCTTCCAACAGCATGCCCATTGGCATGGGTGCCAAATGATCCTTCATGAATTTCTTTCATCAACATGTCTGCTTCGTGTCTATCGACGCAGCATTTAATATCATAATACCATGGTTTATCATCAACAACCTCTTCAACCACAAATACATGAGCTGGCCTATCAAGCCGCATAACATCGATTTTGGGCACATCATTCCACCGATTCACCACAATCATGGAGGATATAGTGGCTAAAGCATCCGCCATTCGATTTGCTACTCTGGGTACATTGTGAAACTCAACCTTATTGAAGAAAGTTAACAACCTTCTTGCATAATCTCGATAAGGAATCAAATCAGATTGACGTGTCTCCCATTCTCCTTTAATCTGATTAATCACTAGTGCTGAATCTCCGTATACATCAAGAATCTTGATTCTTAAATCAATGGCTTCTTCCAAGCTCATAATACATGCTTCATACTCAGCCACATTATTTGTGCAAGTGAACATCAGCCTTGCCGTAAAAGGGATATGAGAACTATGGGGAGTAACAATTATTGCCCCAATACCATTGTCATACTCATTAACAGCTCCATCAAAAATAAAACCCCAAAGGGATCCAGGCTCAGGTCCTTCATTAGGTAATGATTCTTCACAATCTTTAACCTTTAGATACATCACATCCCCGTCAGGAAAATCAAACCTGATAGGTTGGTAATCATCAATGGGCTGGTGTGCCAAATGGTCAGCCAAAACACTTCCCTTTATCGCTTTTTGAGTCCGGTACTCAATATCATATTCTGACAACAACATTTGCCAAGGAGCAATCCTCCCAGTTAAAGCAGGCTTTTCAAAGATATACTTAATTGGATCCATTTTGGATATCAAGCAAGTCGTATGATTCAACATATACTGGCGGAGGCGCTTGGGAGCCCAAGCTAAAGCATAACATGTCTTTTCAAGCATTGAGTACCGAGACTCACAATCGGTGAACTTCTTGCTCAAGTAATAAATGACAAATTCCTTTCGACCAGATTCATCTTGTTGACCAAGAACACAACCCATAGACTCTTCCAGCACAGTCAAATACATGATCAAAGGTCTTCCTTCCACGGGAGGAGACAAAATTGGAGGTTCAAGCAGATACTCTTTAATTCTTTCAAAAGCTTTCTGACAATTCTCTGTCCATATACAACCTTGATCTTTGCGGAGAAGCTTAAAGATCGGCGCACATGTGGCATTCATATTGGATATAAATCGGGAGATGTAATTCAAACGCCCCAAGAATCCTCTTACTTGTTTTTCTGTTTTGGGCGCAGGCATTTCCTGAATAGCTTTAACTTTACCAGGGTCAACTTCAATGCCTTTTTGGCTGACAATAAAGCCCAACAAATTTCCAGAACGGACACCAAAAGTGCATTTATTTGGATTCAAACGGAGCTTAAACTCTCTCAAACGTTGAAACAACTTCAATAAGTACTCAATATGATCTTCTTCAGTCTTCAACTTACAAATCATATCATCCACATAAACCTCAATTTATTTATGCATCATATCATGAAACAAAGTAGTCATAGCTCTCTGGTACGTTGCACCCGCATTTTTCAAACCGAAGGGCATCACTCTGTAACAGAATGTTCCCCGGGGTGTAATGAATGTTGTTTTTTTCATATCCTCGGGTGCCATCTTTATCTGATTATAACCGGAAAAGCCATCCATAAAAGAAAAGATACTGAATTTAGCAGTATTATCTACCAACATATCAATGTGTGGCAATGGAAAATCATCTTTTGGACTTGCTTTATTCAAATCTCTATAGTCAATGCACATTCGGACTTTTCCGTCTTTCTTTGGAACGGGCACAATATTGGCCACCCGTTGAGGATACTCAGAAGTCACAAGAAAACTAGCATCAATCTGCTTTTGAACCTCTTCTTTGATCTTTACAGCCATGTCAGGATGAGTTCTTCTCAATTTCTGCTTCACAGGTGGACATTCAGGCTTTAATGGCAAATGGTGCTCCACAATATCTGTATCAAGACCAGACATGTCTTGATAGGACCAAGCAAACACGTCAACATATTCTCTAAGAAGCTCCACAATCCTCTTCTTAACATCTGACTGAAGCAGTGCCCCAATCTTGACTTCTTTTATATCATCATCTGAACCCAAATTAACCAATTCCACCGGCTCTTCACGAGGCTGAATGGCTTTTTCCTCGTGCTCAAGCAACTGAGAAATTTCATCTAGAATCTCCTCAATACCCTCTTCTTCAGCTCCAAACACAGGGAGCTCAAAGTTGGGAAGGGGCATAGGGTCATTGTTTTCAATGGGTTTATCAATCAATCTGCACAATGATTTATGTTTGATTTTAGAATATGAACAAAAATTGAAAGTATCATGCAGATAAAAGTGATTATCACATTATTATTTTTTGGTTTTTTATGTTACCATTTTTCAGAAATAAAGCAAAAAGGGAAAAACATAATATGGATAAACAAAATAACATTTTATTGATGATGATAAAATTTAAAACAAAGCCCTCACAATTTCACTTTCACCTTGGGCAGAGTGAAAGAATTTTTTGAAAGAAACAAAAACAAATTACTTTGAAATATGAACAACAGTGGGAACATCAACAAATATCCAATTCTGGCAGATCTGTCCATGTGTCACAAAATTGGGAAGCTCTTCCTCTTCATCTTCTTCAATGATGGCAGCAGTAGAGTGATCTTTGTTGATGAATCCGACACTATGAAAGGTCTCATTAATATACTTCAAATATCTTCTAACTGTGTCAGGCGTAAAACCTAAACCAGTTTTGCCCAGGTTATCAACCACATCAATGACTCGGCCCCAACCGTTAGATCGACCAGTCTCTAACACATGCAGGGCATCTTTCAAAGAAGACATGGGAAACTCATTCTTCTTAAAATCTTTATCATCAACAGAAATAGCTTGGAACAGAGTCCCAACAACCTCATCAGCATCAACATACAAAAAGGATGAAAGGTGGCTCACTAGCATCGCTTGCTCACCTCCAACAATTACCTGCTTATCATTCTTAACAAATTTCTATTTCTGATGAAGAGTTGAAGTCACTTCCCCAGCCTCATGAATCCAGGGTCGGCCAAGCAGACAACTATAAGCAGGACGAATATCCATTATTTGAAAAGTAATATGGAAGAAGCACGATCCTATTTTGATTGGAAGATCAACTTCTCCAATCACAGTCTTTTGAGATCCATCAAAAGCTTTAACAACAACTCCACTATACCTCATGGGAGGACCTTGGTAAGAAAACCTTGATAAAGTAGATTTTGGCAACACATTCAAAGATGAACCAGTATCAACCAACACATTGGAAAGTGCATCTTCTTGACAGTTCATGGAGATATGAAAAGCCAAATTGTGATTTCTCCCCTCCTCGGGTAACTCTTCATCACAGAAACTCAAATTATTACATGCGGTGAGGTTGGCAACAATGCCATCAAAATGATTAACAGTCACATCATGCTCAACATATGCTTGTTCCAATACCTTCTGCAAAGATTTCCTATGAGCTTCAGAATTCATTAGTAAGGACAACACTGAAATCTTGGACGGGGTATGCAAGAGTTGATCTACAACACTGTACTCACTCTTCTTGATTAATTTCAAAACTTCATCCTCATAAACCTTCGAACCACTGGACTGACCAGAAGCATCGACATTACTCTCATCTTGAAGTTGTTTGCCAGCAACAACATTCTCCACAATCTTTAGAGGCTCGGGAGCAAAGACACGACCACTTCGGGTTACTCTACTCACATCAGCGATGCTTACCACAGAAGACAAAGAAGGAATGGGCACTTCCTTACCATCTTCTACCATGGTAGCATTGTACTTATACAGAACAACTTTGTCAGATTCATAGGGTACCGGACCGGGCAACAGAATAACCAAAGGCATAACAGTGGTCTTCCGACTATCATAAGAGATAAAAACTCTTTCAGGAATATTAAAGTGTGGTGCAATAACATTCACTTCATTCTGATATTCATCTCTTTTAGCAGTGACCTCAATCAAATTTTCAACCATTATCCTTTGAATGTCCCTCTTCATTATCACACAACCACGCGGATTCACGGAATAGATGCAACAAGTTACATAATCATGAGATCTTCGGATCCAATGGATATCAAAAATTCTGAATGTACCAGGACAACCATAAACCATATTGACAGACGCCTTGCCGTGATTAGGTAGCGGATTCGATTGGACATTAGGATTGGAATCTTTGAAAGACAAAATACCACTTCTAGTCAACCTTTGCACTTCCATCTTTAATGGATAACAGTTCTCAGTATCATGCCCAGCTCCTCCCTGATGGAAAGCACCATGAGCTTCAGGCTTATACCACCATGGTGAATCTTTTGGAACAGCAGGTGGTGGACGGGTCTGAACCAGATTCTTCTTAATTAAACAAGGAAGCAATTCTGTGTAGGTCATCGGAATCAGATCAAAATCTTTCCGAAAACGGTCCCGTTGATTGTTCTGTTGATTAGAAAGTTGTTGAGCAGGCGCTTCCTGAACAACGGGAGTTAAATTGATAACAGGAGTAACAGATGCAATGTGTTGCTGACACTGATTGTTTCTATTGCAAGGTCTTCTATACCTTTCTCGAGAAACGGCATTGGTCCCTCCTTCTTTCTTTTTGGAAAATCCTCCACTATATTTTTTGGAACTTCCAGTAGAATTGCCATCTTTTGACAAACGTCCCTCACGGACACCCTCTTCCAATCTCATCCCTATATTAACCATCTCAGTGAAATCACTCGGGGCACTAGCAATCATACGCTCATAATAGAAAGGACTCAGAGTTTTTAGAAAAATCTTAGTCATCTCTTTTTCTTCCAAAGGAGGACTAATCTGAGCAGCAATCTCGTGCCACCTCTGCGAGTATTCTTTGAATGTCTCCTTATCTTTCTGAGCCATTGCCCGAAGTTGGTCACGATCAGGAGCCATATCCACATTATACTTATACTGTTTCATAAATGCCTCACCCAAATCTTCGAAAGTGCGAACTCGAGTACTATCGAGTCCCATATACCATTTCAAAGCTGCACCAGACAAACTATCTTGAAAGTAGTGAATGAGAAGTTGATCATTATCCTTCTGAGCCGACATCTTATGAGCATACATAGTCAAATGACTCATCGGACAAGAGTTACCCTTGTACTTTTCAAAGTCAGGGACTTTGAACTTATGCGGGATCTTCACATTAGGAACCAAGCATAACTCATGACCATTCTTTCCAAACAGCTCTTTACCTCTCAGAGCTTTGATCTCTTTCTGCATTTTAGCAAACTGGTCTTGAATCTCTTCCATTATATCATAAGCACTGGCATTTTCACTTGGAGCAGTGTGGAAAATCTTCTCTTCACCAAAAGGAACAGTGTGAACCACAGGCGATGGCACAGTCATCACAGGTTGAACGGTAGGAACAACTGGAATTTCAGGAGGTGGTGGTGGTTGATAACCCTCAGGAACAAAGTTATGAGGCATGCCCCAGCGGAAACCAGGAGGCATGAAGTATTGAGGAATGCTAGCAGGCGCCACAGATATGGGCGTGGAGATAATCTCAGAAATGACTGTTCTTTGCACAGGAGTTGAAAGTGGAGGAGGAGGAGGTTAATTCTGAGAAGCAACCATTGCTTCCATCATAGCAGTGGCTCACGGTTCTCTTAATCCATCTGAGCAGCAACCATTGCCTCCAAACTATCCTTCAGAATTGATACTTCTTCACGAAGCTCACGATTCTCTTGTTTCAATTGATCCATCTTTTTCTTCAGATTAGCTCGAGTATTATACTGGTGCGACAACTTGGCTGAATGAAGACCAAAGGAAACATAAGACACCTGGAAAAGGAAAGAAACAATGCAAAATGATGCTTGATGTGCAAGTGCAAATGCAAAGTTTCAAGGAATTATAAGGCATATCGCAAACACTGTTATTTGAAATACCAAAATATCATTCATTAATGATGGAAAGGATTACATCTCGGAAGTACAAATTTAAGAATCCTAAAACAAAAGAGAATAAAGAAAACTAGATCCCTAGAGAATCCTATGAGAAGAAGTCCCGGCTCTATCTTCCAGCTTCTTGATGTGGGCCTGCATCTGAGTCTTCTCAATCAGCAACTGATCAACGATTAACTTCCATGGAGATTCTGAACTCTTCAAAATATCGAAAACTGGCTGAATACGAGAGGAAAATAAATCCTTTTGCACCTTTCTCTTCTTGTTGGCAACTTTATCTTCATTCTTCTTCTTGAAGTGCTCTTGAAGTCTTGCATTCTCTAACTCGACAATCTGATACTTGTTCTTCCAAGCATCTCTCTCTTGTTGCATCTCGGCCAAAGCGATATGAAACTTCTCTGTGTCTTCCATAAAGTAGAGAATAGGCTTTTTATCAGTTCGAGATAAAGGTTCCTGACGCGCATAAGGCATCTTCAAAGTAATAGCTCTATTTTTAAACCCACTGGAGGTAAGGTTCCGAAGAGACACAATTCGGATTTCCCAAACTTTCCTTTCCTTTTCTACGAATGCTGCACCTAGCTTCCACAAATTCTCTCTTGAGAGCAACCTGAGATTCTTCATCCTTAAAAAAGAGACCATCCAAATGAATGTTCTTCGGTACCTCTCGCAAAGGATATCCCAACTGAAGACGAGCCAACACCGGATTGTAGCTGATTCCTCCCTTTGTACCAAGAAGAGGCATGTTGGGAAAATCACCACAACTATCTGTCATACCCCAAATTTTGACCACTAAGATTTCCCATCATTGTGAAAATCATCATCACAATATGGAGGAACCATCATACCTCATCAATCTCCCCAAAGATGGGTGAGCATCCACTACAATCAAATTTAGGGTTTCCAGCCCTCTCAGAGCTTTTAGACAAAGGATCAATTAAGAAATGACATGATCTTCACTTGTCAAGCCTCTCAAATATCCACAAGGGATCAAGAGGACTCTCACTTTAAGGATTAAGCACAAGGCTGCTCCCTTCTAGGTGGATCAAGCCTCAAGATCGCCAATGTCACCAAATTAGGGATTGGTCGACCAGGGCCTCCAAATGAAAATTTTCCTCTGGGCATGAGCCAATGCTTCAAGGCATATCCTAAAATACTCCATGGAACCTCATGGGCCCAAGCATCAAGTCAATTTGACCTCAGGGGATGCATACATAAAAAATCAGGAATTAGGGTTTCTTGACCTAATTCACCCCTAAGTTGACTTTTGGGACAAATCATGAGCCAAGACCTCAAGATAGGATTTGAGGATCCCCAACATAACACATTGATCCATTTGTAACAATGGATTGATCCAGGAAGCTTGAGCAGCAAGTCTTAATTTCATCAGTACCACAGTTAGGGTTTTGAGGAAAAAGTCAACTGTAGCTTTGACTTTTGACCAGGACATGCTCTCAAACCCTAGGACATGATTCAATATACCATATAACACCCATGTAACATGTCCATCAAGTTTGATTTAGGTCAAGGACATGATTTCCTAAAGGATTGCATAGTTTGGAATTCATCTGACAAAAAGTCAACTGTGCACAAAAGTCAACTTTGACTTTTTGAGATTTTTCACAAAAATGGTTTCTTAACCCTAAAATGATGTTAATGTGTGGTTGGAATCATCATTCATCAAGAAAAATCAAGAAAATTGGGATAACTTGTAAAAGGGGTAACCATAAAAACTTAGAAAATTTTCTAAGTTATGAACAAAGTGGCAAGGGTACCAACTTTGGAGGATCATAACTCCTAAACCACAAAGCCATTTTTCCCAATCCAAAGCTTGATTTGTAGATCTCATTACCCTCTACAAAAGCTTAAAACTGACCTCCCTCCAAATTCCTCATGGATTTTGAGTTATGGAATGATCAAAATCACAAAAAGTGAAAATGTCACTTTTTTCCAACACTTAGTGAAATTTTCACTAAGTCAGAATCTGCCTTCACTTTTTTCCAAATGTAGGGGGATTTTTCACTTGGATCCAAAAGGTATCAAAACCAAATATGATCAAACAGTTGTTGTATCATATGAGGGCTTTCCAAAATGGCCAAGAACATCACCAAATTCCACTTGGGCCAAGAGATATGACAATGGCAATATGCCTTGCTAAAAACTGCCAAGGCTAGGCAGAATTTTGCATTTTTGCTCGATTTGGCAAAATCAGATAATTCCAAGCCTTGTCATCACTTTGGACACATCTGAGGATCAAATCTAAAGGGTACAAACACTGAGCCAAGCCTCCAAAGTCCTTGGAACAAGAAGTAGCATGCCAAACCTAGAATTGCCTAAAAGAGGGACAAGACTCCAATTTTGGATTGGAGCATTCAATGCATACACCAAGGTGGCATGGACTGAGCCATTTGCAACTGTTGCGGTGAAAATCGGATAACAAATTATTAATTAATTTGCATCATTTTTCTTTTACAACCGACTTTGATTTATCCTAAGGAAAGGTTCAAGATCGTTAAAAAACCTAAGGGGGGGGAGATCTAAGGTTCGGGGGTTGGTTATACAAAGGGAAGGTATTAGCACCCTAAGTATCTGTAGTACTCTACAGGAACCTCTTGTTAAGTTTGTGTTAAGTTATGTTTGCTTGCTAAAAGGATCTGTACTAAGGTAATGACCTAAGGTATGTACACTAAGTTTGCTCGCCAAGACGTCGCATCTTGTGCCTACGTATCTGACTAAAGAATCAGAGCAACCGTAGTTCACCTAACTAAGGGTGAAAGAAAAGGAACCATTGACTATGGCCAACGTTCCAAAGGGAATGAGCATAAGCTCACATAGAGTCCACGATAACTCTCTAAGTCTACGTTATGAAGGGAGGAAGTGAATTCTCATGATAGTGAGAACCACACAGAGTTCATGATAACTCTGTAAGTCTGAGTAAAAGGTAAAGTGAGTTCTCATGATAGTGAGAATCACATGGCGTTCATGATAACTCCATCCTATTACTAAACTATGAGGGACACGGCTCTTATGAGGCCAAGGATGAAAGGTACAAGGTTTGTGACTTAGGAGTCAAGGTAGGAACTTTCCTTTGGAAGGAGGGTCAAGAATCAAGCATGAATATGATATAAACAGTGTGAATATGAACAAAGATATAATCCAGATAATATGAACAGGATATGAACATGAATATGATCAAGATAGAGTGAACAAGATATGAACATGGCATATACAGTAAACACATAACATCATGCTTAACATGTTTAGAATGCTAAAACAATGTCAGGCAAACATATATACAAGCAGACATCAAGAGATAAGAAATGCATCAATATAAATGAGCAAGAGATAGAAAGATCTAACCCAAAATAGCGTGCATGCTGGTGAGCCACTGACAAAACAAGATCAGAACCTCCACTCCAAGAGCACAGGGTAAAAGTCCTAAATCTAAGTCCTCAGTCCAAAACACAATAGTAACCACAGTCCGGTCAATTGAGTTTTTTAGGGTTTCGATATTTATTAGTGTATTTTAAATGAACAAATAAAATGAACAATATACACAAGATATAAATATGCACAATGATAATATTAACAAGGATAATAATCGACACAAAGAATAAATCAAGATATATATATATATATATTGACTGAAAGTAAATTTAGTGATTGTTGATTAATTTATTGGATCGATGAATCGGGTCCAATGTAGTGCTGATCCGTCATAGTACAGTCTATGAGGAAGACCGTACTATAGGAGGATGCACAATTTGATCTTTGTGTTAAGACACGATAGAGAAATGATATAGAAGATCATTCTCCGATGAAATCGTGCCACACGAAAAGAAAAGGTGGAGACCTCATCTTGAGTCACAAACTCTCGTTGATTAGTCGAAGATAACCTATCACGATCTCAAAGTATAGAAAGAGATCTCAATGATCACTCACTACAGATTTGAAATAATGAAGGTTTGTCGCTCCGCTAACAACGTTCGTGAATAGAAAGACTTCATCGGTCAAAAATGAAAATGAAGATATAAGAAAATACATAACGAAGTAGAAATAAAGTCGGTCTCGTCTTAATCATGATTTAATCGAGAAACCGATAATCTATGATATTCGACTTTCATCGACCGATAAAATAATGAAGGTGCCTCATATATATCATGACTTAGTGATTTGAAATAAATCGATAAAAAGTCATGATTTTGCAATATCATCGGCCAAAAGTAAAGAAACGGGCTCGAAGTAAAAATAAAATCGGTCTCATCTAAATAAGGATTTAGATCGATAAATCGAATACCTTCCTAATAGATTTTCATTGACCAATAAAAACAAATTGAAAAATGAGGCCTCATACTAGTCAAGAAATTTATTGATTTTGATAGATCAACAAAACATGATTTTTGTGAGATCATTGGCCCAAAAAAAAAAGATAATGGACTTAAAATGAAAATAAAGTTAGTCTCGTCTAAATCAAGGATTAGATCGATAAATCGAAGATCTCTTGATTAGAACTTCATTGACTAATAAAATAGAATATGGCCTCATATAAATCATGATTTTTAGTGACTTGAATAAATCAACTAAAATCAAGAGGTGGGAAATGTCATAGGCCCAAAAATAAATCAAAAGGAAAATCGAAGATGAAAATCCAACTAAATAAAATGGTAACCAACAAATTATTAATAAGAATTTACAGAAATTCCATTAATAAAAAATAAATAACAAAAAGGATTTATTCAAGATTTTAGCAAAACAAATTAACAAAAATTATTTAAAGAAAAGGGGGTGAAAGAGAGAAATATTAGGGTGGAGAATGAAATAACAAAATTATGGAATCACTTGGGCCAAAGGCCCATCATCCATGCCTCAAAAGATCCCTAATCCGAATAAAAAAACAACGGTGGGTCATGAATGTGGTCAAAGATCCACCATTCTGTTGAACGAAATTAAAGGAAGGGTGAAACAATATCAGATCCAAAACCAGAAGATAACACAAGAACGGTTCATGACTTCCACAACGAAATTCGCTCAAAAGAAGAAAACGCGATCCTCTTCATCACCGCGTTTCGCAAGTTCGCACGTCCAAACTCTCCTCCGCATATGGCAGCGATGGCCACGAGGAGCGATTTGCTCAGGAAAAATTCATCATCGCGCGACATTGAATCGGAGACAGGTCGTCTCTATCTTCACTCAGGTTTCGATTTGGTTCATTCAAGTTCGATTCGCTTTAGGTTCGTAAATTAGTATCGATTTCATTCTGAATCAACTCTCTCCTCTTCTCTGTTTCTATGGGTCAATCTGTTTCCGAGTTGTGGTTTGATTGTGTAGAACAGGGAGTTTGTGGTTGTTCTGTTTTTTTTGGTTTATGGAAGGGAAGGCGTTTTAGTGAAAAGAAGAAGGAGGTTTGGTTGAGAATGATTTATGGTGGTGGTGTCGATTGAAGAAAGGGCGGAACAAGGTGAGTTATAGAGGGAAAGGTTGAAGGTTGGGCGTGGAAAGAAGAGGTCGAGTAGGGGTGATTGGATTGAAGGTTTCAGAGAAAAATGAGGGGTGTTTTTGAAGGTTGTTGTTGGAGTTATGGTGTGGAAGGTTCTGGGTTAAGTTTGTGAATGATTGAGTTTTTGAAGGTTGAAATAAAATGGAATGAGGTCTTGTGATGCTTGGTGGTCTGTGTGTGTTAGAAATCGTAAAATTGTTTTACAACCTCATGAAGTAGCAGTGAAAGGAGAGACCGAAAACCGGTCCTTCTTTAGCGCCAATGTTGTTGATGTTATATGGTTGGAAAGAAAGATTTACGTGGAGGAGGAAGAGTGTGTAGATGTTGTTGTCTGTGCGGTCAAAGTTGCAGCAGGTTTTGTCTCAGGATTTTTTGTATTGGTTTGGTGTGTAGTCGTTGTTGTTGGAGATAGGGTACAGAGGAAATCGCTGGCTGGAAAAAATGTTACTTCTTGATACTCCTTTTTTGTTTTTTTGGATTTTCATGATAATGTACAATGGGCCTAAGTAATGTTTTTTTGTTATTATTTGTGTGAATGGATTGTGAATAAAAAGTGAATTGGGCCTTAGCACAAGTGAAATAAAAAATGGAAAAGGATACAAATTCAAATTTGTTATGAAATGATTTGGATTGGGAGAAGTGGATATGGATTTGGATAGAAATGGATAATTGAAGAGTAAAATGGTTTAGAAAAAAGAATAAATAAATGAAATTGAAATTGGTTTAAGAAAATTAGATAAAATGGTATGGTTGAAATTAAATTAGATTAAAGTTAAAGCTATAATTAAGAATGAACTAAATTAAATAGCAAAATTAATTAAATCTAAGTAATTCAAAATTAATATTTAACTAAAAAATGAGATTAAGAATGCATAAAGAATGATAAAAAAAGGCTAAAGTGCATGATTAATGATCAATGGCCCAAAAGACCGCAAATGCTTAAAATGACCGGCAAGAAATGACGTGCAGAAAACCATAGTATCTGAGGGTAAAATTTGGGGTGCAACAACAACTAAATTAAGTCAAGACTTATCCAAGACCAAGGGAACCACAACCCTGTTCCCTAACCTCTAGTCAATGGCTAGAGAAGACTTGGATTTCAAAGTGCAACCATTGGCCAAACCTCTGTTGTAGTTGCCATTCACTATTGATCCCAACACAAACTTGCTCTACTATAAATAGAGCTCATTTGTGCTCAGTTTGAGTACACCAAAGCCATCAAACAAATGCTTTCCTGAAAATCCCTCTCTTTAGGCCAAAATGCCTTCTTTAGCAAGGTAACTCTGAGTTTTTGAGTTAGAGAGCATTTCCATCACAACTCATGATTCTAACACCTCATAAACATCATATGTAGGTGATCCAAACTATCAAAAGTGACCTGTAACACCAAAATCACAAAGTCACCTCTCAAAACCTCAAAATAGGCCTTTTGTGCATTTTTCAAGCCATGTCTTGATTCAGTCACTTTCCAAACCAGATAAAACCTCAAACACACTCCAAATAACATCCTTGAACTGTCCTAAATGGTTCCCCCCATCTGGAACACCATTCGAGAGAGTTGCTATTTTGGCCATTTTAACCCCTTTTTCCAAGAAAGGGCCAGTTTGTGTTTTTGCAGGTTCCAGCTGATTCCAACCATTTGAGAGTGTCCAAAGCATCAAACCATTTCTGGAACAAGAAGTTTGGCAGATTGCATAGAAAACTCCAAAAGCTCAAAAAGAGGTAAGCATCATGACTTGAACTTTCCAAAATATGCATTGCGATGAAGTCCACTAATCATACACACCTCATACATGTTATATATGTTGTGTTTGGACCAATTCATCATGTAATTCATGCCTGTATCAAAGTGTAGCATAGAAAATGCAATTATAGGCCTTTTTCAAAACCCCTATCGGGTTTTGAGGAGGGAGTATGATCTGAAAAAAAAATACCACCACCATTGGATTCCTTGTGAAATTCTAGGCCATATGCATATAAATTTTGTCCCCAACCATTAAGAAATGAGAAAGTTATGGACCTTCCCGTTTCCTGGCAAAACTTGCCTGGCCTTGCCTTGACCAGGCCTAGAAAACAAGGCATGCCTTGTATATTTGTGGTTTCACTTCAAGCAATGGATGTATCACCACCCCAGTGGTAAGGCGCGCGCCCTATAACCTTGAGGTCATGGGTTCAAACCCCACCCATGCCATTTTGTGTTTTCTCACATAGTGCTTTTTTTTTCCAATATTTTATGTTTTATTAATTAATTGGAAAATTAATAACTCTTTCAATTTTAATTATTTTTGATTGGTTCTTTTTGCAAAAAAATCACAAAAATGTTGAAATATTTTATTCCGCAAAAAAAATTAAGTTTATATTATTTATTTAATATAATTAGTATTTTTATGAATAAATTCTTTTTTAATGTTTTTAAACATTTTAAAAGTGAATATTTACTTTGAAAATCAAAACCAAGTGAGTTTTAATTAACCTTGTGATTAATCCCTCATTTCTCAAACCTTAAACAAAAATCACAAATGGTTTATTCAAACTTATTTGGTATTTTATTTGATTTTCTTTAAATATTTACTTTTAAAGAATAACAAATTAGGGTTTCTTTGATTTTCACCCTTATCAAACAATTTCAAACACTATTGGGCCTCTAATAGAGTGTAAGACCCAATCCTTTGTAAATACAACCATTTTGGGACTCAATGCATTGTATAAGACCCACCGCGTTTTCAAAAATCTCGGCGCGATCGCCATTTTCAAATAAATGATCCTGGGCCTCTCCTTGAGCTGTAAGCCCCACCACTTGTACAAAAATAAATATTTTGGGCCTCTATTAGAGTGTAAGACCCAACCCCCTTTGAAAACCAAACCATTTTGGGCCTCAATGCATTGTATAAGTCCCCCTGCGTTAAAAGAAAACCTCGGCGCGATCGCCACTAAAAAAACCAATCATCTGGACCTACCCTCGTGTTGTAAGCCCCATTCTTTTTCTTTAAACACTTGGGACTCTTGAGAAAGTGTAAGACCCACCCCCTTGTACAGAAAGTTTCTTGGGCCTTAGTCACTTGTATAAGTCCCTCTGTATAAAACGACAGTGCGATCACTGATAAACCTTGGGCCTCTCCTTTGAGCTGTAAGCCCCAACATCTTTTCAAAATACTTTCTCCTTTAATTTTGAATATATTGTTGTTTTCAATCTTTCTTTGTTGAACAACTAACCAAACAGCATGGAAGCTCTACAACTGAGTAAGTGTGTATATGCTTTCTTTATCCGCTTTCATATACATATAACTGTATTGTGGGGCTGTTTCGCTGTAAGTCTTCTTTCATAACCTCATATCAACTGTGTAACACTAGTATAGAGTTTCCCCGGCAACTACGTCTAGCACTAAGCCCTGTTGATCACTCTTAAATAGACAAAACTAGATCCCCATAGGATTACCAGACACAATCTTCCCTCCTCTTGGGGTTAAACAATATGGAGACGTGAAAGGTAGCATTCTCGGTGAACCCTTTCTCAGAATGTCACCCTTAGAAATCGTCAAAGAAACTCTACTCCCCAGAGATGTTCTTTTCTCCGTGAATGGCATCTCTTGAGTTTCTTCCAAATTCTCAAACTTTCCTGGCTTGATCTATTCTCTGTGAATAGTCTGTCTTGAATTTCTCGATGTTTGGGGACCCACAGGCTTCCTAAAAGCATACCCGCCTCCTCTTGGGCGTCGTACAAGGATCCTACGGCTTCTTAGAAGTATTCACATCCTCCTCTTAGGCTTCATATAAGGATTCTTCCTTCGGGAAGAGAGCCTCCTCTTGGGCTTCGTACAAATTGTCCCTCGGCTTCTTAAAAGTTTCCAGCCTCCTCTTGGGCTTCGTACAAATTGTCCCAACGACCTCCTAGAGGTATAGGAATAGAACTTAGTCATCTTAATAGAACAGTCTTTCAAAGAGTCTAGATCTTTCTACCGTGAATGTACTACTACTGTTTCTTTAAGCATAGTACACAAGATAAAACTCTAGACTTGGACAGTCTAATCTCCTTGAGTCTCGAAGGCATTCTCAACTAGGGAAAAACACCAGTAGACTCGGACAGTCTCCAATACCCTCTGGATTCCCCATTTCCTTAAAGAACATGAAATAACCCTGATCCTCTGATCAATCCCAAAGCACAACCTTACCTTTAATCAGTCTCTTTATAAGAGCTGATTTTCTCTTTTAACCAACCTACTAGACCTGTCACTGAACTGAAATAACACTCCTTTTAGCCTCTATCTCGGGCTTCGTACGAGATACAAAAAGACTCTCTTGTTGAGTCAATAATCCTTTTAGCCTCCCTCTCGGGCATCGTACGAGATACAAAAACACTATCTTCTTGAGTATAAAAGACTCTCTTGTTGAGTCAACCTTTAGCCTCTGTCTTGGGCTTCATACAAGACACATCCAAAAGCACTCTCTTGTTGAGTCAACTCCTTTTAGCCTCTCTCTCGGGCTTCGTACGAGACACATAAGAACACCCTCTTGTTGGGCCAATAGCCTCCTCTTAGGCTTTGTATAAGAAAAACCCCGGTTGAATCAATCAACCTTTTAGTATCAACACTGTGCCTCGTTCATAGGATACAAACATCAACAACTCCTTTCATATAATCGTTGTAAGCGGCAAACCTCTAGATTATTTACATCCACGCCACTGTCCTTCTTTTAGCATGAGAAATTCCTAAGGAAAGATAGCATTGCTCTACACTGAGTTAAAGTCTTCTCCTTCAGGTT
Organism: Lathyrus tuberosus; assembly: GCA_022829125.1. Taxonomy (NCBI): domain Eukaryota; kingdom Viridiplantae; phylum Streptophyta; class Magnoliopsida; order Fabales; family Fabaceae; genus Lathyrus; species Lathyrus tuberosus. The sequence continues at coordinate 582,425 of JALAZF010000762.1, forward strand.
AAAACCCCCTATAAAGGAAATTATGGCATTGCTAGGATTCACATATCTCGGTTAAAGTAATCCTCCTTTATAGCCAGTCACCCAACAGTCGTGACAAACAGACCCCCTTTAGAGATGACAAATTCTCTCTAAAGACAACACCCTTTAGCTTCACATCTTGGGCTTTGAACAAGATACAAATAGACCCTTCAGCTTCACATCTTGGGCTTTGAACAAGATACAAACCACCTTTAGCTTCACGTCTTGGGCTTTGAACAAGACACCAAAACACCATTTCCTCCCATAGAATAGGAGGAACTACGATCGCTCTGATTTCCCTGTTTCGGTAAACGGGAATACGTAGGCATAAGATTGAAAGAAAAATCTTAGCGAGCACACTAATCCAAAATTCCAAATCCCATACCTTCACATATCAATCGAAAAGCATCAGTCTTAAACTCCCACCAATCACCCAAGCACTATTTTAACAAAATAACTTAAGAGAGACCCACAATCTCAATAGCATCTGTAAACCAACAGTTATATGTTTAAACTCAGTATGCAAGCAGGGTTAATTGGAGACATCTATTTCCCTTCCTTCATCAACTTCAATAGGATAAAAAATGAATCGAACTGTAGTACCCCAAAAGCGATAGTGCTTCGCAACCACGTCCAAAAATCCACGCTACACTATCAATAATCATCGCTCTAGAAGGAACACGGCTACACCAATCAATATCAGAATGAGTGAGAGACATGATCTTCCGCGACCAATATAAACCATCCTTGAGATTCCAGAAAGCTGCAGACTTCGACAAATGAGAAATACATCACTTGTAAAGCAAAGGTGCACAACAGATAATCATCCCTTCACCATGGAAATTCCTGAGGTGAATAGAATGGTAAGCATCAGCAAGCAAAGCAGGAACTGGGTTCCCAATCAAGAAAATCTGAATAGCGTTGATGTCGACAAAGTTCTCAACATTCAGGAAGAGGAACATTCCATAAATAAGCAAGGCAAGAATAACCTCAAAAGCAACTGTGTTCTTCACACTAGCAAAGTGATGAGCTCTATCCATCAATAATTTAGCGGGTAACCCAATAATCTTTCCTTTGGTATCCATGTGAGCCTTAATCTCAGAGACCTTCAAGTGAGTAGCCTTTGCAATAATGTGATGTTCGGGAGCGGGATCCAAACCGGAGAAAATCTGACCATGAACAGGCAAACCAAGTAGGAGAGAATACTCCTCTAGCGTAGGTACCAACTGATAATCAGGAAAGGTGAAACAATGAAGCAAAGGGTCATAGAACTGGACCAAAGTAGCAAGCAATCCTTCAGCCATATCAACCTTCAAGAGAGATAAAAGCCTTCCATATCTGGACTCGAACTTCTTGGTATCAACAACCAAAGATCCTAGCTCTCTCATACCCCCTAACTTAGGACTCTTGAAAGTATACTTCCTTGTACTTCTCCTTCCAAAATCCATAACAAAAGTTCCTGCAATGTTTGCAATAACACCTTTAAGTTCCTTGAAACCTTCCAAAAGAATGCTCATGAATACATGAGTGCATGAATGCAACAAACACAAACAAGATCACACAAAGCACACAGGTCAAGGTTTAAGTCACGAGCATGAAGCCAAAGGTAAGAACCAATCCCACAAAGGTATGTACTAAGGTTTTGTCTTCATTGTACCTGCAGAAAATAGTGGTTCTAACAAAGTGCCTAGGGTCCACAATCCACTATCAGACACACCAGCACACCGATTTGCTCGGAGGTTGGTAGTTATCCTCAAGAGAATCTAACCTTAGTGTAGCATCGCGTGACAGCTAAGTCAGATTTGCATCTTCATAGCTTCCATGCTACGATCCTAAAAAGGCTAGAATGGGTTAAGGGTTACTACGGTCCTCAGTGTTATAGGCTTCTATGGAAAAAGTAATGCCTTCTCGATCGCTCGATCGGCATCAGTAATTCCAAAGAGGCAACCACTGAGTGGATAGATTCTCAAGTTCTTCTTTTTCAGAATTCGACTCCTTCAAAGTTCCCTTGACTATACTATTCTCCTATCTCAAAGTACACTCTTTTCCGGGTATAAGACCTATCTCACACACAGAGGAACTCCCAAACAGAACAAACAAGTAACAAGCAAATCAGACAAAAAAAAGTAAATAAATCAAAGTAGGTTAAACCCCTCAAGGGAGATGAAATCCCCAGCAGAGTCACCACTTTTTCTGTAGCGGGGAAATTTGTGAGTGTAAGCTATTGATTAGCTTAACTAAAAAATAAACAAGAGTCGCCACCGCACTTTTATTTTATCCAAAAAAGGAAAGGAAAAAGAGCGAACAAAACCTAAAGAGTTCTAAAAAACAAGAACAAACAGAGAATGGGTAAGGGGGGTTGGTTATGTAAAGGGAAGGTTTTACGAACCCAATACATCTATAGTACTCTATTGGAGCCCTTTGATGTATTCATGCTTTTGGCCTGAAAATGGTTTGCTTGAAAGAGATTGAGGAGATGAGAAGAGAAACATTTTTTTAAAGATTTTTGTGTTTGGAGAGACCTATCGCCTCATGCCTATGTACCCACGATGTGCAATGTAGGATCAAAACCCCGTAGTTCGTGGTACAAAGAACAAAGAATTTGTTTGTTTTGGTTGATTTTAAGTGTAAAGACAAGTCGTCATTTCCAAGTGAATAATTCCTCTTAAAGAAATGAATCATGTCTAAACTTATGAAAAAGTTTAAAAGAAAAAGTGCACAAAGCACACAAAAAATTTGATGAGTTTTTGTATTTTTTATGTTTTTATGAAATGGTCAAAATATGGTTAATATTGATTGACATTTATTAAAGAAAACAAAGTTTAAAGATCACTTGACCAAAGTCAAGGTTTTATTATGAAAGGGAGGAGATTTTGAAAATTGAAGAAGGGGTGGAGAAGAAGTGACTATTCTAAAGCATAAAGTAAAAGCGAGGGTAAGAAAGATCTAACCACATGGAGACACTCTTCAAAGCATAATAAGAATAGAATTCCATCCTCTTGAGCCAATAAGCAAGCCAAATAAAGGCTAGAATATCAAACTCCATAATTGTCCAAAGCATAAGGGAGAGAATCCTAATTCTAAGTCCAAAGTCCGTAATCAAGAGTATAGGTCCTCCAATGCAAAGGATAGTGGCCATAGTCCAACAATTAAGAGCACAAGTCTTTTAGTGGTTTAATCCTTTATTAATGTTTTTGAGTCCAAATGGACAAAAGAAAAATAAAAGCACAAGATAAAATGGTCCAAGTGGACAAAAGCAAAATAACATAAACATAAACATGAATATGATATAGTGACATAAGGCATAAAAATAAAGAGATATAGGGAGCGAGAAAAAAAAGTAAAGAAGTTAGAAGTTAGTGGTTAGTAGCACAAGGCTCTAGTGCCATAAGCCTTCACCGATTATTCCATTCCGTGTCTTGAACTATAGTGATTAAACAATGTACTTAGGTCAAGGTTAATGAAAACTTGTTAGAAGATTGATAGAATCTAAGCCTCTACAACAACAAGCTTCAAAGATTTTGAACCTAATACAAAAGATCAATCACCATTGGGTTGACGCAACCAATCAAGGTCTGGACCACGAAAGTTCAAATTTCGAATTGGATAAAGAGGGACAAATGTTGCACTATGTTAAGCAATCGCCGAGTAATTTACGGAGTAATTACCCTACAATGAGGTCGGTCAATAGATCTTTGTGCTAATGCGTGCTAGATGAACGATATATAGATTGTCATCTGAAAGCAATACCGTACGAAAAGAAAATAGGTATCGATCTAGTCTTAATCAAGATTTCAACAAAGAAATTCTAAGATCCATAAGACTTTCATCGATCAAAATAAAAAAAGAAATAGATGAAGAGAAAGCCAAATTGAATTACAATGTCAAGAAACTTTCATCTTCAAGTTCAATCACCTTTAATTGATAGATTTAAGTGTGAAAACATATCACTAATTCAAAGCACCTCAAATGAATTCAACAATTCATTTAAAGATAGATTTGAACTAATGAATGTTTAATTACTTTAACCATATCCAAAGTCCATTGAAATTGAAGAGAAATTAATCTCAACAATGCATTTCAAGGCTAAAACAAGAAGAAAGGGGAAGAAGGAGAAAGAAAAACCAAAACAGCCCCAAAAACAAGTGAAAATATGCATTATGTTTCGAAGTAACCGGTTACAGCATATCTGCTAACCAGTTACTTAGTTCAAATTAGGCGTAATTTTTCAAAATTAACACAGAGTAACCGGTTACAGCATATCTGCTAACCGGTTACTCTGCACCAGAATGCAGAAAATTGTGCAAAATTTAGCATGATTCACTTTCAAAACTTTTTACAAACACTTTGTGATCATGGAACTGAAATTGCACGAAATTTAAAGTAAAATAACAGTGAAAACCAGCAATTAAACACAATTACAAGATCCAAAGGATCAAGTAACAAAGATCTCCCAAAGATCTACATTATGGAAGATGAAGGTGAAGCTTCAACAATGGTGAAAAATGGATTACCACTTCAAATCTGAAAATTCCTTTAAATTGCTTCAAGATCCAAATTCCAAAGCCTTGATCTACTATAATTGATGAACAAAAACAAGAATGGATGGAGGTTTAGCTCAAAGTTGAACAAGATTCAATGTGAATTCTTGTTAACTTTCCAGAAGAAGAAAAGTGAGCTTTGGTGAATTTTGTGGTTGGGAAGAGAATTTGCAAGAGGTTTGTTGGCTATCAAAAGCTTGTAGAATGAATGAAATAAGGCCTCTATTTATAGAATTTAGGCTTGGAAAATTTGGTGGTTTGGAATTAGGCTTGGATGATCAAAATTAGGATTGGAATTCAAATTTGGAGGGAATTATCAAAAGAGTGGTGATTAGTGAAGGTGCATGGTGGAAAATGATCAAAGTGATGTAGGGGAATTAAAATGAGGTGGTCTAGAATATTCCAAATGTGATCAAGGGCTGAGATTGGTGCCAATTTCTGAATTTGAATTTGCTGCCATTTTTCAAAATTTCACGAGGGTAACCGATTACAGCATATCTGATAACCTGTTACTCAGTGCAAAATTTGTGAAAAATGAGCATTTTGTTGCACTGTTGTGGTTCCGGCTCGATTCTCTTGCTTGTCAAAGAAGGCATGGAAATAAACACATGAACCTTGGAGTCTCTTGAATAAAAATCAATTAAAACTTGGAAACTCTTGATCAGATAATTTTTTGAATTAATTGCGGATCAACTTTGACTTTGTTCAGATGGAATTCATTCGAGCTGCGAGACTGATTTTTTGGTATTTTTAACCTGTTCTTCCCCTGAAAATGTTAGTGAAAGGAAACAAAATATTTTTGGATTTTAATTAATGGTTAGTAAGCATAGACAAATTAAGCAATAAAATAACTAACAAACGCACACAAACTCAAAGATCCCTGCAAGGCACAATCCTACAAAAGAGGGGACGAATGTGTGATCTTGTTTGTGGCATGAAATGCAAAATGACATGTAGGATCTTAGGGGTAAAAATTAGGGTATTACAACCACACACTCAAGCCTAATTGTTGAATTTGATATTGTTCTAGCCAAAAATGGTTAGATACACCAAAAGTGCTAATTCCCCTTGTCCTGGACAAGAAGAGCTACGCTGTCTATATTGTGAGGTATATTTGGGGATTTGAGAGCTATACTTGTGCTGTGTATTGTCTCAAGATGATTGTGTCTTGCTTAACCCTCATGTGGGAGTCCCTTTTATAGTCTTCCATTAAGATATGCCATTAAGAGAAGTCTATTGGCCTTCTTATGTTACATGGCCATCATTGATGTAACTCCCATTCATGAATGTAGGTTTTGAAGCTCTGGTAACGTCCGCATTAATGCGCCTCCACCATTACAACTGTTGGTATGCCGGTTGATCTCATGTCCGGTGTATGTACTGGGTTGATGAGGCCTGTACTCGACTTCGTAGGAGCTCGACTGATGGGAGTCGGGTTATATGACTGGTCCGGGTTATAGAAGATACTTACCTAGGTCTCTGTATTGATCGACCCTTCTTGGTATCGTAGTCTAGTTCATAATTAATCTTGGCCGACTACGCAACTCGACTTCAAATATATTTGGCATGTATATAAGCCCCCCGAGTACTATATCTGTTTACAAGGGTACAATACTCGGTAGTAACATGAGCCCGAATATATTTGATAGGTGTCGTGATATAGGTCGGATTTTCTTCTCAGGTCCTTACGTGTCATGAATTCCTTGGAGGTTCGTGTCCTTTCATTTTCTCCAGTGTAATGATGATTGTTAATGGCTATTCCCTTGATATCCTTGGGTGTTGAGTCCTTTAAAAGCCTTTCTTTTCTCTCTTCCTCTTCTCACTTCGGCTCTGCATCATCTTCTTTAACGATTAAACTCCTCTTTCAATTCGTTACTCACAGGTATTTCCTTACCTTTCTTGATTTATCTTATTCTTCTACTCACTTTTTAGAAAGAATGATCGTCTTTGGGGAACGGGGCTATGAGGGTAGTGGTAGTGTCGTTTGTATGAGTGTCATAGAAAGAAAAGAGCTGTGGGAGCAATGCATGCGGGAAATGGAAGTCGCTTTAGGACCAGAAGAGTATAGACGGGTTATTACTGAAGTTTATGGTGATATTCTCACTTCTAAAAGTGATTTTGACCCTGATTCATCTTCCTCAGGTTTTGTAGAGACTTCGATGATGACCGCTGCTCCCTTTGATCTCGAAGTTATGAACTATAAGAATAGCGTCTTTGATGATATAGAAATTGCAAAACTTCGATCCAAAAAGCAAATATCTTCAACATGGTCCGAGGATGATGTTGTCTTGGAATCATGTATTCCCGGAGAACGAGTTTGTATACTCTGTCCTAAAGGTGTCAAGGAAGATTTTTTTCTATTTTTATGCTGGGGCTTTAGACGACTTCAACATCCAGATACCCCTTTCCGATTTTGAAGTGGATGTTTTACAAACCGTGAACATAGCCCATTCTCAACTTTGCCCCAATAGTTGGGGTCTTACAAAGGCCTTTGAAAGAGTTTGTGAGGTTTTAAACATCACCCCCACCATTGGCCTATTTTTCTCTTTCTTTGAGGTTAAGGGTGTTGATAGCTGTAGTTGGGTACAAATTAGCATGATTCCTGGCCAGAGTTTTCTCCAGGAATACACCTTCAACTATAAGAATTATAAGAATCGATTCTTAAGGATAAAGAGTGGGCTGAGGTGTCCACAAGTATTATATGCTTTAGACGGCCAGCCTCGCTTCCCTTTTTATTGGGTTAAAAATACACTGTTGATCACTGGCTTCAGCTTTGATAAGTTAAGTGACCTAGAAACCCAATATCTAATAGTTCTCGACTCCTTCCGTATGATGAAGGTCAAAGAATTGTTATCTCTAAGCGATAAACAACTACTCGCCTTTCTGGGTAACTGTTTATATTTATTTTCATCATTCCCAATTACTCTTTTTCTTGGCGTTCGTATATGTGTTTGTAGATACGATGACGAGCCTATCCGTAGCTGAACAAAAGAAGTTAATGCAGGAAGCTCGAGCTGCCCGGAAGGGAGCTGGGAACTCTGTATTTCCGAAGTTGGACCCGAGAGGATTAGATGTCCATCAACCAAAGCGGATAAAGAGTACAAATACTAATGCTCCTCCGAGTTAGGGTGACATTCAACCCAATGCTCCTCGGACTCAAGAAGAGGTTTCACAGGGTGCTCCGAAGAAGCTGAAAACCTTAATGGTTGACGAAGTCTACCAAGCTGATATGGAGATTACTTCTCTTATGAGAGTCCCCAGGGAAACTTCTGCGTCCGAGGAGTTTAAATTTTGGTCTAACGACTTTGATGGACTTAGATTTCTCTATGACCATCTTAACGCCACTGAGGACGTTAACAAAGTGAAATCCATTGGTAGGCAGAAGATCACCCAGAATATAAGTTCCTATCTTATGAGGCGTGTCCTCCTTACTCGTGGGTTGTTTGAATCCAGCGATGATTTTGAGAAGACAGAGCTGAAACTGAAAGAAGAGATTACCCGGCTACAAGAAGCTCACAGGACTCAATCAGATAAGCTTTGTAGCTTGGAAAAAGAACTAGCCGATGAGAGGAAAAACAAGGAGGCCCTTGAATCCGAGCATAAACTGACTTTATCAAAGGTTACCGAGGAGTTGAAGAAAATCAAGGCTTCTCATCAAGAACTTTTGGCTTCCAATACCGAGCTTACTGAGTCCCTTAAGAAGGCTCAGATTGAAGTTCTCTCTGCTGGTGATGAGGCTTTTGACAGGGCCAAAGACCAAGTTTTATGCCTCCATCCCGGGCTGGATCTATCCGAGGTGGATTACTTCAAGGCGGTGCAGGATGGCCGCCTTGTAGAAATGGATGAGAACTCGGAGAAATCTTCTACTCCTGTCAATAATGACAGGGATGAGAACCCGGATGACGCTGGCGCGAATGCCACCTCGGCCGCTGATTGATTTTGAAGTTTCTCCTTGTTTTGATTAGACATCCTTTTGGATATGCTTTTGATGAATTTTCTGTTTTTGTAAGGGAGTGTGGTGTTGTCCCCCCTTTTTTTATGACTTTTCGGCCTTCGGACCTTGTAATGCACAATACTTGGCCCTTTTGTGGCTTTTCTTAATGTCGTTTTTGTTTATCATTATTTTAATTCCTTTGCAAAATAATCCTGTGCGTATATCTAGCCTCTCGGGCACTAAGTTAGAATAACTTAAGGTTTTTGATTATAAAGTCTCGGGTATTATTTTGCCATTTTGCTTTTCTTAGTTTGATTTTTAAGGATTCTTGGATAGTTCATTACTCGGCTATCTATTAAAAAACCCTGACTATATAGCTCTGACACTTTAGAGAGTCCAGAACTCCTTTTGTCAGAGACTTGCTCCCAGTTCTTTATAAGCCTTTGGTAGTTAGTCATGAATGATTTTGATACCCATGAGCCCCAAGTTTCTTTTGGTGTGCTTAGGCCTAGATGTTTCATCATTTTCATAATTGATTATCCAGCCTGTGTGCACGGAATGAGTAGACACATCTATAAGTGTTTGTTCAACCCGTGTACGCGGAACAAGTCAACAAGTTTATGGGCGACCTATGTACGTGGAGCAAGTCAACACGTTTATAGGAGTTTAATCAACCCTTGTACGCAGAGCGTTTATGGGCGTCCTGGGTACGCGGAGCAAGTCAACACGTTTATAGAAGTTTAATCAACCCTTGTACGCATAGCGTTTATGGGCGACCTATGTACGCGGAGCATGTAAACACGTTTATAGGAGTTTAATAAACCCGTGTACGCAGAGCGTTTATGGGAGACCTATGTACGCGTAGCAAGTCAACACATTTATAGGAGTTTAATCAACCCTTGTACGCGGAGCGTTTATGGGAGACCTATGTACGCGGAGCAAGTCAACACGTTTATAGGAGTTTTCCTAGTTATAACTCACCATTTGAGAAAGCGAAAAGAGAAAACATCAATAAATGCGGAAATTATAGAACGACATTATTTTATTTATGATCTTGTAGATTCTTGAAACTATAGCCCTATAAAACAAAACTCAGTCGCTTTTGGCGAAGCGAAGAGAGACATTTACAGAAAGTGAGCCCTATCAAAACATCCGTTTCACCTGGGCAGGGTGAAAGGTTAAAGTAAAGACGACAATTACTTCGACTTATGAACAAATTTTGGAACATTGACAGTGACCCATTGGCGGCGAACTCCTCGGTGAATCACAAAGTGTGGTACTTTCCCTCTTGATTTATCTTCAGAAATAACACTGATTTCTGGAGGAGCAGGATCGTTGGAATCTGTCTCCCAGACAGAGTTGTCGTAGGAGGATTCCTCAGTTGTATCTTGCACAGTGTTTGCACTCTCAGGTGGATCTCCCCATCCAGTTGGTTGGATGTCTTCGACCCTGATACAAGAGCTTTCAGGAGCAGTGTACTTGACCATGTAGTCGAATTTTCCACTCAGTTATCCTAGGTGTCCCTCACTTCTGTGTAACTGAAGAAGTCATCTCTCTCGAGGACGTTGACCTTGGGAAAAGCGTAGTTGATGGACTCCAGTCTGGCAAGCTTTGCAAATTCATTGTTATGCTAAATATTTTCTGAATGCCCTGAGTGTTGATCACATGACATGGTGGGGACGCAGGTATTCTTTTCAATGATGCTCAGCTGATATTTATCGTTGGGCTGACTCTTTTGTCCTGAGTCTCTTGGGTACGGCTGCCAGATAGGCAGGCCATCCATTGGGCCATAATAGTCGCAGTAAAAGTTGTCTTTCATTAGAGTGTCCTCTTCTAATGAGTTGGGTGGAGCACAACATCCTTCCGGATCACAATCTCCGTATATCATTACGACATCTGACCTTGGTATAAATCTCAGACTTTGTGCGAGATAGCAAAATGGCGTAGGCACCTCTCCCTGAGACATATAACCGTCCTCATTAAGATAGGACTTCCATTCTTTATCTGTATCGGAGGAATCACCCTTGTTGATGGTATGTACTTCTTGAGACACTGGGTGAAGGAAACCTCCACTATGGAAGAAGTTCTGAATGGGATGAAGATTTTTATTGTTAATAGCAGTCTGGGTACAGTTTGAGGAAAAACCAAGACCTTTCTCCGTCTTGTTATCAGTAGGAATGACAAGTTATCCCTATCCTTTGGTATTGTTATTTTTGATCACTTTGAGAGCATCTCTGTACGAGGAAATCGACGTTCCTCTTTCTGATTGATTGTCGTTGCTCATCGAAAGTGCTTGGAACTGGGTTCCTACAACCTCTTCTAGTTCTACACACGTGGACGACGATAAGTTACTCACGATAAAGGCTTGCTCTCCACAGACTGTGACGAGTTGGTCGTTCTTGACGATCTTCAGCTTTTGATGAAGTGTCGAAGTGACTGCCCCAGCCTCGTGTATCCAAGGTCTTCCCAACAAACAGCTGTATGTTGCTCGGATGTCCATGACCTGGAAAGAGACTTGGAAAGTGTGAGGACCGATTGTTATGGGAAGCTCGACTTCCCCGATAACTCTTTTACGGGATCCGTCAAATGCTTTGACGGTGACCTTACTGCCTCTCATCGGAGATCCTTTGAATGATAGTCGCATTAGAGTGGATTTTGGCATAACATTCAGAGCTGATCCGGTGTCAACCAGTACGCCGGCTAAAGCATCGTCCTGGCAGTTGACTGTAACATTGAGTGCCATGTTATGATTTGGGCCCTCTTCAGGCAATTCCTCATCACTAAACCCTAAGTTGTTGCAGGAAGTGATGTTGGAGATGATGTTGTCGAATTTTCTTATTGACACATCTTGTTCCACAAAGGCCTACTCTAGGAATTTCTGTAGAGCCTCCCTGTGAGCTTTGGAACTGAGTAAAAGTGATAATACAAATATTTTTGAAGGAGTTTGCAACAGCTGATCAACAATGTTGTATTCACTCTTCTGGATGAGCTTCAGCATCTCATCGTTGTTCTTTGAAAGGTCGGGATCACTAGAGTGACCGACTGGTTGATCGGGAACTTTTGTTTGAGGTTCCTTTTCTCTTGTAGGTTCTCCAACTCCTCGGTTGAAGATTCAACCACTCCGTGTTACTCGACTGATGTCTGCAATATTCACGACGGAGGGTAATGGAATTTCCTTTCCATTCTTAATTGTTGTTGCACGGTATTTGTAAGGGATAGCCTTAGTTGATTCATACGGTAATGGTCCTGGTAGATAGATAACTACAGGAGCCTTCTGATTCTTCCGACCATTATAAGTAATTTCAATCAGCTCCTGGTTGGGAACTTTCGATTCGTCAAGTAAAGGAATGACGGCGCAAACATCTGTGGTCCTCTTATGATCAGAGATTACGATAACATCTTTGATTTGATAAGCGAAATAGTCTGGCATCAAGTTAATTGACCCAGAACTTGGACACAGTCGAATCTCTTTGTGGTCCAACTGACTCTAAAGGGCTGCTCGCACGAGGTAACATCCTTGATTATCTTCAGAGCAAACTCTACAGCATTCATAGTTGTATGGTGGCACCTGGCCACGTCTGCTCTGTATGTAGTGTAACCTCACTAGGTCTGTTCCCATTAATCGAACATCCGGTATCTACTGGCTAGTAGGGTTCCCATTAATCATATTGACTTGTTGTGTGTCTTCATCTAGATAGATCGGAAGCCACCAGTGGTTTAACAAGTGTTGCAAAGTTCTTTGAATGAGGGCACATCCTTGGCCGCTCTCGCGACATCCCTTACAGTTCTGATAATTATGCGAAGTTAGAAAATTGAGTTGGACTTGCTTTGCATGTAACTCCACCAAGCTGGTACTCATCAAGCGAATATCAAAGATTTGAATCATATTCACTTGATACCGATTTCTATCACGGTAATCCTGTATCCATCCAATATCCATCTGACGCTGGAGGGCCTTTTGTACAAAAGAGCATCCCTGATTGTTTACCGAGCAAATCAGATAGAAATCATAATCGTGTCGTGGCAGATTACGATGTTGGCTTTGCCTTGAGTGCATTGCCACCAAGTTGACATTCATCGCATGGATGTCGTGGTTTTGAATGACGTTGGAATTTGTAAAAGTCATGTTGACCCCACGGATTCGGTGATCTCGGATCCATCCGAGATCCAACTGTTCTTGTAGAGCTGATTGCACCACAGAACATCCTTGATTGTCTTTAGAGAAGATATTACACTGGTGATAGATATGAGACGGTACATGCCCGTATCCGCTCTGTCTGCGATGCATTTTGACCAGGTTGGCCCTTAGTAAGAGTACATCATGAATTTGATAGCTGTGGTTAGACTCTCCCTCTATCAAATTTACTGCAGCTTCCTCATGTTGAGGCAGCGGGTTCGTCTGAACATTTGGATTCATATCCTTGAAGGATAAGACCTTGCTCCTAACAAGCTTCTGTATGTCGAATTTGGAGCTGAGACAGTTTTCTATGTTATGCCCTGGTCCTCCTTGGTGGTAAGGGCAAGTCTGATCCGCTTTGAACTAAAAAGGCGGATTTTTTGGTACTGTAAGACGAGACCTGGTTTGGACGTGCCCCATGACCAGTAATAATGGAAACAGTTCTGCGTACAACATTGGTATAGGGTCGAACCCTGGTGGTCACGTTGTACGGTTGTTGTTGTATTGAGGACGAGCCTGCTGAAGAGGTTGTTGTGTCCTTTACGGAAATTGTTGTTGATTCGGTTGACTTTGAGCAACCTGAGGTTGATACGTTAAGACCGACGCAGGATTGATAGTAGGAGTTACAGCTGCTACTAGTTGATACCGTCGCCTTTGCTTTCCGAGAGAGATATTACCCATATCTTGCTCTTTTTTCTTAGGGAGAGCACTACCGTATCTTTTGGTACTGCTTTGATGGTCCAGCGTCTTTGACTAAACGTCCTTCTCGGACTGCTTCTTCAAGACGAACTCCCATGCCTACCATTTCAGTAAAGTCACTGGGCACACTGGCGACCATTATGTCGTAGTAAAATGAGCTCAAGGTTTTCAAAAAGATCTTTGTCATCTCTTTTTCCTCAAGAGATGGACAAATATGGGCGGAAATTTCACGCCATCTCTGAGCATACTCCTTAAAGGTTTCCTTATCCTTCTACGACATAGCTCTGAGTTAATCTCTGTCCAGTGCCATGTCCAGGTTATACTTATATTGCTGCACGAAGGAAGCGCCAAGATCCCTGAAAGTGACAATCTTAGTGCGGTTTAACCCCATGTACCATTTGAGTGCGGCACCGGTTAAACTATCTTGGAAATAGTGGATCAGTAGCTGTTGGTTCTCTGTCTGAGTTGACATTCTCCGAGCGTACATCACCAAATGACTTTGAGGGCAAGAGTTACCCTTGTACTTTTCAAATTCGGGCACCTTGAATTTGTCCGAACTTTCACATTGGGGACCAAACAAAGGTCTGCGACGTCCTTTCCAAATAGATCCTGACCGCGAATGGCTTGCAGTTCTTTCTGCATCTCCAGGAATTGTTCCTGGAACTCATTCATTCTGTCGAACATACTTTTGTTTCCACCAGACGGTATCTAAGGAATCTATCCTTCCGGGACAATGTGTACCACGGGTGGTGGTATAGTCATTACGGCTGTGACTCTTGGTGCTTCCCGAAGTTTGTAACCTTCAGGAGTTGTTGTCATGCCCCTAGCATCTTCGCTTTCCCGAAGTTTGTAACCTTCAGGCCCAGCGGTTCCTGCTGCAGTTTCCGGATCTTCAGTGATCAGCAGAATATATCCTTCCGGGATATAGTTAAGTGGCATGCCCCAGGGACGATCGTTAGGCATGGTATATCGAGGATCATACTTTTCCACTATGGGTGTCGATGTGATCTCTGAGATCATAGTCCTTTGTTGTTGCATCTGAGCTGCTCCTAGAGCTTGCATATCGTTGTGAAGCTTTCTCAAATCCTCTTTTAGAACGTCGAGTTCTTCTCTCAACTATCTCTTCTCTTCCTTGAGATTATCCATTTTATTTTGTTGACTGGCCCAAGTATTGTACGAATGAGACAGTTTGACTCTAGAATCGAGACACAAACGTGAGATTCGTAGGTAAGAAGAATGCGTTAAGTGAGAATGATGAATGATATGCAATGATTATATTTAATTAATTTATTTTTTTGTTTAATCAAAATAAACTTCGACAATTGGATTGCAAATATCAAACAAAGGGGATAACCCCGTTTTATTGAATTCAAAGATTGCGGAATGGAAATACAGTAATTTACATACTGCTGTAAAAGGAAATGTCTAAGCTAATGGGCCCTGAGTCCTCTGTGAGGAGGGCTCAGGTGCTGGTCCTGGTACTTTCCTTTTCTTTGACCGGGGCTCTTTAGCCGTTGTCGGGTTGTCATTCCTTTGCCAAGTGAAAGGAGCGAGCAAATTCCTTTGGTCATCTTGATTTTCTATAGTATGTTGCTCTAAAATCTAGATCAGAGCATCTTTTTCTTTTAACAGTTGCTGTATTTTCTTGCACTCCACACTGAGAATACGGTACTCTATTGAGAGTAACTTGAAGTTTTTCCGTATTAGACATAAAATAAAGAACAGGGTCCCTTAACGGAAGAACTTCCTGACGAGGGTAAGGCATCCTCAGCTTGAGAGATCTAGTTTGTACCCAGTGGAGATAAGGTTCCACAGAGACATAGTCCGATTTTCCTAAAGACTCTCATCCTTTCCTATGAACACATTTCCAGGCATGCACTATTTCTGTCTTTAGTGCTCTGTCGTTTTCTCCTTCCTTGAAGAAAAGACCTTCTAGATGAGAATTACGCAGGACATGCCTCATCGGGTATCCGAATTGACGACGAACTAAAATTGGATTATAGTTGATTCCTCCTTTAGTTCCTATGAGGGGTACATTAGGGGAGTTTCCACAATGGTCGATGATTCTGATCCCATCATAGATTCGATTGTACCAGTCTATGTCAGAGTTGGTAAGAGACATGACTCTCTGCGACCAACGTAAAGTATTCTTAGGATCCCAAAATGCAGCAGACTTGGGCAAGTGGGAAATGAACCATTTGTATAGCAGGGGTACACAGCAGGTGATCATTCCTCCACTGTAAAAATTCCTTAAATGTACAGAATGATAAGCATCTGCGAGTAAGGTCGATACAGGGTTTCCAATAAAAAAATATCTTAATGGCATTGATATCTACGAAGTTATCGATGTTGGGAAACAAAAATAACCCGTAGGTGAGCAAAACAAAGGTGCTCTCGAAAGCGGCCACGTTCCCTATACTAGCAAAGTACAGGGCTTTCTTTATCAAAAACTGGGCTGGCAAACCTTGGATTCCACCCTTAGTGGTCATGTGAGTCCTGACTTTTGACACGTCCAAATAAATTGCTCTTGCAATGGTTTGATCCTTTGGAATTTCTTCTAGTCCGGAAAAGGGAGCTTGGTCAGTGATAGGTAAATCACTCAGGTGAGAGTACTCCTCTAGTGTTGGTGTGAGCTGGTAATCCGGGAATGTGAAATAGTGATAGGCCGGATCATAAAACTGAATGAACG
This sequence comes from Lathyrus tuberosus, assembly GCA_022829125.1. Classification (NCBI taxonomy): domain Eukaryota; kingdom Viridiplantae; phylum Streptophyta; class Magnoliopsida; order Fabales; family Fabaceae; genus Lathyrus; species Lathyrus tuberosus. Next base: position 598,483 of record JALAZF010000762.1, read on the forward strand.
TATCCAGTATTCCTTCAATTACATGGACCCTTAACAGAGACAACAGTCCTCCGTACTTAGCTATAAAAGCATCAGGGTTGGTGATCATCCTCGCCAATCCTCTCAAATCCTCTAGTTTCAGAACCTTGAAGGTGTACTTGTGAGTCTTCCTTCTACGGAAATCCATAACGCAATCTTTTTCTCTGACATTTACAATCATTGTCTGAGTTTAATTTGAAAAAGAGAGACTAGAAGAGAAATTTTTCTTTTGATTAATCTTTTTTAATGACATGAATGCATGAATGCAGCACACAAAAACATAGAAAAAACATGGGGTCAAAGGTTCGGTGTCATGAAGTCATGGCTTTACCCATCCCCAAAGGTTTATACTGGTATTTTTTGTACCTGTCCTCAAAATCACTGACCCCTCTTGGGATAACAACAGCAGGCTGGAATCACCCGAGCGAGCTGTAGTATCTTAGAGTAATCTCAAATGAGGGTAGTATCGTGTGACAACTATTTCCAATAGCTTCCGCACTACAAAATAGTAACATGGTTTCAGTCTACTAAAATCCTCAGCTTCTCAGATAACCTAATCGAACAATCTGCTTTCAACAACCAAAGTCGTATAGGCATTGAATCTGCAAAGGGCATCTCCACTGATTCGATGGTCGACCGAGACCTCTTATTTGGGAGTCACTCCCTGTAAGATTACCCGTCTAGTGCCATCACTTATCTTAGGTGTATACTCAATCTTTCCAGATGCGGTATCACACGCATTCCCATTAGCAGAAAAAATAAACACGGATATCAATTAGGAAAAGAAGTATATATATTTGTCCTAACATCCTAGACCTCTAGTCCTATGATCCTAACAGTCAATGACTCCCCAGCAGAGTCGCCATTCACCGTGGTACCTTCTAAACTTAAGGGATTCTACCTAAGAGATTGGAGAATGGCTCTGCTCCCACTGTGGTCGCCATTTTTCTGTAGCCGGTTTTTGTTGTTTCAAATCACTATCGCTTTGAGGTGCTACAGTTCGATTCATTTTTTATCCTGTGAAGCTGATTAAGGAAGGGAAATAGATGTCTCTAATTAACCCTGCTTGCATACTGAGTTTAAACAGATGACTGTTAGTTTACAGATGCTATCAAAATAGTGGGTCTATCTTAGGTTATTTGGCTTAAGAATAGAGTGTCTTGACTGTTCACGAGGCTTTTGGGAAGGTACTATATCTAAAAAAAATTTGATTGATGTATGAAGGTACTGGACCTAGAACTTTTTATTTGTATGCTCGCTAAGATTTCGCAATCTTATGCCTACGTATTCCCGTTTAACGAAACAGGGAAATCAGAGCAATCGTAGTTCCTCCTATTCTAAGGGAGGACAAAGATGTTTTGGTGTCTTGTTCAAAGCCCAAGATTGAAGCTAAAAAGGGATTTGTATCTTGTTCAAAGCCCAAGATATGAAGCTAAAGGGTTTTGGCTGAGAGAGAATTTGTCATCTCTAAAGAGGAACTGTTGATGTTTGTGTGCTTTGATCAAAGCACAAGTTTGATGCTAAAAGGTTGATTGACTCAGCTAGGGATTTCTTTATAGGAAGCCTAATAGGAGGCTAGATAAGACTGACTCAACAAGAGAGTGTATATGTTTTGTACAAGGCCCAAGATTGAGGCAAAAAAGAGACTGACTCTTTGGGGATATCATTATATAAAGCCTAAGAGGAGGCTAACAGTTTGACTTTTCTGGGGAAAATGTTCTTTCTGTCTTGTACAAAGCCCAAGATTGAGGCTAAAAGGGATTTTTGACTCCGTTGGGGAGGTTTATATGTGTCTTGTACAAAGCCCAAGATGGAGGCTGAAATGAGTTTGTCTCAACAAGAGAGTGCTTTTATATGTCTTGTACAAAGCCCAAGACGGAGGCTAAAAGAGTTGACTCAACAAGAGTCTTGCAAAGGTGATTGACCCAACAAGAGAGTCTGAAAGTTGATTGACTCAACAAGAGAGTCTTTTATACTCAACAAGAGAGTGATTTGTTGTCTCGTACGAAGCCCGAGATTAAGGCTAAAAGGAGATTGACCCAACAAGAGAGTCTTTTATACTCAACAAGAGAGTGCTGAAAGGTGATTGACTCAACAAGAGAGTCTGAAAAATGATTGACTCAACAAAAGAGTCTGAAAAGTGATTGACTCAACAAGAGAGTCTGAAAAGTGATTAAATTAACAAGAGAGTCAGAAAAGGTTAGCTTCGCTGGGGGAGGATCGTTGTACAAAGCCCAAGAGGAGGCTGACTGTGTTGAGGAAATATTAATATACAAAGCCTAAGATGAGGCTATCTTACTGCTGAGGATTAGATCCATAGGCAGGCCTAAGGGTGGGGAACTCTCATGAGAGAGATCGGGTTTCTGCTGGAGATTTATCCAGAGTGATCAGTGTTTTTTCCTATGTTTGAAAGGAACTTGAGAATGTCTTTGAGACTCAAAGGGGGTTTAGACTGTCCAAGTCTACTGGTGTTGAAGAGTTTTATCATTTGTAGGATGCCCAAAAGAGGGCAAGGGCCTTAAGGAATGAGAATCAACCCTAAAGTGGCCTGAGGTTTGACACTGGAAAGACTGCTCTAGCAAAGGATGACTAAGTTTTATATTATACCTTTAAGAGGTTGTTAGGGTCCTTGTATTAAGCCCAAGAGAAGGCATGAGAACTTCTAAGAAGCCGAAGGGTCCTTGTACAAAGCCCAAGAGGAGGCGGGGATGCTTTTAGGAAGCCTGTGGGTCCCCAAACCAAGAGAAGTTCAAGAAATGCAATTCACAGAGAAGAGATCATTCCAGGAAAGTTTGAGGGTTTGGAAGAAACTCAAGAGATGCTATTCACGGAGAATAGATCAACTCTGGGGAGTAGAATTTCTTTGACAATTTCTAGGGGTGACAGTCTGAGAAAAGGTTCACCGAGAATACTTCCTTTCTCTTTGTTCCATATTGTTTAACCCCAAGAAAAGGAAAGACTGTATTTGGATATCCTATGGGGATCTAGTTTTGTTTGTATTTAAAGAGTGACCAATAGGGCTTTACCTAGTTCTAGACGTAGTTGTCGGGGAAAACTCTAAATAACTGTACTAGTATATATACAGTTAATATATGACGAGTATTGAAAAGGATATGAAAGAAGACTAACCGTGCGCAACTTCCCACAATACAGTTATATATATATATGACATGTATTTAAAAGAATGAAAGAAGACTAACCATGCACAGCTTCCCACAATACAGTTATATATATGAATGCATATAAAAGAAAGTGGATAAACACTTACCCATTGTAGAGCTTCCATGCTATTTTGTTAGTTGTTCAACAAAGAAATTAAAGAAAATTTTGATAGCAACTATACATTTGGATTCAAAATCATAGGAGAAAGTATTTTGAACAGAGATTGGGGCTTACAGCTCAAGGAGAGGCCCAAATTTTAACAGTGATGGCACTGTTGTTTTGTATCGGGACTTATACAACGACTGGGGCCCAAAAAGTTTTGGTCAAAAGGGGATTGGGTCTTACACTCTATTAGAGGCCCAAAGAGTTTGAAAATGAATAAAGATGGGTCTTATAGCTCAAGGAGAAGCCTAGTTGATTTTGTTACAAAGGCGACGATCGCGCCGAACGTTTGAAAATATACAGAGGGACTTATACAATGTGTGAGGCCCAAAAGGTATTATTTACAAAGGGGTGGGGCTTACACTCTATCAAGAGGCCCAAAAGATTTTTTTAAGAAAAAGAATGGGACTTATAGCTCGAGGAGAGGCCCAGATGATTATTTTTTTGAAAAATGGCGATCGCGCCGAGGTTTGAAAACACAGTGGGTCTTATACGATGACCGAGGCCCAAATTATTTTGGTTTTCAAAAGGGGTTGGGTCTTACACTCTATTAGATGCCCAAAGAGTTTGAAAAAGATTTGTTTAGGGTGATTAAGATCAAAACCGTAAATTAATTTCAAAATGTATTTTAATTGAATAAAAATTTGATTAAAATGATCAAAATTATCAAACATGTGTGAAAAACAAGTTGTGATCTTGGATTAATGTTTGAAAAATCATGTTTTTATCCACAAAATGATTGGAAACCATTTAAGTTTGGAAAATCAAGAAGGAAAAAATATTTTAAATGTTAAAAAATCAAATAAAAATTAATTCTTTGCAAAAATATCAAATATATGAAATAAATAATATTTTTGGGAAATTATTGTAAAATAAAACATTTTAACATTTTTGTGAATTAAAAAAAAATCAACTCAAAATCATTAAAAACTAGAGAGAAATTAATTTTTGAATCAATTAAATAAAATCACAAAAATTCAAATATTTAAAAATTCAAAAAAGGGCGCCATGAACACCAAGTTCTTGCCCGCGCCCTCTGTTTCTTCAGGTTTGCGTTTTCCCCTCAATCTCACTGAATACTTGATGAAATCACATAATCCACATATCAATCTATTCGTTTTCACCTCACGATCATGTCCATGGTCTTTAGTTTCATTTATTTTAAGCATGGAATAAGAAATCAAGACAAAAGCTCAAGAACCCTAAATTCTGCATGAAGGCCGGGAATTTTGATACACGATTCATACAAAGCAATTAATTGAGGGGAAATCCTCCATACATGATTATGAACATATGGCAAAATTATTGTGCGAGGAAATATGCATGAATCATGAAATGACCAAGTTTAGGCTTACATGAAGGTCGTGGCAGCAAGAGCAATTTGATTTTTGAGTTGGAGGTGTTACATATGAGTTGTGATGATCTGATCAGCTTCCCTCCATCATATGGAATGTGTTTGAATGCTTGGAGTGATTGGAAATGGATTAGAACAGGTTATGGCACCTCAACTGCAACTTGGTTGAAAAATTGAGCAATTGGCTGGTGATTTTGTGAAATTGGTGTTCCAGATGTTGTTTAAGTGTTTAGATCATTTCTATATGATGTTTATGAGGTGTGTGTGTGATTGGTTTGGTTGGAATTATTCTCAAACTCAAAACCAGATAGTGACTTGCTTTAGAAAGCAATTTTGGAAGTGAGAAGGTGATTTTGAGGAAAGCATCAGTTTGGGTGCTTTGGTGTACTTAAACTGAGCACAAATGAGCTCTATTTATAGTAGAGCAAGTTTGTTTTGCAAGCAATAGTGAATGGTGGTTGCAGAAGGCTGTTGGCCAATGGTGATCAAATGGAATCTCAAGTCTCCTCTAGCCATTGACTAGAGGTTAGAGCACAGACCTATGGTTCTTTGATTCAAGGATAAGGCTTGACTGAAGTGTTCATTTTTGCTCTGATACATGCCACCTCTAAGCATCCATTGAATGCTCCAAAACAAAATTGGAGTCTTGAGGCATCTTTAGCTTTTAGGGGTGCCAAACCTATATGTAGTTCCAAAGACTTGAGAGGCTTATGGATCAGTGTTTGTTCCTCCTTGGTCTCCCCCTGAGGTGTGCAGATGGATAAACTTGTTTGTCATTTGCACAAATTGATCAAATCGAGCTGCACAATCTGCCTTGCCGAGATAGTTTGCAGCAAGGCATGTTGCAGCTGTCATAACTTTTAGCTCATATGGATTTTGATGGAGTTCTTGGACATTTTGGAAAGCCCTTATATGACACAACACATGTGTGATCATAGTTTGTCTTGAAACTTTTTGGATCCAAGTGAAAAATTCCCCTACATTTTGAAAAAAGCAAGACAGATTCTGACTTAGTGAAAATTTCACTAAGTGTTGGAAAAAGTGACATTTCATGTTTTCAGCCATTTTGATCTCTCCATAACTAAAAATCCATGAAGAATTGGAATGAGGTGTAGTTGAAACTTTTAAAGTATGCCATGAGAGCTACAAATCCATCTTTGGATCATTCAAAATGGTTGCTTGGATCTCAAGTTATGATCCTGGGAAGTTGGTACCCTAGCCACTTTGTTCCATAACATAGAAAAATTCCAAGTTTTTATGGTTACCCCTTTTACAAGTTATCTCACTTTCTTTGATTTTTCTTGATGAATGATGATTCAAGTCATACATTAACATTGTTTTAGGGTTAAAGAACCATAATTATGAAAAATCTCAAAAAGTCAAACTTGACTTTTGTGCACAGTTGACTTTTTATCAGATGAATTCCAAACTGTGTGATCCTTTATGAAATCAAGTCCTTGACCTAAATAAAACTTGATGGATATGTTCCATAGGTGTTATAGGGTGTATTGAATCATGTCCCAGGGTTTGGGAGCATGTCCTGGTCAAAAGTCAAAGGTACAGTTGACTTTTCCCTCAAAACCCTAATTGTTGTCCTGATGAAATTGAAACTCGTGGATCAAGCTTCTTGGATCAATCCATTGTTGCAAATGGATCAATGTAGTGTATATGAGTCCCTAAAATCATATATTGTGGTATTGGCTCATGTTTTGTCGCAAAAGTCAACTTAGGGGTGAATTAGGTCAAGAAACCCTAATTCCCGATTTTTGGCGAATGCATCCCCTGAGGCTAAATTGACTTGATGATTGGGTCCATGAGGTCCCTTGGAGTATCTTGAGTTATGCTTTGAAGCATTGGCTCATGCTTAGAGGAAAAATTCCATCTGGAGGCCTCAGTCGACCAAAACCCTAATTTGCTGACACTGGCGATCTTGAGGCTCGATCCACTTGGAATGCTGCAACTTTGTGCTTGATTCCTGTTGTGGGAGTCCTCTTGGCCCTTTATGACTGTTTGAGAGGTTAGACAAGTTGAAGATCATGTCATTCCTTGATTGATCTTTTGTCTAAGAGCTCTAAGACGGCTTGAAACCCTAATTCTTGATTGTAGTGAATGCTCAACAATCTTTGAGGAGATTGATGAGGCATGAAAGTTACATCCATATTGTGGTGATGATTGGCACAATGATGGGAAATCCTGGTGGTCAAAATTTGGGGTATGACACTCTTTTGGGACGATGAGGCTCCGGTAACAGGTTCATATGGCCGACTTCTTTAAGGATATCTCCTCTTCTTGCATTCAATGGGGTGAGGTCTCTGTCCAACTCATATGACTGTCTCTATGGTCTGGGAGCATGTCGATCGAGTATAGCTACCTGAGGATGCTCCTTTCTCTTGTTTGACGCATTTTCCTTGCTCTTTGTCTTTTCACTGCTATCCTGGCTCTTTTCTCTTTGTTACTTTCTTCTCCTTTAATGTAACACTCAGCCCGAGTAGCAATCTCGTCCATGCTAATAGTCGTCTTCTGAGCTAATGACTCATTGAACTGTCCGACTCATAGTCCATGTTGAAAAGCTCCCACAAATAATTCCTGGGTTTGATGAGATACTTTGAGGGTTTCCTCATTGAATCAAGCCAGATACTCACGTAGTGATTCTGACTATTTTTTTCGAACACTAAACAGTGTGGTCGTGGACACCTTCCAGCGCTTGCTTACCGAGAAATGTTGTACTAACTTCTTAGTCAAGTCTTGGTAGCTTACAATGGAGAGCCGAGGATGGCTCATGTACCATCTTAGAGCTACATCCTTAAAGGTATCAGTCATGAGCTTGCACTTCAGTGAATCCGAAGGGGAAACTATGGCCATCTGATTGTTAATGGCAATAACATGCTCCTGAGGATCCGTCTTCCCATCATAAGAGGTTATTGATGGTACTTTAAAGTTTTCCGGGACGTGGTCGTCCCATATCTCTTGAGAAAGAGGTTGTGGCTCGAGAACCTCCTCCTCACGGTCGTCATCAGCCTGACTTTGTTGTTGTAGAACTTGTATGCTGTCTTGCAGCATCTCATTCTACTGATGCATGGCCTCCATCATGGCTAGCAGTTGAGCCATGTCTAGAGGATATCCTTTAGAGGACATGTTGTTAGTGTATGGTGTGGCCTGGGAGAGTTTTACCTAGGCCCCACGGTGGGTGCCAAATGTTCTAGCCAAAAATGGTTAGATACACCAAAAGTGCTAATTCCCCTTGTCCTAGACGAGAAAAGCTATGTTGTCTATATTGTTAGGGATATTTGGGGAATTGAGAGCTATACTTATGTTGTGTATTGTCATTTTTATAGTCTTCCATTAAGATATGACATTAAGAGAAGTCTCTTGGCCTTCTGACGTTACATGGCCATCATTGCTGTAACTCCCCTTCATGAATGCAGGATTTAAAGCTCTAGTAACGTCCGCATTGATGCGCCACCACCGTTACAACTATGGTATTCTAGTTGAGCTCATGTTCGACGTAAGTACCGGGTTGATGGGGGTCTGTACTCGACTTCTTAGGAGCTCGGCTAATGGGAGTCGGGTTATGTGACTGGTCCGGGTTATAGAAGAAACTTACCTAGCTCTCTGTATTGCTCGACCCTTCTTGGTATCATAGTCTAGTTCATACTTAATCTTGGCCAACTACGCAACTCGACTTCAAATATATTTGGAATGTCAGATACTATGCATTCTCTCCCCTTGATTCAAGTCAAATCAAGTGCCTCGAACGTGTTGGACAAACCTCCAGTTCCCGCTACTTGTCTGAACAAACTCACCGGTCTTCAAACCTTTCGCTCGGCTGATTTCGATCAAACAACGTTTGAACCCAAATCTTTCTACACAATCCTTCGGTTATCACTACTTAATTGAACGATTTGTGCAAAAAAACCTCAAATCCTCAAGATCTTGGAGGACAAAACCCTAACGGTTTTATTCAAGAAAAACCCACCGAATTTTTAACCCAAACTAGATACACAATCCTACGTTTGGACGTTATCACCTCGAATGATGCAAAAGATCAACAAAAATTGTTATGTGTAATTGTTGAGAAAATGCAAAAATGAGGGTGAAGATGATGAGAAAAATTCAGCGTATATCTTTCACTTTTCTTGTTCTATATGAAAATGATGAGACAAAATGAATATATATGATGCCTTGACCCACTAACTATCATAACAACATTTTAAAACATAACAGATCAGAAAAATAGGCACAAGGCAACGAACGGACGACCAAAGCAACAGGTGGGTCGACCTGAGCACACCCGAATGCTAAACTACACAAAAAATTAAGCGATGCGTCGACCAGAACAGGGCCATGCATCGACGCAAGCTTACTTAAAAACCCCATATTTAAATGCTTCCAGTATAAGTCAACCTAAGGGTCGACGTGAGCAAACCCAAGAGCAAATGAGTGCAAATCAACATTCATGCGTCGACCGGAGCAGGGCTGTGAGTCGATGAAAGCACCCTAAAAAGCCAAAAACGAGTTCTTTTCTCACATTTTGGTCAACCTAAACCATTTTTGTGTAGACCTGAGTTTCCTAACATGATCAAGTGCCCACATAACATATATGAGATGCTCCTATATGTATAGACACATGACCTAAGAATATTTTGTGCATTGTAAATCATGAATACAAACTAAGACGCGATGATACCGTCCAAAACACAAAGTACAAGCTAATACAAGTTTTGACATCATTAAAATAAAGACTAAGTCACCTTGCCCTCACACTTTTGTATCTGGTGAAACGTGGCCATCATGTCATTCTGCTGCCTCTGTATGCTTCTGAGCAATTGGTTGCGCTCGGCGTCCACATCGTTTCGGTGTCGCAGCTCAATAAGGACGTCGACAAGTGCGGTCCTAATCTCAATGTAGTCGTACTCCTAACGGGACTAATGTTAGGCTGAGGTACCGACAAAAGAGTCAGAAAAACCAAGTGTAGTGTGTGGATATGGGAAAGGCTCGGGAGCATCATGCTCCATAGCATTATTGTCATCATCAGTCTAATTACCCTCATTATCTTGCATATTAGCTTGATTACCAGGTTTTGGGGCATTCAAATTATAGTCCCTGTTGTTTGCATTTTGAACATCCGTGCGTGCAGAATTAGATAAAATAATACTATTAATAGCATGGTTCTCAATCATCAAAAAGTACCTACTGTCTTGCTTGTTCTTAACCAAGCGCATGGTACAGAAGGCTTCTAAATTAAGGAATGGTGTCTCAAGGGGCTCTAGTGTGGATAACTCCACGTCTAGGTTCAATGCAGGAGCTATAGATGTAATCAGCCCTCCAATGCAAATAGGACGGAGCCTCGGGTGCTAACAAACAGTAAGTGTGTGAGCATGAATGGATTCAGATTGACTTGTGTCTATGTAAGTGCACAATGTAGAAAGTACATCTCCTTTGAATTTACTCTTCCGTTGTTCACCCGGCCAAAAAGGGTGTTAGCTAAAATACGGTGCACATAGCGGATGGTCGAGTTATGAATCGATGTGGATTTTAGACCTACCCAATCATCGGTGACCTCACCGGTGAGTCTTTGCCAGAATTGAAAGGCATCCATTTGACATTCCCTTCTAAGGGTCCTTGACATGCAAAACCATCCCCATGCGGGAATTGTAGCAAGTTGGCAATGATCTTGGCAGAACTCAAAATCTCTGTTGAACATCCTAAACTTAACTATGCCTACGGTGCATTGACAAGTTATCGGCGTTTGGTAGCCAAATGAACTCAAGAATTCATAAGTGAGCCTAACGTAGGTGGGACTAGTTAATGTGCAAAAATTTGTCATTCCTAGGTTTCTTATCATCCAGTTAACACTAGAAATCGATCCTAAACTACGTAGGGAAGACTCATCAGCATACCTTGTTGGTGTCACTTCACGTTTAAACAGCTTTGCATACCTTACTCTCTGTGCATCACCGTCTCCACCTTCGCTAAAGACAATCCCCATATAATCTTCTTCTGTTCTTGGTGCTCTAGCTGCTCTATGAGGCATGATGGAGAGAAAGTGGAAAAAGATGGATAGGAAATGTGAGGAATGGATAAGATGTTAGAGAGAAATGTGGTTGATGTTTTAGGGGTTTTATGAAGAATAATGATTGCGGAGAAGAAGATTGAAGGTTATGGAATGAGTAGTTAAGAGAGTAATGGGAGATAGTGGGTTTTGGAAGTTGAAAAGTATGAAAATTCGTGTTAAAAGAAGCCCAAAACGTGCTTCTGTCAGTTACTGTCAATGGCGACTGCCATTAAGCTTATGGTGAACGCCATGAACTTTTAATTGCGCTTTTTCAAAAATTGTGCTCATGGCGAGCGCCATGAGAGTTTTGGCGAACGCCATTAGCCTTGGGCACGAAAATTTCAAGTTTAAGGCCTAATAATTAATGCTTTAAATGATCTATTGACTTTGCTAAGGCCTAAGTTTGGTAAAGTTCAACATTTCAGCATGTGGCCTTAGTAAAATAAATCAAGCTATAAATCAAAAGCATAAAGTAAAAACATAAAAAATGAATGGAAAAATAAAATTTCACTAATTAATGGAGAAACTGAAAAATTTCATTATGAAAAAAGAGAAATATCGTGGGTTGCCTCCCACACAACGCTAGTTTTACGTCGATAGCTCGACAAAAATTTGAAATTAACATGAAAGCATGGAAATCATAAACTTGAAAGCATGAAAGCATGGAAATGGAAATCCTAAACTAGAAAGCAGGGAAAATACTCCCTCCTCCACACTTAAACGGGGCAGTGTCCTTTCTGTCTAAGCGTAAGGTAGGAAATGTGGAAAATTCAAATAGAATCAACCATTACGGCGTCGGATAGGCGCGAAATATCTTCGAATGGAGTAAATCTCTTGGAAAATATAATCAAATTGCTCATGAGTCACATCCATGAAGTCGTGGAAATCCACGCATAAGGTAGTGAACTCTCCTCTAAGAGTAGCAACTTCTGTCCTGAGGGCGTCAATTGCAGCAGTGTAATTTGTGGGAGGTACGTCGTGAACAGCAGAGGCGAGTGAAACAGCATCATAGAGAGGAGCGGGGTGGTTTTCATAGGCATGAGGGGTATCAGGTGGAGTTGGTGACTCGCTTTGACCTTCTAAGTCATAAAGTCAGTTATTTTTGTTGTGCACACTGGTCCTCTCATGATTAGGCAATGTAAAATGATGTACCACCACATTATTAATCAATAAATCAAACTCATGAGGTCTTAGGTTCTCTATATGGCCACGGTTAAAGCAAAAAGCAATGTGCATGGGTCAGATACCTCCTAAAGTGGGTATCTAAGTCTAATAGCTGAAGCAATCATGGTAACTAGGCCTCATATCAGGATAGGTCCATTGGTATCTCGTGCAATTCAGTCTAGGTTAGCTAGCATAAAGGTTGCAGCATTTACAGGCCTGGACTGGAAAGCACAAAATATTATAAATAATTCATCTCTCTACACAGAGGGGATGTTCTCCTCTTTCCCAAAAGGGTATGGGCTAGGATCTTATGGAAATAACAGATGGAAGGGTTATGAATACTGTCAGAGTACATGGAATTTGGTTTAGGGTGATGGTTTCTAGCAATACTTCCCCAAAAGAAATCTAGTTCAAGCTCCATAAACACATCTTCCTGTGCTACCGTAATTACATCATGGCCACTGAGGAATCCTAAAAGGCCAGCCATTACACAGTGGGTAAAACAGTATTTGTTCCCAAACAATCTAAAGGTAACTAAGCCTCTATTAAACCTTAACCCTCTATTAGGATCATAGAAGAAAGAACTTAGAAATTCGAGGGTTAGCCTACGGTAAGTGCTATATCTTCTCCTCACAGCAAATTTTTCCCAACCAATCTGGCTAAGCATGTACATGACACTGTCTCTAATTCCTAAAGTGGTCATGGTAGGTCCATCAGGGTATATGAATAATGCCATCTCTCTCTGAGCAAGAACCTCAAAATGCCGCCTCTTGGCTTTGTGTTTGAAAGTAATCTCCATGTTATCTACTGGCTGCATCTCTAAAGTTAGTATGAAATGTCAGCCTATGCTACGTAGCCTGAAAGTAGACATAAATCAAGTTAGTAGTGATCAGAATAATTGAATATACAGCGAATAATATTTGGGAAAAAAAATAAAACTAAAACTTAAAACCGTGGGTTGCCTCCCATGCAGCGCTTCATTTAATGTCGGTAGCTCGACACTTTTCAATGAAACTATTCTTGTGAAAGAACGGGCAGCTCTTCTAGTTTGAAATTGGTGTAGTAATCTATGTTTTCTACACCATTGTAATGTTTTAGTCACTGCCCGTTTACAATGAATGTCCCTTTTGATTTACTCCTTATTTCAACGGCCCTGTTTTGAAATACTTTGATAACCTCAAAAGGTCTAGACCATCTAGAACAAAGTTGGTCTGGAAACAGTTTTAGTCGAGAGATGAAGAGAAGGAATATTTCTCCTTCATTGAACTCTCTTCTAGCTATGCGCTTATTGTGCCACTGTTTAGTTCTCTCTTTATAAATTTAGGCATTTTTGTAGGCGTCTAACCTCAGTTCTTCTAGTTCATGGAGATCTAAAACTCTCTTTTCTGCTGCGGCGGTATAATTCATGTTAAGGGTCTTGATGGCCCAATAAGCCTTATGTTCAAGTTCAACCGGCAGGTGGCATGATTTACCATAAACTAGCTTAAATGGAATGGTTCCTATTGGGGTTTTGTAGGCCGTTCTATAGGCCCATAAAGCTTCATTAAGTTTGGAAGACCAATCTTTCCTAGAAGTTGTAACAGTTTTTTCTAATATCTTCATAATTTCTCTATTTGAGATCTCAATTCACCCACTTGTTTGTGGGTGATAGGGTAAATCTATTAGGTGTCGGACTCCATATTTGAGTAACAGTCTTTCAAATATATTTGAAATGAAATGGGAGGCACCATTACTAATAACGAGTCTCGGCACACCAAACCTAGGAAAAATAGTATTCTTAAAAAATTTAAGGGTTAATTGTGATTTACCCCCCTGACATATGAGCGAATTTTGATTTACCCCCTACATGCCTTTAGGCAATGGTTTTTTTGAAAAAATCGTTGCCAAAACTTGCCTATGGCAACGGTGGGGGGGGGGGGGGGGGGGGGGGGGGGGTAAACCAAAACACTCTCATATGTCAGGGGGGTAAATCACAATTAACCCAAAATTTAATAATGACTCGTGCATCGTTTGTAGGTGAGGCTATAGCCCGATCCATTTGGACACGTATTCAACAGCAGCGAGTATGTATTTGTTACCGAAAGAAGATGGGAAAAGGCCCATAAAGTCGATACCTCACACATCAAAAACTTCTACTTCTAAATTACCCTTTTGAGGCATCTCTTCGCATCTAGAGATATTCCCAGTGTGTTGGCATCGGTCGCAATTTATAACCGCGGTGTGGACATTTTTCCATAAGTTAGGCCAAAAGAGGCCAGATTGTAATATTCTTGCGCAAGTCTTTGACGTGCTTGCATGCCCTCCATAGGATGCAGCGTGGCAATGAGATATTATGTTTTCTACCTCCTCTTCATGGACACAACGACGAAAGATACCATTTGCGCCTCTCTTGAAAAGAAGGGGATCATCCCAATAATAATGTTTTAAATCATGGAAAAACTTTTTCATTTGTTGGTAAGTTAATTCAGGTGGAAGTACTCTGGTGGCTAGGTAGTTGATAAAGTCAGCATACCAAGGCACTACGGGTTTAGTAAAGACTACTTCCATTACTTCATTATTTTATATGTCAAGATTAATTTGAGAACATTCAGTTGTGCCAGTTAAGTTATTTTCTAACTGACCTACAAGTGGGTCATAGAGGAAATCATCGTTGATGGGCACTTGTTTGGCTTTTATATTCTCAAGTCTAGAGAGGTGATCAAATACAACATTTTCAGTTTCTTTTTTATCTTTGATCTCTAAATTAAATTATTGTAATAGCAAGATCCATCTCAAGAGTTTTGTTTTGGCGTCCTTTTTACTTAATAGGTACCTAATAGCGGTGTGGTCAGTATAGACAATTATTTTAGCTCCTACTAAGTAAGAACGAAATTTATCTAATGTGAACATGATAGATAGGAGTTCCTTTTCTGTTATGGCGTAGTTCATTTGAGATTCATCTAATGTTCTGCTTGCATAATAAATCACATGAAGCTTCTTGTCTTTTCGTTGTCCTAAGACTGCGCCTACGACATAGTCACTAGCATCACACATTATCTCAAATGGTCTGCTCCAATCAGGCGGTTGCATAATAGGTGTAGAAATTAGAGCATGTTTTAATAGTTGGAACACCTCTAAGCATTTCTCATCAAAGATGAATTCAACATCTTTCATTAACAGGCCAGTTAGTGGTTTTGATATTTTAGAGAAATCCTTAATGAATCGTCGGTAAAAACCGGCGTAACCTAAGAAACTACGTATTTCTCTAACGGTTTTCGAAGGTTGAAGGTTTTCTATAGCTTCGATCTTAGCTTTATCTAGTTTAATTCCCTTATTAGACACTATGTGTCCAAGTACGATTCCTTGTTGAACCAAGAAATGGAATTTTTCCCAATTGAGTTCGAGATTAACTTTTACACATCTTTCAAGTACCATTTCTAGGTTAGCTTGACATCCTTCAAAACTCTTCCCGCAAACGTAAAAATCGTCCATAAATACTTCCATGATGTCATATAGAAAATCTGCGAAGATAGCCATCATGCATCTTGGAAATGTTGCGGGAGCGTTACATAGTCCAAACGGCATTCGTCGAGAGGCGTATGTACCATAAGGACATGTGAAGGTAGTCTTTTCTTGGTCATTAAGATGAATAGGAATTTGGAAGAATCCTGAGTAACCGTCTAAATAACAGAAATAAGAATGTTTGGCCAATCACTCAAGCATCTGATCGATAAATGGCAAGGGGAAATGATCTTTGTTAGTGGCTTTATTTAATTTTTTTTATAGTCAATGCACATCCTCTGTCCAGTTGTAATACGTTTTGCTACAGATAAGTCTTTCTCATTTTTGACAACCGTAACACCTCCCTTCTTGGGTACGACGTGTACTGGGCTAACCCAGTTACTATCGGATATAGGGTATATAATTCTCTCTTAACACCTCCCTTCTAATAGATTTTGCATCTCTCTCTTAACTATGTCACTCATTATAGGATTAATTCTCCTTTGGAGTTCTCGGGAGGTTTTGGAGTCCTCCTCTAGCATAATGCGATGCATACACAATGAGGGTCTGATTCCTTTTAAGTATGAGATGTTATAGCCTAGAGCAGTTGGATATTTCCTTAAGACATGTAATAACTTCTCAGTTTCTATCTGTTCTAAGTCTGCGTTTACTATTACTGGGCGTTCAAGCTTTTCATCTAAGAATTCATACTTGAGATTTTTGGGTAGTGTTTTAAGTTCTATAGAAGGTTTCTTTGGGCAAGGCATAGGATCTGGAGTAAGTGCAAGACAATCACTTAGACTGTCGTCCAAATATGGCTCTCGCCATTCAACATCTTCAAATATAGAAGGTGTTAGAATCTTTAGTACTTCAGTATACTTAAGTGGTTCCATCTCCATTTCTCTTACGCATTCGTCAATGATGTCTAAGGAACAACAAGGCTCATCTATAGCTAGTGCCTTTAGGAATTATGCCAAAATAAATTATACTTCTTCTTCACCAACCTCAAAGGTTAGCTTTCCTTTCTTCACTTCTATGATGGCGCCAGCAGTGGCCAAAAAGGGTATTCCTAGAATTATTGGAATATTGGAATTCTGCTTTATGTCCATAATTATAAAGTCGGTGGGAATGTAGAATTGACCTATTCAGACGGGAACGTTCTCTAGCATACCTACAGGAAATTTAACAGAACGGTCGACTAGTTAGAGAGACATTCTCGTTGGTTTTACTTCTCTTAATTTAAGTTTTTCACATATGGAAATGGCATTAAACCAACATTGACTCCTAAGTCGCAAAGTGCTTTGTCTATGACAAACTTTCCTATTACACATGGTATGGAAAAACTACCTGGATCTCTTAGTTTTGGAGGCATGTTGTTTTGAATTATAGCGCGACACTCAACAGTGAGCGTCATTGTTTCAGTGGAGGCGTCAACAAAGGAGGCGCAAGGCTGAGAGGGAAGCTGCGGAAAAAGAAAAAGTTGAGTCTAGTAACACGTGCCAGTAAAAAAGGATAGTAACAAAGACATAAAATCTGTCGAGAAGAAAGCAGTTGAGAGAAAGTTCTTCGCTGACCAACAAAAAGATGTAAAGGAGAAGTCTGACCAGATGCCTGCGGATGATGATATGATGACGAACAATTTTGATTCAGGAACATAACCTTCGCTAGACATTATCTGCAATGTAGTATCCATGCTGCCCAGGGAGTATGATAGGGTGACGAAGCTGGAAGACCCAGAAGATGAGGTCGAACTAGAAGTGGTCAGTCAAAGGCCAGTATGTTACTATATCTTGAATAATGGTTGGGTCGAAGAGCAGAATGTGTTCTTTGAAAGACCCGACGGAGACATGAAAAACCACCTAAAGCCTCTATTTATTAGAGGAAAAATAGAGAACGTGGGTATCAACAAGATACTCGTGGACGGCGGAGCAGCAGTAAACCTGATACCGCATTATATGCTAAAAAGATTGGAAAAAATGACTCCGACACAAAACCCCACAATATGGCCCTCTCAAACTACGAAGGAAAAATGGGCACCACCATGGGAGTCATTCAAGCAGATTTGGCCGTTGGCACAATCACCAGGCCAATGATGTTTATGGTAATTGCATCTAAAACGAATTATAATATGCTCCTTGGAAGAGAATTGATACATGGAGTAGGTGTAGTTCCATCATCACTTCACCAAAGAATATCCATCTGGCGATGTGATGGCATTGTCAAAAATATTGAGACGGACCAAAGCTATTATATGGCTGAGGTTAACTAAGTAAGTGGGCGACACTTTGATAAAAACTTAGCCCACATAGCGCCTTGTAACCCTGCAGGTTTCGACTATACACCTCTAGATAATGCTTTCTATTCCTTGTACCTACATCCCACCCACGACTTTCAGTGGGATATGGAGGTTGTAGGCAAAGAAGATTATGTGTTCGGAACAGCGGGAATCCAACCAACTGGTTGGGCAGTGAGTTTAGTGACAATGACTGAGTCATTGGCACTCAGAAAGATTTCAACTTATATAGCTGAAAAAAAATTGAAAGCGGCCTTAGAGGCTGAAGTAAAATACATGGCTGTCGAAGTCAAAGTTGAAGAAAAGCAGTTCAAAGTTCCTGGGAAGGGCTTCGATCCGGAGCCACCCGACAAAGATCAAGTCGAAGTGCAAAGCCAAAGGCTAGATGCCATCTACGATGATGAGCCTTTGGGCTTTGAGAAGGATCCGCTAGCAAACAATATCAAAATACGGGCACAAGACCCTTTAGAAGAAATCAACCTGGGAGAAGGGACAACAAAAAGGCCAACCTACATTAGTGCCAACCTTGACCCACAACTCAGAGTCGAAGTAATTCAACTTTTGAAGGAGTTCAAACACTGCTTCGCGTGGGATTACAACCAAATGCCTGGTTTAAGCAGAGATCTGGTCTAACTGAAGTTTCCAATAAAGCCTGGGAAGAAGCCCATCAAGTAGACTCCAAGGCGCTTTGCACCTGAAGTTCTCTCAAAGATCAAAGAGGAGGTCAAAAGACTTCTAAGATGTAAATTCATCTGTACGACCAGGTATGTCGAATGGATTGCCAACATTGTACCAGTCATTAAGAAGAATGAAACTTTGAGGGTTTTCATAGATTTTAGATACTTAAATGCTGCAACCCCAAAAGATGAGTATCCAATGCCTATGGTGAAAATGCTAGTTGACTCTGCTGCAGGCCATGACTATCTAAGTATGCTCGACGGATATTCTGGATATAATCATATTTTCATTGCTGAGGAAGACATGTCGAAAACAGCATTTCGATGGCTTAGAGCATTAGACACTTTTTAATGGGTAGTAATGCCCTTTTGCCTAAAAAATGTTGGGGCAGCTTATCAAAGAGCAATGCATTCTATTTTTCATGACTTTATTGAAACATTTATTCAAATTTATATTGATGATATTGTGGTTAAGTCATTTTCAGGAAAAAGTCATATAGACCATCTTCGACAATCATTTGAAAGAATGAGGAAGCACGGTCTCAAGATGAATCCTCTTAAGTGTGCTTTCTGTGTGCAGGCGGGGGATTTTCTAGGCTTTGTGGTCCACAAAAAAGGAATAAAGATCAATCAGAATAAGACCAAGGCCATCATGGAGGCGAAAGCGCCTTCGACAAAGAAGGAGTTGCAGTCATTGCTATGAAAGATCAACTTCTTAAGGATTTTCATTTCCAATCTAAATGGCAAGACTCAAGCCTTCATACCTCTACTTTGACTCAAGCAAGAAGGTTTTGAGTGGGGGTAAGAACAACAAGAAGCGTTCGACAAGATTAAAGAATACCTTGCCCACCCTCCAATTCTGGCGTCTCCTTGTAGAAATAGGAGTATGAGATTGTACATATCTGCGTCTGACAAGACTTTAGGGAGCATATTAGCTTAGGAGGATGAAAATGGCATCGAAAGAGCCATTTATTACCTTAGTAGAGTCTTGAATGATGTAGAAACTAGATATAGTATAGTCGAAGTTTATGTTTCATCTCATTTCGACGTTATTAAACATATGCTTTCTAAACCTATTTTACACAGTCGACCACTCTATAGTCGAAAACTCCCTAAACTATGTGGAGCTTGAACCTTGAAAGTTATACTTCAACGGTTCTAGTCATAAGGATGGAACGGGAGTAGGAGTATTAACTATTTCTCCTAACAAAATTCAAGTATAAGGTCAAAGGCCTTTGTTCAAATAACGAAGCTAAGTATGAAGCTTTAATTGTTGGACTTGAAATATTATTGGAATTGGGGGCAACTCGAGTCGAAATAATGGTTGGCTCAGAGTTGGTCATAAAGCAAATTACAAAGAAGTATAAGTGTGTCAAGGAAAATCTTATCATGTAATTTTTTATAGCTAATAGGTTGTTACGAAGATTTGAAGTGGTAAGTATTCGACACATACCTCGACTTGAGAATCAAGAGGCCAATGACTTGGCCCAGATTGCTTCAGGGTATAAAAATTCAAAGAAAAAATTACAAGAAGCAATCGAAGTCAGAGGAAGAGTTGCATCAACTAAACTATCCCCAACAGACTTGGAGACAGTGAAGCTAGGATATGCTGACGAAGAAAGATTTGAAATATTGGCTATAGATAGTTTGACAGACAAAGATTGGAGAAAGCCAATAGTAGACTACTTACAGAATCCAACAGCTTCTGTCGAACAAAAGGTCAAATATCATGCCTTAAGTTATGTTTTGATGGGGAATGAACTATTCAAAAAGACGCCTGAAGGTGTCTTACTCAAATGCCTTAGCGAATCTGAGGCATACTTGGCTCTTTCTAATGTCCATAGTGGGGCATGTGGAGCATATCAAGTAGGCCATAAAATGAAGTGGTTATTATTTCGACAAGGAATGTATTAGCCTACAATGCTTAAATATTGTACTGAATTCGCTAAAGGATGTCAAGAATGCCAAATGCATGTAGGCATTCAACATGTTCCTGCAAGCGAACTACATTCCATAGTGAAGCCTTGGCCTTTCAGAGGTTGGGCTTTGGATTTAGTTGGTGAAATTCGACCAGCATCATCCAAAAGTCAAAAATACATTTTAGTAGGAATAGAATATTTCACTAAATGGATTGAGGCTATACCATTAGTAAATATGGATCAGGATGCAGTAATCGAATTTATCTAAAAGCATATTGTTTACAGATTTGGAATCCCAGAAACTATTACAATGAATCAAGGATCAGTTTTTACTAGTCGAAAGATGCAAGAATTTGCTAAAGAAATGGGGTTCAAATTTTTGACATCAACACCTTATTATGCTCAGGCTAATGGTCAAGTCAAAGGAGAGAATAAAGTGGTGATTGGGTTAATCAAGAAGCGTGTGGGGAAGAAGCCAAGAAATTGGCATAAGACATTGGACCAACTTTTATGGGCTTGTCGAACCTCCCCTAAGGATGCTACAAATTCTACACCTTTTTGTGATACCCTAAATTTTGACCATAAGACTTCACATCATTGTGCAAACCATCACCACAATATGGATGTACCTTCATACCTCATCAATTCTCTCAAAGATTGTTGAGTGTTCACCTTAACCAAAAATTAGGGCTTCAAGCCCTCTCAGAGCATTCAGGCAAAGGATCAATCAAGAATTAACATGATCTTCAACTTGTAAAACATTCATGAAGGATCAAGAGGTATCCCACATCAAGAATCTAACACAAAAATGCAACATTTCAAGTTGATCAAGCCTCAAGATCATCAGTGTCACCAAATTAGAGTTTTGGTCGACCAAGGCCTCCAGAGAGAAATTTTCATCTAGGAATGAGCCAATACTTCAAAACATGACTCAAGAAGCTCAAAAGAACCTCATGAGTCTATTCATAACTTCAAAATAGCCTCAGGGGATGCATCTATAAAAAAAATCAGGAATTAGGTTTTTGACCTAATTCAGTCTTTAAGTTGACTTTTGGAGCAAGGCATGAGCCAAGACCTCAAGATATGCTTTAAGGACCTCAAATACATAATATTGATCCTTTCACAAGATTGAATTGATTCAAAGAAATTGGTTCATAAGCAATATGAGGATTCAAATTCATTTGGGCCACAATCTAGGGTTTTTGAGAAAAAGTCAACCATACCATTTACTTTTGAGCAAAGCTTGGGACATGATTCAAGACACTCAAAAATACTTTTGGAATCCATCCATTAGGTTCAATCTAGCCCAAGGACTTGATTTCATAAAGGATCACAAAGTTCAAAATTCTTCTGATACAAAAATTCAACTGTGATCAAAACCAAGTTTGACTTTTGGAATTTTTTGACAAACATGGCTTTTTTAATCCAAGAAAAATGTTAACTTGTGATTTGGATCATGATCAATCAAGAAAAATCAAGAAAAGTGAGGTTACTTGCAAAAGGGGCAACCTTGAGAAACTTGAAATTTCACTAAGTTATGAAAAATAATGATTTTTACCCAACTTTGCAAGGCCATAACTTGTGATCCAAACAACCATTTTTTTTCCATCCAAAGCTCAAATAAAAGCTCTCATCACATACTACAAAAGTGTCCTACTGATCCATGGTCAAATAATGCCTAGATTTTGAGTTATAAAGCCATAAAGTTAGGGTTTCATAAGATTTGAACTTTGACACTTAGAAAATTTTAGGAAGAATCCGTCTCATGTTTTGTCCAACTTTAGAGGAATTTTTCATTATGATCCAAGAGGAATCAAGACCAAATGTAAACATCAAAGTTAAAGTATGATATACAAGCTTTCCAAAGAATACAAGGACATCCATTGATTCAACTTGAGCAAGGAGTTATGGACCTCACAACATGCCTTAATACAAACTGATTTTTGACAGCATTGGCACATAACTTGTATCCCACGATTTCTTAAGCCAATTTTGGACACTTGCATCATTGGATTTCTATCTAATATCAACCTAAATGATGAGGAATCTGAACCATAAGGCCAATAAGTCAAGAACCCTATCCCTTTGGAATGTGATCAACAATGTTGCAAATCCAAAATCCAATTTTGTCATATGGCATTGAAAGGGTGCATTGAGGTGGCATGAATCAGTTTATATCAATCCAAATGAGTCAAGCCTTAGCCAAGAATCAGAAGACCTAAACCTGCAAAGTTCAGCTCAAGTCAATGGCTAGAGGAGACTTCGAGCACCTAGCCATATCCATTGGGTAAAAGGGTGATCCAGCCCCCATTCACTATTTCTTACAAAACAAACTTCCTATACTATAAATAGAGGTCATTTCTGGTTGATAAAAACACAGAAAAACATCACAACATATGTTTTCTACCATTTCCCTCTTGTGCATCAAAAATCCATTTCCAAAGAAGTGAGAATCGAATTTTGAAATAGAGAGGGCAATTCCACTCAAACCAATGGTCCTAACACCTCACATACATCATATATGAGTGATCCAAACCCTTGAACAACATCTATAACACTAGATTCATCAAGTTCATATCTCATCCCAAAGCCAGCTGCAATTGGATTCGAGCCCACCAAACCAGAGGTTTTCAATCCATTCCAAGCATCTCAACACACTACTTGAGGTCCAAGGTAGCTGTCCAGATCATCAAAACACATCTGTAACACCTACAACTGAGGATTCGAATTCCTCTTACTCAAGTAAGCCTGAACTTCTCGAACTCTATGATCCATGCATCATAAATTTATTTTCAAGTTACCAACATGTTTCTGAACTTGTATAGAATGTTTTCCCTCAATCAATTGCTATGTATCAATCATGTATAGGATTTCATAGTGTTCTTGCAAAAATTACGGTTCATCTGTCCATCACTTGATAACTCACTCTACACTTAAAAGAAATGAAATTAATCGGTACCATTGAAATCCTTGTTCAAAAACAAACAACTTTCATGTTTACGTCGGGCAAAATCATTACGTATTGAGGCAGATATGAGAGGTTTTTCAAAACGACCATGAAGGGAACACGCGAGGAAGAAGATGTCGGTTGGCGCCTTTTTTCAAATTTAATTCAAATTTTTGAATTTTTTTATTATTTTCTTAATTATTTTCAAAAATTAATTTCTCTCTCAATTTTAAACTTTTTCAAGTGATTTTTTAAACATAAATCCTTCACATATTTAAATATTTTATTCCACAAAAAAAAATCAAAAAATATTTTATTTGATATATTTTTGAATATTTTAAAGAATTTTATATTAATTTGTTTTAAACATTTTAAATAATTTCTTTTTCTTGATTTGTCAAAACCAATTTGATTTCAAATAATCATGTGAATAAAACCATACTTTCCAAACCTTAATCATAATTTATAACATGTTTATTAGATTTATTTGATTTTTTTTATCATTTTTAATTGATTTTTCCTTTTAAAAATACCTAAAAAAATTGAAATTAGGGTTTCTTTGATTCAATCTTTCAAAACTTCATTTTAAATAAATTTTGGGCCTCTATTAGAGTGTAAGACCCAACCCCCTATGTACATAAATAATTTTTTGGCCTCTACTATAGTATAAGTCCCACAACGTCTTTCGGTATCGCAGTGCGATCACTGTTTTCAAATAAATCATCTGGGCCTCTCTTGGAGTATAAGCCCCAATATTTTGTACATAAACTTTGTTTTAAACAATAAACAATCTCCATGGGCCTCTCTTTGAGTTGTAAGCCCCATAATAATATAAAGAAGAAGATTCAAATCAAATACGCTGGTACTAAAAGGAGCATTATTCCCGGTGAAACTGCTCTTATACCACTTGGGCCTCTCTTTGAGTTATAAGCCCTAAACATTATTTTTTAATTCACTCAAATAACAACAACTTTCTTTTAATTCAAATTCAAACTCAAAGTTTTCTCAAAACTTTCTTCAATTTCTCAAAACCCTAATCATACAGTCATCATCAATACAACCAATCTTAAAACATATAACCAATCACAATGCATTGGGCCTCTAATAGAGTGTAAGACCCAACACCCTTCTATAAATAAAAATCCTTTTAGCCTCATTTCATCCTGGGCTTTGTACAGGATACAAACAATACATTTGGGCTTCTATCCAGGGAATAAGACCCACCACTTTGCTCAATTCAATCAATACTTGTTTATACACTTGTTCATATGTCTGTATATACTTGTATATATCTTGTTAAGTCTCTCTTAGCATTTACATCATCCTTAGTTTAGATTAGTTCAAACAATAGGATCATTACAGTCTGTACAACTTAGTTCAAATAACTAGTTCCCCCTGTACAAAGGAATACATATAGCCTCCTCTTGGGCTTTATCCAACTATCATTGCCTTTTCTTGGGCATCATACAATGAATCTTCCCAGAAGATAGCCTCCTATTGGGTTTTGTTCAATTTGATCAACCTCAAAGCAATTCAATAAAGAGAGGATTATTTCCCTGTGAAACCTCTTCCTTAACCCCTTTAACCCTGGAACAGTTCAACAAAGAAAGGATTATTTCCCGGGGAAACCTTTTTTGAACTCTTCCTAGACTTGAAAAGTATCAATCCCTAGCCTCCTCTTGGGTTTCATACAAGGACCCTCAGGTTTCCTAAAAGCATAAGATAGATCCTAGTTATCTCTATCCCTATACCAGACCCCAGGAGAGTAAAAACCTATAAGGAATTCAAGTCTATCATCCTCTAGGGCTCTCCAGATCCTCAACAAAGCTTGGCTTTCATCTTTAAAATCCCCAACCAGGGTCAGATTATCACCAACAAATCCCCAAAAGTATCCGAGCCTCATGGCATCTGATAAATCAACTCTTCTCCAATCCCCAGCAAGATCTAGTTTCCCTATGGATTCCTCAAATGATTTAGACCCTCTCCTGAATTTAAATAAATCCTCAGCAAGATTCAGCCTCCTCTTTGGCTTCATATAATGATTTTTCCAGTTAGCCTCAATCTTGGGCTTTGTACAAGACATATATAATACTCCCTAGTTGAGTCAATTTTCAGCTCTTTTTTTAGCTTCAACCTTGGGCTTTGATCAAGGCAAAAAATCCATCATCCCCACAAATGAGACCATGAGTCCTCTTTGTAGGAGGATATTTCCATTGTTCATCGCATTTCAAAACAAACAATCAAAACCTTTTTTTTCCAGATAATTGATGTAAGTAGCACACTTGTTGATTCAAAATCCAAATTGGAGTCCCTCCTTTATCACGGCTAAAAATTCTCTTTCATCTAAGTGATGTAAGTGGCAAGCCTCTAGATTCTACACATCCATGTCAATGTCCCTCTCTTAGCATGTAAAGACTCATAAAGGAAGATGTGGCATTGCTGGATTCCACACATCCCAGTTAAAGTAACTTCCCTTATAATCAATTCCTCAATATTTGTGATGAATAAGTGAGATATCTCCCTTTAGATATGACAAATTCTCTCTCAGTCAAACCTTTAGCTTCAATCTTGGGCTTTGAACAAGATACAAATACACTTTTAGCTTCAATCTTGGGCTTTGAAAAGACACAAATATACTTTTAGCTTCAATCTTGGGCTTTGAACAAGACACAAATACTTTTTTATCTTCAATCTTGCGCTTTGAACAAGACACCAAATCTTTTTTTCCTCTCATAGAATAGGACGAACTACGATCGCTCTGATTTCCCCAGATCTCTTTACGGGAATACGTAGGCATAAGATTGTAAAATCTTAGCTAGCACACTAATCAAAAACTTTAGGTCCAGTATCTTCCCAAAAACAATAGAAAACCCAAAACAACAAAAACAATTCCTCAGCCTTCACAAAGGAGAAACTTTCCCTATTCAATAGTAAATGGATTTGAGCAACCAAGCAATTCAATAGTAAATTATATGAAAATAAAGGTTCCTATAGATTACTATAGATACACTAGGTGTTAACAACTTCCCTTTGTATAACCAACCCCCGATCCCCGATCTCTTCGCATTTCTTAAAGAAAACATTTGCACACAGGGTTAGTTTGAGATATCTTCCCCTTCCTTTTAAGCTTCATAGGATAAATATAGAAACCATAAAGTAGCACCAAAAGCGGTTTTGGTCGCGTCACAAAAAAATCGACGCTACACTTTACGATTAACATATGGTCATGATGTTGTGTTACCAGTCGAAATCTATTTGCAGTCAACCAAAATTCATAGAAAACATGAGATCCCATCTGATTCCTATTGGAATATGATATTGGAAGAGTTAGTTAACTTGGATGAAGAAATATTGAATGCCTTAGAGTTATTAAAAAGGCAAAAGAAGAGAGTAGAAAAGTCATATAATAAAAAGGTAAAAATTAAGTTATTTTCGATTGGAGATTTAGTCTGTAAAGCGATTTTGCCCATGGATCAAAAGGATAAAACTTTGGGTAAGTGGTCCCCTAAGTGGGAAGGTCCTTTTCAAATTATTAAAGTCTTTTCCAATGGCGCGTATGAAATTGAAGAATTAAAAGAAGATAGAAGAATCTTGAAGGTAAATGGTAAATATTTAAAGAAATATAAGCTGATACTTCAAGAAATAAAGATAAATAAGGAATAATTCATGCAAAGGATTGATGAAGCTAAAATGGGAATCAAAGTAAAAGGTTGCCAAAATGGCTAAAAGTCATTACAACCAATGCCACAAAGGGCTTAAAAGTTACAATCAGGAAACAAGTTCATCAACAATCAAATTAAAATGGGAGGGATTTCTTCATATTCTCATATTTTAATTTTTGGAGCATCAAGTGTCGCTCACAGATAGTTTTGTTGGTCAAAAGGTCTTCAATTTCCTTTCCAAGTTGTTGAGCTTGGTCGACGTGATAAATCCTAACTTTAAGTACTTTGGCCGCTTCTTCATGATCAAACTTTTGCAGTTCGACTTTGCGCTGCTTGGCCTAAGAAATATTGGTCTGTAACTCTTTGATTTGTTGCTCCCAGTCTTTGACATTCTTGTCGCAGGTTTCAATTTTCGTCTTGTTTTGTTCAGAGACCTTCTCTAACTCTGCAACCTTTGTGGTGGATTCAGTGGCTGCATCCCATTCAGCCAGTTGAGTCTCTGATTTATTCTAAATTTTATTCAAAAAATATTTGAGACGGCTGAGATCAGCAACAACGAGATTGATCAGTGAGCCCAATTCCATTATGGCGTCAACAACCTCTGGAGGAACCTCTATGACATTGACTTTTTTTAAGAGTTTCTTGATTTCAAAACAAGCTGAGGTGTCTTTCTCTAAGAGTTGGAACAAATCAGTATCAAAAATCTTCTCATTAATTTGAGGGAGCAAGTCATCCTCAAGTTTATTGGCAGACTGACTGCCTGAGGCAGTCGAAGTGCTGGTGCTTTTGTCAGTAAAACTGAACCTGGAACTAATCATAGCCTTTAGATATTCAAGTGGTCTTTGCACCTTCAGGGACTCTAACTCTTCATGAGAGAGGCAGGTAGTGTTCGTTCCAGTAGAAGCATCAGGATTCAGGTCAGCTTTTCGTTGCTCCTCTTGTTGTTCTTTCTCTTCCTTATTTCCATTTTTTTTCATCTTTCTCTCCTTCTTCATCTTCATATTCCACAACCATCTCCGTTTCATAATCGAACATGGAGTGATCTTCTTCCTCCTCCTCTTCCTCTTCACCTTTTCGCCACCACTACCTTGTTGAATGTTAATTTGGGAGTTATCTCCAGACATGTCTTCGACAATTTGTTATGCATATGGCATTTCTGTGTCTCCTGCAACATCATCTAAGGTTTAGTCCCTTGGTGGGCTTTTTTCATGATTATGGGCGTTGGTTTGCGAAAGCTCAGTTGTGACCTTGGGCGGTGATTTCTTTTGATGTTCACCGGCCAGCTGGCTCACTTTGTCTATGGATTCTTTGGTGAAATCCTTAGGAAAGTTTTGTGTTGGGTGGAAGGACTTGTTGGATGGTAGGATGGATCACTACTGGTGTTTGGATTTATTTGTTTAACAAGGGGTTTCCCCTTATCATCTTTGGCACCCTAAGAAGAAGAAATCAAGAAAAAGATTAGAAGCGAGTTTGTTGAAAATAATCATAAAATCTAAAGACAAAAAATAGATTTATGTACCTTAGGGCCCTCAGTCCCAGGGCTTGAGTTGTCGCTCTCCACTTGATCTGGATTCTTCTTGTCATATGGTTTTTTAGTATAAGGGGTGGCATCAGTCTCTACCACTTTTTGAATGGAAGGTTTCTTCACAAGTGCTTTAGTTGTTTTTGGCAGAGGCAAAAATCGGCGTCAGTGATTTTTGTTTGCTTCTTCTTTTTCTTGGGTTGTTTGGATTGATCTGGAGAGAGGTCCCCATCATTAGATTCAATTATTTGAACTTCAGGTTCCTTTTTCTTTCTCTTTTTTGGTGTCGGAGGTGGTCTTCGACTTCCATGCAAAAATAATACACTTCAGATGTTAGAATAAGAAGGCAATATGTAAACAGAACAATAATGACAAAGTTTACCTTTGTTGTGGTTTTCTTGGTGTTGTCTTCATCTTCTTCTTCAAGAGCTTCTTTCTCAACGGGAGTAGGTTTCTTGGCTAGAATTCTTACAGCTGCAAAGGATATTAATGCAATTAGCATAATCCAAGTACAAAACATAAATAAAGAAAATGGATAAGAGAAGTGGTGTCGAAGAACCTCCTATTACACACCTTCATATATTGGAGACTTCATGCAAATGTGTTATATGCTAATATGAAGGTGGCCTTTGAAATTGTCCAGAGTGTAATTAGTCGGAACCACTCCCTTAACACATTTTTGAGATTCCTGTCGAAGGATTTTCACAAAATCCCCACAGACGAACCAGTCTAGAAATGGAGGGCTAAAGGCCACACCAAAATTAGCAGTTGGCAGTCGAGGGAATTTTGGAGGATATAGATTAAAAGCTAACTCGTAACATTGATCACGTCGAACGTACAAAGGAAGTTTTAAGTCCTCTAATTTCTTTATGAACTTTTCTTTTAAAGTGACTGTTGCTTTGCTAATGGTTCGACTAAGATCATCTGACCTGTAAGTAGTCTCAAAGTACTTATGGAATGCTTGGATCTCTTTGATGTGTGTCAAAGTACCTTTCTTCACTTTTTCCTGCACAAGGGAAAAAACTCGAGTTAGTTGGAGGTTGAAGGCAGTTACATCGAATAATTTTGCAGTATAATACTCTCTCCACCAAGTGTCGAACTCTCTGGTGCAGAGAAAGGATGGTTTGAAAGCCATAGGATTGAATTCGGTAAGGTCTGAGTATTTGGCCAGCAATTTGGCACATTCTGCCTCAATAGTGAAACAACAAACCCTTTTTGGGGAAGAGTGGTTTGAGCTGAATTTGAATGAGACCAAATTGTCGAGCAACGAGGTTTGGTTGGTAACTAACGAGAGCAATTCAAAGTTTTGAGGGGTTGAGCCTAGAAGCCAATAATCTTGGTGTAAGAAAAGATTCCCCGATATCAAGGGATTCTTCTTCTTGTTCTTTCGACTCAGGTGGAAGCTTTCTGGTAAATTATTCCGAACCTACTTTCCTATCTGCGAAAGGGGCCATACTGGGCAAAAAATTATAACGTTTTGCAAACATCATCATGTAGCTGGTGAAGTTTTGCTGAAGGTTTAGTCCTTCGTCGTTGGGAGTTAACAGAGCAAGCCTCGTCCCTTCAACTCTCCTATTCTTCACTTCGACGGATGCTGCGTTGATAGGATTTCGAGCAGGAAGCTGGGATGCTTCAAATGTGGCACTTAGCCATAGTTGTAGCAACTAAAAGGGTCCAGAAAGAAGCAGGTTTCCTTTTGACTTGATTGTCTTCAGTGCTATAACGCCTTCGCCAAGGGATTCATAGAGGCTGGCTAGAATTATTTCGCTAAAGCAAATATCATGTCCAGCTTGTAGTTGATTGGCCATGGTTAGGTATCTCTTCGCCACCTGAAGGGACCTTGAGCAAAAAAATGCAGCGAGAAAGCCAAAGAGCCAGAAAAGCAATGTGTTCTTGATCAGAAACTTCTTTAGTTTCTTTGTCATGGTAGTAGGCTATATAGGTGTTAAAAGCTGCCTTGTTGGTGTCGAAGCCTATTGAGTCATCAGCTAAAAGGGTTGGATCATAATCTACTCCAATAGGTTTGAGGACTGTAATGGCAGTGACATTGAATAAAGTGGGAGTCACCATTCAACAAGCGAGATGGAAGTTGTTGTGTGTACTATCCCAAAAATAGAGGGAAACAATAAGCACATATGGGCAATAACCAAGCCCCACCTTTGACAGTTGAATTAGGTCGAAGATACCCATTTCTTTCCATACTTAGGACTTTGCTTTCTTTATTTTTTTTAACCAAGCGAGGAGGTAATCAGAAGGGTCTTTAGATAAGGGACATGACCTGAATACCCTAAAACTATTATTCATAAATTCTAGGTTAATTGGGTCCCTAGAAGCTATAGTCGAAGGAGAACCTTGACCATCTACCTTTACTTTCTTATCAATCTTAAGCTCTTCACTAGTCCTAGGTTTTAAACCATTGGCTATGGGTTTATAACGGTGGTAAGCAGGAAATAATTCTTTGACCTTAGCAAGGTCAGGAGCAAGATTAGGAAGAGGACCTAGTATAACAGGAATGAGTACCTGCAATTGGTAGATCCTCTGTTTCTCCTCTTCATGTGGTGGTTCAGGAATGTATTTTTGATTGCCTACCACGTTTGCACCCAACGTTTTGTGGAGTGGAGCAAGTTCTTTGGATCTCTTGGATTCTTTAGTATTCTTGCTTGTTTCTTTGGAGATTCTGGTTGAAGAAGCCATTATTGTAATGGGTTTGCAGAAAGAAGATTTGAAAGAGATGAAGATTTGAGAAAATACGCTTGAGGGAGTTCAAAGAGTGAAAAGTGTGAAAATGGTGTTTTCCACTATTTTATAGATGGTTGAAGTGGAACGGTTACTGTACAACATTAATGGTGATAAAAATCATGGGATGCATGTCATGTGAGGGTGGTGTGATGGGGAAGGTAGCAGTTAAATCCAGACCCACGATCTCCGAGGGACTAGACGTGTGATGATTGAAAAAGATTCACGCATGGGTTTGAGGAGATGTTTTGGGAAAGTTATCATAATGGTGATGACGTCATAGAAGTCCAAACGTTTCTGGCGTCGAATATGAAACTTCAAAAAATGCCCTTTTCTCCATTTCAGTCGAAAATGACATTTTTGGGTGGCAATTTGTTGGCTGTAAATTTCGATGCCATGTTTTCATTCGAAATACTAAGTGAAAATCAAGTTTCTTAAATCTCGCTGATTTCGACAGGAGCTGGTGTGAAGCTTGGTCGAAATGATTCTCGTAAAGGAGAAGTGTTTGGACAAATACTTAGAAATGTTTTCTAAGTATGGAAAGCCGACGAAGGGATGTTTTGAAGCCTTGCTTCGACAAAAGTTTGAAATTCAAAATACAGATAAATAAATGTCTTTTGTCCTTATCATTTTCTCAGGAGAGACACGTGGAGAACTATGGCGAAACGAAGACATACAAGGCGAAATGTGTCAACTTTTGGGGAAATATTCATCGGAGACAGTTATTTCGACGTGTTATAAATAGGGGTCTTAGTGTTTGGATTTCCGTGTGTTCAATTGTTGTACTATACTAAAAAATTTACTCAAAGTATCCAAGTCAAAGTGAGAAAAGAGTTACTATTGAGAATGTACATTTGAAACACCACATTTTATTTCAATTCAATAGAAATTTACTTTTATTCATCAATCGTTCTTTACTGTACATTTTTACTTTGAAGTTCTTTTCTTCATTAAATTTCCTTTATCAACTTTTACAAAGTTTAATCTTTTCAAAACAATCAAAAAATCCTTTTATACAAATGAATATTGTCGAAGTGTTCTTCAATTTTCCAGAAATATATTAATACAATATCTATGTCCTTAGGATTCACTGGTTGATCCTGCAAGTAAACCAAAATTTTGGAAGACCAACGGTTGTTTACCGATTTTCACGGTAAACACTAAGTGTCCTACTAAGTGCTAGAGCATTGAAAGTCTTAATCAATTGTTAATTAAGTAGAAGTCTTGAATCCGTGGGATTTAAGCAAGGAAGTCTTAGACTGTGAGTCTGAGCAAAAGTCTCTTGCCATGTGTCGTACCTCGAAAAAATACGATCCTTCACTATGGACGCGGAAACAAAAATTTAGTTTGAACAGAGTCGCCACCGAACTTTATATAATCATATTTTACTATAAAAACACTCGTTAAACATAATTTATCCTAGAAATAACTTATATGTAGCTGTCCCAAAGAGATGAAATATTCACCACTGTCCACTTGATCATGAGTTGCTACTACTGATCTCTGGGATGGATTGCAAGTGCAACAAATAAAAAATCTCATTGAGAAACAGATCTTTAGCATCTTGCATGGGACCTGGACATGGAAAATAAAAATTCTCATTGGAAAACAGATTTTATAAATAATTTTTAATATTCTGTGTAAACAATGTAATTTAAAAAAAAAACTTTTTATTCACCTCGGTTTTCTTTGTGACCGAGGGGAATAGTAAAGAGTTTTTTTAACTTTATTCAACACCCTTAATCTAATCTTTGTCGTCCATTTAATGTTTATCAACACTAAAAAATCCACCATTAGTATTCTGTGTGAAACCTAATGGACATCCATTATAAAAGCATGCTGAATATTGAAAATCTAACCTATATGGAACATGAAGGGCTTGAAACATAAATACATTTGGAAAAATTCTCTAAGATGGATTGCAAGAGCATAAAATTACTTGGGTTTAAGGTTTTTTTTAATATTTATTTGAGCACAAAATCATATATTTGAATATTGATTTTATTTATCTAACCCTTATGTTATTTTGCTTCAGAATCAAATGCAGGCAAGATCCGTAGAGAATAGTCTTGCACACACATTTGATGTTCCCCAAGATTCAATAACTCGAAGATCTAACATCTAAATCTTCAGGAAATTTGATTTCCACCTAGATCTCTAGGGAATTTAATTTTTATTTTAAACAATGTAATATTTTGTGTAAACAATGTAATATTCTGGGTAAACAATGTAATGTTCTAGGTAAACAATGTAACAATTTCTTTATAAAAAAAGAAATAACCTTAGCCCCTTGGTTTTCAAGATAAACCGAGATATAAGATACGCTAGTTTTGAAAATTATAAAAGTGACGGTGTTGTGGTTCGAACCCATGTGCATATAACTTTACCTCTCAATATTAATTCCATCGAGGTGATAAGTGGTGATTTTTCATGTCGTCCTTCGTTGTGTCACTTCTTTAGCTGAGGTATTATGCATTTCGCGTCCGAGGTAAAAAGCATTTTTTGTGTAGTAGTGCTCTTGCATTTTAATTTTCGTAGGCTATTGCGTGTTTAGGTAATTATTTCTAAGTGTAGTTTATCATTAATTCTTAATGGTAGCGATTATTTACATAAGTGTAGGTTTTGTTATAATCAGAAACTGTTTGTGTTTTAGTGCTAATTAAAATTTGCAAAATGTGATGTTAGAATCCTATAGAAATTGAAGTATTGTAAACAACACTTCTCGTAAAACTTTTCAATTTATTAATTCAATATAGTTTGTAACTTTTTGTTATTATCTTTGAGAAATCTAAGGATAATAGTGAATTATAGTATAATTGTATTTGTGATTCCTTTCAAAATAACCACAACATCTCTATTTTCGTAAATCTCTTTTTGCTACACAAACTCCGAATTTCCTTTTGAAAACGGTGAGAAACAATTTTGAAAATCAGTTATTTTTTTTAAAGGGCCTATTCACCCCCACTAGATTGTTTCTCCACTCCATATTCTCACCCAACATTATTCTCTTTTTATAATGTATGTCTTGCATCCTATTGTTAAAGGAAGTGATAATTTTCACAAAACATTTACAAAGTTTTACTTCATTTGACTTCTTCAGACATAATTTTGAATCTTAATTAAACGTTATCAATACTTTTACATATAAGAGTAAAAAAATTATTGAGTTTGTTATGAAAAATGATACGGAATAACAAAGTATATTTGGTTTCTTGAACACCAAGAAATCCACAAGGGTAGAAAAGAAGGAAAAACTTGAACAAACAAATGAAACCCTATTAGGGTTCACAAAGAAAGAGAAAAGAGGAAGAAGAATAGAGAATTGGTTAAATCTGTTTTACTATTCACTTTCTCAATAGGGTTCAAAGATTACAAGTGAATATCAATAATTAACCTCTCTCAACCTAATAAGGATTTGCCACACCTTATGAAGAGAGACTAGTATGCTATTTATAATAAACCTAACATACTAAACTAATGGGTTTTTTAATAATTACCCATTACAAGCTAGCTTAGGGTACAAGCTAACTTAAACAATTGGATCCATAACACAAGGCCCAATTTGATCTCCTACATACTAGAACACAATTTAACTACAACATGTAGATCTTCGACAACAACATGTGAGAGGACTTCGACGACATGCTAAAACTAGAGTTCGATCCAATATCCCACAGAGTTTTTGTATTTGTTTTTTATACAAAGATGTCTTATGGGTTGAGGATTTATTCAAAATGTTATACACTAGTATCAGGAATCCATTTTTAGGAATGAGAGAGAAAGCATTGGAGTGGTTAAGAAGTTAATCACCAAATAACAATTATATACTACTATGGAAAACATATACAACAACGGTTGGAAAAGGGATAATATCACGCGTGACATGCCGTTGTTACGTAGGGTGTCGTTGTATATGCGCTACTTACAATCACGGTCTTATGACCGTTGTAGAAAACCTACCTGTTGTAATATATTAAAGGTCCCAGGTCGATTCCTAGCGCATTTTACGTATATAATCACGGTCTTCTATAACAACCGTGGTTAAATTATATATTATAATTATACAACCACGGTCATAATTAAAAACCATCGTTAAATTATATGTTTTTAAAAAAAATATATTTCTGCATTTTGAAATTTTTTCATTTTTTAACCTGTAATGTTTAAACTGTAACAGAATAGAAACAACAATTGAAGATATATTTATGCATTGTACATATTTCATTTTATAACATGTATTATTTAAACTGTAACAGAACATAAAAATTAATTGAAGATTTATATTAAAACACTCAAACTCAAATACTTATTTATTTCATCAAATCAAAAATATTATTTACAACATTCAAACTCAAATGTACATCAAACATATATTACAAATTAATATCATTATTGAGGACCCATAAGCGCATTGTAAACAATTCATTACATATATAATATATACCTGGTCCCATTTATCAACAATGTCGGCGAAGACAATGTTTAACATGTGTTTTATTATATAATAACCACACTCGAATCTCTTTGGTTGTTTCCTCGTCTACAAAAATAAACATTAATTTCATGTTTGTTATAAACACACATGCATGTGACTATATATATATATATATATATATATATATATATATATATATATATATATATATATATATATATATATATATATATATATATATATATATATATATATATATGTGTGTGTGTGTGTGTGTGTGTGTGTGTGTGTGTGTGTGTGTCACAAGTAATATAGTCACTTACATTAGGCAAGATAAATGTTGGCTTTTTTCTAATATTTTTCAACATATTGTGTCACTGCACAACACTGTACATAGAAAATATTTTACGGGTTAAACCGATTAATAAATCAAAGAAAATACATATTACTAAAAAGTTTCATATAAACATAAACTTACCCATTAATAATTTGCCCCATTTTATGTTCGAGTGGTTTATGTAATGAACACAATATCGTTATCATATTCGTCCTAAGCGATATGGTGATCAATTGGCAATGATCACTGAATAAACACGAGCATATATATAATTAGTATTTTCTAAAACAAAACTAACTATAAAAGATAAACCACAATTTCAAAATTACTTACGCATTGAGAAATAGTGCTAAATAACATTCTTTTCCCGCTTGACTTAACAGTTTCGAAATGTAGGACTCAATCCCTTTTGCTTATTATTTGTCCATCAAATACTATACGGATCTAAGATGCCATAAATATTCGATTTATTTAACTCTATACATACACGATGAATGTACCTAAATGGTTAAACAAAATTCAAAAAATAAGTAAGGAAATACAAAAATGATAATGTACTATAAATAATGACATGCATGTTTAAATATATACTTACGTGCATCAAACTTGCAATATCCCTACGTCCAACCAA
Organism: Lathyrus tuberosus; assembly: GCA_022829125.1. Taxonomy (NCBI): domain Eukaryota; kingdom Viridiplantae; phylum Streptophyta; class Magnoliopsida; order Fabales; family Fabaceae; genus Lathyrus; species Lathyrus tuberosus. The sequence continues at coordinate 635,037 of JALAZF010000762.1, forward strand.
TATTTTCCATTGAGAAAATATCGTATGTCACTAGGAGAAGAATAAAAGAGCTCTACCGATCGACAATACTCTAGAGGAAGAGAATATGGGTCATCATTTTTCGCAACCAAAACATCTAACGTAGTGATTTCATTTGCGGAAGGATCCAATAACATATTGACCTCTATAGTGGGGGCGGCTGAACAATTGCTTCCTTTAGTGCTAGCATGTCGTACACCATGTATTTGGGGAACTTGATCATCAGCATTATTATCATTTTCATAGGATCCACTTATTCTCTACGACATAACATTCATTTTGAACACAATACATAATAAACACATTTCTATCTTTTCTAACTTTTCAGATTAAACACAATATATCATACATTTCATATAAAACACTAGCATTTCAGATGAAACACTTACCGTATATAACTCTTCTAACTTTTCTATGTCTTTATTCCGATTTTCCCGTTCGGCTTCTAACATCTTTCCCTGTTCTTCTAACTCCTTCTCAACAACCGCAAGCTTTTCTCATTGCTCTTGTAATTCGGTGTTTTCGACGCTTTTTTTGGTTGGACCAAAGAATAATCTCAGGCTGACGCCTTCTCCAACACCACGAACACGCTCACCATGCTCATCTGTTACAATAGGCTCAACTAGTATATCATGCCGTGGTTCTAGAACAAATGAGCCTCCACGTGCCTCTTCAGCCAACACATCCTACACAACATGCATGATAATATTAATATTGTAATTACCACAACATTTAAATAACACATAATATACGCACAACAAATCATACTTACAATTTTCTCAGCAACTGCTCTTGACACATTTGAGTTGTACTCTCTATTTGGTCTTAGTCGAGCCCTCTTCCACTTCTCATGTCTTTACGGTGGAAATGAGTTGCGATCAAGACTAATGGAGTCCTCATCTCCCATTTGTTGTTTTTTTCCTCCATCACCTTTTTCTCCAGTTTCCTATAACCCCCACGAGACAATCTATGGGGGTAAATGTTGTTTGCTTTATTTTGTATTCCTGATTAACTTTTAGTCTATTATAAACATAGTGAAAATATGATTTGTATATATAAATCATTAGCATCAAATTATCAAGATAAATAAGACTAGTACTAACCAGGAATTTCTCAGAACGACATCCCTTTGCAAACTTTTTCCAAACCTTCTTCGAGAGAAAACTATACCTCACTCATGGATGCTCAAGGCCAATCTTAGGCTTCCTAATGTAGTCATGCATGAGCCGTGACTTAAAGTTCCTCCAACACGTACCATCATGACTTTCCCATTTTTCTTAAGTGCTTATCACCATCCGTAAACTCAAAGGTCAACTACATTTAAATCAATAAGAATGTATTAGAAATTATAGAAATTCATATCGAAATGATGAAAATTAAAACTAATACATTAGCTTCTGTCCATATGTTATCTTTGACATCATCTGGCACTTGTTTCAAATCATCTATCAATATACTAACTTTGCTACGTCCAAGGAACGCAACATAACTGTTAAGAAGAGAAGAGTATTCACTATCAACTACTCTATTATACGAATAAAACACAATAGGCAATTTGATACCAAATTTGTGGACTTTTGTTACTTTTGTAAGCATTCTGGCACCTCTTTGTGATCTTTTCTTTTTTATTTGAGTATCACTTGTCATAGTTTCCTTGCCACTAGATGAAGAATACGACGAAGACGATGTCTATTTTCAAAAACAACAACAACAATAAACTCTTTCATCTATTATCACATACACATTCAACAACAACGACAACAAACTCTTTCAAAGATTATCACATGCACATTCAACAACAAAAACAACAACAAAAAACTATTTCATCTATTATCACATACACATTCAACAAAAACAACAACAACAACAACAACAACAAAAGATTAATCAAGTTTTATGACACACATTCAACAAGAACCAGAAAAACAACAACAACAACACCAACAACAATGGAAATTGAAGTTTATTGTAGATGCATGGGAAAAAAGTTTACGTACAGTAAACGTGATGACTAAGTAAATGTGAATATTTGTGTTGATTTAAATAGTGTTGTTGTTGTATTCCTCCTTGACGATGACGATGATGTTAGTGTTGGCGTTGGTTTGTTAGGGTTGAAAACAAACCGATGACGATGACTATGACTACGGGTTAAAAATGAACAATGAATGCAAAACGATGAACTAATGATGATGAACGATGAACTGATGATGATGAACGATAATGAGCGGTGATGATGAACGATAAATGTTAGGGTTGATATGGTGTTTCGTTTCTCAGCACTGAACGTTAGGGTTGAAATGGTGTATCGTTTCTTAGCAAAGGATGGCTATTGAAGAGACAAGCTAGTTAGCTTGATAAAAATGAATGAATGATACCACCACGGTAAAAAATAAGAACAGTGGTGTGTCGTAACCTGAAATTTGACCTCCCTCTTTTGCCTTTTGCATAAGCATAAGCATTTGCATCGCTGGCATACGCATTCATATTTTTTCCTCTGGTGTTTTGATTTGCAGGATATTCAGGTTTTCCAACCCCGATTAATCATATCCTCACAAGGTCATCACCTCATCAAAACAAGCACAAAATAAAGGTTTCCATACCTATTCATCAATACAAGAGGTGGCAAATCGAAGCCGGGACCACAACACCTTTTTTAGGGCAAATTGGGCATATTTTGGCCTGGTTAATCGATTAACCATTTGCAGTGCAATTGTGTTAATCGATTAACACAGGCAAAATAGGCACAATTTGCTGCTTTTTTCATGACAGCACCTTTGCACACATTTTGGTCTTGGATTCTTGCCGCATATGGAATATTCTAGACACCTCTAAACATTTCCAAGCTACTATGTTCATTCCAAGTGCATTTTCTATAATACTTCACTTCAAATCAAGTGCACCATGTTCCTTGTTCTCCAAGTAATGTGAATCCTTGGATGTTGGAATTCACCTTGGGATGGTTACCGAGTTGGTTCTAACTAACCGAGTTAACCGCCTTAACTCGGTGAGTCAAGTCCAACTAACTCCTAACCTAGCTCCAAACCCAAAGCTAATTCCAAACCAAATTCCAAACCATCTCATACTCCAAACCTAAAGCCTATATAAACACACCTTCACTCACTTTTCAATCCCTCAACCATTCTCTACCATTTTTCACCAAACTTCTCACATTTCACTCTCAATTCTCTCACTTTTTCTCTGATTTCTCTACTCATTCTTCATCTTCATCTCAATTCTTCTCCATCAAACCTCATCAAAAGCTCTTATTCTTTAAGGATAATCACTTTTCACATTGAAAGTGATTAATTCTTGAGCTTAACCTTCATCATTTGGCATTCTTTGGTTGGATTTCTGGAATTACATCTCATTCTACTTCAATCCAAGGGTTTCACACCATTTATTTTGGTGCAAGTTCGATTTCGGTGCTTTTTCGCGATTTTGATCAGTTTCGACGCGTTTCGTCTTTAATTCAAGAATCCTCTGGTTTTCTTTAATCTTCTGCACCAAGATCACATTGCAACATTTACCAAGGCACATATCAGCCTTGTAGGTTGGTGGATTTCATTCATTTTATCATTTTGATCGTTTTCATATCGTTTGCGATATAATTTCGATATTCTTGCATGTGAATTGATTACACTTTTGATAGATCCATGATCTTGATTGTTAATTGATTCTATTGTTGATCATTTGTTGTTTCTAAGTTTGATTTTTCGTGCATAATTGTTTGCCCTAGCATTGGAGTGATTGCACAATCAAAAAGTTGGCCAAAAGCACTTTTCAAAACTGATTTTTTGCTCCCTGTACAGTGTTAATCGATTAACACATTGCAGTGCAATTGTGTTAATCGATTAACCAGTGTTTTTTTACACTTTTTCACGTGTTAATCGATTAACACTTTGTAGTGCAATTGTGTTAATCGATTAACACTGAACCAGAAGGCCATTTTCTTGCATTTTCAAGTGTGTTTGCCATGCTTTCTTCATTTTAACTTCCATTGACAGTCATGCTTGATTTTATGGATGTTTTTAATGTCATTTCACTTCTGTTTTCGATTATTCATTTGTTTCATGTTCTTAACATTGTATGAACATAACAATTCTTGCACTATCTTTGTTCACATGATACATAATTTGTTGGGCCGTCCGGTTCAACTTCCGCATTACACCCTGTGTATGTTAGGGAAGGGATGAGAAGGGAGAATTCCTACTCTCATTCTGACTACTTTAGGTAGGGGACGAATGACCCTGTGCTTGGCTTAGTCATCTCTATCTCTAGGCGGTAATGTGCTTTCATTCCCCAGTCGAGTTGATCCTTGATCACTCTTCTCTCTTTGCGATCTCTTTCGATCCTTGATCACTCCTATCTCAATCTCTCTCTGGATCTATCGCCATTCTTCTTGGTTACAATCCTATGTTCCTGGGGTTAGCAAGCTTTCTTCGTTTCAATACCCTATGCTTTTCTTGTGATCAATCATTGCTTTTGATTCCCCTGAAGAGTTTCAATTCTCTTTCTTTGGTCCAATACAGTTTTCCTGTCACGACCATATTTCCCCTGGAGTTCGCAACCTTCTCTTGGTTCTTCTCCTTTGTTGGGTTAATCACCTTCTCTTGGTTAATCACCCGTCTCTTCAGTTAATCACAGTCCATCTGTTAATCACTGAGTACCCCTTGGGTTAATCACCTTTTCTTCGTTAATCACCCGTCTTTTCAGTTAATCGTAGTTCGTCTGTTAATCACTGAACCCTTTCGAGTTAATCACCTTCTCTTGGTTAATCACTCGCTCTTCTCTTCGGTTGGTCACAGTCCGTCTGTAAACACCGAATCCCCCGCAGTTGGCAACCTCCTCTTGGTTCGAATACTTGCACCCTTGGGTTAGTAACCTTTCTTTGGTTCAAATAACCTTTCTTAGATTGAGTACTGTTTGTTCAGTCAGTTTACCGAACCCCTTGGGTCACGACCTTTGCTCGATCTTATACCCGTCCTTTGGGTTATGATCTTTATTCGGTCCTACACCCGTTTTTTTGGTTAATCGCAGTTTTCTCTGCTAAAACCAATGCTTCTCTATTCCCACAGAGTTGCAACCCTTGTGTCCTCGGTTAACCACTATTACCAGTTAATATACCGAGGTCCCTTCAGAGTCAAACACCTCCTCTCGGTTCAACACTCTCTCTCTCTTGGTTTATCACAGTCCGTCTGTTGACACCAGCTTCTTTTCCCCGCCAGGGTTCTACTCTCTTTCTTCGGTTAACCACTGCCAGCCAGTTAATATACCGATTCTCCTCTTGGTTTCGACACCAATTCTCTTTGCTATCCCCAGCGGAGTTTCTTTCATTCTTGGTTTTGACACCATTCTTTTCCTATTCTTTTGTGCAAACGCTCTTACTGCGGGGTCTTTCCCAGTAGAGTTTTTCTTTCACTCTTGCTCTTGGTTTCGACACCACTTCTTTCGTCTCTTTGTTTCTTCCTTGTTTTCCTTTTCCGTTCAGTTCCCCGAACTACGGAAGCTCTGATTCTGTATTCTTCTGAATGTCAGATACGTAGGCACGTGACGCAATATCTTGGCGAGCACACTTCCACCTTTATTTCCTTCTCCTTTTCTTTCTTCTTTTCTGTCCCCTGGTTCCATGAACTACGACGCTCTGATTTCCTCATTGCACTATGAGGGTACGTAGGCTCGAGGACTTCGTTCCTCCGCGAGCACTTTCCTTCTTTTCTTTCTTTTTCCCCTTTTTCTCTCTCTCTCTCTCTCTCTCTCTCTCTCTCTCTCTCTCTCTCTCTCTCTCTCTCTCTCTCTCTCTCTCTTCTTTTAGCTAGAAGCCTTTAGATAGATAACCCATCCAAGCCTAGAAGCAAGCGAAATGGTTCCCGTCGAGTACGACGGATGCGTTAGGTGCTAATACCTTCCTTTCGCATAACCGACCCCCCGTTCCTGTTTCTCTTCCCCTTGGGTTTTATCGATATTTTCCCTGTCCTTTGGGACTAAATAAAGTTCGGTGGCGACTCTGTGTTTTCTTTGAGTGTACGATTCACTCAGGTAGAAACCAGCCATCTTCATGGTGATATGTTACTTACTAAATTAAATTTCATAAAGAAACGCCAATGTATTACAATTTAAAATATTTAAAACAAAATGAAAAATATGTCACAGCGGTTCAACTACGCAACCGTGATGGTATCACATTTATTTAAAAATTAAAAATAAATAAAAATAAAAAGGCGCGACTAAATGTTAAAGAAATAAAACATTTGACACGTCAGTATATCTATAATATAAGAAAAGTAAGTGTTCTGGAAAATTCTTCTTTGGCCCTTTCTATTTTTTTGCCACATCTCCAATTTAGGGGTAATTTTGGTCCAAATTTTACTTTATACAACTAATGATGTCACATTGTTGTACTCCAATTACATATTTATTATATTAAGCCTTTGTTGGTTATATTTGATTCAAATGATGATGTCATTTGGTTCTATTACAATTATTTTATTTCTAAAATTTAACTTTATGGTATCAATTCTGATTTTTCTCTTTCTTCTCTCCATTGTCTTCCTTTCTCTCTTTATGCGTATTTTCACACACACACACACACACACACTCTCTCTCTCTCTCTCTCTCTCTCTCTCTCTCTCTCTCACACACACACACACACACACCGTCCTTTCTCTATTTCTTCCTTCTTCTTCCTCTTCTTCTTCCTTCTTCCTCTATTATAAACAATATTGTTTTCAAAACCCTAACCGAAGTGATTCCAGTTTTTTTTGTTCTATATCGCTTTGTATAGATCTATCTCTAACGTTTTGATTTTTAGGTTTTTCATAACAACTCTGTAGGTGGGTTATGCTCTGGATGTTCCATGGTATGTTAGATTACCCCGATTGGATGCGAGATTTTACCTTGAACAGTATGGTGGTAAAAATGATGTGTGTAAATTGCAGTATGTATTGGGTTTTAAGAAGATGTTGATTATAAATCGCTGATTTTAGCTTTTATATACAGGATGATATTTTCTCCTCTTTAGATCTACCTCTAACATTTCGATTTTTAGGTTTTTTGTTCTATCTTCTTGTGTTGTTTCCTACTCAGATCTGTGGTTTTGGATTTTTTGTTTTCAGATTTCAGATGGTGGTTATTCATTGATATGTTTACATTTATGTTTCTTGCTCTGATATATTTTTCAGAAACCGAACAATGTTGGCGATGAGTTAAGAGCGTATGAACCATGAGAGGGAGAAGAAATAAGAACTTTTGAGAAAAGATAAGCGCTTTTGTTGTTTTTGTTTTTTCCCTTGCTGTTTCTTTTCTTTTATTTTTTTAAATGATAAGGGCTATGTGGCTAGATCTGGGTTTTTTTCTCTTTCTGTTTCTTTTCTTTTCTTTTGGGATGTGTTGTGCAGATTACCGAATTTTAAATATCTATAATGATTTTTTGGGATGTGTTGTGCAGATTACCGAAAGATGGTGGTCAAGTTATACGAATCCCCAAGGGCTGTTGCTTAAACATCCCGTGAGTTTATCCAATCAAGGTGTAAAAATCTCTTCTCTGTATACTCATATGAACAGAAAAGGATGGGAAATCCATCATTAGTTTTAGGAATTTCATTTCTTCTAGCAAATTTGTGTCGCTTTTTTAATGCAAGTTAAAAATATATTCATACAGCTTCTGTAACTTTGAGTGTGGCTAATCGTTGTTGTAAATATTCATACAACTATTGCAGGTGTAGCAGCATATAATAATTTCAAGTTGGAAAAGGAAGTTTCTCGATAGCCGTTAGATGCTCCCGCGGCTGATGAACCAACCCAAAAGTAAGAGTCTCGGCCTTTAATAAGTAGATAGTAGCAGTATGAATTACTCAATGTATGTATATATAATATATTTGAATCTACATCTTTCTTCCCACATTCTTGCTTCTTTATATAGTGTGATTTCTTTTATCTCTTCCAGTTGTTCATGTCCTATGGGAACATATAGTAGAAAGCAACACAGTTCTCAGTTCTCAGATAAAGTTAGCATGTGGAAATCAGATGTTGTCAAAGTTAGCATTGATATCACCCTAAGAAACAATGTTGATGACTTGGTATGTGTTGTGCATTCAATTTTCTTTTATTGTTCTATTGTTGTTTTGATGTGGTGATGTTTTAAGAGTGTTAAATTATGTTGTTTTGATTGAATTTTAAATGTTGTTGTAGTTGCTGCTGAAAGCTTTTCAAGATAAAAGGTTTGTGTGTGAAGAAGCTGAGAAGGCACTTAGATTAATTGTGGGTTCTTAACTATAGGCTCTAACTGAGAGGTAAACTTGAATTTGTGATTATTGACTAGTGGTTATTTTATTTTCATGTACTATCTCAGGATACAATGGCTCGAATACCTGTTAATCCTGAGGAAGAACTCTGATGGATATCTCAAGAAGTCTATGGCTATGTTGAATTGGTATTAAAAAGTTTAGCTGCTAATGTACCTGAGCTAAGCTTCGGTTTTTGACATATTCTATGTTTAAAATTTTTCCTTTTTAACAATGTTGATTTTAAGTCCTTTATTGGTTGTTTGGTTGATAGGAAATTGTTCTTGGCCAAGTTGAAAAAGCTAAGGAAGACATGCTGAATCAATTATATACCTTTATTAGGTTCAAAACTCTATTTATTTATTTGCATTTGTTTCAGCTATTTATTTTTTGGACCTTGCTGAGGATGTTTTGCCTATATTTTCCTTACATCAACAACCATTTCTACCATTATATTCTTCTTTCTATACTATACTATAAATTATTGTACTCATTTAGGTTTCAAAATTTGGATTCGGTTGTTTGGGACTCACTAGAGCATACAATCGTCCTCTTCCTGAACAAGATGTTATTTCTGTTATTCACTATGCATTCACTCAAGGGATCACTTTTTTTTACACTGCTGATCTTTATGGAGTAGATGGTTCCAATGAAATTTTGCTTGGAAAGGCTTTAAAACAATTACCTAGAGAAAAGATCCAGCTGGCTACAAAATTTGGTATATCTAAAGGAGATGCTCCTGGTTTCAGCGATGTTAGCATCAAGGGTTCGCTGGAGTATATCCGATCATGTTGTGAAGCTAGCTTGAAACGTCTTGGTGTTGAATACATTGATCTCTATTATCAACATTGAGTCAATACATCTGTGCCTATTGAGGATACAGTTAAGAATTTCTGCCTATGCTGACATTATGTGACTTATTTTACTAGATTCAGTTTTTGTTAACAAGTTTGTTGTGTTATAGGTAGGTGAACTTAAGAAAATGGTGGAAGAGGGAAAAGTGATACATTGGCCTATCTGAAGCCAGTCCAGATACAATAAGGAGAGCACACGATGTTCATCCAATCACAGCTCTATAAATAGAGTGGTCCATCTGGACTCGCGACATTGAGGACAAGATAGTTCCTCTATGCAGTTTAGTTTGAGTTCCTCTCCAAGTTGATATAGAGAACTTGGTATTGGAATCGTACCTTATAGTCCTCTTGGTCGTATTTTTTTTGGTGGCAAAGGTGTTGTGGAAAATGTGTCAGTGGTTAGCAACCTGGTATTGCATTTTAGCACTTAAATTTAATGCGACTTTCTGTTGTTTGTCGTGGAATTATTAATACATGTGAAAAATCTTATTAATGGGATATCATTCTTATATGTTTTTCTCACATGGATGATATTTTAAATTCTTCATTAAAAATAAGGCTCTTTCTTTTGTTAAAGGTGTATGTTTATTTCGTTTATCAGACATCTTATCCCGCTTCCAAGCATAGAACTTGGAGAAGAACAAAAACATTTATGATAGGATTGAAAGTCTTGGCAAGAAACATGGATGCACTTCTGCTCAGTTAGCATTAGCATGGGTACTCCATCAAGGCTAGGATGTTGTTCCTATTCTTGGTGAGCCAGGAAATATGCATATTTTTCAATAGCAGTATATGGAAAAATATTTGATACTAGCTACTTTGCGATATTATCCTTATAGTTTCTATAAATATAGAAATATGATTTCTCCCCTTAATTGTCAACCTGAAGAAATTATAATACATATTGTATTCCTAATACTGTGTTTATGCCGATCAAATAAGCGAAGAACTATATACAATATCATATTAAGAGCATTATCTGATGTACAAATGTACAAAAGTTACTGGCTGCAAGGTCTTCTAAATTATTAAATGCTGATATATAGTGCACTATAAAACTCATGCATCTGCTTTTCATTTAAGTTTTTATTTTCAACTTTTTTATTATTGAAAATAAAGGGACTACTTTCATTCTCAGGAACAACAAAGATTAAGAATTTGGATCAAAACCTTGGTGCCTTAGCAGTGAAACTATCAGAAGAGGAGGTGAGAGAAATTTTTGCAGCGGTTCCTGTGTATGATGTAGCAGGTAGTAGATATTACAATGGATCGAATAAATTATCCTGGAAGTTTGCTAACATACTATTGCGGTGAGAATCAGATAACAAGCTATTAATTAACTTGCATCACAAAACTTTGAAATTCACCACCGAGCTTTGATTTATCCAAAGGAAAGGGTAAAGATCGAAAGAAAACCCTTTTGCGCCATGTGAAGACACGACTAAGAGATCGGGGATCGAGGGTTGGTTATACTAAGGGAAGGTATTAGCACCCTAAGTATCTGTAGTACTCTACAAGAACCTCTTGTTTGTATGTGTGTTATGCTATGTTTGCTTGCTAAGGGAAATCTGCTAAGGTTAAGGTGAAGACCCATGGTGAAGACCAAAGTGCTAAAGGTAAGGACCTAGAGGGTATATACTAAGTTTGCTTGCCAAAACGTCGCATTTTGTGCCTACGTATCTGACTAAAGAATCAGAGCAACCATAGTTCACCTAACTAAGGGTGAGGAACCATTGACTAAGGCCAAAGTTCCAAGAGGAATGAGTATGAGCTCATGTAGAGTTTAACAAACTCTCTAAGTCTAAGTTGTAAGATTGAATGGCTATGAGGCCAAGGAAAAATCCTAAGACTATGAGGTCAAAGAGAAGGTGGCCATGACTGTGAGGTCAAAGCTGGTAATCCTATGACTATGAGGTCAAGGAGGGAGGTGGCTATGACTATAAGGTCAAAGCTGGTAATCCTAAGACTTTGAGGTCAAGGAGGGAGGTGGCTATGACTATGAGGTCAAAGCTGGTATCCTATGACTATGAGGTCAAGGCTGGAGGTAATGAGCTTTCTATGACTTTGAGGTCAATAGAGAGACTTTCCTTTGGAAGAAAGGGGAAGATAACAACTTCTTAAGAACAAGAATGTTACAAGGGAATTGAGATTCAAATGAATATAAGCTCAAGAATTCAAAGAGAATGCACAACCATTAAGCATAATTTATCTCAAGAGCATGATCCAAACGTCAATATATATGGCAAGAGATGGTGAGGTATAAACAAATGACCACATATACATATGATAAAGAGAGCATTCAAGTGTGAAATCAAAGATATTCAAGGTAAGGGACTAACAACAAAGTTGAGAGGCACAACAAAGTCCTAAAGGAATAATCTCTAACCCAAAGTCAAGGAACCTTTCTAAATAACTCTCTTATGCACTAAGAACTCTCACCAAGAGCTTTTTATAAAACTCTCAAGCATTAAGTATTTTTCAAAGAAAATTCAGGATTAAGTGAAATATTTACACATGCTTTTGTAAATTTAGAATTTAATGCAAAAGTGAAAAATTAATTTATATAAAAAAATTCAATTAAACATTGAAAAAGTATTTATGAAATTTTTTGGAATTTTGTTGGTTAAAGGAAAAAAACACATTTTAATAATTATAATTGAAATGAAAATAAAAAAGGGAAATAAAATGGGGAGGTGAATCAGAAATTCTGATCACATTGAATCCTCAAGGTTGCGCTTGGGCCTGACTAGAGGGGGTGTAGGAAGTAAATTGGCCCAATATGAAAGGAAAGGAAAGCTAGAGAAAGGAAATAAAATGCAAAAGGGCGTCTGGGGCGAGGGGGATTCGAACCCCAGACCCTTTGGTTTCAGCGCATGGTCTTTACCACTGGGGTGGCTATACATCCGTTGTATATGCCACCCCCATAAATATTTAAGCTATGAAAGTTCCTAAATGAATATTCCAAATACAACCACATAAAAAAACAACGTGACATGTTAAGCAAACTATCAACCGGTCACTAAATCTTAAACACAAAAGGACAAAAAAAAACTACCATGACCTATCACACATTGCCAACACATCATCCTCCATGCAATCCAAGAACCACAAACTACAAATTCATCGTGAAACACCAGAACACGCATCAAGGCAAACCCTTCACTTTCTCAACCATTTTCAATAACAATCCTCACTCAAAATCCATGAAATAAGACATCAATTTGTAGGGCATTCAGAGATGAATAACACTGAACCACAACTAGCTCAAAACAACAATTTGGACATAGAGAAAAAGGACGTGAATGTTAAGTGCTCAAACTGGTATGAACTAGCAGAATGATGATACATAGCACAAGTCCAAATAACTAAATGTATTATCATTTGAATCTAACTTAGATGCACAATAGGGACATATGATAACATTCAGCAATAACTGTGGTAGTGTGGAAACATGACAGAGCTTCAACAACTCACTATGAAAATAAAAAAAGAAAGAGGTTGGTATGTTCAGATTGAGAAACAAGTTGCAAAGTGTTTTCCTGCCAGGGACCATTCCATCTTATCCACTAAGCTCAGTAAAGATACAATCACACAATATAAAGATAATGAAATAAAAAAAAACATTTAAGAATTTTACATGATCATGGAATCAGTGAGACAATGTGAGCCAATATTATCAAGTTATCACACCAAGATTAAATGTTATTATCTCAGTCTAACATGGAATGGACACAATGATAGATTAGGCATATAAACCTATAACATGAAGATATGGCTATTTCTGAATCATGGCAACATGTACTTAAACATTCATGGCATCATCCTATGCATGTGGTCCAAAGCAAACAAAGCAAGAGCAATATTATATTCATTATATCAGTATAGTATCAGACCAAACTTTTTCATGTAGTTCACAGATAATGATTTAAAACTTGGCATGCTGGTATGAACAAAAAGCCTTCAAGGACTTTCAGTGTTAATAACAATACATGAACTCAACAATATTATCCACATGATCACTTGATTAAAATGCAAGAAAAACAAAACAATTATTATGGCATCAGCATGATCATGATATGGTAAGCACATGAGCTAAGAGTTATCAGTATGAGAGAGCAAAGAGCAAAACAGAACTTGGTCATTAACATGACTTCAAACAAAACCTTCATGTTATTCCAACTAAACTAAACTAATCATGGACAGCCTGAACACTTCAAACATTCCAGCTACATCATAAAGCGATGAACAATGTATCATCCCACTGGTTGTTTTAAGCATCATGTAAGTTCAATAAAATCATGGTAGTGCAAGGTTTCAACAACACAGTCAATAAATAAAACACATAAATCTGGTTATTTGACACGATGCTATGGTGTTAAAAGGTGGTGAAAGCAAAACTCCATCAGGCCATCAAACAAAACTAACACTATTAGCCTATACTAACATAGAGTGAACCATTTAAAAATGAATCAAGCTTCCAAGTTATGGTATTGACACCAGAAGAGCTTCATGTTAACAGCTAGCAATACCACATGACTTTAAAACATTTTCAAGATGATTCAAATGCAAGATGTTCATGACATATGGAACATGAGATGAAAAGGAAAGAAGAATACCTAGTGAAGCAATGCACTCTTAAAGTCCCAACAGAACAAGACTTACTTCTCCTTGCAACAGCCTTGCTCCAACTTTCTCAAAACTTCTTCACTTTCCAAGCTAGAACTTAGAGATTTTTCTGAGTTCTTAAGTGAATTGTTGGTGTCCAAACAAGTGAGAACTAAGTCCCTATTTATATAAAAATGTTGAGGATTTGAAGCATGGCCATAAATGGAACAAATGCCAAGTTTACCCTCTTGAAAAGTCTCCATCGTGTGAGCTGGTTTTTTTGCTGAACCAAAATCTCCAAGATCTCTGATAGATGATAGGGTTTCGTTGAGAAAATGAGAGTGATGGGATTGGACCAAGGCTCAAGGAATAAACAATGCTTTTGTTTTTGAAAAGTTTCTCTCACCTCTTGTCAAGTTACACCAAATTGAGATAAACCATGTTATTTTAATGTGCAACTTGAAGAAATTTGTGGCATAGGTCTAATTATCACTAAACTTGCCTTTAAACTTCATACATGTGAAAGCTTTGGTGATTAGAAGAGGTTTTGTATCATTATGCACAAGTTGGTTACTTAAAACTTAAGAAATGAACCCCTAACTTTAAAGCTTCGAATCTCTCAGATTACTCAATGGATTGAGGAGTTATAGTACTTTTTGGAAAGCCCCAAATGTCCTCTACAACTTTCATGTTTGGCCCAAGTTCTGAATCACAAGGAATCTTGGTGAAAAATGGAGTTGAAGTCAGCTGGTTTTTAAGGCAAAAGTGGTAAAATTCACTAAGTCCTCAAGTGTTTTGAACTTCCAAGCCTTGTAACACAAAAACCATGCATTTTTTGGAGAAAGGTCATATGGAACACTTTGAAGTTCATGGAAAGAGCTTCATTTGGGCTTTGAGTCACTCAATTTGGATGTGTGGTTTGAAAGTTATGACTGTTTCAATTTTGCACAAGAGGGGAATTTCACACATTTGAAAAGTTACAAAGACCAAACCTTGCTTCCTTTGCAAGAAACCCTTCAAAACTTGATCTCTCATGCCTTAACTCATCAATGAGACATTTTATGATGGATTGAGGACTTGGATGCTTCATTTTGGCTCAAAATCTCAAAGGTTAGAGCCTCAGTAAAAACCCTAATTTCACTTGTGAATGCACTTGAATGATCTCTGATGATCTTGCTTCTTCAATCACATCTAAGGCTCATAGATGGTCTCTAGGGATGTCTACTATCACATGGAGTCATGTCCCAGGGCTTGAGCGTAACTCTTGATCAATATCAAAGGCCATGATTGTCTTGTCATAACAAAACCCTAATTGGAGGCAGGGTCAGCTTGTGACTCTATGTACTAGTGATGAAAGCCAGATGATCTTGATTTCTTGTTGAATAGGACCTCTTGAATGTAGGTAAGTTCAATTGGTTGATGAACCAATCAAACCTTGACTGATCATGACAAACCTCTTCAGTGATTCTTCAGGTTAAAACCCTAAATCCACAATTTGGCCTGATGGTCTCCTGTTGACTTGATTTGATCCAATGTCTTGAGATCCTAGTTCCAATCAACTGGTGAATCTTTGTGATGATTGTATGGAGCCAGGGATGCCTTAGAAGACTTTGAATCATGTGAGAGCCTGTCTTAGGAGACCTTACCCTCTTTCTGTGTAAACCCTAGTTTTCAACACAAAAGAAACAAACTTGCAAGATGTGGGTTAGTTAACAATGCATAAAAGATTGAAGCCTAAATACAAGTGCAAGATGTTATGACATCTAAGAGGTAAAATTTGGGGTACAACAGTTGCCCCTATTTGAATAGCTTTACCAGATGGCACGAGGAATGGAAATCCTCGGGACATCAAGGTGAAAGGTATTTAAATATAGCAAACTAAAAATTTTTCCCTTAGATGGAATGCAGATGCCAAGGACAAGCGACGAACATGCAAATGCTGACATGCCAAGAACTTCTAGTATGATGATATGATGCCATGATAGTGCAAAGATGCAAACAGACCAGACACCAGAGATAAAGAGCAAACAACCACAGGTGAGTTTGTTGAGAAGGATGAAGGTTAGTATCCATGAGGAAAACTCACAGGGGATACAGACTGATCAACAAAAGAGACTCACTGGGGAGACTCTGAGGAAACACTGGGGATAGAAAAGTAAAGGGGGACACCCTACAGGTCCTCACTGGTGACAGGGGCCAGAGAGGTATTCTCCACTGGGGAAAGATCCAGTAAGATGGAGGATGGGCTCATATGTGACCGGACGACACTGGGGTAATAAAGACATATTCTTACTGGGCATGAAACCAGAAAGAAGACATGATCTCCACAGGGGATCAATTTGAAATAAAAGGATAGACATCAACAAAAGATTTTCTGAGATTTTCTTATACTGAAGAGTTCAAACAGGATCTTCAAGAAAAACCAGAAAAGACAGAGATAAACTTTTGCGCGTCAAATGACGAAAGATACTGTCTGAACCTTAGTTGGGAATAAGGTTGATGAGCCATTAATGATTGGACTCGGGTACCAATGTGAGATGGATTTTGAATGATACCAATATGAGTTGGTTTTTGAAATGCCAATATAAGTTGGACTTTGAATACCAATATGAGCTGGTTTTGAAAACACCAATATGAGTTGGTTTTTGAATGCCAATATGAGTTGGACTTAAGATACCAGTATGAACTAGATTTTGGGATGCCAATATGAGTTGGACTTAAGATACCAGTATGAGCTGGATTTTGAATACCAGTATGAGATGGATTTTGAATACCAGTATGAGCTGGATTTTTGGAATGCCAATATGAATTGGACTTTGAATACCAGTATGAGCTGCATTTTGAAGACACCAATATGAGTTGGTTGAGATACCAATATGATTTGGTTTATAAAGAATACCAGTATGAGCTGGTTGAGATAGCAATATGATTTGGTTTATGAAGAATACCAGTATGAGCTGGTTGAGATACCAATATGATTTGGTTTATGAAGAATACCAGTATGAGTTGGGTTTTGGATACCAGTATGAGCTGAATTTTTTGAATGCCAATATGATTTGGACTTAAGATACCAGTATGAGCGGGACTTTTGATTGCCAATATGAGTTGGACTTAAGATACCAGTATGAGCTGGATTTTGAATACCAGTATGAGCTGGATTTTGAATACCAGTATGAGCTGGATTTTTGGAATGCCAATATGAATTGGACTTTGAATACCAGTATGAGCTGGATTTTGAATACCAGTATGAGCTGGATTTTTGGAATTCCAATATAAGTTGGACTTTGAATTTTAGGTTCATGTCTGACCAAGGTTTAGGTTCATATCTGACCGGAGGTTTAGGTTCATATCTGACCAAGGTTCATATCTGACCTAAAGGTTTGGTTCATATCTGACCTGAGGTTTTGGTTCATAAGGTCCATATCTGACCTGAGGTTTTGGTTTATATCTGACCAAGGTTCATATCTGACCTGAGGTTTTGGTTCATATCTGACCAAGGTTCATATTTGATCTGAGGTTTTGGTTCATATCTGACCAAGGTTCATATCTAACCTGAGGTTTTGGTTCATATCTGACCAAGGTTTCAAACTTCGGGTTCATATCTGACCTGAGGTTTAGGTTCATATCTGACCTGGTTTCAAACTTCGGGTTCATATCTGACCTGAGGTTTAGGTTCATATCTGACTTGGTTTCAAACTTCGGGTTCATATCTGACCTGAGGTTTAGGTTCATATCTGACCTAATTTCAAACTTCGAGTTCATATCTGGCCTGAGGTTTAGGTTCATATCTGACCTGATTTCAAACTTCGGTTCATATCTGACCTGAGGTTTAGGTTTATATCTGACCTGGTTTCAAACTTCGGGTTCATATCTGACCTGAGGTTTAGGTTCATATCTGACCTGGTTTTAAACTTCGGGTTTGTATCTGACCTGAGGTTTAGGTTCATATCTGACCTAAGGTTTAGGTTCATATCTGACCTGAAATACACAATGCCAGTAATTACTAGACTTTAGGTATCCATGTGAGGAGATTAAGTATCATATAGGTCAGTACCGGGGTTGCATAAATAAAGATTAGACTTCCTGGGGAATACCAATTATGGTTGTAAAAAGGTTGAATAGCACCAGAGATAGATAAGCCTCTCAGAAGAGACGGCCACGTATCGCCATAGAAAAATAAGCTTCTCGAAGAGATTGCTACTTGTTGTTGGGTATGAATTCCAAAGAGATGTTGATATCACAATACTGCTGGAGAAATAATTTCTTCTTCAACAAGGATCTGTAAAAGATTCTTCCTGCGACACAGTGCAAAATAAATGCACGTTCAAAATAGGTTCGAAAACAACATTAGCCAGGGACCAAAGTTCAATCTAGGAACAACCTAGAAAGAAACGATCAAACAAGACTCCAACCATTGAGGAATGAGCTCAAATGGGAATTTATCTTATCCAAGCATGGAAAAGATAACTGAACCAACCATCATCCACGAGAACCAATCTCTGTGGGGAATTTAGAAGGATGGGCACTTTATGCCTAGGGCTGATGACTCTATTGGAGAGAATAGACAAACCCAGACACTTGGGGAGATAAACGCCACAATGAACAAAATAGGTAAACACCATAACAGGGTAGCAGAGATGCTAAGATGCTATGCATGTGAGTGTGTATATGCCATGCTTATGCTTATGCTGACAAAACAGACAAGAAGCGAAACTGGAGATGAAATAAACATCTCGACAAGGATACCCAGCCAAACTCGTTAGATTGAGCCATCATTGGGGATTAACTTGCAGGATCAGTAGTTCTACTTCAAGATTACAACCTTCTCTGAGGGAAATAGTATTCCACTTGGTATAGTGTCATGACTTCACTAGGATTGCTGTAACACCCTAATTCCCATCGCGAATAAGTAATACAAATATAAATCAGAGTAATTAAAAATTTATTTTTGCGACAGGAAAGAAGGATGTCACACTTAAAGAAAGAAAACACAATCCCTGCTCATATATTTTTTATACATAGCACAAAATAGAATACCCTCAAAGGGAAACTTTTTCCATAAAAAGGAAAGCTCAATTATGGAATGAAGCAGAAAGATCCATAACTGACTTGTTTTACAAATAAATGGTTTTATAACGTCAAAATATACATACAAAAGTAATACAAAATATATTCAACAATTGTATACAAATAACTAAAGCGTTCCCCGACTCCCGTGCTACGTATCAGAGCAGACACCAAGACCAACAAAATAATGGAGAACTAATCTTCACAAAAGCCTCCAAGACACTAATCTGCAATGCCTCATAGAGCATTATAAAATAGCAGAAAGGTGAGAAATAACAACTAAACCAAGATTGCATAATAATATGCAAACACATATAAATTCACATGCATAGCTATTCTCGCCACAAACATCACATACTAATACATATAACATATTTCTAACATTCCAACAACATAGCATATATCAATTATTCCAACATAAGGCACACCAAGGTTATGACATATGGAAACACACCACCACACCACATATTTTCACACATAGCATATCGTTCATAAACAATGCATTTATCACGTATGCACATCAAATTACCAATGCTATCACAATCTCAACACATAACAAATCAATGCACAATTTTCCACACATAATGCATTCATTCACAATTCTCACACATAATCAATCCATTCATGATTCATGCATATGCACAGAGACCGACACAATGCCTCTATGCAATGCATATGTGGTACCAATCCATCCATCAATCTCATCACTAGTTCACTCAGGAACTCTGCTGGAACCATCGCTCGTTACATCACTGTAACTCCCCGTCGGGCATACGATGTTCCCCGTCGCTCACACCCCACACGGGCACACAACATTTATGGATCGCTCACACCCCACACCGGCACACGACCCGATCGCTCACACCCCACATGGGCACACGATCGTTTATAATCATCGCTCATACCCCACATGGGCACACGAAGTTATAGTAGATTCCCTATGGAACCAATCCATCGCTCACACCCCACACGGGCACACGACGTTTATGGATCGCTCACACCCCACATGGGCACACGATCCGATCGCTCACACCCCACATGGGCACACGATCACACAAGATGCATATCATGATGCTTGACATACAAGGACTCATTACAAATAAATGCATCTTCACACATATATGCAACCATAATCATGCATATATTTCAACTCATCAATTCCATACATTCACAATTCAACAATATGAATTATCTCATCATCAATATTCATGCATTGAAAACCAATTCAAACAATACATTTACTTGCCATAAGGCCACCAAATAACACCCATTGAATTTCACATACACAAGGCATTTCATCACAAACCACAAACCACATAAAAGCTCAATGTTATACAACAATAGCACAACACACGGTAAAACATCACCCGTACGCATTTAACGCGATAAAAACCCGACAACACGACTATTTCTCAAAAACACGAATTAATTAAATCATCTTTTACCCTCCAAACCATTTTTAACAGAAATAATATTTCATTAGCTTTTCAACGCTTCGAACGGGGGTCAAAACGGACTTACGGATCAAAAGTTACGATCGAAACAATTTGAAAGAAAAACCTACAGCAGGGCTGACACGGCCACCCGTGTTGTGTGACACGGCCAGTGTCACCCAAAATTCCAAATTTCACTTTTTTCACGTTTCCTCCCTCCAGGGGCAGTAGGCTGACACGACCCCCCGTGTTGTGTGACACGGGCCGTGTCAGGGCCCAGAAAATTGCATTTTCACCGTCGGAAGCCTTCCGGGCCTCCGATTTCGATTCTGTACAAAACCCCGGTCTCAGAATTTGAAATACTACAATATTTTCACCATTAAAAAGCCATCCAACACATTTTCCATTTTTGAAATATTTTGAAACATAATTTTATCAATACATTCACACCCCAAAACTCAATCAACACCTATGGAAACATACCAACAAGTTTACCCGAGTAAATCATATCATCACCCGACTATACTACGCAATTTATTCCACATTTCAACCGTACAAACATTAATTCACACAAAATCACCATTTTATCAAATATGCAAAAGTTATGAAATCAATCAAAATTCAATCAACGAACTTAACCAATCACGGCTTAACATCACTCGACTAAACCACGCGCCTTATTCCGACTTTCGACCGTGAAAACATCGATTTCTATTCATTTCTACCATTTTGACCAAAAATGAAAACTATAAGAAAATAACCAAAACAATCCAAGAAAACATACACATATACATATACAAGCAAGATATAATCGAAACTTCTCACCCTTACCCGATTATTCGCGCTTGAAACGGAGATTTCCTCGATTTTCCTCTTTTTCCTCTTCTCTCTTTTTCCTTCTCTTCTCTTTCTCTTCTTCCCCTTTTCTTTCTTTTCTTTTCCTTTCTCTCTCTTTTCTCTCTATTTCTCTTTTTAAAACAAAATATCTAACTACCCAAAATGACCATTTTGCCCTTATGCTCAAATATCTCCCAAACGCTCTCAAAATGCAATAAAACATAAACATACCGATGAAATATATTTTGGGAAATAAAAGTTGAAAAGAAATTATAATTTATTGCAAATATTTTACCTATCAGGGAAATTAACCAATTAACTCTATTAGCAGATAAAATACAATAAATTCACACATTTCACAAAATTCACATAAATGAAATAAATAAATACCATTAAACAAATCGGGGCGTTACAATTGCCATCATGAGCTTAAATTCTTTACCGGAGGGAAATCCGTCGAGAATTGCCAAGATTAGCTGAAGTAACAGCTTACTGGGGAGCTAGCAAAAAGACGTCACAAAAGCTGAGTAGTTCTTCATAACTCATCTGCCCCAGATTACATGGTCTATCAGAAGAAAATACCAAGAGGGTTTTACAGAAGAATTGGCATATAAGAGGCTTTAATATCTTCAAACTCTTGGAGAGATTCGTGAATTTCGGCATAACTGCCCCAGATTAACTGCATTTACACAACAAGGTCCTTGAACTTGTTCCTCGGATTGGTTGTTGACAACTTGGGAACAAACTTGCCCCTGTCAGCTTGGTTGATCTGTGAAGGAGATGTCATTGACTTTTTAGAGATTTACTAGATCTCGACTTGACTGCTTCTGATTAACTGCTCTGTGAGGATAAGTCGTCAAAAGGATTTTACAGAAGAATTGGCATACCATATGCTTTAATATCTTCAAACTTTTGAAATGGTTCATGAGTCTTTTGACATAACTGCCCCAACTCAACTGTACAGAATACTTGGACTGCGGTAGAAATATTTGGGGAACAAACTTGCCCCTGTTGGTTGGTCGCTGGAGTACAAACTTGTCATAGGATGACCTCAAGAAGGCTTGCCCCAATATTATGAACTTGAAGAGTTCTGCCCCTGATTCAATAGCTCTTGGAATGGTGGATTGGTATATCCTTCCGCTTGGTTTCCCCTGACTGAGCTTCCTTTATCAAGTCAAATTCCCTAGCTGGCTGCATTTGTTGGGATTTCTTTGGTATTGAATTGTTTTTACAAACAAGTATTGTTCATTAAAAATTGGCAATTTCAATGCAACATTCATGCAAGCTTTTGAAATCATGTTTTATTGATGAAACACACACGGTGGAATAAAAAACAAAGTGGATCTAGTCATTTACAGAATGGCAGATGAAGTGATCAACACACGCAAATAGCAAAGATCATTAGGAGTCAGGTTAATCAACCTTACTGTAGTATGCTTTCAAAATAACCTTACCTCAATTAGGTCTTTTATGGGTTGTGACGTGGCCTGGTTCACGGTTTATGAAACAAAGGATAAAGGCTCAAAGTTTATTTGTCCTCACCCTATCTTCGTGATGAACTCCACTCCTACACTCAGTTAACTCAAGGTATACATTCAAGTTTCCAAAGGCTAGGAAATGAATTGATGATAGTTGACTATGATTCAGACACCTTTGTAGTCATTACTCCTTTACAACATTTGGTTATCCTTTATTGCTGAGGTTTTGAGACCTCCTCTTGTCTTTGTTTGAGGTTTTGAGACCTCTTCTTCATCTTTCTTGAGGTTATGAGGCCTCTTCTTTTGTTGAGGTTATGAGACCTCTTCTTTTTGTTGAGGTTATGAGACTTCTTCTTTGATTGTTGTTTTCTGAGGTTTTGGAACCTCTTCCTTTTGGCTGTTGTACAAGTCCTTTTGCATAAGGAAAAGTTTTGGGCTTCCAATCTTTCTTGCCTTTTGCCTTGAAAGGGACTCGGCTCATTCTTTGATTAAGGATTTCTCAACGATCCTTCCTTATTTATCATTTTTGGAACAACTTGTACAACATTTATTCACTTGATTTGAGAGAGTTAACTGGTGTCTTGCATGAAGCGCTTTGCATTCGAGTGCATAACCAAGTTAAACTGAGAACTACCCTGCTCCAAGGTTGAGATTTAAGGGTTTTTTGTATAAGGAAAGAAAATTCCCACTTCTAGGCTCGAAGGGTTAACGCGAGATTATCTTCCTTATTTCTCCAGTGTTTAGGAATTGAAACAATGCCTTACATCCTCAGCAAGGTTTAATCGAAAGCATACCACAACAATTATGGATAATATTTTCATCATCCTCCCCAATGTTTGCTTAAATAAACAATTTGATATATGTAAAGAAACAAGATAAAGGTATATTTGTTTCTTTTATGAATATAACAGTAAATGAGTGAAACGAATGGACTTAATCAAAAGGTGCACAAACATTTCATTAATCTTGCCAATTTGAAAGTACAACAAAGCTTATAGGCAAAAACAAATTCAAAGCAAAGGAAATACAATTGAAAATACTGAAATGAACAAAATACAGCCAGCCTTGGCAAATTGATTTCAAAAGATTTCAGTTTCCGGGCCCAAGCTGGGAACACCTTCGCCACTAATTACTAGTTCCTTGTGATACAGAATATTGAGATGCTTTGCAAGTCTTTTTCCTTTTGCTTCAAAAGTCGGAGTATTGGCATCTGACTCACCTTATTGAGGTCGTAGTGTTTTCATCAGGCTTAGCAGTCTCGCTTCGAACTCCTTGCATTCTTCAATGGTATGCCCCATTGTCCCAGTGTGGAATTCACATTCAAACTCCGAGCTATCTTCTTCAAGAATTAGTTCCTTGTCATAGATCAGCCTTCGTACAGTAGATTCTAAGGCTCGGCAACCATCCAAGCCATGCCCTTCGTCCCCCTTATGGAGTTCACAAATCAGGTTTAAATTGTGCCAAGGTCCTGGCACAGGGTTGAGAAGTCGAGGAGTTACCAACTTATTTTGCATCAACAGTGGGAAGAGTTTGCTCAATGGTACCGGGATGGGCTGGTATCTAACTTGGCCTCTTTTGACAGGGTACTTCTTCTTGTTTTGGTTTCGAGAACCTCGAGGAGAAACAACCGTTGGAGGCTGGAACACCCTTTTGGTAGACACCTGATGATGACGATATTCTGGTGCAAGACCAAGATCAAATGCTGGCTAATATGAAGTTTCTCCAAAGGCAGATCCTTGGTATGGGAGAACTACAGGAGATGATGAACTGATAACTTCTCTAGGAGTAAAAGGGTGAGCGCGCTCTTCCTTCCTCCTCAGAGCTTGCAAAGTTTCCAGGACCCAATTCATCTGGCATTTGAGGATTCTGACCTCTTCTTTTAAATCTTCTTGGTTCTTCAAAATTTCATTCATTGCTGCCATTGTCTCGAATAAGTGTCAGGTATCCTTTGGACATAGAAGAGGAAAGAGAGACTCAAGACTGAGAAATGCAACGACATGCGCATGAGATACAAGATGCAAATGCAAAAAGTTTCATGGAACTTAGACATTTGTGAAATACCAAGGGAAATCAAAGACTCATTCTCATTAATAAAATGTGAATTACAAATGTCAATACATTTTCAGAAGTCTTAAACATGATGCTAAATAAAATCTAAAAGACCTAAGGAGATTCTCCTAGGAGCCTCGTGTTGAGCTTTCTGATTTCCTTCTCCATATGATCCCTTTCCATGACGAGATTGTCGATGATTAACTTCCATGGAGCAGGTTGAGTGCTAGAGGAACTTGGTCCTTCTTGGGTCTTTCTTTTCTTGCATGAAAGAAGCTCTTTGTTCTTGGCTAGTAGTTCTTTCTGGAGTTCCAAGTTCTCCTTAACAACCACTTGATATTTGTGCTTCCAGGCTTCTCCTGCCTGCTGGGCTTGGCCCAATGAAATCTTCAGATCTTCTTCCTTTGACATGAAATACAGAACAGTCTCTTCCTTTAAAGCAATTGGTTCTTGTCTAGAGTAAGGCATCTTTAACTCAATGGCTCTTTTTCGGACCCATTGTAGATAGGGCTCTATGGACACGCAATTAGGTCTTCCCAAAGAACTCCTTCCCCTCTTGTGCTTGTTGCCCCAAGCACTCATGATCAATCTTCTATGTTCTTCATATTTGTCATATCCTTCAAAAAAGATGTTTTCCAAATGAATACCAAGAGGCTTATCTTTCAACGGATACCCCAATTGTCGTCGAGCCAGGACTGGGTTGTAGTTGATTCCTCCTTTGGTACCAAGAAGAGGTACGTTGCCAAAGTTTTCACAATTGTCTGTGATCAATATTCCATCATACACGCGGTTATACCAATCAATGTCGGAGTGAGAAAGAGCCATAATCTTCTTAGACCACCATCCTTTCTTGGGGTCCTAAAATGCGCTTGCTTTTGGTAGATGCGAAATAAACTATCTATACAACACAAGGGCACAGCAAGTGATTTGACCTCCACCATGGGCATTCCTCAAATGGACCGAATGATAAGCATCATAGATCAAAGTTGGTACAGGATTTTTCTTCAAAAAGATCTTAATCGCATTCAAGTCCACAAAGTTGTCAATATCTGGGAATAGAAGGAGTCCATAGATGAGCAATGCAAAAATGTCCTCAAAAGCATCCCTATTTGAGTGCTTAGCATAGTATTGGGCTTTTCCAATTAGAAACTTAGCAGTCAATCCAAAAATTCCTCCCTTGGAAGTCAAGTTGTTTTTTATGTCAACTAACTCCAAGTGAGTTTTCTTAGCTATTTCTTCCTCTTTGGGGTTCCTCTCGAAGATAGGAAATGGAGACTCATCCTTAATAGGTAAACCAACTATCTGAGAATACTCTTCAAGGGTAAGCAAGAGTTGATAATCGAGAAAGGTAAAACAGTGGTACTTGGGGTCATAGAATTGAAGTAAAGTGGAGAGGAGTCCTTCATCAACTTCCTTCTTCAACAAGATCCACAACTTCCCATATCTGTCCTTGAATCCTTCGGGGTCTGTTAGAAAATCACCCAACCTCCTTAGGTCGTCCAATTTAGGACTCTTGAAAGTGTATTTCACTGTATTCCTTCTTGCATTGTCCATGATATCCCTATGATATTCACACCATGAAACTGGCATGAAATGAATGCTCATGATGTATGAATGCAAAGCAAGCACATAGATGCACACATATTCACAAATGTACAAGCACATAAGCAAAGGGTCTGGGTTTAGGTCACGAGCATGGAGCCATGGTTTACCCCTCCCATTGGTATGTACTATTGGTTTAATAACTGTAGAACAGGGTTCTAAGAAGTTCCCAGAGTCGACAACCCATCTTTAGGATATTATCGATTTCCAGAATGACTCGGTAGTCAATAATATTCTCAAGAAAGTCTCGTCTGAGTGTAGTATCGCGTAGCAACCAATTCAGGAATAGACTCCCTCATAGTCCTCGCACTACATCCTAAAGGCCAAGTGGGGTTTGGAGATAACTACGGTTCTCAATATCACCGGAACTTAGGTAGAGAGTAACACGTTTTCACGAATAGACTCGTTCAACATGACTAGACTCTCAAAAGGGCCTCAATTGAGTGATGGTGTCTCAAGTCGACTTTTTTGGGAATCGACTCCCTCAAAGCCTCCTTGAATATACCATCGTCCTATAAATAAGTGCACTCAAGTCTGGGTTAGGACTTATCTCACCACTCAATAGTAGCACCCTCCACACAGAAGAACCCAAGCAAAACAGATATACAGATATATATACAGATATGTACAAATATAGCAAACAAATAAACACAAGCACAAGCAAGGTGGGCTTAACCCTCAAAACATCTCCCCGGTGAAGTCGCCATTTCTGTTGCGGTGAGAATCGGATAACAAGCTATTAATTAAATTGCATCACAAAACTTTGAAATTCACCGCCGAGCTTTGATTTATCCAAAGGAAAGGGTAAAGATTGAAAGAAAATCCTTTTGCGCCATGTGAAGACACAGCTAAGAGATTAGGGATCGGGGGTTGGTTATACTAAGGGAAGGTATTAGAACCCTAAGTATCTGTAGTACTCTACAGGAACCTCTTGTTTGTATGTGTGTTATGCTATGTTTGCTTGCTAAGGAAAATCTACTAAGGTTAAGGTGAAGACCTATGGTGAAGACCAAAGTGCTAAAGGTAAGGACCTAGGGGGTATATACTAAGTTTGCTAGCCAAAACGTTGCATCTTGTGCCTACGTATCTGACTAAAGAACCAGAGCAACCGTATTTCACCTAACTAAGGGTAAGGAACCATTGACTATGGCCAAAGTTCCAAGGGGAATGAGTATGAGCTCATGTAGAGTTTAAGAAACTCTCTAAGTCTAAGTTGTAAGATTGAATGGTTATGAGGCCAAGGAAAAATCCTAAGACTATGAGGTCAAAGAGAAGGTGGCCATGACTGTGAGGTCAAAGCTGGTAATCCTATGACTATGAGGTCAAGGAGGGGGGTGGTTATGACTATGAGGTCAAAGCTGGTAATCCTATGACTATGAGGTCAAGGAGGGACGTGGCTATGACTATGAGTTCAAAGCTGGTATCCTCTGACTATGAGGTCAAGGCTGGAGGTAATGAGCTTTCTATGACTTTGAGGTCAATAGAAAGACTTTCCTTTGGAAGAAAGGGGAAGATAACAACTTCTTAAGAACAAGAATGTTACAAGGGAATTGAGATTCAAATGAATATAAGCTCAAGAATTCAAAGAGAATGCACAACCATTAAGCATAATTTATCTCAAAAGCATGATTCAAACGTCAATATATATGGCAAGAGATAGTGAGGTATAAACAAATGACCACATATACATATGATAAAGAGAGCATTCAAGTGTGAAATCAAAGATATTCAAGGTAAGGGACTAATAACAAAGTTGAGAGACACAACAAAGTCCTAAAGGAATAATCTCTAACCCAAAGTCAAGGAACCTTTCTAAATAACTCTCTTATGCACTAAGAACTCTCACCAAGAGCTATTTATAAAATTCTCAAGCATGAAGTATTTTTCAAAGAAAATTCAGGATTAAGTGAAATATTTACACATGCTTTTGTAAATTTAGAATTTAATGCAAAAGTGCAAAATTAAATTAAATAAAAAAATTAAATTAAACATTGAAAAAGTATTTATGATTTTTTTTGGAATTTTGTTGGTTAAAGGAAAAAAACATTTTAATAATTATAATTGAAATGAAAATAAAAAAAGGGAAACAAAATGGTAGGAAATAAAATGGGGAGGTGTATCAGAGATTTTGATCACACTGAAACCTCAAGGTTGCGCTTGGGCAAGACTAGAGGGGGTGTAGGAAGTAAATTGGCCCAATATGAAAGGAAATGGAAGCTGGAGAAAGGAAATAAAATGCAAAAGGGCGTCTGGGGCGAGGGGGATTCGAACCCCAGCCCCTTTGGTTTCAGCGCATGGTCTTTACCACTAGGGTGGCTATACATCCGTTGTATATGCCATCCCCATAAATATTTAAGCTATGAAAGTTCCTAAATGAATATTCCAAATACAACCACATAAAAAAAAACAACGTGACATGTTAAGCAAACTATCAACCGGTCACTAAATCTTAACCTCAAAAGGACAAAAAAACTACCATGACCTATCACACATTGCCAACACATCATCCTCCATGCAATCCAAGAACCACAAACTCATCGTGAAACACCAGAACACGCATCAAGGCAAACTCTTCACTTTCTCAACCATTTTCAATAACAATCCTCACCCAAAATCCATGAAATAAGACATCAATTTGTAGGGCATTTAGAGCTGAATAACACTGAACCACAACCAGCTCAAAACAACAATTTGGACATAGAGAAAAAGGACGTGAAAGTCAAGTGCTCAAACTGGTATGAACTAGCAGAATGATGATACATAGCACAAGTCCAAATAACTAAACATAGTATCATTTGAATCTAACTTAGATGCAAAATAGGGACATATGATAACATTCAGTAATAACCGTGGTAGTGTGGAAACATGACAGAGCTTCAACAACTCACTATGAAAATCTTAAAAAGAAAGAGGTTGGTATGTTCAGATTGAGAAACAAGTTGCAAAGTGTTGTCCTGCCAGGTACAATTCCATCTTATCCACTAAGCTCAATAAAGATACAGTCACACAATATGAAGATAATGAAAGAAAAAAAAACATTTAAGAATTGTAGATGATCATGGAATCAGTGAGAGAATGTGAGCCAATATTATCAAGTTATCACACCAAGATTAAATGTTATTATCTCAGTCTAACATGGAATTGACACAATGACAGTTTAGGCATATAAACCTATAACATGAAGACATGACTATTTCTGAATCATGGCAACATGTACTCAAACATTCATGGCATCATCCTATGCATGTGGTCCAAAGCAAACAAAGCAAGAGCAATATTATATTCATCATATCAGTACAGTATCAGACCAAACTTTTTCATGTAGTTCAAAGATAATGATTTAAAACTTGGCATGTTGGTATGAACAAAAATCCTTCAAGGAGTTTCAGTGTTAATAACTGTAATACCCTAATTTTTTCCCCTAAGATTCTTTGCTTTTCATTTGCATTTCATACCACAAACAAGATCACACATTGGTTCCCTCTTCTCTAGATTTGTGCCTTGCAGGGATCTTTGGGTTTGTATGTGTTTGTTAGTTGTTTTATTGTTTAATTGTTTATGTTTACTAACCATTAATTAAAATTCAAAAATATTTTGTTTTCTTTCACTAACATTTTCAAGGAAAGAACAGGTTAAAAATACAAAAAAAATCAGTCCCGCAGCTCGAATGGATTTCATCTGAATAAAGTCAAAGTTGATCTGCAAACAATTCAAAAATTCATCTGATCAAGAGTCTCCAAGATTTAACTGATTTTTATTCAAGACATTCCAAGGTTCATGTGTTTATTTCCATGCCTTCTTTGACAAGCAAGAAAAATCGAGCAGGAGTCAAGACAGCACATCAAAAAGCCAAATTTCCCAAAATTTCACTGTGTTAATCGATTAACACATTGTTTAATCGGTTAACGCGTGTGAATTTTGAAAAAAAAAGGGCAGCAAATTCAAATTTTCAGCAATTGGCACCAATTTTCATCATTTTGGAATATTCCATCTCAGTTTTTATTCCCTACATCATCAATATTAATTCTTATCATACACCTCCACTAATCACCACTCTTTTAATTTCCCTCCAAATTTAAATTCCAATCCTAATTTTGATCACCCAAGCCTAATTCCAAACCACCAAATTCCCAAGCCTAAACTCTATAAATAGAGGCTTCTTTCCACTCATTTCACAAGCTTTTGATAGCCAAAAAATCTCTTGCAAATTCTCTCCCCAACTACCAAAATTCACCAAAAGCTCAATTTCTTCTTTCATAAGTTAGTAAGAATCCACATTGATTCTTACTAATTTAGAGCTAAACCTTCATCCATTCTTGTTTTTATTTATAGATCGAGGCTTTGGAGTGTAGATCTTGCTGCAATTTGGAAGGATTTTCTGATTTGGAGTGGTAATTCACTTTCCACCATTGTTAAAGCTTCATATTCATCATTCAAGATGTAGATCCTTGGTGTTGCTTGTTGTTGATCCTGTGGATCGTATATTGTTGTTTGATTGCAGGTTTCTCTGTCTATTTTTACTTTAAAATTCGTATAAATTCAATTCATGATCATAAGGTGTTTGAAAAATGTTTTGAAAGAAGATCATGCTGAATTTTACACATTTTTTTGCTTCTGGTGCAGTGTTAACCGATTAACCAAACACAATGTAAATTGGTTAACCGATTAACACCCTGTTTTGCGCAGAAATTCAAAATCTGCATCGGTTAACCGATTAACCAATGTGTTAACCGATTAACCAGTGTCTAGAATGCTATTTTGGCTCTGTTTTGGGACTATTTTGGTTCTTTTGCCATTTTCTTCCCTCTTCCTTTGTTCTTAGCCTTGGATCACATGATTGTGTAGTTTAATTTGGCTTCCTCTTCATCTAATTCTCTTTTATTTTGATCGATGAAAGTCTAAAAGATCTTGGAATTCCGTTGATGATTTGGATCAAGACTAGATCGTTACCATTTTTCTTTTCGTGTGGTATTGCTTTCGGATGACGATCTATATATTGTTCATCTAGCGTACATTAGCACAAAGAGCTATTGACCGGCCTCATTGTAGGGTAATTACTTCGTAAATTACTCGGAGATTGCTTAATATAGCGCAATATTTGTCCCGTATCGGAAAACTATCAAGAATGGTTGATTATTTGTCTTATGGTTCAAAACTCATGAAACTTGTTGTTAGGAGGCTTTGGTCTTATCAATCCTCTAATGAGTTTCATCAACCTTGACCTAAGTGCAATTGTTCAATTGTTATTGATCACTAACACTAACAACTAATTACTAACTTACTAACAATATTTTGTATTAATTTTGTTTATGTTTCCTTCTCGCTCCCTATCTCTTTTATTTTTATGCTTCATTTCATATTATGTTTATGTTTCTGCAATTTTTCCTTTGTCCGTTAGACACATGTTTATGCTTATGCTTTTTTTCTTTGTCCATTTGGACTCAAAAACATTAATAAAGGCTTAAACCATAAAAAACTTAATTCTTATCATCTTGGACTATTGGTTACTATCCTATGCTTTGGAGTGATCTCTTTATGGACCTCTTTTGAAGTAATATTGGACTTATGGACCTAGATTTAGGACTTCTTATTCCTTTGCTTGGAGTATTGATTGAAGACTTGCCTTTGCTTGGCTAATTTGCTTAAGGATGGAACTCTTTTAATATTGCTTTGAAGTGGCTCCATTTTGGTTAGATCCTTCTTTTCCCTAGCTTTTACTTTATGCTTTAGGATAGTCACTTCTTCTCCACCCATTCTTCAATTTTCAAAACTCTCTCTCTTTTTCAAAACTTTCTTGATTTCAAACTATCACCTCTTTCATAATCAAACCTTGACTTTGTCAAGTGATTTTACTCTTTTCTTTTCATTTCTTAACAAATGTTAAACCACATAAGCATATTAACACTTGTTTTTTAAAAGGACTTTAAAAAACATCAAACTCATCAAACTCTTTTTGTGCCTTGTGCACCTCTTTTTCTTTTAAACTTTTTCATAAGTTTAGACATGATTCATTTCTTTAAGAGGAATTATTCGCTTAGAAATGACGATTTGTCTTTACACTTAAAATCAACCAAAACAAACAAATTTTTGTTCTTTGTACCACGAACTACGTGGTTTTAATCCTACATTGCACATCGTGGCTACGTAGGCATGAGTAGATAAGTCTCTTCAAACACAAAAATAAAAAAAATAATTCTCCTCTCATCCTCCCAATCTTTTTCAAGCAAACCATTTTCAGACCAAAAGAGGTAGATATTTCAAAGGGATCCTATAGAGTATTATAGACGTTTTGGGTGCTAACACCTTCCCATTGTGTAACCAACCCCCCCTTACCCATTCTCTGTTTGTTCTTGTTGTTTTAGAACTCTTTAGGTTTTGTTCGCTCTTTTTCCTTTCCCTTCGTGGAATAAATAAAAGCGCGGTGGCGACTCTTGCTTTATGAGTTAAGTTAATCAATAACTTACACTCACAAATTTCCCCACTATAATAACAATACATGAACTCAACAATATTATCCACATGATCACTTGATTAAAATGCAAGAAAAACAAACAATCATTATGGCAGCAGCATGATCATGATATGGTAAGCACATGAGCTAAGAGTTATTAGTATGAGAGAGCAAAGAACAAAATAGAACTTGGTCATTAACATGACTTCAAACAAAACCTTCATGTTATTCCAACTAAACTAAATTAATCATGGACAACCTAAACACTTCAAACATTCCAGCTACATCATAAAGCTATGAACAATGTATCATCCCACTGGTTGTTTTAAGCATCCTGTAAGTTCAATAAAATCATGGTAGTGGAAGGTTTCAACAACACAGTCAATAAATAAAACACATAAACCTGGTTATATGAAACGATGCTATGGTGTTAAAAGGTGGTGAAAGCAAAACTCCATCAGGCCAGCAAACAAAACCAACACTATTAACCTATACTAACATAAAGTGAACCATTTGAAAATGACTCAAGCTTCCAAGTTATGGTATTGACACCAGAAGAGCTTCATGTTAACAACTAGCAGTACCACATGACTTTAAAACATATTCAAGATGATTCAAATGCAAGATGTTCATGACATATGGAACATGAGATGAAATGGAAAGAAGAATACCTAGTGGAGCAATGCACTCTTAAAGTCCCAACAGAACAAGACTTACTTCTCCTTGCAGCAGCCTTGCTCCAACTTTCTCAAAACGTCTTCACTTACCAAGCTAGAACTTAGAGATTTTTCTGAGTTCTTAAGTGAATTTTTGGTGTCCATACAAGTGAGAACTAAGTCCCTATTTATAGAAAAATGTTGAGGATTTGAAGCATGGCTAGAAATGGAACAACTGCCAAGTTTACCCTCTTGAAAAGTCTCCATCGTGTGAGCTGTTTTTTTGCTGAACCAAAATTTCCAAGATCTATGATAGATGATAGGGTTTGGTTGAGGAAATGAGAGTTATGGGATTGGACCAAGGCTCAAGGAATAAACAATGCTTTTGTTTTTGAAAAGTTTCTCTCACCTCTTGTCAAGTTGCACCAAATTGAGATAAACAATGTTATTTTAATGTGCAACTTAAAGAAATTCGTGGCATAGGTCTAATTATCACTAAACTTGCCTTTAAACTTCAGACATGTGAAAGCTTTGGTGATTAGAAGAGGTTTTGTATCATTATGCACAAGTTACTTACTTAAACTTAAGAAATGAACCCCTAACTTTAAAGCTTCGAATCTCTCAGCTCACTCAATGGATTGAGGAGTTCTAGTACTTTTTGGAAAGCACCAA
This sequence comes from Lathyrus tuberosus, assembly GCA_022829125.1. Lineage (NCBI taxonomy): Eukaryota > Viridiplantae > Streptophyta > Magnoliopsida > Fabales > Fabaceae > Lathyrus > Lathyrus tuberosus. The sequence continues at coordinate 669,038 of JALAZF010000762.1, forward strand.
ATGTCCTCTACAACTTTCATGTTTGGCCCAAGTTCTGAATCACAGGGGATCTTAGTGAAAAATGGAGTTGAAATCAGCTGGTTTTTAAGGCAAAAGTGGAAAAATTCTCTAAGTCCTCAAGTGTTTTGAACTTCCAAGCCTTGTAACTCAAAAACCATGCATTTTTTGGAGAAAGGTCATATGGAACACTTTGAAGTTCATGGAAAGAGATTCCATTTGGGCTTTGAGTCACTCAATTTGGATGTGTGGTTTGAAAGTTATGACTATTTCAATTTTGCACAAGAGGGGAATTTCACACATTTGAAAAGTTACAAAGACCAAACCTTGCTTCCTTTGCAAGAAACCCTTCAAAACTTGATCTCTCATGCCTTAACTCATCAATGAGACATGTTATGATGGATTGAGGACTTAGATGCTTCATTTTGGCTCAAAATCTCAAAGGTTAGAGCCTCTGTCAAAACCCTAATTTCACTTGTGAATGCACTTGAATTATCTCTGATGATCTTGCTTCTTCAATCACATCTAAGGCTCATAGATGGTCTATAGGGATGTCTACTATCACATGGAGTCATGTCCCAGGGCTTGAGCACAACTCTTGATCAATATCAAAGGCCATGATTGTCTTGTCATAACAAAACCCTAATTGGAGGCATGGTGAGCTTGTGACTCTTTGTAGTAGTGATAAAAGCCAGATGATCTTGATTTCTTGTTGAATAAGACCTCTTGAATGTAGGTAAGTTCAATTGGTTGATGAACCAATCAAACCTTGACTGATCATGACAAACCTCTTCAGTGATTCTTCAGGTTAAAACCCTAATTCCACATTTTGGCTTGATGGTCTCCTGTTGACTTGATTTGATCCAATGTCTTGAGATCCTAGTTCCAATCAACTGGTGAATCTTTGTGATGATTGTATAGAGCCAGGGATGCCTTAGAAGACTTTGAATCATGTGAGAGCTTGTCTTAGGAGACCTTGCCCTCTTTCTGTGTAAACCCTAGTTTTCAACACAAAAGAAACAAACTTGCAAGATGTGGGTTAGTTAACAATGCATAAAAGATTGAAGCCTAAATGCAAGTGCAAGATGTTATGACATCTAAGAGGTAAAATTTGGGGTATAACACATACCTCTAACAGTTTGAAGGGTCTCTACCTCAAGTATAAATCGTATTATGTTGGAGAATGCATCAGTCATGAGTAAAGGAGCAACAATCATTTCTCTATATGTGCATGACTCCATTATGACCTGGTTGATGAACAAATCATGTCTGGGTGTTGTTTACATTTGTTCTGTTATTTTGATTAATATAAAAATAAGGGATTTCAAGCAAACTTTCTTAGTATTCCATGTTAGATGAATGTGAATGAAATGTTTTTCTTTCTGCATTGTGAATGAAATGTTAAAACTAAAAACTAATAGAAACCAATGTAGAAAAAGAAATTAAAACAACTAATAGATAAGAAAATGATTAGAGTTATTACATACTACTCTTCTTGTCCAATAGGCGGTTCAACCCCATGGATTGCAAAATTCAACCAACAGAAGGGAATTTTTTAATGCACCCTTTATGTTTCTTAGCCAACTTGGTAGCAATGTTGAAAGGAGATCTAAAAATCATTGGATAAAGCTGGATGTATTACTAAACCAAGCAACTAAGAGTATGGTCTAACTCTATCTATTGTATGAATGAAGAATATGTAAGGGATATACTTTATGTATTTCTGCATAGCATTTAGGAGTTCAGAGTTTTATTAAAGGGGGATATACTTCAACGGAGGATTGCATTGTAGACATGGTATTTTCTTATTATTTAAGTGAATTTGATTGAATAAAAAGTGAATTTGAGAATGGAAAAGGAAGTATATTTTCCATTTTATATCCAATTTTAGTTATGGAAACTTTTTTTATAGTTCTTTAATTGAAGAAGTTTGTATATTTGCTTATTTACAAGAAATTAAAATATTGAACTTTTGTTGTCTCACTTAACAATTTAATATCCTTTTATATTATTTTGACATTTTGTACCATAAATTCTATAGATATCTTTTGTCCTACAGTTATTGAACATGTATTCATGTAGCCATGTAAAGTAAAATAGACATTAGAAACTAATTTTAGTTATTTTCTTTATATTAAGGTGTATATGATGTTCAGTTATTTTCTTTATATTAAGGTGTATATGATGTGTGTGTTATGCTGCTAATTTTTTAGAGAACTTTGCTTTAGTCGAAAGTGCAAGACACTTGATACAGACAATAATTATTTAATAAATAAACAATAATTTGAAAATCGAAACCACATTATTATGAGACAATAATTAGGGATGGCAATTTGGCCCATCCCCAGTGGGTATCCACAAAATTACCCACAACGGGTAGGGTAAAAACCCACAAAAATGGGTACGGGTACGGGCTCGGGTAATTACCCACTTAAATAAGCAGGGATGGGTGCGGGGATAGGCACCTTAGTACCCAGCCCGCCCCATACCCGCAGAATATATATTTATATATTTTAATTTATATTATTATATAAAAATAAATGTTTATAAAATTTATTTTAAAAAATCAATTTTAAACTACTACATATTTAATATAAGTGATCATTTATTTCATAATTCAACAATACAAAATTTAAAAAACTTTTTAATATTTTTAAAAACTTAAAATATTATGATATTTTATACTTGATATATTTGTTTTTATTAGAAATGCGGGTAACGGGTACGGGTACGGGGACGGGTGTCAATTTTGATACCCAAACGGGTATGGACTCGGGTACGGGGATTTTTTTCAACTGCGGGTATGAGGACGGATACTATAGTACCCTACCTATACCCTGCCTATTGTCATCCCTAACAATAACTTGAAAATCAATTATAAATTTCAAATTTAAATAGATAATAATTATCCAATAAATTATAATTAAAAACTATTAACTACGGTTTTAGTTTTGAAAATCGAAACCTTTAGGATATTATTATGAGACAAATAATACTTTATGACATTTTATTATTGAATTAAATTATTATTATTGAATTGAAAAAACGTATTATTGTGACACAAATTCACAGTTGACAAAACGTATTATGAATTTATATAGGAACCTGTGCGAACGCACGGGTTTATTTTTTTTCCTAATATAGAAATTATAGGAAGCGGGAAAAATCAGGTTATTGATCAAAATATTGAATGATAACGGGAACAACTTTACTATTGATTCAAATATTTTTATAAATAATGTCAAAATAAAAATAATATTTATATATGGGAAAAAATATATTGTTAATTCAAATATTTTTATCTACAATAAAAAACTATTGTTATAAACGGGAACAACTTTACTTTTGATTCAAATATTTTTATATACGGGAACAACTTTACTATTGATTCAATTTTTTTATAAATAGTGTCAAAAGAAAATTAATATTTATATATGAAAAAAAACATTGTTGATTAAAATGTTTTTATATAGGGGAGAAAATATTATTGTTATAAATGGGAACAACTTTACTATTGATTCAAATATTTTTATAAATATTGTCAAAACAAAAATAATATTTTTATTTAATATTTTTATAAACGGGAACAACTTTACTATTAAGACATATATATATATATATATATATATATATATATATATATATATATATATATATATATATATATATATATATATATATATATATATATATATATATATAAAATAATGTCAAAACAAAAATAATCTTTTGATTTAAATATTTTTATAAACGGGAACAACCTTACTATTGATTCAAATATATTTATAAATAATATCAAAACAAAAATAATATTTATATACGGGAAAAAATACATTGTTGATTATGATATTTTTATATACAGAAACAAATACTATTGTTATAAACTGAATCAACTTTAATACTGATCCAAATATTGAATAATATAAATTTATCGACCATTGTATTCTCTCTTATAACATTATTGTCTTATTTGTTAAATAAACTTAAACGATTAATTTATCTAATACAAGTTTGAATAGTTTTTTAATCATATTTTTATTGATATTGTTATTTACCTTTCATCTTCTACATGTATTACTATTTCAACTTAAATTTACTATTATTATTAACATTTTTCTATTTTCAACTTTCAATTTTTATGATAGTCTACAAACAAATACGCGTCCAAAATCATATCTCACCCAAAAAAATTTCTACCCCTACTGATAAAATATTTTTATATACGGGAACAACTTTACTATTGATTCAAATAGTGTCAAAATAAAATTAATATTTATATACGAGAAAAAATATATTGTTGATTAAAATATTTTTATATAGAGAAGAAAATATATTATTATAAACGGGAACAATTTTACTATTGATTCAAATATTTTTATAAATATTGTCAAAACAAAAATAATATTTTGATTCAAATATTATTATATACGGGAACACCTTTATTATTGATTCAAATATTTTAATAAATAGTGTCAAAACAACTATAATATTTATATATGGGATAAAATACATTGTTGATTAAAATATTTTTATATATGAGAAAAAATTCTATTTTTATAAACGGGAACAATTTTATTACTGATCCAAATATTGAATAATATAAATTTATCGACCATTTTTTTTCAAATATGTGAAATAGATTAAGAGAACTTATTAAAAAAGATTGAGTAGATATTTAAAAACTGAATTCTCTCTTATAAAATAATATCTTATTTGTAGAAAAACTAAAATGATAATTTATCTAATAAAAGTTTCAATAGTTTTTAATTTTAATCATATTATTCTTGATATTGTTGTTTAAATTTCATCTCTACATTTATTATTATTTCAACTTAAATTTACTATTATTCTTAAGTTTTTTCTTTTTTCACCTTTCAATTTTTATGACAGTTTCCAAACAAATGCGCGTTCAAAACCATATCCCACCCAAAAACATATCTCGTGCGTAGGCACGGGTTTGTTACTAGTTACAATTTAAAATATGTAAAACAAGTCATAACAGTTGAGTTACTCAACCGTGGTAGTATCAAATGTTAAAGAAATGTTAAAAATACAAAAGCGCGACTAAATGTTAAAGAAATAAAACATTTGAGGGTGTTGAGATTCGAACCCATGAAAGGGTGATTATATAACCACGGTCGTATGTTTCATCCGTGATTATTTCATATCAAAATTTTCATAAGTAAATAAAAGAAAATTATCGCGCATTAAGTAAGACATATCATCACGGTGGAAGCCTAACTGTAGTAGAATTAGTGTTACTGAAGGTGTATTTTGTAGTAGTGGTAATTTAATTTTTGTAGCTTCCACATGGTGTGCATAATCTCTATGCAATTTTTAATATTTTATATTTGAGTATTGAATTGTTATCCTGTTAACCATTTTTTGTTGTTGTGTGGTTCCAGTAGTTGTTTCCTTGGTTATATTTGAAGGTTCTGGAGGTATTCTTTGTTTAACATCTGTTGTATTTTGAGTTGATCAAATTTTGGATTCCAATGCGGAGTTGATTTTTCTTGAAGTTGTTTTTTGTGATATTTAGTTGGTTGAATTTCATATTCAATAGTGCTTGGTGCTTCTTTGGAGCTTAGTGTGAGGCTTGCGTTTTTGCAAACTAGTTTTTGTCGGTTGTCTCTTATTTCTATCAGTTGCTAGGCTTTATCTTTTTTTTTGTGTATTCTAGAATTGGATATTTTTCTTCCAGTGATAGCTTGGGCTGATGTTTGGAGTAGAGTGAGGTGCCAGTCTTTGAAGATTTTTAGGCTCTTTCTAAAGTGTGTTTAGTCTGCATTTTTCTGCAACGTATTGCTTGAAGATTGTCATACCCCAATTTCAACCATGAATCATCGAATCAATACATTCATCATGACATTAACATCATCCATATAGCATAGCATGTATTTCATCTCGCACAATGCCTAAAATGTCAACCAGAATAATTTTTCGGATCTACAGACAGAACAGTCAAACTGATTCTCAACTGTGCGTATAATTAGAGGGCGAAAAATTTCAAAATCGAGCTTGCAGATATCAGTATTATTAATCTATGGTTTGCGTAGTTTAACCTGACACGTTCGTTTTAATTTTTTGACTACTTTTTAGGTCGCATTTGACCAACCCGAGCCTTTTAATCGATCAATTTTTATTACAAAAATTGATCAAAACCTATATGTTTCTGAGAGATTTATTTCACGTTGATCATTATGGTGCATTCAATTTATTTCTTTGAGTATTTTGGCGCCAGACTTTTTTTCGTTTTGAGTCATTTTATTTTTATTTTTTGTCAAAATATTCATTAAAAAAATAAATAGATTTAACTGTGGTTTTGTTTAGATTTTATTGTATTTATTTTAAAGTGTTTAGTTTTATTTGATTTTAACTAGTTTTAATTCACTTTGCCTCTAAAATAAATATCAAGGGTGTTTTGGGATATTTTATTTTTACAAACCATAGTTGCACACCTATAAATACCAAATGGTGTTGAACTTGAGAAAGGGACAAGCCACCAAATCATCCCACGCGGCGCAATAGAATTTGGGGGGAAACTCATTTTGAAAAAAGATAGAAAGTTAGGCTTTCTCCCATTCTACAAGAAACGGAAAAGGCTTTTCTTTACTTCATCTCCCACAACTCATAACAACTACACACTACCATTCTCCTTTTCCTCAACCAAGCAAACTTCATTCTCATAACATAACTTTATCCAAACCTGCAAGCATACTGTAACATAAAACTCACCAACACCATACACACTCGAAAATACCAACATAACCCTTCATCCTCCATTGATGAAAACATAACCTACAACTTGCACACATTAAACATGAAAGCCTCATATCCATCAATATCCTTTTTCCACCATGAAACACACAATTTTCTCACAAACCACACTTTATTCTCACAAAATACCAAGTCTAAGCACACCATATAACTTCTACATAAATCACAACAACCTTGTTTTTCACAAAACCAATAACAACACCATGTAAAAAGAACCTTCAACCACAACGACTTCTAACAATGCCACGAACCACCGTAGTAAGATACTGTTGTTGCTTTCTTACGTGTTTACTTTTTGATATTGACTTAAAGCAAAGGTGTCACATGCAAGTATATGTGTATGTTTGATTCCAGCAAGTGATAAAGTAAAGAGATCGAACCCACAGGGAGTGAAATTGATTTAGCTTTGAACTATAAGTATTCAACCTTTGTTTAAAATAAGTATGAGCAAGGTAACAAAATACTAATGGTAATAAGCACCAAGAGGTTCACACAACAACTTAAAATACTAAATAAAAAGGGAATAAAATATCAGAGTGAGTGATTGATGAATTAAGATCCATTAATATATTAATACTGAATTATATTCATGATGTGAAGTGTCATGCCTCAAAAGGTCAGAACGTGATCTAGTGGTGTATCTCTACAACATCAAAGCATGCATAACTAGGGCAAGGGAACAAATCTCTAAGCCTCACTTAAAACCCTAAAATACATCTAGTTTTAATTCTGAAAATCTCTATGGCCTTAGCTTCTTATCTCTAAGCAAGCTAAATTAAGTGAATATCTCTATCCTACTTTATTAACCACTTTTGTTATGAAATCCACTTGTTCTTGGATCTCTCTCAACAAGAAGCTTGTAACTTTTTCTAAGTTGATCATACTAAAAAGTAGGTGTATAGAATAAAAACACATAACAAAATAAGACACTGATCAACACATCATTTCAACATTAAAATAACTTTATATTAACTTCACTTTGCTCATCAAACAAGAGTTTAGCTCATAATGAGCTGAGTACAAACTACTGGAATGAATCTACTGAAGGTGCGAGAAAGACACAAGAAATGGGGGTTTTGAATAGTGTATTTACTCTTTTGACAACTTTTTGCTTCTTGTCTTTAAGACGTCGGTATCTCATCAGAGTTCAATGAGAGACTCTGACTTGTAAAGTTATATTCAGATTTGTTAATGCTTGAAACATGAGAACCTCTTAAGAGTCTGAACACTATGTGAATCATTCATATCTTGTAGAACGGAAGCTTATCAGAGTTGCAAGGTTCTGACTTGCTTATTAAAGGTTCTGATACTCAATATAGAAACATAAATAAGAACATTAAGCATAAGAGTAAAGGACACACGATATATCCTAGTTCACCACAAAGGCCAATCCAGTCCACCCTCCTCAGATGATTTCGCCTTGAACACAAGGTCTTAATCCACTATAATCAATCTCGATTACAGATGCACGGGCAACAGTCGGTGACTAACCACTTGCACAGCCGCACTGTGACTAACATGCAATGAACCGTTCAGGGTTTCAACTTAATGAATATAACCAACTTTGACCTGCAGGTTCCAATCTCGCAAGATCTACTGCTAGGATTTCACAGCTAGACGTTCAGGGATTCATCGCAATGAATATAACGCTATTGACCCTATTTCAGTTTTTTCCCACAATGACATCTCGCCATTGTCTTCTCGAGTCTCCAGTCACACTGACCACTCAACGAATCCTAATTCACCAAGAATTAGTTTTACAGGAGATTACAAAGATGCTTCTTAACAAGAAGATTACTCCTAAGTTTAAGTACAAAGAACACACAAGTGTTCGAGCAAGATGTGAGCAACAGCTCCTTGCCTATTCTAAGAAACTACAGAGATGTATAATGATTTGACAGTTGTTGACATCTTGTAGATCTTCTTCTTCTTCGTCTTCTTGGGTGAGCAAGCTTTGAGCAATAACTCCTTACTTCAGATCTTCAATGTAGCGCTGACGAGAAGGTGGTTGATGACTTGACTGATTTGCAATGTTGTCTTCTTCATCAACAACTTCTATACGAATTAATTGTTGTTGAGTTGAATGATGATCTTTGAGCTTCAACAACAAAGGCCATGTGTAAATGGTGATAGCTTTGGATATTCTAAGTGTTACAACGAGAACTCATCGTTGTTGCTATCTTCACACAATGACTTGATCAATTCATCTTTTGTGGGAGTAAATTGATTAGTGGACTCCATTATCTAGAAGCGAATACTTTTTCCTTTAAATAGCCCAGTAGAAATATAGCCGTTTGAAATATTGTTGGATGTTGGAAAAGAGACGTTGCATAATAACTAGCTGTACTGACATATCTCCTTTTTACTGTGGGAGAAGTGACGGGATATATCTTTCTTGGGCGCCATGTACAGTCACTCACAACGGTAACATGTGACTTCCAAACTTCAGAGGCTTCTGATGGTAAATTGATGAAGCATGAGTAGAGTCTTTTTAATAGGATATCTAATGCGTCAAGTCCTCGGTCATTTGAAGAAGTCCATTAGGAATCAGTCTTCAGAACTTCATCACTTGTCTTTAAGAACATTATCCTTTACTTCTTCAAGTCTTCCGAAACTTCAGAGCTTGTCCATTAGGAATCCGTCTTCAGAGTCTTCAGCACTTGATCTTCAGAACCTTAATCTTCAGAACACATAAGTCTTCAGAGTCTTTCTGCACTTGGTCTTTAGAGCCTTCCGCCTTTAGAACTTCAAGTCATGAGAGTCTTCAGCACTTCGGTTCTTTTCTTCAGAAGTTTCTCAATCTTCAGAATCTCGACCACTTCCAGAGAACATCCACAAGAGCATTGCAATAGCAATATCAACATCCTTGGATCTGACTGATCACGATCAGATATAGAAGCAAACTTGCTTCTTGCGCTAGTGTCACACATAGTAACTTCGCATATTATCAATTACGCTCATCTGGATGGTGCTTGTTGGATCTGATAACTTCTATGAATATGATCTGCACACAACACACGTTAGAACATAAAATGGTTCTTTCACAAATACGTATTGTTATCATCAAAACATAGATTGACTTGTAGAGACAATTCTTGCTTTCACAATCTCCCCCTTTTTGACGATGACAAAACCAAGTATTTTGATTGAACATTTTATACAAGGTAATCACCAAAACAAACATATTCAGAGTCTGGAATAGCAGCTCCCCCTTAATGTGTTATCCTCAAAGTTTTATCTGTGATCATCTAGAATCTTATATAATCCAAAGACATACAGAATAACAACTTGAGTTTCCAGAACGAAGAATAGAAAAGGACTACTTCACTATCTCGTCTTTAAGAAGACAAAGAGTCTTCAACATCTGGACTAGTTCATCAGAACTTCCATCTTCAGATCTTCAGAACTCAGTTCCTTTGTGGTCGTATCAGAGCTTGTAATCTTCATAGTCTTCTGAAGCATTTCTACTTTTCAGTAGGTTCATTTAAGCACAAGCAGATCAGTTCTTATCTGATAACATAGCCTCGTTATTCATCAGAGACAGACACTGTCTTTCAAGAAACTCCCCCTGAGTTTCAGATTTTGTGAAGATTATAGGATTTATCATTTGAATCTTCTTGGTAGTCTCCCCTTAATTTCCATAAGTCAGATATTGGGATCTTCAGAATCATAATTCAGGATGATAAGTTTTTAATCACCAATATAGATCATGACTTTTTCAGAGTTTGAATTTTGAACACAGGTCTTCGTTTCAGAACCTTGTTACTGTATAACTCAGTGGTTCATCAAAGCTTGATTTTTGATCAGATACCAATTGAAGTTTAAATTTTTGTGATTAATCAACGATTGATTCTGAATTTGGTACACATGATTTGATTCTGGTCTGATACCAAGTGATGTACTGAGTCTTATACCATAGTATGTTGAATCTGATACCAAGTGAAGGAATTCTTCTCATACCACTTGAAGGGTATTTCCTTAGTGTGCTGAAATTGATACCAATGAAGGTATTTTGACAATAATCCACAGCTTTGCTCTGATTGACGAGACTGAGACCAATCTTTGTGTTACTTGGTCTGATTATCAATAGTTGATTTAGTCTGATACCAAATCATTTTCATTTTAATTGGTTCCTGGTAAACATCAGAACTACTTCTTCTTGGATCTTCAATCCGAATCTTCAGACAGTTCTTGATTTTTGATTTGCACAATTCTTCTAAATAAGCATCTTAAGATGTATACTTTGTCTTGACTGCTTTCAGAGTTTTCTCCTTTTAATTCTTGCATTCTGAATCTCATACTCTCAGACAGCTTACAGCTTCTAAACCAAATGAGACAGAGATCAAGATAAACTTTGACTTTCAGACAGTTCTCAACTTCTTTCTATCATATGACTAACAGAGTTCTTGTTCTTCTTTCTTGACCTAACTTAGAATGCCTAGTGAACTTGTTCAGAGTTCCTCGGATAACATCAAACAACAACGTTAGTAGTAACGCATTTTATATGATTGATTATTTGTTTGAGTTGCATTCTTTAAGATTTGTCTCTTTCTTTAATCACTATAGTTGCATTCTTTAAGATTTCTTTCTTTCTTTAATCACTATGAATATTCATATATTCATCAATCAAAATCATATTCTTTCTCCCCCTTTTTGACATCATCAAAAAGTTATAGAGCATCTGAGCATTTAACCATATAATTCCTTTTTCCGATCAACATCATATATCAGTTAAGTATACAGGATATGATAAAGAACATAGAACCATAGAACCATCATTTGAGCAGTTAAGAACAATCCAAGTCATTTAGTGATAACCATCTTTAACCATAGCATATTCATTTGAAGGATAATTAGATGGAATCATCTGATTACCAATTGAAAGTTTTAGGCCATCTGTAGAGATTAATTATAGCATTTTTATTTATGAACTACTAGATCGAAGCACCAATACAAAATAGTTTTAAAATGCAGAGCATAGGTTGAGCTTAAACTTAACGAGTTTAAGGCAATCAAAACATAGATTAGGAGCACAACCTTAATTAAGCTAGTTTAGAGTACCCAACATATAGGGCAATGTCATTGATTCATTTATGATCATACATGAAACGGAGATATATCAATACAAAATATCATAAAACGATAGGTGACACACTACTGAAAGGACAACAAATACTTAAGCATCAAAATCCTCAACATTATCCACTCTATCACATCTGATCTCAGTTACTGAGGGTTCTGGACCGAGTCTGCTTATTAACCCCCATAATTTTTCTTTTAGCATAATTTCAGATATTATACTTCTATATGGAACGTAAGAGTTCAACTGAGTTCTTGAAACTCTGATAGAATGTTTAAGGTAATTGAAGATTGTTTTAGGAAGATCAATCCTAAATTGGTGTGTTAGGAGGAAGACGAATACTCTATCATCTTGGGACAACGTGCTTCTTGCAGTTGCACGAGGACGAAGGTTGGTTAGAGAGAATCTGAACCATGTTCTGGGTGAAGGAAGAAGCTTCTCAGGGTTGTTTGGTTCATATGGAACCGAATCATCAAATAAAACCGTGCATTTCTCTACTAAGCCCAAGTCATATTGAAAGTCTTCAACCGTGACTCCAGAGGCGACACAATTGGTGATCTTCTCTAATGAAGAAATGGAGATAGTGATTGGAAGGCGATATACTTCAGACCAGATAGTGTTGCCATCATTACTGATTCTGGCGTATTTCCAGAATTATTTCACAAGAACTGGAAAGACAGGGCCGTTTAGCAGTGAGTAATAACCATGCCATTATTGAATCTGCATGCTTCTTACAAATTCCAGACCATTATTTTGAAGTCTAGCTAGATTTGGCCTTTTCTCTGGGATAACTTCTAGGGTTTCTACATTCCCTCTAAATGTTGGAGAGGCCATTGATTTAGCACACAGAAGGTTTTATCAGTTTTAGATTAGGAATGGAATGAGATAGAAGTATTGGCTCCTAGTATTTATAGATGAGTGAAAGTGAGGACTGAATCGGTGCATGAGGATTTGGTTTTATTATTCCCTAGGCAGTCATGATTACTTAGGGTATGCTAGAAGACGTAATCGTGTGGGAAAAGAAAAAGAAACAGTTAATTTATTTGGGAAGATTAAATGTGTTAACAATTTGTTTTGTAGCGAGTGGCCAAAGGGCTGATAAGTTAATAATGACGATTTCTTGAGCCACTAAAAAACTTTCAAATATCTTTCAATAGATAATATCAATTAATGCTTTGTCAGATACTTGATTTTCTTAATTCTAATTAATGGTCAGTTATGTTTGATAGAATTTTAAATTCTTAGAATAACAAAGAAGAGGTATAGATAATAAGCTTGACACATCATTTTTCCTAAGTGGTTTAGAACCAACTTGATACAAGTACAACTACCTAGACCAACTACGGTTTAACCCATACATAATAAAATCCGGAACCCAACAGAGATAAAATAATTTGTTTTTCTAGTTTCTAAAGATTTCACAGTTAGTCTTCAACAAGAAGTTATCTGGAAGGCTTTCAGGACCTTCTTCTTTAATTTTCTCTTTGATCATGTCCACAATTCCATTTCTAAAGAAAATCTCAGACAGAACTCTTCCATAAGGAATGTAGGACTTTTAGAGGTTTCTGGACTCAGAGATGGTTTTCTAGAGACAGTTGAAGATAGTGTGTGGTAGATTTATTTGAAATCCATTCATTAGTAAATAAATGAATTCATGGTCATGAAATCTGATTATGTCATGGCTTTCTCCTCTGGGAAGGAAATAGGTAGGAGATTTTCAGGATTGAAGGGTATGTATCCTAAAGTTAGGTCATGAAGGGATGCAAAGTTTTTAGAGGCAAAGAATTTATTTTTCTCAAAATCAATAGGAATTCCAACATCTTCACACCCAGTTGCAAGAGTGACTGAGAACAGGTTGATGATGATTGGGACTTCAAACACAAAGGAGGTGATGCACTTGCTTTCAAGGTCAAGATCGGCATGTTTCCAGAAATCCTTGACTAGGTTGACATAGATAGGCTTTTCTAGCATCATGGAGTACCTAGTCCATTGTTGCGAGTAAAGTACTTCAGCTATACTGCAAGCAATGTGACTCGAGAGAGGAGGGGTATTATTACAAATTGTTTTTCAGGAATAATTTCAAGAAGATCTTGGTTACCAAGAAAAGTGTGTGGAGACATGACTATAGATGGACAACAGGGTTTTGACACTAGTGTCTTTATAAGGAGAGGCTTGAGGAATATCGTTTGATAGGGAGACGCATCTTTATACATGCAAGAGGGTAAGATGAATTGTGCCTAGTCTAGGAGAAATCATAGATTTGTGTTGTCAGAGATATGTTATAGTTTCAAAAGATTCACAGTTATTATGATGTTACTTTTGAGTGTAGGCTATGTTAAAAGATTTCTTTCTTGTAAACAATATTTCAGATAATTTAATTAAGAAAGCATGCAGGACTGAGTATGAGCATATCAAAAACATTGTTTCAGTTGGTTATCATAGGTTTTAATGAGTCACAAGTGAAAGAGGAAAGGTACCTTGAAGATGCTTGGATCTATACAGACTTATCTGAGATTTTCCATCTTGACTCTGATCTTGTCTCTCTGAAGGATTTGAAATCACCATACCAATGCATTTCTTTTTTCAGCTTTTGAATGCCATCTTTCAGATTCTGCAAGCTTCTGAGTGAGCTGCTAAGGATTCTTGAATTCTTCAGGATCACTTGTCTTCTGGTCTCGAAAAAGGAATTTGATAATCATATTGCTTCACATCTGATCGACCGGAGCAAGAGCTCTGTTGTGAGTAATTTCTTCTTGTTGACTGTATCCTTAAACAGCAGGTCGTGCCTTGTTCCCGACGACTTCTCCTTTCTTCTTATTCTTGAGAGCTTGCTGAGTTCAAATGAACATTCTTAGGTTATGAAACTGAATCCAAGACATCAACCTTGGAGAATTGATTAAGTTCATCTTCATAGCCAAAACTTAGTTCTCGTTCATAAGAGGTTCTTCACCCGTGGATGGTTTGATTAATGAAACTTATTCCTAAGCATGTTTCTTCTGATGGTCTGCACGTTAATCTAATTCTGATTTGAGTATTCATGCCATCCAGAGTCAGTTTCTCAGAATGAGAAGTAGTCATTTGGAACTCATAGCAATTTGACTTGTCTTACTGTGCTAAAAGCAATTGCAGTTAATAAATAAATTCAACATCTTGATCTCATAATGCACATAGTTAGCTCATCAGAGACTAACAACATATCTACTTCAAAATAGAATGTTGACTGATTTCTTCCTTCTAAAGGACATTAGTAACTTAAATTCTTTTTGACTTGAGTAGAGAATTCCAGTGTCTGGTTTGACATCTTCAGGTTCTAGTGCATGAGAGGTTCTGAACAACTTATCAGATAGTGATCAAATTACTAACATTTGATTCACCTGAGAGATAGTTTTAAGATATCAGAACTTAGTTATGCTGATTTAAACAGGACTTAAGAGTTCATTCTTGATCAAGTGTTTGATGACTCCTAGACGTTCTTCTTTACACGAAGAAGTTCTAAATGAGTTTTTTTTATACGAGAAAGTCAAGGATGGACCTAATTCGTTTCTTGAAAACATCTCAAAAACTCATAAAGAATTGATCTTCAACAAACAAGACTTCTTGTTTTCTAATGATTTAACTTTGAGCAAATACGTGGTTCATTCACACGTATCTTCCAAGATTAGCATTCAACAGATACTACTTCTTATCTGATGAATCTAATCTTATAAGCTGATTCTTAAATCTTTAATAAAACTTAAGTGAGGAAGGTTTAGTTGTTTGATGACGGCAGAAACTTCCAGAATCAGTGATTTGCTCAAGTACTTAGATTGTACAATTTTGTACACAGTCATCTTCTGAACTATTACAGAAATTGTAAGTGGACTTCAATCTTACTCAGAGTATTTCTACGCACCGCATCCGGATCTTTTTTTGACACTGTTAAGTGTTTGATATCCATCAATAACATAACCGGCGCTCTGATACCAATTGAAGGTGAGAGAAAGACACAAGAAAAGGGGGGTTTGAATTGTGTATTTACTCTTTTAACAACTTTTTGCTTCTTGTCTTTAAGACGCCGGGATCTCATCAGAGTTCAATGAGAGACTCTGACTTGTAAAGTTATATTCAGATTTATTAATGCTTGAAACGTGAGAACCTCTTAAGAGTCTGAACACTATGTGAATCATTCAAATCTTGTAGAGCGGAAGCTTATCAGAGTTGCAAGGTTCTAACTTGCTTATGAAAGGTTCTGATACTCAATATAGAAACATAAATAAGAACACTAAGCATAAGAGTAAAGAACACACGATATATCCTGGTTCACCACAAAGGCTAATCCAGTCCACCCTCCTCAGGTGATTTCGCCTTGAACACAAGGTCTTAATCCACTATAATCAATCTTGATTACAGATGCATGGGCAACAGCCGGTGACTAACCACTTGCACAGCCGCACTGTGACTAACATGCAATGAACCATTCAGGGATTCAACTTAATGAATATAACAAACTTTGACCTGCAGGTTCCAATCTCTCAAGATTTACTGTTAGGTTTTCACAGCTAGACGTTCAGGGATTCATCACAATGAATATAACTTTACTAACCCTATTTCAGGCTTTTCCCACAATGACATCTCGCCATTGTCTTCTCGAGTCTCCGGTCACACTGACCACTCAAGGAATCCTAATTCACCAAGAATTAGTTTTACAGGAGATTACAAAGATGCTTCTTAACAAGCAGATTACTCCTAAGTTTAAGTACAAAGAACACATAAGTGTTCGAGCAAGATGTGAGCAACAGCTCCTTGCCTATTCTAAGAAATTACAGAGATGTATAATGATTTGACAGTTGTTGACATCTTGTAGATCTTCTTCTTCTTCGTCTTCTTGGGTGAGCAAGCTTTGAGCAACAACTCCTTGCTTCAGATCTTCAATGTAGCGATGACGAGAAGGTGGTTCATGACTTGACTGATTTGTAATGTTGTCTTCTTCGTCAACAGCTTCTATACCAATTCCTTGTTGTTGTGTTGAATGATAATCTTTGAGCTTCAACAACAATGGCCATGTGTAAATGGTGATAGCTTTGGATATTCTAAGTGTTACAACGAGAACTCATCGT
The DNA here is from genome assembly GCA_022829125.1 of Lathyrus tuberosus. NCBI lineage: Eukaryota > Viridiplantae > Streptophyta > Magnoliopsida > Fabales > Fabaceae > Lathyrus > Lathyrus tuberosus. The sequence continues at coordinate 685,988 of JALAZF010000762.1, forward strand.
TGTTTCTATCTTCACACAATGACTTGATCAATTCATCTTTTGTGGGAGTAAATTGATTAGTGGACTCCATCATCTAGAAACGAATACTCTTTCCTTTAAATAGCCTAGTAGAAATATAGCCATTTGAAATATTGTTGGTTGTTGGAAAAGAGATGTTGCGTAATAACTAGTTGTACTGACACATCTCCTTTTTACTGTGGGAGAAGTGACGGGATATATCTTTCTTGGGCGCCGTGTACAGTCACTCACAACGGTAACATGTGATTTCCAAACTTCAGAGGCTTCTGATGGTAAATGGATGAAGCATGAGTAGAGTCTTCTTAATAGGATATCTGATACGTCAAGTCCTCAATCATTTGAAGAAGTCCATTAGGAATCAGTCTTCAGAACTTCAGCACTTGTCTTTAAGAACATTATCCTTTACTTCTTCAAGTCTTTCGAAACTTCAGAGCTTGTCCATTAGGAATTCGTCTTCAGCACTTGATTTTCAGAACCTTAATCTTCAGAACACATAAGTCTTCAGAGTCTTTCTGCACTTGGTCTTCAGAGCCTTCCGCCTTCAGAACTTCAAGTCATGAGAGTCTTCAGCTCTTCAGTTCTTTTCTTCAGAAGCTTCGCAATCTTCAGAATCTCGACCACTTTCAGAGAGCATCCACAAGAGCATTGCAACATTAATATCACCATCCTTGGATCTGATGGATCATGATCAGATTCAGAAGCATTCTTGCTTCTTGCGACTTGTGTCACACTTAGTAACTTCGCATATTATCAATTACGCTCATCTGGCTGGTGCTTGTTGGATCTGATAACTTCTATGAATATGATCTGCACACAACACACGTTAGAACATAAAATGGTTCTTTCACAAATACGTATTGTTATCATCAAAACATAGATTGACTTATAGAGACAATTCTTGCTCTCACAACTACAGGAAGACATACTCTTAAAAAAAATATGTAAAACAAATGACAACCTAGTAGTAACTTGAAGATCCCTTAGGTTGGATAAATAGCAACAGATCTTTTCAGTCACCACAGCTCCAAGCAGTGAATACAAGATTAGGTAAGAAGATGAAAACTCTGTAATTTTTTCCTAACCCTCAAAGTGAAATAAAACTTAAACTGAAAAAAAATATGAATGTGTGAAAATCTCCAGCTCTAGCTCCAACTCTCTTTCTTCAATGTGCAAGGCTTGCTTTTATAGACTTAAGTGTGAGAGTAGAAGTTGGTGAGTCTTGGATCATGGGCCTTTGATAGGAATAAGGTTCAACCCATATCAAATCACTAAAATATCCAGCTGTCCAATCTCCCTTTGTGAGCAAGTTATCTAGTACATACAACAAAGGGGGACAAGGTGTCTTTGGCAGGATGTTGTAGCAGGTAATGACGTAGAGCAGACAGTAGGTGGCTGGGTGCAGGATGCGCTTTTGCTGCTAATAGCATAGAGCAGACGACGGGTGGCTGGGTGCAGGATGCATTTTTGCAGGCATGGTCCCCACCGTACTACCTTTTGTCTTCAAGCTCCTTTCCTCTTATTTTTATGCTCTAGCTTTTTCTGTACACAAATCCTTGCCACGTGTGCCCTAATGATAAAATCCTTCTAAGCTTTTGGTGAATTGCTGATAACAAAAAACAACATCTTCTTTTATTTAATCTTCTTTCTACTCCAGACTCTATCTTGAGGTGTCAATGTTAGTGATGGCTAGGATCTAGAAGGGGGGTTGAATAGATTCCTTGAGTTTTACACACAAATGGCTTTCGAAAAAATTGGTTTTAAAAGTTCAACAGAAGCGGCCACTGAATTACGTCTACAATGAACCTCTACTAGAGGGATCAGATATGCACGACAATATTTGGAATGAAATACGGATGAGAAAAATTCAGATTATTCAACACAATTTGAATGCAATCAACAATGTTTTATTTGCTTGATATTAATCCTATCCAACGAGATAGGTCGATAAATAATTAAATGCAAATGCGTTCAATTTTGCGTTGAAAAAAATTATCAAACACTTGGTGTGCGTTAAACACACTAAGTGCAGATTTCAAAGTAATGTGATGTTGAGCTGCTCCTAAATACAATCCAAGGGATTGTATCAGATTTATAGAACAATTTAACAGCTCAATATAACACTAGCTCAAAAATTTCGATCAATTTAAACTTCGCAAATTCGAATGATATCAAACGTAAAGAGTTAAGGGAAAGAGAGAACAAACACGATTTGATTAGGCAGTTCCCCAATCGTCCTCGCTTTGGGTACCTCTGCCCCAAATTCCATAATTGGAATTGAGATATATATATATATATATATATATATATATATATATATATATATATATATATATATATATGTTGCTGTTTGCAAATTGTTTATACAAGAGAAGAACTATGAACATCCAAACTCTCAAACGTCTTTGATTGTTGATGCAAAGTCTTCTCTCCCCTTGATTCAAGAAGAATCAAGTGCCTCGAATTCAGTTGAACAAGTCACCGTCCCACGCTACTAGACTGCAAGAAACCACCGTTTTTCAGTCACCTTCACTCGGTCGACTTCGATTCTCCGCAATTCAATCCCCAAACCTTTCTTCTATGATCCTCCGTCTGTAGCTACTAAACCGAATAAATACTCTGTTCTTCGGATACCTTTGCACGGCTGAATCCCTGTATAACGAAATGGTTTGTGCCAAAAACCCCCATAATCTCCTTTGATTCTTGGAGGATAAAACCTAAGGTTTCATTCAAGAAACACCTACCAATTCTTAACCCAGAAATGAAGATTACACACTTCCTAATTCTGAACGTTATCACTTCAAAACAATGGGCGACACAAACAAAAATGATTATGTGTAATTGTTTGTTTACTCAAGGTTGAAGATGAAGATGAAGAGAAAGATTGGTAAAAAATTTCACGTTTCTTGTTCTTTTGAAATGTGAGCTGACCCACAATATGAAGTAACAGAAAAAATTAAATGCCAAAAATCAGTTCAGATAGAGTTGGGTCGACCACCCCTTTAATGAGGGTCGGCGTGATTTATCCCGTAGGATTATCTACGCAAATTTTGACACCATGCGTCGACCCATCAAGACCTTGCGTCGACGCAAGCCTGCAGATTTTGCAGAAACTCAAATTTCCAGAAGCATGCGTCGATTCATGCAACAGGGGGGGTCAGCGTGCGCTAACCCGAGCATTTCACAAAACTTGTTCAAACTAGCATGCGTCGACTCATGCTCACTTTGGGTCGACTCATGACCTGCATATTTTCAAAAATTCATTTTTCTACACGTTTTAGCTGACCAAGACTCGAGACACACATACCAAACATCAATATTATGATCATGAACATGTAATTTTAGGTTAGACCTTTTCCTATATGTTTGACGCGTGAAAATCGGCGGTTAGATGCAATTTGCTCGACAATGAAGTGATACCGTTCAAATTACAATCTAATGACACTCTTATTTGTTGACATCATTGAAATCAAAATAGATGAGAGACCTTAGCCCTCACAGTCAAGCCTTAACTTGCCTTTACCAGATTTTCTTTAAAACAAAAACACAAAAAAAAAAAACATAAAAGAAGCACCTAGTGTGCTTAAGGTAAAAACATACTAAAACAATTAAATTTTAAGAAATCCTAATTAAACTTAAACTAAAACCATAAGAAAAATGGATCACTATGACACACTAAAATAGTGTTATCAACTGTCATGACCCGCCCCCCCCCCCCCCCCCCCCTTCCATCATTTGTCATAATTAATTAACCATTCATTCTTTCTTTCATTCTTAAAATACTTAATTAACTTGGAAAAATAAGGGTCGTTGGGATTTAACATTCTAGCGCAACACTTTAAACAATTGATTCCAAGACACATGTCTTGTTCTTATCAAGCGTTCATTGTCCATCAAACAATTTTATTAAATAACCTTGAATGAAAAAGGACTGCTGGAATCTAGCATTCTGGGGGAACCCCGAATGATTAATCCCGAGTCTTAGGTCTCCTTCTCATCAAATGCTTGTCATTCACCTATAAAATACATCCAACCAATCAAATTATTTTTTCTCGCCGCCGTGCAATCTCAAAAACCTTTTTATAAAACGAAAGACATTTTATCTCGAGATGATGCAAGCCAATACTTCGTCCACAATGATGTGGGTTGAGATAAGTGACGTTTTCCCTTGAATGTTTTCTATCGATTTAAACAAAATAGATTTCGCTAAACACCCATAGGGTGCCGATTACTCAATGATCTCGCGGAGGGGGGACAAGGTCCCAAGCCTCATTTCTCCTGAATTGATTTAGTTCATCTTGCATTGATAAAAACCAATGCTCATCGAGTAATGCCTCCTTTGCATTTTTAGGTTCAACTTGTGACACAAAAGCGGAGTAATAACAAAAGTTACTAAGTTTAGAGCGGGTGGTTACTCCCTTAGAGATGTCACCGATGATATTGTCGATTGGATGGTCTTTGGAAGACTTCTATGCTGGAGGAAGGTCATCTTCATTTGTTGGATGATCCTCCTCACTCTTCATAGGTTGGTGATCCTTTTCCTCCTCAATACCCACTGCTTCGGGCTGATCAGTTCCTTTATTAGTGTCCTTGAGTATGTCTTCTGAAGATACACCTGCACCATGAAAAGAACTACCTTCTCTGACATTTTTCGGATAAGACTCATCAAAAGTAACGTGTACCAACTCTTCAACAATTCGTAACCTTTTATTATAAATTCTATAAGCTTTACTTGACTGAGAGTATCCAAGAAAAATACCCTCGTCGGCCTTGGCATCAAACTTACCAAGTGTCTCTTTACCATTGTTCAACACGAAACACTTGCAACCAAAAATGTGAAGGTGAGAGATATTTGGCTTACACCCTTTTAAAAGCTCATACGGTGTCTTGTTTAGAATAGGCCGGATGAGCACCCTATTCAAAACGTAACTAGCCGTACTTATGGCGTCGGTCCAAAAGTATTTTGGAAGTCCACTCTCATTGATCATAGTCCTTCATAATTCTTCCAAAATTCTATTTTTACGTTCCACAACCCCGTTTTGTTGAGGGGTACGTGGTGCGGAAAAATTATGATCAATTCCATGGGATTCACAAAATGCTTCAAATAAATGGTTTTCAAACTCACCCCCATGATCACTTATAATTGACACAATGTTCGTGTTTAACTTGTTTTGAGATAACTTAGCAAATCTCTCAAAGGCCGAAAAGGTATCACTCTAGTTTTCTAAGAAAATGGTCGAGCAAAACCTCGAAAAGTCATCGACTATTACAAAACCATAATAGCTACCACCTAGGCTTTTAACCCTAGATGGTACAAAGAGGTCCATATGGAGGAGCTCAAGGGGTCTCATAGTTGAAACGATGTTTTTAGATTTGAATGAGATCCTTGTTTGCTTCCCCATTTGGCAAGCATCACAAAGGTGATCCTTAGTGAATTTGATTTTGGGCAAACCGATGACTAAGTCTTTAGAGACTATTTTGTTAAGCAAATCAAAGTTGATATGAGCCAACCGTCTATGCCACAACCATGAATCTTTATTCATATTGACTAGACACTTGTCTCCATTCAACGATACCTCATTTAAGTCTAGCATATAGACATTGTTCACCCTCAAGCCCTTAAACGCATCATTCTTGTCACTATCTTCAACTATGCAACATTCTTTTGAAAACGATACTTTATAATTCTTGTCACATAGTTGACTGATACTTAAAAGGTTGTGTCTAAGGCCTTCCACAAGCAACACATCAGAGATAGTAGTAGATGAGGGGTTACCTACACTACCTTTGCCGAGAATCTGTCCCTTGTTGTCATCTCCATAGGTGACAAACCCTTTTTTCTTCGCCACAAAGACGATGAAAAGAGATATGTCTTCTGTCATATGTCTTGAGCAGCCACTATCCAGAACCCATCTTCTTTCGGTGGTCTCAAGATTTTTTACCTACAAAACAATCAAGGGAGAGTAGGTACCCAATTCTCATTGGGTCTTTTGCGGTAAGTGAAACCAAGATCGCACTTGGGCAACCATTGATAAATGCCTTTTGGAACAAGATATCTTCTAAAACAACATTTAGCAAGAGTATGACCAGGCTTGCAACAATATAGGCAATCACAGTTCAAAAACTTGTTCAAACTAGCATGCGTCGACTCATGCTCACTTTGGGTCGACTCATGACCTGCATATTTTTAAAAATTCATTTTTCTACACGTTTTAGCTGACCAAGACTCGAGACACACATACCAAACATCAATATTATGATCATGCACATGTAATTTTAGGTTAGACCTTTTCCTATATGTTTGACGCGTGAAAATCGGCGGTTAGATGCAATTTGCTCGACAATGAAGTGATACCGTTCAAATTACAATCTAATGACACTCTTATTTGTTGACATCATTGAAATCAAAATAGATGAGAGACCTTAGCCCTCACAGTCAAGCCTTAACTTGCCTTTACCAGATTTTCTTTAAAACAAAAACACAAAAAAAAACATAAAAGAAGCACCTAGTGTGCTTAAGGTAAAAACATACTAAAACAATTAAATTTAAAGAAATCCTAATTAAACTTAAACTAAAACCATAAGAAAAATGGATCACTATGACACACTAAAATAGTGTTATCAACTGTCATGACCCCCCCCCCCCCTTTTCCATCATTTGTCATAATTAATTAACCGTTCATTCTTTCTTTCATTCTTAAAATACTTAATTAACTTGGAAAAAATAAGGGTCGTTGGGATTTAACATTCTGGCGCAACTCTTTAAACAATTGATTCCAAGACACATGTCTTGTTCTTATCAAGCGTTCATTATCCATCAAACAATTTTATTAAATAACCTTGAATGAAAAAGGACTGCTGGAATCTAGCATTCTGGGGGAACCCCGAATGATTGATCCCGAGTCTTAGGTCTCGTTCTCATCAAATGCTTGTCATTCACCTATAAAATACATCCAACCAATCAAATTCTTTTTTCTCCCCGCCGTGCAATCTCAAAAACCTTTTTATAAAACGAAAGACATTTTATCTCGAGATGATGCACGCCAATACTTCGTCCACAATGATGTGGGTTGAGATAAGTGACGTTTTCCCTTGAATGTTTTCTATCGATTTAAACAAAATAGATTTCGCTAAAATCGACCAACAAACAAAACATTTTTCTACCAAGAACTACAGAAGCCTTGAGTTCTCTATTGCACTCGGAGATACGTAGAAGTGAGAATCAAAGTCTCGTCAGGCACCCTAATAAAAAATCTTTTTTTAGTCCTTCGCACATTAATAAAAATTCCAAAAATATTTCTCCTTTCTTTTCTCTCTCTCTCAAATAAGTAGAAGATTGCAAACTAACATCACGCTAACATTCATTCAAAACTAACTAGACTAAACTAAATATTTTAATATTCGATGGAAAATGATAAAGTCCCCCTGTTGAATATTTTTTCCTATTCATGTGGTATTGAACATATAATGATCCCTCTTTAATCCATACCATTCTACAGAATAATTACTAGTGACTTAGTCATCGAGTAACCATCTTTGTTATTGCAATTACCTCAGTCATCCTGAAGAAACTGCAAGAAGGTTTATTGCACGTAAAACATCTCATGTAAAAACTAAATATTCCATATCTCTAGCAATCATAAACAATCCAACAATCATATTTGATTATGGTATGCATGTAACACCCTAAATAATCCCCCGCATAATATAAATAAAATCAGAGTAATTACCCACAAAATCATATTTAGGAATGTCACATTTTCAACAAACACCTGCTCATTCAATCAGATATGTACCACACGTTCTTTTAAAAATTATTTATAATAACATTATCAGCAAAATATAACTGAAGGTTAATTCATATAGCAGCGAAAATAACATTTAATCATTCAAGTTATCAACTCAAGGCATAACATAACTGATAGTGTCATAAAGAAACAACAGTCATAGGAAATAAAACATGGTAATAAACCACGAAAAAAACATGCAACGTTCCATAACCCCAGTGTTACTTATCAGAGCAGACACCAAACTAAAAGAATAAATGAAAGACTTCATCTTCCACTCACATCTGAGCTCCTACTGCGAATTATCTACACGTTACCCGCATGGAGGCAACATTCAAATAGAATAAGTGAGATATCATAATTATATAAAAGAAAGCATGATAAAAAGTAGGCAACATATTATATCATGCATATCACCCATTCCACAACATACCACAACAATATCCTGTTAGAACAAGATTTTTTCATGACATATTCTCTTTTAGTTTTTATGATAACAAAAGTATTACAAGAATAATGGTTTATTTGATGAGTGTTTTATTTATGCAGGTTCTTGTTCTTGTACATAAATAATCAGAATCTGTATTACTTAGACGCACTTGGGAGTTGCTTCATTACTAGCTTCTGGTGGCAGAGTCTGAAGAACAATTGCTAGTGTGGCTTGATGCAGACTCTAAGCTAAAGGCCTCAGAATTCAGACAAGTTACTACACTTTGTATTTGTATATCAGCGTCTGGTACCATTCAGAGTTGGTGATAAAGTTGTGAATTGTTCGTACTGCAGAAAGCAAGTTGTATTGTCTTATCAGCTTATCAGCTCGAGTCTACAAGATTGCAAGGCTCAAGAAAGGCTGGTACATTCTGCGGATGTCTGCTCCCAACGGCTCTATCGGTACAAAACCTCTTGAAGACTCAAAGGTTAAACGTGTTACACACTGGATTCAGAATCTGTTGTGCATCAATCTTCAACGTCTATTGTACTATAGAGTAAAAGCAAAGACACTTGATCAAGTCACTTCCTCAACGACTAGTTTCTGCAAAGGCTATATATTTAACTGGAGATTCATATTTGAATCTTAAACACTGATCAGAAGTTAAATTAAAAGAAAACGCGAAACACAATTCAACCCCCCCCCCCGGCCCCCCTTCTTGTGTACTTTTCACACCTTCACATCCAACATACAATACAACATTCAAAAAATAACAGATGCAACAATTATGCAATGCAATGAGACTCACAACCAGACTCAATGCATGTGGTCCCATACAGTTCATATTTCAAAACCTGACCCCTCTTTCATGGTCAAATCTTGCTGATTCCATTCAATCTCGGTAATCAGCTACCGGCATACTATCCATTCATAGGATTGATGCTTCAATTCATTATCATCATCTATGATAACATCTCACTGATTCCATTCATTCTTGGCAATCAGCTATCGACATACTATCCATTTATAGGATTAATGCTCCGTAGTCAAGGTACTCCATCAATACTGTCCAACACCATAGTCAAGGTACTTCGTCAATACTGGCCACCATGCACCAAACACATGCTATAACAGTTCAGCAACAACAACAGAATAATTTAGCAATCAACAACAACAACAACAATGCAAAGTATAATGATATTCGTCTTAATCATTATACCACACCAAAATTGGTCACCATGCAATAACAACGCTATTACAGCTCATCAACATCATCATCCAACATAGCAAATGACAACAATGCATTTATCGCGAAAACAACATAATAATATAGTAATCAACAACAACAACAATGCAATATGCAAAGAACAACAACATCAAGCATAATGACCAACACCTTCATGGTCAAGGTACTTCACCAATACTGGCCATCATACACCAACATACATACTGTAACAACTCAAGAACAACATTTTACATCATAGAAACCAACAACAATACGTTTCAGATTTTATTGCATCACAACATAACCACTACAATTTCTTTTAAGCCATCACACAGCAAAATAATCAACTTCTGGAACATAAACCACTTTTATAAGGTAGTTCATCGTGTTAGCTTTCCAACACTTTGAACGGCGCTTCAATCGAACTTACGGATCAAAAGTTATGATCGAAACGATTTCATAGTACAAAATCCAGAGAGCTATTACGGCCGACCGTAACACCTATTACGACTCGTAATACTCTCAACCCAGAATTTCATTTTTCGCACGTTTCTAGTTGCGGATTCCAGAGGGCTATTACGGCCACCCGTAATGGCTGTTACAGGCCATAATAGAGCCCAGAAAATCACTTTTTCCACTCGATTTTGTGCGATCTCTCTCGATTTTCAGCAATGCAACAGACCCCAAACCCCAAGTTTTGACCTCCAACAATGTCAAAACATATCATATCATATGGCACATGAATCAAGGGAAATAAACACATCACAACATCAATTCATCATCTCTAAATCACCATTAACACGCTTAAGGTCACAACCTTTAAACATCAATCAATGGCATAATATCATCAATCACATCAAACCAGAATTTATGCATACTTGAAAGGCACACGAATTTCATCACAAAATCATCACAATTTCATAATTCACACAATCAATCATTCATCAAGAACATGGATAAAGAAGAGAAGAAAAACACAATTCCTACATGTTATGATTTACCCACCATTCATCATAATTTCCCTTAGATAATCAGAACTCCACCCTTACCTTAGAGTTCATGCAACAATGCTTCTTCTACCTCAACAATGGTTCTTCTCTTTCCTTTTGCCCTAGATCTGCTCTTCTCCAATTTCTCTCTAAAACACGTACTGACACTTTTATTCCCAGATCCTTATTATTATTATTATTATTATTATTATTATTATTATTATTATTATTATTATTATTGTTTCCCAAATTATTAATAACAAATAATAGTAATAATACTAATTATTTAATTTAAATAATATCCATCTAATATTATTCAAATTAATAATTACTAACTAATATTACTAATTAGTTACTAACCACACCATCCATCTCTAAGCAATTGATCACACACACCCACTTATTCCCTCAAGGTCCAGTCTTAAGGTCACTACCTCACACCAAGGGTATCCCAAACACAACAAAACACACATAATCACATACATATACACAACATTAGATAATTTAAATTACTTAAAATAAAATAGGGCGTTACAACTCTCCCCCACTTAGAATATTTTTGTTCTAAAAAACTATCTGATACAAACAACTCAGAATACGCCTCACGCATCCTGCTCTCCAACTCTTAAGCACCTTCTGGTTCAAGAACACAAGTCCTCAATAAATCCTCCAAAAATTGTAAAGTCATTTCCGTCTGACCATCTGTCTGTGGATGATAAACTGAACTCAACCTCTGCTTCGAACCCAAAGCCTCTTGCAAACTCTCCTAAAATCTAGAAGTGAACCTCGGATCTCTATCTGACACATTACTCAACGGAACTCCATGCAGCTTCACAATCACATGAATATAGACCTCTTTCAACTTCTGTAAAGAAAAACTGATGTTAATCAAAATAAAATGCGTCGTCTTCGTCAGTCTATCAACAATCACCCAAATGGCATCATGCCCTCTAGGAGTATTTGGCAACTCAGTCACAAAATCCATAGAAATGCTATCCCATTTCCACTCTGGAATATCCAACAGTTGCATCAAACCAGGAGGTTTCTGATGTTCCATGTAACGCCCGGTTATTTAATTAATTAATTAATTAAATATCTTCGTATTATTTGTTTGATTTGTGTTGGTTGTCGAAGATGTTGTGTTGAGTTGCTATGTCGGTGTTAGTTGAATGAAAATGTTGATTTAAGTTGTGTTATTGTTAATTAATTAATTAAACTAATTAAGTTGTATATATAGTATTAGAAATAATACTAGATTATATTAAGTGGGCTTTGATGAATAGAAGTAGAATTAGTGGGGGTGTAGAAATGAGGCCCAATAAAGCAAATAGAACAATAGTATTATTATTAGGTAATTGAAATTAAGAGAAAGAGGGAAGTGGCAGTTAGAACATAGAAGTTACGGAGAAGAGGAACAAGGGTTTGGAAACGGAACACAGAGAGACTGCAAGAACGGGAATCCAATCGGAGAGTAGAGCGACCTTTAATCCAAGGTAAGGGCGGGGTTATGACTCTATAATAGGGTATTTGATGAATGATATGTGGGGTTGGGTTTGTAGAATTACCTCCGTCTGTGTTGTAATGGCTGTCGTGGATATTGAAATACGTTTGCTGTTGATGAATTGGTTGTAGGAAAATTGTTCTATGTTGCTGTAAGGTATAATTTTATTGTGTTTCTGTTGTACTGTGACGATTGAATTTGGAACTGTTCTGGGAGTTGAGGAGAGGTTTGTGATTTGTGGAGAGCTGGAATGAAATTAAGTAATGTTGCTAATCATAAAAAAAAAAGGGAGGGTGGCGCAGGCCACCTGTGGTGTGTGTGTGTGTGTGTGTGAAGGTGGCGCAAGCCACCTTGTGTGTGTGGGTGAGGTGGCGTAAGCCACCTGTGTGTGTGAGTGTGTAGTTGTTTAGTGTAGTGGTTTAGGTTATTAATACAGAAAAATGGCAATTTGGTTTATTAATAAAAATTTGGATTACTAACAATTCAACTTTAGATGATTAATGACAGAAAACGTTAGTAATAGTAGCAGTAAATAATATATTGTTTATAATATTAATAATATGTTAGTAAGATATATTATGAAATACTAATATTATGTTAGTAAGAAATATTAAGGAAACTAGTATTATATTAGTAACAGTAGCCGGAAAAATAATATTGGTTTGAAATACTAGTATTGTGTTAGTGACAGTAGAAGAAAAGAGAAAATAATATTAGTTTGGAATACTAATAAAATGTTGCTAACAGTAAGCAGAAAAATAGTATTTGTTTAGAATATTAATAATGAATTAGCAGGAAAAAGATTCAGTTAGTAGAAAAACGACAGCAAAGCATGAACTAACAGGTAGTAATTTAGTGGCACTAACAGTGATACAGTAGTAGCAGAATAATCTAACAGGTGTGAATTTTGTTGCATTGCCTCTAATTATTGGCAAGAATTAAGTTGTAGGCTTAATGCCAAAGTTGAATTGTGGTTGTAATTGTTGTTGTAGTTGTTGTTGTGTTCATATTGTTGTTGCATACATAGCATATCAAGTTGGAGCTGATGCTCGGTAAGTTGGTCTGGATTGGCAAGTTTAAGTTGAAGGCTTATGCCTTGTTGACGCCTCTATTAATTGGCAGATTTTTAAGTTGGGAGTTATGCTCCAATGGTACCACATGCATGTGTATTTTCTGAGTCGCATTCCATGTTGCATAAATGGTTGTTGTGTGGTTGATTAATGTTGATGGTAATGTTGTGAAGAGGTGATTTTATATAATCTGATTTAATATATTGTTTATCATATACCCGATTATATTATTTGATATCTCACCCCTTCTGTGGTTGGTGATGGTTTATACGCCATCCTGCAGGTAATCCAGAGTAAAGGCTATCTACCTTCATTAGTTCGAGTCGGTGTCGTCGCTCTGATACGTAACACTCGGGGGGATGAACGCATGTTTCCTTTATTGTTGATTTTATTATTGTTGCTGAATTTTTAAGTTGTTTTCGTAAAGACTTTTTGTTTTAAAGTTGTTTTATGTGAACAAAGATGGTATGTTATTAAAGTTGAATTTTTGTGAATCCGCTGCATAGAATTGAAAGTTGTTTTATTTTAAAGGCTGAGCAGGCAGTTATCAGTTCATCCAAAATTATGTGTTATGTATCTGTTTTCCAAGTGATTAATTGTCGTTGTTTTATGTAGAAAGTGTAACATTCCATATGTACGTTTAAAATTTTTAACTCTGATTCTATATTATTCGATGGGTAGAAATGGGGTGTTACATATATCATTCATCAAATACCCTATTATAGAGTCAGAACCTCACCCTTACCTTGGACCTTCGACTTTTAACAAGTCAAACAAGCATACATAAACTGAGCCACATCACCCTTCAATCCAGTTCACCAAAATATCTTCTTCAGATCTTGATACATCTTTGTAGCTTCTGGATGAATACTCAAGCTACTTCTATGAATTTCTTCCAGAATCATCTTTTTTCAATTCAGAATCATCAGGAACACAGATTCTATCACGGGATCTCAGCACACCTTGCTCATCCACTTTGAAGTCACTATCCTCAGTCTGATTACTTCCAATCATCAAGTTCACCAACTTTACATCCAACTTTTGACTCTCTCTAATATTATTAAAAAAATCATTATTGATCTTCAGCATACCCAACATCACACTCTGCAGTGTCAGCTCACAGACCAAGCTCGAGTTTGTGAACTGCTCAGTCAATTCTAACTCTCTAACCATCATAGAAGACATATGCATGGACTTCCGACTTAACGCATCTGCCACAACATTAGATTTACCAGGATGATAATTCAAACCAAATTCATAATCCTTCAAAAAATTTAACCATCTTATCTGCCTCATATTCAATTCTTTATGATCGAACAAGTACCTCAAACTCTTGTGATCACTACACACTTCAAATCAGGAACCATAACGATAATGCCTTCAAATCTTAACCCAAACACTACTACACCCAACTCCAAATCATGAGTAGGATAATTTCTCTCATGAACTCTTAGTTGTCGCGAAGCATAAGCCACAACTTTACCATCTTGCATCAGCACACCACCAAAGCCCATCAACGGCGCATCGTAATACACCATAAACGGTTCATCCGGTTCAGGTAGAATCAAAATTGGAGTAGTAGTCAATCTCTTCTTCGGCTCAATAAAACTCTTCTCACAGTGAATATCCGACACAAAAGATTTACCTTTGCAAGTCAACTGAGTCAACAGAAGTGCCAACTTAGAAAAACCTTCAATAAACCTACGGTAATAACCAGTTAAGCCCAAAAAGTTTATAATCTCAGTCACTAACTTCTAAGCCTCCCATTGTAGAACTGCAACTACCTTGGATGGATCCACAGTAATACCATCGCCTGAAGTAACATGACCAAGAAAACTCACCTCTTTCAACTAGAATTCACACTTTGACAATTTAGCATAAAGCTTCTTCTCTTTCAACACTTGCAACACAATCCGCAAATGTTTAACATGTCACTCTTCTGACTTAGAATAGATTAGAATGTCATCAATGAAGACCACTATAAATTTATCCAAGTAAGTATGAAAATTCGATTCATATACTCCATGAACACACCAGGTGAATTAGACACTCCGAACGACATCACCTAATACTCATAATGTCCATACTGAGTCCTAAACACCGTCTTATGAATATCTTCATCCTTCACTCTAATCTGATGATAACCAGACCTCAAGTCAATCTTGCTAAACACACGAGCACCCACCAACTGATCCATCAAGTCATCTATTCTTGGAAGTGGATACTTGTTCTTAATCGTCACTTTATTCAACTGTCTGTAATCCATACACAATCTCGTACTACCATCTTTTTTCTTCACCAACAACACCAAAGCTCCTCAAGGCGACACACTTGGTCTCACAACTTTCTTTTCTAGCAACTCTTCTAATTTCTTCTTCAACTCTGCTAACTCCGATGCCGAAATCTCGTATGGTACCATAGAAGCACGTCTGGTACCAGGGACAAGATCAATAGCAAACTCCACCTCTCTCTCTCTGGCGGCACATCTGATATATCATCTGGAAACACCTCTGGGAATTCGCACACCGCCTGCAACTCATCAATCATTGATCGACTCTCCAACGACAAGGAAGCAAACAACGCAAGCACCTGAGCTTCCTCTTCCAAAAGCTCTCTCATCTCTCTAGCAGACAGAAACTAGCTTCTTCCTTATCATCAGGAGCAAGAAATCGCACCGACTTATTATAACATTTGATATGAACATGATTGAATTCCAACCAGTTCATTCCAAAGGTAACATCAAGATTTCCCAACGGCAAACAAATAAGATCAAAACCAAAGTCTCTTTCAAAGATTGACAAACGACAATTCAAACAAACCAGAGAAGTAGTCACTGATCCCTTAGCAGGAGTTTCGATAACCATTTCTCCATTCATAGAAGAAACAACAAGGTATAGCTTTTCCACACAAGTCTCACCTTACAAGAATCCTTTAACCTGTGTAGTGGATGGAAAAAAAACTCTCTACCTTCATCGAACTCGACTTCACGGTCTGAAGGCAAGTCGCAGATATCTTTCAAGAAAACATCAGGGATCACACACCACTGGCATAACACTAGCCATCACATGGCTCTTTACTCTCAAAGAATCCAACATCAATGATACCTGATTGTTCTCCCTAAAGACATCCTAACTTAGCCACCATACAGGAATCTCGAATCCACAACATCTTCAGTGTCAGAAACAACATAGCTTCAGCATTGTCTGAGCTCCCGTAATCAGTAGCATACTACACCACTCATCAAAACGATTGGTAAACACATGGTTTAATTCCCACCAATCCGCTCCAAGAATAACATCAACTGATTCCAACTAAAGATAAACTATGTCCATCCTTAGGACACACGTCAGAATACTCCAACATCACTGGCCCAACTCTAGCCAAAACATTGCCTTCCCTATCACCATGAAGTGACCAACGAGAACACCTGACCGTCTTCCCTCAAGGATCACACCATTCTCAAAACAGTTGAACTATCCAACACTGCACTTTCGCATGCAGCAACACGATATCCAAGCTCTCAATAGTTGGAATATCCAAGAGAAGCAGATGCTTCTCCCCCACTTGTTTCATTCCTAACCTATAAATGGAAAACAAAACAAGCATCGAAAGTGTTTTCACACACACACACAGGTCGCATACTAGGGAACAAACATAATTAAATAACCTGGTCGGACGGACCAACCTGCTCTGAAATCACTATGTAACACCCTAAATAATCTTCCACGTAATATAAATAAAATTAGAGTAATTACCCACAAAATCATATTTAAGAATGTCACACTTTCAACAAACACCTGCTTATTCAATCAGATATGTAACACATGTTCTTTTAAAAATTATTTATAATAACATTATCACCAAAACATAACTGAAGGTTGATTTATATAGCAGCGGAAATAAAATTTAATCATTCAAGTTAACAACTCAAGGCATAGCATAACTGATAGTGTCATAAAGAAACAACAGTCATTAGAAATAAAACATTGTAATCAACCACCAACAAAAAAAATAAGAAATGTTCCATAACCCCAGTGTTACATATCAGAGCAGACGCCAAACTAAAAGAATAAACGGAAGAATTCATCTTCCACTCACATCTGACCTCTTACTGTGGATTATTTGCACGTTACCTGCATGGAGGCAACATTCAAACAGAATGGGTGAGATATCATAATTATACAAAAGAAAGCATGATAAAAAGTTGCCAACAGATTATATCATGCATATCACCCATTCCACAACACACCACAACAACATCCAACATACAATACAACATTCACATAACAACAGATGCAATAATTATGCAATACAATGAGACTCACAATCAGACTCAATGCATGTGGTACCATACCGTTCATATTTCAGAACCCGACCCCTCTTTCATGGTCAAATCTCATTAGTTCCATTCAATCTCGGCAATTATCTATTGACATACTATCCATTCATATGATTTATGCTTCAATTCGTTATCATCATCTATGATAACATCTCACTGATTCCATTCATTCTTGGCAATCAACTACATACATATTATCCATTCATAGAATTGATGCTCCAACAACAGACCGAAGTCCCAACACCATGAATGCATGCAACATCTTACACATGCAACAACAACATCAAGCACAATGACCAACACCATAGTTAAGGTACCCTGCCAATACTGGCCACCATGCACCAAACACATGAGTTCAGCAACAACAACATAATAATTTAGCAATCAACAATAACAACAATGTAACGTATAATGATATTCATCTTAATCATTATACCACACCAAAACTGGTCACCATGCAACAACAACGGTATAACAGCTCATCAACATCATCATCCAACATAGCAAACGACAACAATGCATTTATCGCGAAACAACGTAATAATATAGTAATCAACAACAACAACAACAACAATGCAATATGCAAAGAACAACATCAAGCATAATGACCAACACCTCCATGGTCAAGGTACTCTACCAATACTGGCCATCATACACCAACATACATACTGTAACAACTCAACAACAACAGTTTACATCATAGCAACCAACAACGATACGTTTCAGATTTTATCGCATCACAACATAACCACTACAATTGAATTTAAGCCATCAAACAGAAAAATAATCAATTTCTTGAACAGAAACCATTTTTATAAGGTAGTTCATCGCGCTATAAAGTTGTTCTCGTTTATAACAATTTTTTTCCGGATCCTATATAAAATATTTTAATCAATAATGTATTTTTTTCGTATATAAATATTATTATTTTTTTGACATTATTTTAAAAAAAATATTTGAATCAATAGTAAAGTTGTTCTCGTATATAAAAATATTTGAATCAACAATGTATTTTTCTTATATATAAATAATATTTTTGTTTTAAATATTATATCAGCACTTTTAAATGTTTTGGTATCCAATAGCAAAATGATCACATAATTAAATTGTTAATGACAAAGTATCATTTATAGTGTGTTAATATATACACCAATTGATTTGATTTGACGTAGCTCTATAGTATCTCTTTTAATCGATGAGGTGAAGTTGAAGTTTCATGAAGAGGATACCATATTATGGCCAAGATGTGATGAGAATAAGTTTAGTGTGAATGCTTGTTATAAGGATTTGAATCATAGTTTGGAAGGAGAAGAACTAAGTCATAGTCTGTTGGAAACTTTGGACGCATTGTGGAAGACCAAAATACCTCTTAAAGTAAAAAAAATTTGATTGGAGATTACTTCTTAATAGGCTTCCAAAGCGTAAAGTTCTTGAAAGCAGAGGAATTATCTCTGATCCTCATCAGCTGTCATGCGTGTTTTGTTTCCAAGAATTGGAGGATGTATCTCACATTTTCATTTCTTGCAGGAAAATTAGGCAGATCTGGAGAAATATTGAAAACTGGTTGGGTATACATTTTCCTATTGAAACAAACTGTGTTGATTCATTTCTGCAGTGGGCCAAATTGCCAGGGAAAGGTAAAGTATTAAGTTACATATGGCTGGTGGGATGTTGGGTAATTTGGAGACATAGAAACATGGTTTTATTCAAAGATGGTGTTGCAAATCACAAGGAAATATTCCATTCTATCATCACAACAACGTGGAATTGGAAGATTTTGGACAACAAAGAGAGGAGGAGGGTTTCTCTTTATGAGTGGTATAAATTACCTATGGAGATTTAGTGTTGTTTGTTTGTCCTTAGTTAGGTGTGGCCCCCCTATTGTAGTTCCATTTTTGCTACTAGTTTAGTCTGTTGAGTGGGTGATTCCTAGACACCATGTTGTAGTTTGTTTTTGGAACAGAATTCCTGATGTTATTGTTGTAAATCTGGGATTGTATCCCTTGTTAATATATTTGAATATTAAAATATATATATATATATATATATATATACCAATTGATTTGATTTGAAGTAGCTCTATAGTTATAGTAAGCTTTTTGTTAAGAAATGTACATTACCTTACTGGTTACATGTGCAAAAGTTAAAGTTAAATTACATCAAGTTGTCTAATTCATAGAAGTATACAAACTATTGTGTTACACAGTCCATTTGTATCCTTTTTTTATCATATTTGAAATGACAATATAAAGAATTTTTTTCAAAATCATTATTTAAGTTGTTGAGAAGGAAATAATCCCCTTTTTTTATCAAGAAAAAAATGGATTGATATAATATTATATTAGTTAATTACACACTTACTATTTAAATTGAATTGGTTTAGTTATAATTCTAGGAATTTATAGTATGTCAGCATAGTATTGTTTATATCATAACAAATATAAACAACAAAACAAATGCATGTGAGTTAATTATGAATGAACTCGTACTTATTTTCGGTTTGTTCGTTGCACCAATGACACAAAAAGAAAGTTTGAATTTGAAGAGAAACCATTAATATAACCTTGGCATTTTGTTAAACAAATATAACATTAATAGTATGAGCGTTTTGAATTATTATTTAAAGTAAAAGTTGAATGAATGAAAGACCAATTAAATTTTTATTGTTATAAAATTAAATAAAACAATATAGAGATCAAAGAAAGGAAGAGAAGAGAGAAAATAATATTATATTATCTTATGCAAAAGTGTCATTTACATTGTAATGTAGATCTTATTTATAGTACACGGCCAATGAATAACCATTAACTTAAAGAATACACAAAGGTTAGGAAATTAACTCATAGGAGTTAAGGAATATAAAAAGCTAGGTAAATAAACATCCACATCTATTTACTATTATTCATAACACTCCCCCTTGGATGTTCATTAAGGATATGCCATGTTAAAACCTTACTAGAAAAAATCCAGTGGAAAAAAACTAGTGAAGGAAAAAAAGTACAATATCCTTTTAAAGTAAATTCATTTCTCCCCCTCAGTTGAACGATCATTTCTTTGAAGATGAAGACCAAAATTTTGTACTAGTTGATTAAAAGTTCTACTTGGGAGTGACTTTGTGAAAAGGTCTGCAAGTTTTCACATGAACAAATTGGTTGGATGTTTATATCACCACTCTTTTAAAGATCATGAGTGAAAAAGAACTTTGAAGAAATGTGTTTTGTTTAATCTCCTTTAATGTAACGATCTTTCAATTGAGTGATGCATGCAGTATTATCTTCATATATGGTCGTTGTATTTAATTTTTCAGAAGATAAACCACAAGTATTTTGTATGTGCTGCATTAGGATCTCAACTAAACGTATTCTCGACTTGCCACATGTAATGCTAAAAGTTATGCATGATTAGATGATGTTGTTGTTATGGTTTGTTACACCAATCTCCATGAAATAGTTGTACCCCCACATGTAAAAAAATAACTTATTTATGATCTATTATTATTAGGATCTAACAAGTAACCTGCATTTGCATAACTTGTTAATTCGAATCTGGATACTTTGGTATAAAACAAAACCATGTCTATTGTACCTCTAAGGTAACGAAGTATATGTTTAACTATGTTCCAATGTCTTCGTGTAGGTGAAGAATTGTATCTTGCTAATAGATTGAGACCAAATGATATATCAGGACGTGTATAATTAGCAAGGTACATTAGTGCTCCAATTGCACTGAGATATGGTACTTCAGGACCAAGCAACTCTTCATCCTTTTCTCGAGGTCTGAAAGGATCTTTCTCCACATCTAATGATCTAACAACCATTGGAGTAGACAACATGTGACATTTGTCCAATTAGAAGCATTTTAATAATTTTTATATATAGCCTTCTTGATGTACAAATATTCCTTTGTCCAAATGTTCAATTTGCAAACCTAGACATTATTTTGTCTTTCCTATGTCTTTCATCTCAAACTCTTTATTTAAACAATTTATAGGTGTTGGAAGCTCTTCAAGAGTTCCAATAATATTTATGTCATCCACATATCCCTCTCTAAGGAAATACTCACTTAGTCGATTATACCACATTCGTCCAGATTGTTTCAGGTCATAGAGAGACTTGTTCAATCTTATGGAGTAGCTTTCTCGAGATTCGGAGTTGTGTGCATCTGGTATATTGAACCCTTCAGGGAGTTTCATGTAAATTGCACTATCAAGTGAACCATACAGATAAGTTGTTACAACATCCATCATGTGCAAATTAAGTCCTTCATGTGCTACAAACTTAATTAAATATCAATAATTGAATTGTATCCACTATAGGTGGATATGTTTCATCAAAATAAATTTAGGTCTTTGTGAAGATTATTGAACACCAATTCAAGCTTTGTATCTCACAATTTCACCATTCTTATTTTGCTTTTTCACAAAAAAATCATATATATCCAATTGGTTTTACACCTTGAGGTGTTCGGAATACTTGTCCAAAATCGAGTCACTTGTAAAGTGAGTTTAATTTTTCTTCAATTCAAAATTTTCATATTGGCCAATTCTCACTTTTTATACAATCTTTGATAGACTTTGACTCATGATCCTATCATTTATCATCTTTATATTGTATACAAATACATTGTCAATATTGACTTATTTTGGTTCCATCATATTCCATTCATGACATAATTTAGTGAGATCTCTTAGTTTTCATAAATTTCAGGTACCTGGTTAGTTCTTCTGGAACTCAAAATTAAATTATGTCAAAGTTTTCTTAGATTTTTCATATCCTCTCTTGGGCCATTTTTAACTTTAGTTTCTTTTCTTGGTAGAAGACTTTTAACATCGGAACCGACTTTTCTACAACATTTCAGGCGCGACTATAACTCATTTGTAATATTATATTGTCCAATATGAGAATCCACTTTGAGTGGAATATTAGAAGCTAATAATTTTTTTCATAAACTTTGCAAATGAATTATGTTTTGAACTTTGAGGATCAAAATGATATAATAATATTTTATTTCAAATCATTCATTTGAATTTCTGGTTCACACTTTGTGCTGATTGTTTTCTCCCCCTAGTACTGAGATGACCCAACCAATTTTGCCAACACACTTAAGTGTGATTTGTAAACATCTGGTTTACTATAATATATATGATTCTATTATTCTAATTTGTTTCAATCTAGAGTAAATATAAAATAATTTGTATAAAATATATATTTTTCGATCTTAATAAATTTACAATTAGTAATATTATTTATGCAATCATTCTGTGATTGTCAATTTTTCTAAGATCTATGAAAATCGTCATTGATACTTTTTTTATCAGTGAAGACAAAATAATCATTTTCTTATTAATCATCAAGGGATAACCATTATTTGATGAATGAATAAAAGTAATTCATTCTTTAATCAATCCTCTAGGGATCCTTTATAATATATATAATTTTTTTCGCGAGCGATAGACCATAGATCTTCAAACAATGATAAAGATAAACACATTTCGTGCAATCCTCTAGGGATGCAATATAATTTCTTCAAGAACTATATAAATTATTATTTTTCTATCATTCAGTGATCTTGATTAGTTCTTCAAGAACTCTATAATAAATTATTATTTTACTATCCTTCTACGATGCTTGATACGTTCTTCAGGAACTATATAATAAATTATTATGTTGCTCTCCTTCAGGGATTCTTGATAAGTTCTTCAGAAACTATATAATAAATTATTATTTTTCTATCCTTCAAGGATATTTGTTAGGTTCTTCAAAAACTATATAACAAACACATTATTTTATAGTCTTTCAGAGATATTTTAACATTATTTATCCAATTCTTCTGAGATTCATGAAAATCATTGTTGATTTTTTTTCTTCAAATCAATATATCAATACATAATAGGTAGAATTAGAAATACATATTACGAAACAAAAAATAATAATGTTACCTTCTAAATCTTAGAGCTTCATATAATCAGACCTTCATTATCAAATTATTTGTATCACTTCTTAGACAATTAGTTAACATTCATATGGTAGAGTTTCGTGCTGATAGTGTGTTATAAAACTAAATAAAATAATATAGAGATCAAAGAAAGGAAGAAAAGAGAGAAAATAATATTATATTATCTTATGCAAAAGTCTCATTTACATTGTAATGTAGATCTTATTTATAGTACATGACCAATGAATAATCATTAACTTAAGGAATACACAAAAGTTAGGAAATTAACTCAAAGGAGTTAAGGAATATAGAAAGTTGGGTAAATGAACATCCACATCTATTTACTATTATTCATAACATCTATCAAATTTTTTTAAATATAAAAATGATAGACTTAACTTATTAGAGTTTATAAAATTGAAAGATTGTATTTAACTATTTAGTATGACCATATCTTAAAGTTGACCTTAAGATCAAATTCATAAATGAATTAAAAAAAGATATATAATGAAGAGAAGTAGTTATTCTAACATGTGCTTTGAGTGATATTCTACCCAATCTTATATGATAATGTCGTATAGAGGTAAAACAACCATTTTTTTCAAAAGAAAAGACACATAAGAAAAACTGAATTCGAAGTCATTATCTAAAAAGAAAAAAAAAACGTGAGATTAGAGAAAATAGATAAATTATAAATAAATCAAATAAAGAATATATTAAAGTAACTTTGTTGCACATTCATATTAAAACAAATAAGTAAAGACTGTAGCTGAGATATTTAACAAAGTTCATGAAAATGAATCATAGTACATTTGCTTAAGTATTCATAACCAAAACTATTTTCATGAAGAATTTTACTTATATGATTTTACCAACCTTTTTCTTTAAGATTTGAATTTTTACAAGGCTTCAAAACTTCCAACCAAATAGCTAAAAAGGAATAAGAATGTTTAGGAACAATAGGAACAACTTGGATGCTATCATGTAATACACACTATTATCAACTCATATAAAAGAAATAATGCGGCCCTTTTCATTCCCTTCAGTTGTATGGTTGGAAACAACATTCATAATAACTTACTCCAGTAATATAGCAATGAAATCATAATTTAATCTTTAAAAAAGAAACAATAAAGTATATGCTAAGTGAAATCACAATTTAATCCATAATAATTTCATAATTTAATTCAGAATTAGTTCATCACCAAATGACTCTCTTACTTATAGTCCCCTTTACTTCCAACTCATTGAACTCATTACATGGCATTAATTCTATACAATTTATCCAAGCTCTTGCAAATATAAATAATGTCAAAATTGATTGATCATACAATCCGGTTTCAACAGACAAGGTTTCAATTAACCACTACCATTAAAAATATTTTACTTCAATCATATTTACCACACACCGTCGTAAGACCGCGAAACTGTCGTAAGAGAAAGATTAGTGCAATTTCTTCTTCTAAAGCTTCAAAAACACACACACATTCCCAACTTCATGTATCCTGGAAGTGGAGATTAGTTATTTATCCTTGCAACCCAATAATACCTACAACAAATGGGGGAGGAATGAGACCCACAAGACACTAACAGAACAAACATTTTCAGTGTAAAGTCATTCATATTCCTCTAATAATATTTTAAACCTTAATTTTTAGTTTCATTTCCTTTTTTTAATTGTACAGAGAATGTCTTAAAAAATAGGATTTAGTATTGAATGTGTATGCTTACCACAAGCTACTCAGCCACCGGAATTTCCAGTAGATTTCATAAGCACGTGACCACATATGCAGAAGTACTGAAATTAAGTTATGCAAAATATTATTAGAATCAAAACACAAGATTTGAGATGATGCAAATTTCCAACATCCACCTACATCGTCAAGTTGTTTTCAGTTCAATGTCATGCTTAAACACTACTGTAGATGTTCTTTTCTAGTAAAGAATTTTTCTCGAAGAAAATCACATGAATCAGGTGAGTAAGATTGTCCGTTTCTTTAGAAGAGAGTTTCATAGTTGGAAAAAAGTTGGAAAATAACAATAGAAGGCACTACTGATTCTTAACACCAACAATCCTATAAGCACAAAACACTAGGTGAAAATACAACAAAATGGTGAAATATTATATAGACAAATTTTGTAGAAAACTCGATCAAATTGAGATTTTGATACTTTTCTTGATATATGAAAATTCAATATTCTCCTTCAATGAACAAATACAGATGATATAAACATTTAAGTGCTCAAGTGTTTCTCTAAACTTTTTCACATATGAATGAAATTTATGCAGGAAATTTTTTTTGTCAAATTTTACTGACACTTGAAAATATATGAAAAAATTTCATGAAGAAGTTGATTTTAAATTTGAAAAATCCTTCTATTTATAATGCACCAAACACCTCTTGAAAACCACAAATAATGGTTGAAAAATATTCATGAAACCATGCAATGATATGGAAAAGTTTCATGACCATTTGACATGAATATGTATGGTACTAGTTCAGTATTTTCCCAAAACATACAGATGACAATCGATTGCTTTGCCATGAAAATCGATTATCTATACCCTGACATTAAAAAAATGCAAATTTACACAGTGATAATCGATTGCACCAGGATGACAATCGATTGTCATGCTTTAAAAATGGAATTTTTTGCTTGCAGAGATATATGAAAATTGATTGCTTCAGGATGACAATAGATTATCATGCTTTAAAAATGGAATTTTTTTCTTTCTTAAAAGATGAAACTTGAACAAATGCATGCTTAAAAGTTTATGATTAATTCTTGAGCACCTAAAGCTTATATCAATTAAATTGCACATTGTACCTTAGTCTATAATCCAATTCCATTGAAATCCAAAAACTTATGCAAACTTTAAACTTTGATTCCAATATTTTCCAATCTTTTTCTTCTTTGATCTTTCTTTTAAGATATCCTTTCGTTTTCATCAAAACCAAGTTAAGAAGGATGAACATATCTTCTTCATGACATGATTCGAATTAAGTAAAAGTTATGATCTGAGTCACAGATATAAAAGTCTTCATGTTTTCCTATGTTTGATTTGATTCGAGTCATGGTTTGTGAGTGATTCAAGACACGTACATGAAATCTTAATTTTTCAAGTTTTTCAAAATTATTTGAGATTTCACTTTCCACATAACTTGAACCAACGTCAAATATGGTTATTTTTCTATTAACTCAACCAATTGACTTAAAACACAATGATCATACTCAAATGCAAACACTTGAATTATGCATGTCAAACGAAAGTATTCAAAACTTAATCAAAAGCTATACAAATTAAGAGGATACTCAATAAACATTAATAACGAAACGAAAGCTTAAGAGACAAGCAACAAAATTGTATTGGGGTTCTCCCCCTTATTGTATTAGAGACATGCAACTTCAAATACATTATACACTGCAAAAATATAAGGGAATTGTGGCGGTTAAATATGTCATATTATGGCGGTTTGAACCGTCCTAATTACTAAAAATGACATTCTTATCAAATGCTGTCAATATTGTTGTTGCAAGGAATAAAATGGCGGTTTACCTTTGATCGCCGCACAAAACTCCATAATGTAACATGTTGAAAATAGTTGTTTTGTAACTGTAAATATTGTTAGTTTCAGCCGCCTTATATTTCACATTTTACTTAAAAAAAAACTAACACTATAACGGTTTAAACGGCCATAAATTCTTTTTTTAGAAAATATAATAAATAAAACAGCTATTGAAAATATCATTATACTACTACATGTTGTTCAATCAAGAAATAAATTACACATTACTAACACTATTGGCATATCAATGTTAGCCTCTTTCTAATGTGTAGTAAAGAATGCTACATGGACTCTTTACATGGAAAGGAATTTCAAAAAGTGTAAGATTATCTCCAAACTAAAGTAAAAAGCCATTAAGGATCCATAAATACAAATAAAAGCAGCCTTGTATTTTTCTTTTTGCTTGATATATAATCATAAGTATCATATGCATAATCACATATAGGTTCAAAAAGTCTAGGTCCCCTATCAAATAAGACTCGCGGCGGGAAAAATTTTGAGATTAAGTTATTGATTAACTTAACTCGAAAAGCAAGAGTCGCCACCAAAATTTATTATTTCTAAAGGAAAAGGGAAAAGGTGGAACAAAATCCACAAGAGGTAAAACAAAAAGAGAGAATCTGGATACGGGGGTTGGTTATGCAAGGGAAGGTATTAGCACCCCTTACATCTATGGTACTCCATAGGAACCACTTGCAAATCTGTGTTTATGAAAAAGCTAGGTTGTTTGTTGATTGATTTTAATTGAAAAGACATTTTGTCGTATTCGAGTGGAAAACACAACTTACTACCCACGAGTATGAGAAAATGAGCATTTGGATCATCTTGATATGGAGAACTTTTACTTGGACTTCCTCACAAACATATCTCAACATTCAAGTGGAAAATGTCAATCATTTCTCAACATCTTGTAGATATGTAGTGGTTTGCATCACTACAAGAGTAAAATAGTATCCAATCTTTCAAAAAAGGCTCTTAAAAAAAGTGTACCAAGGCATAAAAAGAAGTTTGATGAGGTTTGTCTTTTTTAGAAGTTTGGAAAAGAGTTTAAGTATGCTTAAGTGTTTTAGCATTCATTAAGAAAAAGATTATCTGGATCATTTGACAAAGTCAAGGTTTATTAAAAAAAGGTGTGAAGTTTGAAAACAAGAAGTTTTTTTAACTAGGGAGAAGTTTTGAAGATTGAAGAAGAGGGAAGGAGATGAAGAGACAATCCTAGATCATGAAATAAATTGGTCTCATTGTAAGGTATCCCAAGAGAAAACCTTTGTGTGTGCAAGTGTACTAACCACAAGATGGAGCAAGCATTTGACATTGGTCAAAACAATTTGACATTGGTCAAAACAAACATTCATTTCCCTTTGGATTAAGCCACAAGATAAACAAGCACACGTACCGATGAATATCAAAAGATCCAGATGGACAACCAAGTCACAAAGCCACAAAGAAAACCCAAAGGAATCACAAAGTCTTAGATACCACTTTAAGCAAAGGGAAAACACTAAGTCCTAAGGTTTAAGGTCCACAATACTCCTCAAGCAAGGGATAGTTACACAATTCCATAGGATCATATTAAAGTTTTTAGGGCTTTATCCATGTTATGATGTTTTTGTTCTTTTGAAATAAGAAAGCAATAATGCATAAAGTAAAAAGCCAAAATAAAAAAGGCAAGAATGTAAAAGGACATGAATGTAAATGACATAAGAGTAATAGACATAAATGTAAAGAACATAAAAGTAAATGTTAGATGTTAGCACAATTAATATGTCAATGTTAGTGTTAATGAGAATCCAACCGAGTCGGGACAATTTAGCGCTATGTTATGCAATCGTAAGTGAACTCATGTAGAAGTCACACCGATCTGAGGCCGATCAATAAAAATTTATGTGTCATGCCAAGTATGATCAAACAATCACATAGGGATGAAGAAGGAGAAGAGATGAAGTGAAGACTTAAGCAATCACATAGGGATCATCTATCAACAGGTCAAATGACTCAAAGTATGATCAAACAAGGGATAACCTATCTCTGATACAAAATGTCAAAGATGATCAGATGATCATTCATTAACATGTTTGAACCAAAGAAGATAGAATCAACCAAAAGATCATCAATCGGGACTTGAAATGTTAAAAATATGTTCAACCAAGCAATCATCAAGAGACCATATCAAGACATTCCAAAATTTTGAACAAAACCAAAATAAAAAATATTTAAAATGATTTAAAATGAAAATTAAAGGGAAAATCCGAAAGAAACATCAAAACATAAAATAAATAGTTAAGAAAATTACGAGAAGTCAAGAATATTGCAAGTAAATGGATCTCAAAAGTTGGATGCAAAAATATTTGAAAATGATTAAAAATAAAATGCAAAAATAAAAAATAAATGAAAGAAAAAAAATCAATTAAATGCAAAAAATATATGTGACAGAAAATATTTTTATGGATTTATGAAAAAGATTGAGTAAAAAAGGATTAAAAATCTTTAAAAATAAAATCAGAAAAGAAAATAAAATGAAAATGAAAATGAAAATAAAATAAAAAAAGAATACAAATGTTTGGAAAAATATGACAACAACTAGTTTTTCAAACGCGCGAGGGCAGCTTCATCTTCAACCTTGAGCTGATTTTGCAGATCCATGAAAGCGTGTTTTTAGCAAGAATCAAGTATGGATTCAACTTCCAAACACTTCATCGTTCATGTCTCTCTGTATCAGAGTCATTGATTGGCTCTGAGCAGAGGGAATTTGCTCAAGAACGCGAAGAACCCTAGTTCTTCAAAGTAAAATTAAATGACTAATACAAATAAATTCAAGGTAGTTGAGGGATTTTGATCAGTGAATCAAGAAGAACACACTGGTAACTTGTTTGCTCAGAAATTTTACTCGTAGCTACCTTTTTAGTTGAAGCTTCAAAGGTTAACAATGGTGGATTTGTAAGTCGAGTTTCAGATATCTTTAAGCCACGACAATGTTTCAGTTAGCTTCAGAGGAGGTCGGTGAGTGATTCTGGGCAAAGAAATGAAGCTAAGAGATCTTGAATCAAAGGAATGGTTGACTAGTTTTTGAGGTATCAGGTTCAAATGGTTACAGAGTTTCTTTGGCTTTCAAAGCTTGCAAATAAAGGAAAATGCTTCATCTATTTATAGGAGAAGCATTGTTGAGCTCACACATGTGAGATGGATCTGAAATACGTGTGAACCAAGTTGGAATTTTGTGATTTCAATTCGGGTGAGGGAATGGGTGAAAATTGTGATTCAATGATGAAACTCGGTCATTTTTTACTTGCTTGAACTTTTTTTGGTTGTACAAAAGGTTCACACATGTGCAAGTGGTCCCAAATTGAGATTTGGCATGAAATTCATGACCTGAAACTGCAAGAAGCAGAGCTCAAGGTACCATGTTTGAAGCTAGGCCAAGTGAAATTCACTCGTGTGTTTTTTAATTTTGTTTATGTCAAATGTTCCTTTCATTGCAAAGAATTCAATGCAAAAAGAACCACATCAAAATGATGTTTGAATTGAAAATGGCATTGAATCAAAGTTGGGGTCGTGGCCTGAAATTTCAGGTTAGGCATTACGTCGACCAGACTTGGGCCTACTTTTGTGCACACATGGGTAGCTTGGAAAATTCCAAAATTAATGGACTTAGAGATTGAATTGATGTTTGACTCTTAAAGCAAAGTTGTAGAGGATTTCAAATGTGACATTTGGCTCAAAGTAGATTCCAAAAATGTTGAGAAATGAGAAAGTTATGGTGTTTGGACCAAGTGACATGCCATACTTAATTTTAGGCCAACCAAACATGCTCCAACTTGAGATTTCTTGCTTTTTCTTTACATCCAAAGGCCCAATTGAATACCAAATGAAGGAAGCTTGATTGTCCCTTGAATAATCTTTGATGATTGCTTGAGAATTAGATGGAGATGGCATGGAAATAAACACATGAACCATACTTGAATCAACTTTGAAATCATGCAGTAAACTTGAACTTTTCTTGATCAAATGATGTTGAATGAAGCTTGACATGAATGTGACCTAAGATTTAGGTCATGCCTTGAAGTGAAAGCTCTTGTGGACCACTTGTTGACCAAACTTTTGACTTTAAGAATCCAAACCCTAATTTAGAAACCAAGCTTGATCCTTTAATTGCAAGTCCCTACCTTGTACAATAAGAAAAGAAAACAACACATATTTTTTGTATTTTGAATAAGGTTAGCAAAGTTAGAATGTAAGCAAGTAATAAAGGTAAAAAGAAACACAAAGGGTACTTGATGATCTCCCACAAAGGCAAACCCAAAGAGGTAAAGGTTAGGAGGATATCATGCTTGTGACCTTGATGAGACGCAAATGATATGATAGGTGGAGTCTTATGGGTAAAAATTAGGGTATGACAGTCACGTTATTTTTTTCTTATATATGTTAATATATCAAGTCTGAGTATAAAAGTCTCACATCAGATGAAAAAGTGAATGTTGAACATTTTATAAGTGAGAAAACCTTTAGACCTGGTGCTTTAAGGTTTTGAATTAATAATGGTGTCTCTCTCACTTGCGTAGTTGTTTCTAAAGTCCAATGTGATGATCCCCGGACTCCCTCATGACCCAACTGTGGTATCAGAGCCTAGTTTGACTAGGCTCCTAGTATTGAAAGTCTTTCTGACAAGGGTGTTCAGATGACATGTTCCGTTGAGTCCATCCAACGGCAGTGCAAGTAGATATGGATGAAAAAAAATCCATTTGAGGGGGAGTGTAACACCCTAATTTTCCCCCGCGTATTTTATAATATAATTATCAGAGTAAAATTAAAATAAAATTCAGCATTTAGGATGTTACTTCAACCATTCACTTGCTCATATATACGACATGTAACACATACCACTTGAAAATTATTAATAATTAATAATATAGTAAATTATGTCGGAAATCCATCTTCATTAAAGCAGCGGAAAATATATTACATATTAGTAATAAAACATAATATCAATGTAAGGAAATAAAACCAAATAATCCTTAATAATCAAATAAACATAAACGCGTTTCGACACCCCAGTGTTACATATCAGAGCAGACACCGACACTAAAGCATAAACGGAAGACTTCATCTTCCACTCACATCTGATCTCCTACTGCGGATCACCTGCGTGTCGCCCAGATAAGGGGGACATTCAACAGAAGGGGTGAGATATCATAACAATATAAAAAGAGATATAATAATAAGTATACAAAATTATATCATGCATAGCTATTCATTAAATATCTCACACCTTCACAACAGCAACAAACATCATAGTACATGTTATCATAGGACATGCATAATTATCAACACAAATCATCATCAACTATACAATTCAATGTCATGTCATCAACAACAAAATAACAATGCGACTCTTTACTGTGCAGATGCATGTGGTACCAACAGGGCAAAACCCTCAACGTAATATTGCCAATTAATAGAGGCATCAACAAGGCATAAGCCTTCAACTTTCAGCTTTTGCCAATCCAGGCCAACTTACAGAGCATAAGCTCTCAACTTTGATGATATGTATGCGACAACGTTATGAATGCGACAATAACAACAACAACAATTCAACACTGGCATAAGCCTACATCTTATTTTTGCCAATAAATAGAGGCAACACAACAACATCATACAGCAACGTCATACAACAACAGCAACAACGTGCAACAACATCAACAATGTCACACCACAACAACAACGTCACACAACAACAACAACAACGTCACCCAACAACAAGGCATAAGCCCTCAACAGTTGCCATTACAGACCATCATCATCATTATGCAGCAACATACAATGCAATTCAATCATACAAGTTCATACAACACTCACACGATTAATAGCGTACACCCGGTTCAACAATTACACAACAGTACACACGGAAAGGTATATCGATTCGACAAAATTCCTCTACTGTGTTTGAAAATATTTTAATAAGTTAGAACATAATTTTAGCTTTCCAACGGTCCAAACGGCGCGTCAAACTGACACCCGAGTCAAAAGTTATGGAAGTTCTAAGTTTTTCAAAATTGCTGTCAAAAAAACAGTAAAATTACTGTAGCGTAAATGCTACTGTCCAGCACGAATTTGCACCATAAATCCACCTTAATCCATCATTTTTCATGAAATAAATAGTTATACAACCTATATATATCATATAGCAACTATTAAGATCATAAAAACAAGATTCTAAGCTTCACTAATTTTCACCAAAATCTCAAATCAAGCATTTCAAGTGAAACTCAAACATACATATATGCACTAAATCATGTTCTATACACATACCCATTCATGGAATTCAATATAGAAACATCATAACATATATAAATCATCAATTTCATAGATTGAAACATAGATTCACGTTAGGGTTTTCAAGAATATAACAAATCCCCAAATCCTAAGTTCATGATATCTAACCCATACATTACATAGATTATACAACAACTCAAACAAAATTATAACATCAATTTTCACATCATATAACACAATCACAACAACAACAACTGTAACAATTACAACACAACAATATTCAACCCACAACAACACAATCAAGACAATCATAAACAACATCACAAGAACCATAGCAATCAAAATCCCCATACCCATCATTATATCATCCCGTTATAGAGTTAGAATCTCACCCTTACCTTAGATTTAACGATTCTAAACCTCTTACGGTGAAAAATCCTTGCCCTAGCCTCTTCGCGTTCTTCCCCTTCTCTCTTCTACGATTGCTCTTCTCTTCGTTCTCTCGTTCCAAAATGTTACGATTGTAATCTCAATTCTCTCTTTTCTCTACTTTAACCCTTGGACCCCTATTAGGGTATTCCTCATTTACCCTCACTTACTCCACCAGACATTACTATAATGCCCTTAATTTCTCTACACTCTTTATTTATTCCAATTCTAATAAAATAATATTATAACTATTATTTTACTAATAACAACAAAATAACTAGTATAGTTTCTAAACTCCAATAAATTCCAACTAATTATTTTAAATCCAAATAATTCTAATTAAATTATTTAAATTACCATAATTTCTCAACACCACTAAATCCCAACACTACCCCACATATAACATCACCACATCCTCAAATGCACCCCCATAATTCCACGAAAATTCACAAATAATTCATAAATAATTAATTAAATAATTAATTATAATTTCGGGGTGTTACAACTCTCCCCTACTTAGAATATTTACGTCCTCGAAAATCTACTCGATACTACCACTGTTACGCGAATTCTGCATCTAACTCTTTGATCCCCAAGTCACATTTGGCAACACTTCGACCACTACTTTCCGACATAACAATAACTCAACACGATTTAAATCAAATACACACATGCTAATCATTCATCACACTCGCGACATAATCGTTAATAACTTATCAACCACTTCAACAATATTTTGACATATCAACATTTAAAGTAGTGACACACTTATACTTGGATATACAACATCACATTATCATCTTAACATCTTCAACACCGAAACACTTACACAATTTCATTCCCGTATATATATGTATGTCAATTATCAACAAAATATCAACAACTCTATCCATATCGTCGTATCGCCCTTATAGTGACATCAACATAGCCAACATAATCAACTTCTTCATATTATGGAGTATTATTCATCATTTATGGTAACCAACAACAACATCACGGCAACGGGAACAAAATCATTATAACGTCAACTTAACAGTATAACTCAACAAATATACACACAACTTACCATCAACCAACAACCACAATAATATCCTTATAAAATCAACAAATATTTACGAGAAAACACAATATCCTGTCACACCATCCTTATATCAACAATCCACCAAATTAAGCATGTAGATCAAGGCATATCATTCCCATAGGCTTCTGATATTTAGTCCTTCACTTCTAACGAGTCGTACAAGCATAGCAACTGCGCCACATCATGCTTCAGCTGCGAACTCTGATCATCCATCTTAAGTCATTGTCCTCGCTATGATTTCCATCATCTATCAGCTCCACAAGTTTCCCACCTGGCTTCTGAATCTCTTTAATATTCACCAGAAAATCGTTATTCACTTTCTATCTCCTCAACCTTCCACTCTGCGGCGTTAGCTCGCATACCAACTCAATTTTTCAAACTATTCAATAGATCCCAACTCTTTCCTAGTCACTTTCCATTAGGTTCACATGGAATGGTGAACGACTATCTCCTCGATAGAATACTAATTTATTTTCCACACTATCAAGCTGGCAAGACAAGTCTATCACATCCAACACGATTTCGTCTACTATCAACAAGAGATTAAGGGTGATCGGTTCCTCAATTTGTCAATAGGTAGCCGACAACCATGATGGAGCATAAACCATCGTTACTAAACTATAATAGTGTTTCCTCTCGAACTTGTTCTCAAAGTCACCTAAAACAACATGGTCCAATAATCTCCTTTAAATCTCACAGCATCGAGGATCCATATATTTTTCACATTCGAATCTCATCCCAATCATACTCTCGATAATACCATCTCCATATACGGTTGATGATAGAAACTCCTCTATTTCTCTCTGCCATACGTCGACACTTTTCCAACACCAGTATGATTCCAATCTCTCTAAGGCTTACAAACATTTTCTTATTTTCCTTCAACCTCGCCAATGGTACATAAACGCCCAAAATCCATTACATATTCTCCTGTACACGCCCGTGGCACAACATAATTACTAACTATTCTCCCAATACCGGAATTGCTACTATACTAAGTACAATCCAAATAGATTTGTTTCAAATGGAGCATTTATTCAAGTAGAGCACTTTAACAACACTAACCCATCTTTCATCTTTCCATTAATCTCATCACCTCGATGATCCGTATAGTTTCACATTTGAGTCTCCTTTCGAATCACAATCTCAACGATACCATCTCTTCATTTGGTTGGCGATAAAACTTCCAAAATCTTCCCAACACATGTCGACACCATGTCCGCAATGACACACAATCCACTTTACTTTGTGACCTTCTCCTTCCCTCAAAGATATACCCTCTCTAATAGTTCTCCACTGGCATACGCCTCACCTCCATGTGCTCCTCCGATACCCTCACCTCCTCCATATTACCGAGCATCTTACACTTGTCCTTATCTTACCCATTTCCAGCAAGAATCGTTCAACTTCGAACATAATTATTTCCTTCAATACAAACCTCCCTGAGACAAAATTATGTGCTAAAATAAAGGAAATTTCGTGTAGATTCCAGAAATTTAAGAATCACTAAAATCTGAATCACGAGTAAAAAGTTATTGTCTTTGCAATGGAGGCTGGTCAAGAAATCCCGTATAAAACTTCCACCACAAATCAGCACCAGACCTAAATATTCAAACGCGTTTTTCTCTCTCTTCAAAAACATGCCTGTTCTGGACCGGGCAAGGCTTCCTGCCCTTAAGGATCAGGCCCAATCCATTATAGTTGGCGAACAGGCCCAATAGGCACTATATAGTCGTGGGGCACAATATAGCCGTTGGGCACAATATAGTCGTTGGGCGTGTACCCTTCACGCGCAGAGTAGTTCACGCGACCAACTGCCTCCCCGGATATCACGGAAACATTTAGTCAAAGTCAAAAGGCCACGCGCCTTGCCCTCCATCTGGCAATCCCTCATTGGTAGATCAGGCGCCTTGCTCGCCAGAAATTCACCTATAAATACCCCCTCGCTTGAGAGGGGCAGATATAAAAAATCATATACTTGACATCTCTTACTTGCTTTTCCCCTTTTTGACCAAACACTTACTTTGGCATCGGAGTACCTTGCAGGTACCTCCACCCCTTTTTCCTCTTCTACGAGCATCAACTCTTGCCCTACACGAAGGCCGCGACGATCTCCTTCTGGTCCTCTCCGATCAGTGGCGCCGTCTGTGGGAAACACAGCTTCCCTGTCTTTAACCAAGATTCTCTCTTGCTTAACAAAGACCAAAGCTTCATCCTTTCAAATCTCAGATCGACATGGCTTTCATCAAGAACGATGTTCACCAAGACTCTGTGGCCCCTGCGGCCAACAACAACAACGACCATGCTTTCGTCGGGTATATCCCGCAGGAAAGTGACCGGAGAAACGGAAGGCCTGCTTCCCCGAAACCCGACGAACCAAAGCCACGGGGACCAGCCGTGGAGCTCACCTTCGAGCCTATCCCGGTTCCCCAGGATACTGATCCGAGCACCACAGCGCTCATCGCATCTCTTAACAACTCGAACCTCCTAATCCTTCAGCAGGGGAGAAGCTCAATGCTCTCGAGCATATCCTTCAGGAACGCCTTGCATCAGAAAAACTGACGAGTCTTTCCCCGCGTCCACGGACTCCCTCGAAGCGAAGACGCGACAGCCTCTCCCCGGAGAGGAAATGTTCAAGATCGAGGAATCCTACACCCGATCTAGCACGACGATGTCACCAGTCTCCCCCGCGAAGATCCAGGCACTCCCCGGTTTCCAAGAGGTCTTGACACGTGGAGAAGTACGATCACCGACACACCCGCGGACGTTCTCCTCGCCGAAGTCGAAGTCGCGGTCACAGTCATTCCCGTTCGCTCTCTCCTAGTTCCAGCAGTGACGATGATGTCCACGGCCCATTCACAAGAGACATTCTGGACACTCGAATCCCCCGCGGATTGGAGAAACCACCCGCGTTGATAACCTACGACGGGACGTCTGATCCCCGCGAGCATATCGAAAATATAGAAGCTATGCTCTAATATCACGGTGTCTCTAGGGCTATCAGATGCAAAATGTTCCCCATCACCTTGAGAAAGGGAGCGATGACATGGTTCAAACGACTTCCTCGCGGATCCATCTCTTCATGGAAGGAGTTAAAGAGCCAGTTTGCCCACCATTTCACAGCTTCCCAACGACATCCTAAGTCGGAGGCTACACTGGAGGCCATTATCCAAGGCAGGGATGAATCCCTGTGGGAATACATTGAAAGATTCAACAAACAAGCGGTGGAAGTCCGAACAACGGATCACATGAAGAAGTACCTCCTCGAAAAGGGACTCTGGCCCAAAAGCAATTTTCGTAAGGCAGTAGGGATCGAAGCTCCCCGGACACTGACAAAACTTCTTCGTAAAGCTGAGGACTACATCCGTTACGAGGAAAAATAAGCCGCATTCCATTCCCGGGACTTAAGAGATCGCGAAGCACCCTGGGCATCAAAAAAAGACGAGCCAAAATCATCCCGACAAGGGAAAGAGAAAAGGCGCGATGAGCGTCCTCGCGAAAGCAAAGGACCAGCTGGCCAGTTTACGGAGTACACCGTACTCACGGCCTCGCGAGAGCGCATTCTCTCTGACTGCATCAACACAGAATTTAAACAAGGGGGTGTCAGGTTCCCTAAACCAACCACGTCCAAAGGAAACGTCGACAAAAGCAAATATTGTCATTTCCATCGTAGTCACGGCCACGTGACAGAAGATTGCGTGCATCTTAAGGACGCAATAGAGATCCTCATCAAAGAGGGTCACCTGAAGCAATACGTGAAGAAGGGAGAGTCCTCCCGATGAGACACATCCGATCCGAAGAAAGAGGCAGAACCAGCCCAATCCAGTCCTCCCTCGCAGGTCGCAATGGCCGTCAGCCGACCAGATGACTTCTTCGTTCCTGACCACCTCGACCCGACTTCCCAGGCATTCATCCACAGCACTTGGGAAGCCTTTCCTATGGCCATGGTCATCTCATGTGGGGGGTACCACGAGCTTACAATAGGGTCCATCAAACGAAAGTTTGAACAGCTGATAGACAGTAGCCCCGAGCAGTTGTACACGATCGGAAAGGGTAAAGGGCGTTCGCAGCCGATCACATTTTACCGAGAAGAACTCCCTGGAGGATCACCAAATTCCCATATACCTCTGCTGATCAGGGCTAAATTATCCTCTACCGATGTTCGGAGAATCCTGGTCGACCAGGGCAGTTCCGTGGACATCATGTATTCCAACCTGTCCCACGCATTGAAACTGAATAAGTCAACCTCTCCCCATACGTAGGATCGGACCTCCAAGGATTCAACGGGGCAACCGCCCGACCTTGGGGTTACGTAGAGATACCAGTCACTTTTGGCGAGGAAGAGGTAACTCGGACAATCAAAACACAGTTCTTAGTCATTGATTGCCCATCGCTTTATCAGTGCATCCTCGGCAGGCCAGCTCTTTCAGAACTCATCGTTGTTCCCTCCACGGTCCACCTCAAACTCAAGTACTATACGGAGAAAGGGCACGTCGCAACTCTGCATGGCGACATCGAGGTTGCTCGTAGATGCTTTGAGGCCGCAACAAAAGGGCAGAACCAGATCGCGGCGACGGCAAAATCGGCAAAGCGCATAAGAGAGGACGAGGTTCCAGCTGAAGGTGGCCAGCCAGACAAAAAGCCCACGCTTCCCGTGCATACCATCGACCTCGACAGCAGGCTTCCTGAAGATGGAAGAGAAGATCTCGACGAAGACAAAAAGTCAGGAGTAACAAGCTCCCTGTCTCCTGCACTTCTGCGACCAGTCCCAGATGGGGAATTCGAGATCATCACCTTCAGCAATAACCCCAACAGGGGAGTGAAGATAGGCGCTGGTCTCCCCGAAGAGGTAAAGAAGGAGTTGAAGAAATGTCTTGACGACAACGTCGACCTGTTCACCTGGAGTGTGGCGGATATGCCCGGCCTTGATCCAGAAACTGCATGTCACCACTTGACAATCAATCCAACTGCTCGCGCCATTGCCCAACGAAGAAGAAAGCAATCCGAGGAAAAGGCACAAGCTGCTGAAAAACTTGTACAAGACCTCTTAGAGGCAAAATTTATTTCCGAGGCCAGGTATACGACCTGGCTCTCAAACATTGTACTTGTAAAGAAAAGTAATGGAAAATGGCGCATGTGCATTGATTACACTGATCTCAATCGGTCTTGCCCGAAAGACGCTTATCCGCTCCCGAGCATAGATAAACTCATAGATAATTCCGCAGGTTTCAAGCTCTTGTCCTTCATGGACGCTTATTCGGGATACAACCAAATCCCAATGGCAGACGAGGACAAGAGGTACACGGCGTTCATGACCTCCTCGGAGAACTATTACTATAACGTAATGCCCTTTGGACTAAAGAATGTCGGGGCCACGTACCAGCGCATGATGAATAAAGTCTTCCGAGCAGAAATCGGGGACATGCTCGAAGTATATATGGATGATATGATCGTAAAATTCCAAGAGGAATCCGACCATACCACCCACTTACAAAAGGTGTTCGACCAAGCTAGAAAGTGTAAAATGCGTTTCAATCCAGAAAAATGCACCTTCGGTGTACGAACAGGGAAATACCTCGGGTTTTACCTCACTAAAAGAGGAATAGAAGCAAACCCAGATAAATGCTATGCACTCGTGGAGTTCCCCACTCCGCGGTCAAAGAGGGCGATACAGACCCTCAACGGGATACTCGCGTCCCTTGCCCGCTTCGTGAGCAAATCCGCCCAGCACGCCCTGCCCTTCTTCAAATTACTCTGGAAGGAAGCAAATTTCGAGTGGACGGACGAATGCGAGCAGGCCCTTTCCCATTTCAAACAAGCTTTGTCCAAGCCTCCAGTATTGTCCCGACCAGACCAGGGGGAAACCATATACCTGTACCTCTCCGTGGCCAACGAAGCAGTAAGCGCAACACTTATTCGAGAAACGGACGACGGGCAAAAACCCATCTATTTCACCAGCAAAGCCCTGCAGGGACCCGAAGTCAGGTACATGCAAATAGAATGAGTGGCCCTTGCTCTCATAGTCGCCGCGAGGAGACTCAGATATTATTTCTTGGCGCACACCATCGTCGTCAGAACCGACCAGCCTATTAGGCAGCTGTTAAGCCGACCAGATATGGCGGGCAGGATGCTAAAATGGTCCCTCGAATTGGCCGAGTTCGACATTCACTACGAGGGGAGGAAAGCCCTCAAGGCACAGGTCCTGGCCGACTTCGTGGCAGAAATGACTCTGGTACTAACCCCTCCAGGAGGGAAACGGCAGTGGATCATTTACGTGGATGGCGCATCAAGCCCCTCAGGCAGCGGAGCAGGAATTATCCTCGAGAACGAGGAAGGGACCCTGATCGAAGTATCCCTGGTCCTCTCCTTCAAAACATCCAACAATCAAGCCGAGTATGAAGCCTTCCTCGCAGGATTACGACTGGCCAAAGACGTCGGCGCGAAAGAAATAAAAATTTGCATCGATTCCCAGCTCGTAGAGTCCCAAGTACGGGGAGAGTTCCAAGCAAAGAACGACCAACTAGTCGAATATTTGGCGATGGTAAAAGAAAAAATGGCGGAGTTCGGAGCATGGGAAGTTCAGCACGTCCCGCGCGAGCAAAACACCCGAGCAGACATCCTCTCTAAACTAGCCAGCACCAGGAAAAAAGGTGGGAACAAATCCATCATACAAGAAATGTTGGCCCGCCCGAGCATTGTAAAACCCGACCTGCTAGATGTTAACGTCATCGGAGATCCCCTTTGTTGGATGACCCCGGTGTACAATTATATCACCAAGGGGAAACTCCCCGAGGACAGTAAGGAGGCCAGCGTAACTAAGCGACGAGCCTGTTCGTACGTACTGGTCGAGGACAAATTATATCAACGAGGATTTTCCATCCCCCTGTTGAAATGTGTCGATGGGGCCCAGGTCCCCGAAATCTTACAAGAGATCCACGAGGGCATCAACGCACAACACCTAGGGGAAGATCCCTGGCCCAAAAAGCTTTGCGCGTAGGATATTACTGGCCAACCATGCAACACGACACCAAAGAGCACGTACGAAAGTGCGACCGTTGCCAACTCCACGGGGACATGCACTTGGCGCCCCCTAACGAGTTAAAGACTCTCTCCTCGCCATGACCCTTCGCCTGGTGGGGGATGGACATTCTAGGCCCCTTTACAATGGGATCTTATCAAAAAAAATTCCTAATCGTGGTCGTCGATCATTTTACAAAATGGATTGAAGCTAAAGCGCTCGCCAAGATCACAGCCTTCAACATACTACGCTTCTACAAAAGGAACGTCCTCGCAAGATTTGGGGTACCTCAGGCCCTTGTGACCGACAACGGAACCCAATTCACGGACAAAAACTTCCAAGATTTCGTCGCCAAACTAGGGACAAAACAACATTTCACCTCCGTCGAGCACCCCCAGACTAACGGGCAAGCGGAGGCCGCGAACAGGGTGATCCTCTGCGGGCTAAAAAGAAGGCTAGGCGAGGCCAAGAAAAGCTGGGTCGAGGAACTCCACAGTGTCCTTTGGGCATATAGAACAACACCATACTCTACCACCGGGGAAACTCCTTTTCGACTAGCGTATGGAACAGAGGCGGTAATACCGGTGAAGATAAGGGAACCCTCCAAAAGGACAGAAGCTCCCCTCGACGAAGAAATGAATGATGAGGCTCTACGCGAGGAGGTCGATCTGGTCGAAGAAATAAGATCAGGGGCTACTCTCCGCGAGGCCGCATTAAAGTAACAAATAACGTTGCGACATAACGCCAGAGTCATAAAGCGCGACTTCCCCGTAGGTAGTCTGGTCCTGCGCAGAAACCAGAGGGATTCGAACGAAGGGAAACTGGCAGCAAACTGGGAAGGACCTTATAGGGTCAAGTCCAAAACGGGCACAGGAGCATACTACTTAGAAACATTGGACGAAGAACCACTTGCTCGACCATGGAACGCTGAAAAACTCAAGCAGTACTACAGCTAAATCCTTCAACGCAAGGCCAGACATAATCACACCCAAAACGGGGAGATTTACGCGGCCATCGTATCATGCCCTGGTGAGGCATGACACGATTACAACGACGGCCAGTTTCTGCTTATTGTACAAGCAGATCCTGTGCACAACGGGGATACCTCGACCGAGCTCCACCGTTGCCACACCATTTCAGGCAGGACACCCAGCTCGCGATGGGAACAGTCCAAGCCTATGAAATTAGTACCTCAAACGAAGTACTAGTTTCATCACGGGCAAAACCACATTGCCCTCCTCGACAAGTTTGTAAACTCTCCGAGCACAAATCAACAAATAAACCAAGCAAAAACGTCCATACAAAGCTAAGAGCAAAAAACCATAAATATAAGTTATCATCGGCCTCGGCCGGAAAATGAGTTTTAGGGCATAGCCCCTACAAATTCATATAAAAAGGGCATGCAGGCCCACAAAACATGCATACACTAAGTCCTATTCAGCGACTTCACTCTCCTCTTCGGCAGGAATGACCTAACCGTCCACCACCTTGTTGAATAAACCCATCCCATCCGTCATGAGCTGCACATCAGAGTTGAGGGCCACCATCTGCTCTTTTGCAGCACTGAAGCCGAACTCAGCTGCTTTTAGGTTGTCCTCGCCAAGGAGTCAATCCTCCTGATCAAGTCAGCCCGCGACTTCAGGGACTTCTCGTCGTCATTCTCGTCCTGGACAGCTGAAGTCAAGCCTTCCAATTCAACAATCCTCGCCTGCAAACTCGCCTTCTCCTCGTCAGCCTTGAACGTATCTAACTTCAGTTGGGTCACCTCCTTCTGAAGCAACACTTTGGCCTCCTCGTGACCTTCAAACTATTTTAAATCATTGTACAACTTGTTATTTTCCGTCTCCAGCTCAGCAATTCTATTCTTGGACGTCACGAGGCTCGCCCGAGTAGCAGCTTCATCATTGGCAAGGACAAGGGCTGCTTCAAGCACCCTAAACATGCCCGCAGCATCCTGGCACAGCTGTTTTCTCCTCGCTTTGGGATTGGCATTTAGAATAGCCACGCCTTCAGTATCGTGAACAACTATGGACTCCTCTTCAGCAAACAAATCTCGGCGCGAATAGCAGGCGGGCAGGACAAGATGACCGACACCAGAACCTCTAGGGCCAGCACCCGAAGACGTCCCAACGACATCTCGTTTTCTCTTATGTGAGGTGTCTGGGGTCTCCGGGGTGGAAGTTACCTCCGGAACAGGTGGAGGAACAGCTGTGAAGCTTTCCAGTACAGTCTGTTCGGTCGCCACGCCCTTGGCACCTACGGTCGTCTTCTTCTGAACCTTCGTCGCCTGGGACCTCATCAAACGCTCCCGCATGTCGGCCATCATACCTGCGAACACACATAACAAGTCAGGACCAAGAACTCAAAGAAATAAAATCAAACAGTGGAGCATACCAAGCAAGGTTATCGCATCATCGTCATTATCACACTCGAGGAGAGCCCTGATATTAATATATCTAGCTGCAGTGACGGGCTCCCCGTCATCCCCGATCTCCGCATTCCCATGTCGATCAACCACGAAAGCCGGGGAAAAACTCTCCACGTATTTGTGAAAAAGTCTATACCCCTCCTTATCCGTCGGGCAAAGCTGCTCGTGCTTCACCAGGAACTGATCCGTTCTGCGCTTAAAGTGGGTATAGACCCATTCCGAAGGAAATATGGAGACGACACCATCCCTCTCTCGACCATTCACTACCACCTTCTCAATGGTCGAGATAGTCCTCTTTGCCTCCTCGGTAATAGGCTTCACGATCAAAAACCTATCCTTGAAGTTGCAAATTGAATCAGAATACGGCCAGAACAGCCTACTCTGTTGTTTAAACGAAACCTAACTTTGTTTCATCCCCGATGTGCTCCTTTGGATTTGGAAAAGGCAGAAGAAAAGATTTGTGGTCGCGCCGATATTAAGGTAACGGCACACTAGCTCAAATGCCCGGATGAAATCCAAGGCATTGGGGTGAAGCTGAGACAGGCACAAGGCCAGATGGGTGAACAGGGAAACTTGAAAGTCGGTAAAAGGGAGACACATCTTGGCCTCCGTAAAAGCGAACTCGTACATAGGAAAACGCAATCCTGGGTACGAGGAGCAAATTCTATCATACT
The DNA here is from genome assembly GCA_022829125.1 of Lathyrus tuberosus. Lineage (NCBI taxonomy): Eukaryota > Viridiplantae > Streptophyta > Magnoliopsida > Fabales > Fabaceae > Lathyrus > Lathyrus tuberosus. The sequence continues at coordinate 730,747 of JALAZF010000762.1, forward strand.
CCCCGTTGCGAAATGCTTTCCACGTCCGAGGAGCGTCATCTACACGTCTCTCCAACAAGTCAAATTCTCGTATCTCCTCTACGGAGAAAGTTGATCGGAACGATAGAGGCTCATGTGCGAGCCAGTCAAGGTCCCCGCCTGCGACCTTGATATTTGAATAATCAGCGGGCACACTGGGCCCCTCTTGTGTATCTTGCGTGTCGGGCACAACATCATCCTAGGGTTCAGCCATTTTCACCTGAAAGGCAGAGGAAGAGAAGTGAATTTGACATCCAAGATCAAATCCACCCTTCCACCACTAATCAAGTGAAAGGGCGTTGATGAAGCCGAGGACAACCGCGAGCCCGTATAAATTACCTAGCAATCATCAGGAGAGGTCTCTGCGACCAGAACTCGCAGATATCCATACGAGGACGCATACTCACCTCAAAATCACATCAAAGTTTCGAACAGGCCTAGTGCGCGACTACAAACAAAATTCTACACTTAACCAGATTCTACAAGGATCTACGCTAACAATTTCTACAAAAATCCTGAAATTCATCATGTTCTTCATGTTCTTCATGAATTTTCCAGAAATTCATGTGTTCATCGAAGAACACCTGAAGTTCAACCGGAAAACATGAAGTTCAACCGAAAAATTCATAAACTCACCGGAGAATCCATGAACAACACCCTGAAAACTGAAGGTTCATAAAAAAAATACAGAAAAGGAAGAACAAACTTACAGGAAGAAGAAGAGGTTGACAGAGAAGAGGAGGATCAACGGTGGCGAAGAGGAACTCCGGCGAAGGACTAGTTGCAGAGCAAATAAGAGCAAGGAGTGAGAACTTGTGAGAATTGTGAAAATAAAACCTTCCTCCACCCTTTTATAACCATTTGATCGTGGGGAATCGTGAAGGTCATCATAGCCTATGCGGCCCTAGGAATGACAAAAGCCTTAAATGCTCACCACGTGTCACAAAAACTCTTCGCCTGGCTTATTGCAGAAAATACACCCAAGTCCTTGGTTCCCACGAGCAAGTCTCCTCGCCAAAACAAACGCATCCGTGCAGCGCTGCTCAGCGAAAAACACCAATATCTGCGAGCACGCAACAAGCCTTGGTCGGCATTCAGCGTAGTCATCCAGCGACCACATCTGGTCGGGGCACGAATGAGACACTCCACGCAAGCAACCACGTCCCCAACAGTACGGTTGTCGTCACAACTGTCTGAAATCATTACTCTCGAGCAGAGCAACGACTTGGGGGGGCTCCTGTTCTGGACCGGGCAGGGCTTCCTGCCCTTAAGGATCAGGCCCAATCCATTATAGTTGGCGAACAGGCCCAATAGGCACTATATAGCCGTGGGGCACAATATAGCCGTTGGGCGTGTCCCCTTCACGCGCAGAGTAGTTCACGCGACCAACTGCCTCCCTGGATATCACGGAAACAGTTAGTCCAAGTCAAAAGGCCACGCGCCTTACCCTCCATCTGGCAATCCCTCATTGGTAGATCAGGCGCCTTGCTCGCCAGAAATCCACCTATAAATACCCCCTCGCTTGAGAGGGGCAGATATAAAAAATCATATACTTGACATCTCTTACTTGATTTTCCCCTTTTTGACCAAACACTTACTTTGGCATCGGAGTACCTTGCAGGTACCTCCACCCCTTTTTCCTCTCCTACGAGCATTAACTCTTGCCCTACACGAAGGTCGCGACGATCTCCTTCTGGTCCTCTCCGATCAATGCCGAAGAAAAAATTTATATGCAAAATGTAGGGAATTTCGTAAGCTTTCCGAAAAGTCCAGAATCGCTTCCATCGGATTTACGAGTGAAAAGTTATACCCCTTTTTCTGAAGGCTATTCCATAATTGCAAAAATGAAAATTTGAAATCTATGAACATGAGTTCTACCTCTCTCTTGCTTCTAAGATCCTCCAACTATTCTCGCTCTTTACCCAAATCTAAAATTAATCCGACCTCAATCCAATTATACTGAAAACATACTAGCTTACGAATTGATCCATCAAATCGTCAATTCTTTGGAGTAGATCCTTATTCTCACTCACCTCCTTAATCCGCCGTCATTAATCTACGCATATCTCATTTAACTGTTATCACATACATGCACTCATATAAGCTTCATTCTCTAAGAGTTATTTTACTTGATTATCAGATAAAAACACCATTTCTCAACTGTCTCCAAACTCAGATTTACACTTCAGAGGCAAGTCGCAATTATCCTCAAGAGACACCAAGAACTATACATCACTGGCATATCATTATTCAACACATTGTCCTCTATTCTCCGAGAAGTAAACATCAACCATACCGGCTCGTTCCCCCTCAAGGCATCTTAAACTTGACCGGCAACTAAGAATTCGTGAATCCGTACTCTCGTCGGTTCGCGATAATACAGCTCCAACAACACTTGCACTCTTACAATCAATATCACCTTGAACCAACTCCTCACACCAGAAACGTCTCCGGGGAGCAAACTTCTCCCCCACTTGTTTCAAACCAACTCTTGGAGACAAACGGTTAGAAAATCAACAAGCAAGTACCGACAGTGTTTCACACACATGTCGCGTACTAAGGAATAAACAACATTAGACAACCTGGCCGGACGGACCGACCTGCTCTGATACCACTAATGTAACACCCTAATTTTCCCCCGCGTATTTTATAATATAATTATCAGAGTAAAATTAAAATAAAATTCAGCATTTAGGATGTTACTTCAACCATTCACTTGCTCATATATACGGCGTGTAACACATACCACTTGAAAATTATTAATAATTAATAATATAGTAAATTATGTCGGAAATCCATCTTCATTAAAGCAGCGGAAAATATACTTCATATTAGTAATAAAACATAATATCAATGTAAGGAAATAAAACTAAATAATCCTTAATAATCAAATAAACATAAACGCGTTCCGACACCCCAATGTTACATATCAGAGCAGACACCGACACTAAAGCATAAACGGAAGACTTCATCTTCTACTCACATCTGATCTCCTACTGCGGATCACCTGCGCGTCGCCCAAATAGGGGGGACATTCAACAGAAGTGGCGAGATATCATAACAATATAAAAAGAGATATAATAATAAGTATACGAAATTATATCATGCATAGCTATTCATTCCACATCTCACACCTTCACAACAGCAACAAACATCATAGTACATGTTATCATAGGACATGCATAATTATCAACACAAATCATCATCAACTATACAATTCAATGTCATGTCATCAACAACAAAATAACAATGCGACTCTTTACTGTGCAGATGCATGTGGTACCAACAGGGCAAAACCCTCAACTTAATATTGCCAATTAATAGAGGCATCAACAAGGCATAAGCCTTCAACTTTCAACTTTTGCCAATCCAGGCCAACTTACAGAGCATAAGCTCCCAACTTTGATGATATGTATGCGACAACGTTATGAATGCGACAATAACAACAACAACAATTCAACACTGTCATAAGCCTACATCTTATTTTTGCCAATAAATAGAGGCAACACAACAACATCATACAGCAACGTCATACAACAACAGCAACAACGTGCAACAACAGCAACAACGTCACACCACAACAACAATGTCACACAACAACAACAACGTCACCCAACAACAAGGTATAAGCCCTCAACAGTCGCCATTACAGGCCATCATCATCATGCAGCAACATACAATGCAATTCAATCATACAAGTTCATACAACATTCACACGATTAATAGCGTACACCCGGTTCAACAATTACACAACAGTACACACGGAAAGGTATATCGATTCTACAAAATTCCTCTACTATGTTTGAAAATATTTTTATAAGTTAGAACATAATTTTAGCTTTCCAACGGTCCAAACAACGCGTCAAACGGACACCCGAGTCAAAAGTTATGGAAGTTCTAAGTTTTTCAAAATTGCTGTCAAAAAAACAGTAAAATTACTGTAGCGTAAATGCTTCTGTCAAGCACGAATTTGCACCATAAATCCACCTTAATCCATCATTTTTCATGAAATAAATAGTTATACAACCTATATATATCATATAGCAACTATTAGGATCATAAAAACAAGATTCTAAGCTTCACTAATTTTCACCAAAATCTCAAATCAAGCATTTCAAGTGAAACTCAAACATACATATATGCACTAAATCATGTTCTATACACATACCCATTCATGGAATTCAATATAGAAACATCATAACATATATAAATCATCAATTTCATAGATTGAAACATAGATTCATGTTAGGGTTTTCAAGAATATAACAAATCCCCAAATCCTAAGTTCATGATATCTAACCCATACATTACATAGATTATACAACAACCTAAACAAAATTATAACATCAATTTTCACATCATATAACACAATCACAACAACAATTGTAACAATTACAACACAACAATATTCAACCCACAACAACACAATCAAGACAATCATAAACAACATCACAAGAACCATAGCAATCAAAATCCTCATACCCATCATTATATCATCCCGTTATAGAGTTAGAATCTCACCCTTACCTTAGATTTGACGATTCTAAACCTCTTACGGTGAAAAATCCTTGCCCTAGCCTCTTCGCGTTCTTCCCCTTCTCTCTTCTACGATTGCTCTTCTCTTCGTTCTCTCGTTCCAAAATGTTACGATTGTAATCCCAATTCTCTCTTTTCCCTACTTTAACCCTTAGACCCCTATTAGGGTATTCCTCATTTACCCTCACTTACTCCAACAGACATTAATGCCCTTAATTTCTCTACACTCTTTATTTATTCCAATTCTAATAAAATAATATTATAACTATTATTTTACTAATAACAACAAAATAACTAGTATAGTTTCTAAACTCCAATAAATTTCAACTAATTATTTTAAATCCAAATAATTCTAATTAAATTATTTAAATTACCATGATTTCTCAACACCCCTATATCCCAACACTACCTCACATATAATATCACCACATCCTCAAATGCACCCCATAAATCCACGAAAATTCACAAATAATTCATAAATAATTAATTAAATAATTAATTATAATTTCGGGGTGTTACAGGGAGCATAACCATAAGAATGGATGGACTCAACTTGATGGAGAGAGTGTTGGTATATCAAGTGTGAGTCTCAGTATAAGTCTCACATTAAATAAAAAAGTAATAGTGGAATGGAAGAGAGAGAAGACTCATAGACATAATTGATCCTAAAACTTAATTTGATTATACATGAACTCCTTCGTATCTCAACAATATATTTCAACACGTTAATAAACTTTAGAAACAAAATCATATTAAAAAACAGAAATTTTAAAAACAGATAAGCAGTCTATTTCCTATTGTTCCATGTCTATTTATATTTGAAAAAAATGTCAAATGAAATAATTACAATTACAAATTTATAGTTAAACGACCGTTACTCATCATCATAATCATAACTTCAACATTTCCCCAAAAAAACACAATAATATTTCTTTTTGCAATTAACTTTTTTTTTTGAATAAATTCAAAAACTTGTTAATAATAGTTAATTAAAATTTAACGAATACCTAAATAATTGAAAAACTCTTATTAAAGAAATAGCCGTTAGCACAAACGTTGCATTTTCTGAACATCAATATACAAATTAAATTCTCTCATCAAAACGAGCTTATTTCTTTCAGCTACTTCTTCTTCTTTCTCCTTCTTCCTCTCCCTCGATGGCTTCAAGTGCAGATTCAGATGAAAACCCTAATCAACAAGAAGAATCAATAATTCCAGTTTTGACTGTTTTCAAGAACAAATCGATCATCAAGAACATTTGCATTGTTCTCAACAACAGCGACGGCGATCACATCATTCTCATCGGTCGTCACCCTACCTGCAACATTGTTCTCACTCACCCTAGCATCAGCCGCTTCCACCTTCAGATTCGCTTTACTCCTTCTTCTCGATCCATTTCGCTTCTAGATGTATCTTCCGGTATTTCTAACCAAATCCTTTTCGCTTATTTTTTTTCATTTTCTTTCATTACTGTATTGTTTCTTGAAATCTTAATGGTTTTTTATTGTTTGTGGTGACAGTGCACGGAACGTGGGTGAGTGGTAGAAAGCTTGAGCGTGGTGTTAGCGTTGAATTGAAGGGAGGTGAGAGCTTTCGACTTGGGGTTTCCAGTAGGATTTACCTTCTTCGCTTTGTCTCCCAATTCGATGCAAGTGCATTGAAGGTACCATTCTTATTTCAATTTTATGTTGATTTTGATGTATTACACTGTTTCTTTTATTTTCCATTTTACATTTTTGTTTCTTTTAATCAATGTAGCACTGACAAGTATCCATGTCACTGTCACTGTCGGACACTTGCATCGACACTTCTGATTAATTTTTTCAAATTATTATTGGTGTCGGCGTGTTAGTGTCAGGGTTGTGTTCGAGGTGTCCACGGATCATAGCTTTTAATTGTTCATTTTTACTCTTTTCTTTTCTGTTCAATTCTGAGTGTAATTGGAATTTTGTGAGTTACTTAGGATAGGAGGATGATGAACTTTCCATCTGTGTTTCTTTTGATTGTTCATTTTTCTATTACTTAAAAACTGACGCCGCGGTGTAAATTAACCACAATTTGTTCTATAACTTAAAAAACGGACGTCGTGGTGTAAATTAACAACAATTTGTTAGATAACTTAAAAACGATGAATAACGGTATCAGTATCATTTTTCACGGTCGTCATGATGAGAATTAACCACAATTTGTTCTATAACTTGTAAACGGTGAATATCAGTATTGGTATCGTTTTGTTGCAGCCGTTTCCGCAGTCACGGACCATTTTTTATAACCTTTAGGATGATGAATATTTTATTATTTGAAATTGAAATAGCTTTTAGTTTTACGAGGTGAATGTTTGGTTATTTATTCAGGGTTTGTGTTTGATTGTTAAGAAATGTTTAATGTTATCTTGATTGGTTTTTTTCTTTTTATCTTCTGGCTTTGGCATGCAGAATATTGGTTCTTTATATTGTGTTGATGATGAAATTAAGAGCCAATTTAACGAAGAAACATTTGATGATGAGAATGACTCTTTTGGGACTGAAACATCATGTTGTGAAAATGAACTCGGTGAATCTCAAATCTGTTATCTATCTCCACCTTATGTACAATCTGTGGATGAAGCACAAAGAGAACCAATAGTTGAAGCTTGTCCCGAAGTAGAGGTGATGGGAGAGACTAATTTCCTTTGCACATTGAAGGAATGTTTTAAACACACCTTATGTAAACCAGTTGTGGAAGCAGACAAATTGCACCAACAATCTTCTGCAGCAAAGAAGTGGATTGATCCTGAAGCATCACTTAATGAAAAAGGTGGTGCTGCAGTGGATGAGATACCTAAGGAATCTGATTTTGATGGTGCATTCAAAGATAGTGACAAGATTGAAGATATTTTGACTACAGGAGCAAACGTCTTCAATTCTGAGGACATGTCTGATTCTGAATCTCATCAAACCAATACTGATGAGGAGGCTTCTGTGGAATCACTCTCTGATGGGGAAGGGTACTCACTGGATGAAATAGTTAAAAATATGGATCCTTCATCATCTAATGAAAATGGTGTTGCTGCTGTGAATGTAAAACCTAGAGAACACAAATTAGAATTCTTCTTTGAAGAAAATGCCAGACTTGACAATATTTTAACAAGTGTAGCAAGTCTTTTCATGTCTGAAAACAAGTCTTCACTCGTTGAGGAAGCAAATCCTGTAGCCAATTTTCAACAAAACAAGATTGTTGAAGAAGTTAATGTTGATTCACTATCTGATGGAGAAAAGGAAAATAAATGTGACAAAGATTTGCAGGCATACCAGAATTTTAATCCTAATGATGAAGAAGGTAACTCACTGGATGAAACAGTTGAAGATACTGTGAAATCCTTTCAAACAGAGTCATTTAATCCTTCAGTAGCTCAGGAGACGGATTTAGATATTACAGACAAGGAGAATCGAACCCCACAATCTCTCGTTGCTGTGGCTGGATGCTTTGAGTTGGACTATGAAAACTGTGTAGAAGACTCAGAGAGAAGTTCAACCTTTGCTTGTGATAAGGCTGTGAGTGAGCCTCAGAGTCAAACCAGGAAGAGTAGATTATTGAACACACCTAATGTTGACACTAAATATGTAATGAGTAACTTGAAGGATATCAGTGTCATACGTAAACCTATGCAAAAGGATCTTTTCTCTGTCTTGGATGAAGAAGAAATGTTCACTCCAAGTAAAGAAAACCTAGAAGATAGTAAAAATTCCAAGTCACAGATGTCAAAGAATTTGTTGAAGGCTAGTTTTAGTCACAACTTCTATTCCGCGGAACGAAGTACAAGTTCCTATTCAAACAAAGAAAACCTGACTCCAATAGAAGCCCAACAGTGGCAGTCAGAGAGAAAGCCTCTTGAGTGTCTTGATAGTGCGGGGTTAAGAAAAAAGAGAGTGGAGCGGACACCCTTACAGTCACTAATGAGTTCTGGAGACAATCACAATTCGGCAAACTCCAGTCCTTTTTATAGTCTTTTTGCTGCAAAAGAGAACCTGACTCCAAGGGGAGCCCAACAATGGAAGTCAGAGAGAAAGCCTCTGGAGTGTCATGATACTGCAGAGTTAAGAAAAAAGAGAGTGGAGCGAACACCCTTGCAGTCATTAATGAGTTCTGGAGGCAATCACAATTTGGCAAACTCAAGTCCTATTTCTGCTGCAAAAGAGACACTAATGAGTTCTGGAGGCAATCACAATTTGGAAAACTCAAGTCCTTTTTCTGCTGCAAAAGAGACACTAATGAGTTCTGGAGGCAATCACATTTCGGCAAACTCAAGTGCTTTTTCTGCTGCAAAAGACACACTAATGAGTTCTGGAGGCAATCACAATTCGGCAAACTCAAGTCCTTTTTCTGCTGCAAAAGACACGCTAATGAGTTCTGGAGGCAATCACAATTCGGCAAACTCAAGTCCTTTTTATAGTCCTTTTTCTGCTGCAAAAGAGATATCCTTACCGTCACTAGGGAGTTCTGGAGGCAAACACTATTCGGCAAACTCAAGTCCTTTCAATAATCCATTTTCTGCTGCAAAATCCATTCTTGGCGTCACTGATAGAACCAGTAATTCGAGACATATTTCAGACAAGCACACTGAACCTTCTGTAAGACCTATCATATATAATATCATTCTGATTGTGAATATCAATAGTTTATTTTATATATGCTTATTGCTTACATTCGGTTTCTTTTGCAGCCTATTAGTGAAGAACGAAAGAGAAGATGGGATATGGTTGTAGACACTGCCTCTCTTCTGAATGAGGAGTCAAGAAAGGCTTTGCAGCTTCTACAGGGGCTCAAGGGGACTCGTTTAATCATTCCAGAATCAGGTATTAATAAGTATATTATTTGTAATGTTTCATGTAACTTTGTTTGAATTAATGGTGTTTTTGAAGTGGTTCTCAATGACACATTGTTTTATCAGTCATAAGAGAATTGGGCAGCATGAAGCAACAGATTGGTGTTTTTAGAAGGATTCCAGATGCTACTTTGGCCTTGGAATGGATTGAAGAATGCATAGGAAAGACAAAGTGGTGGATTCATATCCTTGACTGTGTTTTTCCTATTGTTGAAGATCAGATCCTTGACTGTGCTCTTCAATATAGAAGAAAAGATAATGCTGGACAACTTGTCCTTCTTAGCGATGATGTCAACTTGAAAATCAAATCCATGGCGGAGGTATTTCTTCATTACCATGGCAAACCTCTGGCTGGCATTGGATTAATCTAGCAGCCAAAATAAAATACTCCTGATGTTTTTTAGGCTACAAAGTATCCAAGTTAGTATTTCATCTTTTGACAACTATGCTTGCTTTCTATTTAACTTGTTTAAAAAAACTGCTGCAGGGATTGCTATGTGAGACTGTGGAGCAATTTCGTCGGAGTTTAGTGAACCCTTTCTCTGAGAGGTTTATGTGGCCTAACAGCTCTCCTAGAGGACTGACTTGGTCTTGCCAAGATGATGTGATTTTAAGGGAGAAATATTGCTGTTTCCCATCAAAGGCTGGTTTGAAGCTCCTTGTCACTTAAAAGTTTGAAGCTCCTTGTCACTTAAAAGTTTGAACCTCCTTGTCACTTAAAAGTTTGTTTACTAGCAAGTAATAGTCTAGTTTTCTTTTTTTTAGTTACTGTCAAACTTGAATCTTTCAAGTTACAATTCACTGCGCACTAACTTGCTGGTTTGAAGCTCCTTGCTACTTAAAAGTTTGCTTACTCTCAAACTTGAATCTTTCAAGTTACAATTTGACTAGACTTCAATGTTTTATTTTTTTATGTTCAATGAAAATGATGTGTTGTTGTTACATTAGCATACTGTATTCTCAATAAGAAGAATGGTACTACAATCAATATATTTTGCTACTTTTTGAAATAATTTAAAGAAAAACACAATCTATCTTTGTGGCTTTATCTATCTTTCTCTTAACTTCATTCTCTCATCAAAATAATTTATTTTAATTACTCATTTTTCCTCTAAGAAAACTAAAAAGGTATGAAATACTCCAAATAGTAAAGGTAATCTGGCCTAATGAATCAGTAGTGGTTCTACTATCTCATAAATGTAAAATAACATGAAAAGACATTAATAATTAATAATTTAGTGATTCTATTTTTCTTTTATCATTAACAAAAATATATATGTAAATGATCTTAAATACATATTATAAAATTAAATATAATGTCAAATATATTCAATGCATATATTTAAATTTTGGCGGAAGACGAAGCATATCAAAATATGAATGAATAAAGTTAGAGAGCAAAAGTGGAATCGACAGATAAAGTAAATAGAGAAATGTGGAATGAAAACAGAGAAATGTGGAATGAAAACGACGGAGGAAGAGAATGAAGGAAGGAGTAAAATATTCTATTTTTAGTATAAAATTTGATTTTTGTCTGTGTGCGTTTAAAACATATATTATTTTGTATTTCAATCATATTTCAATCTTAATATCATAGATAAGTGTGGTTATGACAAAAAAAAGTACTGTAAGTATATCATGACTTATTGATTTTGTTTGATAACCAATGTGAATTGCGTGACAATAGGAAAATAGATTTGTGCTCATTAATAGTAAGTAATTATTAGTTGTGTTTTGTTAAGGAACCAAAAAAGCCTAGTGAAATAATGGAATAAAGTCTTGATGCAATGAAGTGAATCTCTAGTACGATGGCTCGAGGGTGAATTTGTAAGTTTAGCAATCCAATGTCTAAATCAGTAAGAGAATGAAGAGTAGAATGAGTTATGGGTTAGAGAGACAATAACTTAAATCTCACATGAGATGATTTATATATGAATGGCGGTTATGGACGATCCGTACCATTTCAACATGGAATGTGAGAGACTGTCTGATGACATCTAACGATAAGCAGCGGCCCCTAGCGTGGAGCCTTGGAGTAGAGTTGCAATGTACATTCGGGGCCTTAGAAGAGTCGCAGGGGATGATGATTAGGATTCCTCTTTTTGGGTTATGTTGGGTAATCATGAGAGAAAAACATTCACATTGGATCAAACACTCACCTAAAGGTCAAAAACTCACCCAAACAAGTGAGAGAGACACCACATATTCACCCAAAATCCTAAGGTGATAGGTGTATACACTACTACAAAACGCTAAAACAACAACGTCAGGCTTACAACGCATCCTTTTATGCCGTTGTAATAGGTTAAAAATTCCGCGCCCATTTAAAAGCTGAGTCATTTAATGATGGTTGAATGAAACCACCGTAGTAATAAATAAAATGTATCAAGCTTCGATTCCCTGCAACTACATTTTTTTCATTTTTTAGAGTACATTTAGCGTGTGCCAATTAAGTCCATTATTTATAAAATAAATTGTAAATTATTTTACAACGGTTAAGATGAGCAACCGTAGTAATAAATGAAATGTATCAAGCTTCGATTCCCTACAACTACATTTTTTCCATTTTTTAGAGTACATTTAGCGTGTGTCAATTAAGTCCATTATTTATAAAATAAATTGTAAATTATTTTACAACGGTTAAGATGAGCAACCGTAGTAATAATGAAATGTATCAAGCTTCGATTCCGTGCAACTACATTTTTTTCCATTTTTTAGAGTACATTTAGCGTGTGTCAATTAAGTCCATTATTTATAAAATAAATTGTAAATTATTTTACAACGGTTAAGATGAACAACCGTAGTACTAAATGAAATGTAACAAGCTTCGATTCCCTGCAACTACATTTTTTCCATTTTGTAGAGTACATTTCACTTAAGATTCCACTACGGTTTGTTTCTCCACCGAGATTAAAAGGTTTACTGATAAATTAAAACAAAATTTATTATGTATTTCTTTCATAAGACGCCCTAATCGAAGAAGTGAGCCAGCGACGCCCTAACCTTTACACTCTTCAACATCTTCATTCCTTTTTTCTTGGTTTATGCTCAAATATTGACCGTCTTCATTCATTTGCTTCTTCAGTTTCGAAGTAAGGTTCTCTTCAACATCTTCATTCCTTTTTTCTTGGTTTATGCTCAAATATTGACCGTCTTCATTCATTTGCTTCTTCAGCTTCGAAGTAAGGTTCTCTTCAACATCTTCATTCCTTCTTTCTTGGTTTATGCTCAAATATTGACCGTCTTCATCATTCATTTGCTTCTTCAGCTTCGAAGTAAGGTTCTTTTCAACATCTTCATTCCTTCTTTCTTTGTTCATATTGTATATGCTCAAGTCAGAATGAGATGTTTCATATGCTTTACGTTTAGTATTAGAGTACATCTTCATTGATTTTTTCTTTGTTCATATTGTATATGCGTATGCTTGAGTTTTTGGATTAGATTTTGGTGTGTCATTCACATTATTATACATGTATAAATTTCAGAAGTTGTAATGGATCGTAGTTGGATGAAAGCCAATAGATTAGATCCAGTTTATGAGAACAGAGTTTGTGAATTCCTTGAATACGCTGATAAACATCTTCCCGGCAATGATGGTATCTTTTATTGTCCTTGTGTTGTTTGCACTAATATCAAAAAGGGTACAAAGAAAGAAATAAATAATCACCTTTGTTGTGATGGTATATGTCAAAATTATATAATATGGGCGTGGCATGGTGAGGTGGATAATAAGGAAAGTCGGGCGTCACAAAGTCAAAGAGTGAAGGAAGATGAATATATGGAAGATCACCTAGAGGATATGTTCCGTGATATTGGGGAATCTTCTTTTATGAATGCTCATATTTATGATAATTTATGTAGTGATAAAGACACCCCTTTATATAAGGGATGCACAGAGTTCACACGATTGTTGGCGGTGTTAAAGTTGTTTAATCTGAAGGCAAAAAATGGATGGTCGGATAAAAGTTTCACGGAATTACTTGAATTGCTACAGCAAATGTTACCAGAAGATAACAAATTGCCGGATCGTTGCTATGAGGCTAAGAAGATATTGTGTCCACTGGGTCTGGAGTATATCAAGATACATGAAATTCTGGTACCAGACGTATGATGTTAAGGTGCGATGTCACAACAACACACTCTGCAATAATGGACAGAATAAGCAACAGGAAAACACAAGGAATTGTTCACCCAGTTCGGTCTAACTACCTACGTCTGGGGGCTACCAAGCCAGGGATGAAATTCACTACTTGTAGATATAATTTACAGACTCAACACACCAGTTGACAATCTCCTAAACTTATACTCTACTAGTGACTTTCTACCTAAGAAACCACTTAGATATGAGAACACTACTCAATCCCCTAAAACACTCAAAGAACAACCTCTTTGAGATCCCTTGATCTTGCTTCCTAGCTTCGATCAATCAACAACTCTCTATTGCTTCACAGCTTCTAGAGAGGACAGAAAATTCAACACCTATTCAAACCTAGAATAGTGTGATTACAAGTACTCTAAACAAACCCTAGACTCTAAGCCTCCAGCTCTTGATCTTCAATCTGTTTTCTGTACCTTCTTCCTTGGTCTTGTGCGCTTTTTATAGCTCCTTGAATTTGGATTGGATTTGTCACAATATTTGATCAGATTTGTTAATTAAAAACTGAATCTTTTAAAACAGATTTTATCCCCAAAATCTTTTTAAATCTTCCACCTTTTAATTCTCCAACAAACCTGCAATCAAATCTCCCATGTAACAAAAAATATCTAGCCCAAGATATTCTCATCCAACGAGTCAACACTCTCCACAATTCCAGCTAATACGCGACCCTAATAACAACAAGCCCATGCTGTCATTAGCTTCAGTTCTGCAGGTCTGATGTTACAACATCACCTATGTGACATCAGACATCCACTTCAGCAACTAGCAACCTTAACACAGCCCAGTGTTAAGTGCAATGTTATGACATCAAGCCCATGACATCAAACATAGTTAACCTTCACAACTTAGTACAGCCCAGTACTAAGACTCAATGCTACAACATCAACACCATGACATCAGCATTGAACACCTTGTTGTTTTACCAAAATTCCAGCCAATCCAGGAACTTACAATCTCCCCCTTTGGCTAATTTTGGCTAAAACAATCTCTGCATCTTCAGAGACTTCAGCAGCGGAATATCTTCAATATTTTGAAACATTAACTTGCAGCAGTTTGACAATCTTCATATAGTCTTCATTACTTGATCTGCTGCAGCACCATCTTCATTATTGACAACAGCCAATTGGTGCTCCCCCTCAAAAACTTGAACCAGCATCACAGCTTTTCAGTAGCTCACAATGTGCAGCACATCTCCCCCTTGATGTCTGCTTTGCTGCACTCTGCACTCTTCAATGCTATGAATACTTCACTAGCAGCTCCACAACTATGCTGTCTATACTCCCCCTCCACAGCATCAGCACACTTTCCACTTTTCAACTAGACACCTTTTATTTTTACTACTCTTTTAGCAGCAACTACTCTTCTCCTCATGGCAATTTTTAACTCTCCCCCTTTTTAGCCATAATTAGACAACTATCCCAAATCAAATGCCCTACAAGGTGACATAATACTGGTCCCACTGTTAGTAGCAACAAGACCTATGTAGTCTCCAAGCACAATGTTCTGACATTATTAATGACATAGTCAAAAACAACTTCCAACCCCTTGACTGGTCAGGCGATACAACCCAAGCATTTGAACAAACCATTATAAAACCACTCTTTCTCCTATGCTCAGCACAACACACCAATAAAGCATGAGTCAATCAAGCTCCAAAGAACCAACCAAGAACCTCAAGCATGAGGATACACAACCAGACCCTTTGAAGAAGAAGAAGATCAAATCTCAGACGACATCAGGTCCTTCTACAGGAGCAACAAAAACTGGCAGGACTTCAGTGACCACTATGAAGCCTGGTAAGAACCATTCTGCTCAACCACAGACTTCAGAAGATGAATGGGATGCAGATTGGAAGGCTTTTCTGGATGCAGGAGATTGGCATGAGGATGTAGTCTAATCTTGTATTTTCAACTATTGAATAAAAATCCTATTTTTAGATTTTTCAGTTGCCATGCCAAACACTTTACAGTACTATTCTAAACTGCTGAAATTTGTACTGCATTAAACAGAACCAGAGCACCAAGATGAGTTTCTTAGAGAGACTACACTAAAAAATTGAACAGACTATTTTATGTACCGTACTATCTGCAGTTGAATAACCATTATTTTTTAGGCCAACTGCACCATAAAACATCTTTCAATTAATTTTGAAGTAATACGCTCCCCAATTTTAAGCTCTCAAATTGGTTAGCATACATGAACTCATCATCTAATTTCTCTTTATTTACCAAATAATCTGAGTATTTAACCAGATCTTTTCTATCAACCTGCTCATCATCCCATTGATGAGTAACATTTTGCAATGTTGTAGCATCTTTCTTGACATGGTGATTGCCCACCAGTCGTTTCTTCCACAAGAGTTGATAGCATGAGTTCTTTCCACATAACACTGATCTACGACTGTTCTTCTTCTTAGATCTGAGAGCTAATCTGATTTTGCCCCTCTTTATTCTCCTTAGTCTTCCAAGATCAGTTTGTATCTTTTGACCAGCATGATTCCATCCTAGATGATGTGTATTTATTCTTGACATTTTAATCCAGGATCTGATAGACCCAATATCAGAGGTCCTCTGCATGTCAATTTTCATATTGGGATCAGTCTTAGACTCTAGTCTATTCTGAATCATTTTTGCACTTTGCTCATCATCCTTCTTGAGGCTAGAAATACTCTTCTTGTCTTGAGATGTTTCAGCATCTGCTCTGACATCTGTATCTTTCGACACAGAGCTATTCATCCAGGGGAGGTTTTCTTCTGAGACATCGATCTTCTTCAGATCTTGATGATAGAATTTTTTATAGTTACCACTGGTATCTCCCATAACTTCAGTGAGTTCTTCAATCTCTAGCCTTTTAGACTTACTCACAGTCAGACCACTGATGATTTGTTCAGATGTCAAGACATCAGCATCTTTCCTCTCGAGAGATATTGCTCTATTCAGCTCCTGAGAACCTTTAATCCTTCCATCAATGGTGAGGACTGATGTGTAACATTTGCCCTTGACTAATTTCAGATCATCTTTTCTTCTGACCTTCATCAACTTGAGGGAACCTTCATCATTCTGATGTCTACACCTGATATCTTCTTTATCATCACCAGACTGGCTTTCAGTTTAAGGAATCCACTGATAACAATTGTCTTTGGATCTTGCACCAGTCATTACAGCCTCACCCTTCTCATTCGTTACAACACATTTGTCTTTGGTGTAGCTGACTAAATAACCTTCATCACATAATTGGCTGATGCTTATCAGATTAGCATTCAAACCATTGACAAGATAGACATTGTCAAGTTCAGGTCCTCTTACTTTTCCAATACCTTCTACAATTCCGTTATTCCCTTTACCAAACACCACTTCAAGAGAAGGACACGATCTACATTCAGCAAACATGGATCTACATCCAGACATGTGTTTGGAACACCCACTGTCAAAATACCATGTTTCTTCTTTAGCTTCTTTGTCAGTCAGGTGAGCCAATAAGCACTTCATCTTCTCATTCTGTACCAATTGTTTAACGACTTTGGGCCTGTATTCTCTCCATCTGTTCTGTGTCTGAGGGTATCCATGCAGCTTGTAGCAAGAGTATTGCATATGTCCAAGCCTTCCACAATAAAAGCATCTCACCCTTTCTTCTCTGAATCTTCTGCCTTGATGAGACTGCATAGGTTGCAATCCATAATGTGGTCTTCTCCTAACATTGCTTGCCTGCCTTCTATTATGCTGGTATCCATAAGGAAGCTGAGAATGCTTTTTCCTGGATTGTCTCCCATGATGGTGGGACTTTCTCCTTCCATAATGAGACACAACATTAGTGTAACCATACCCCTGATGTTGAGACACCTGATGAGATACGTGCTATTTGAACTGAGGATGCTGTCTTCTAGGCTGTCTCCCATGGTGATGAGGCTTCCTTCTTCCATAATTATACGGCACAACATTGTTGAGGCCAGGTCCATACCATTTTTCCTGATGTTGAGACATCGGATGTGACCTGGTCTGCTTGACCCTTGCAGCTTCCATGCTCCTATGATATTGGGGGGGGGGGATATTCTGGCTTGCTCCTTGTGGCTGCTTTCTCTTCTGATTATGACCCGTCTTCTTCTCAATCTTCTTAGGTTGTGAAACATCAGCTTCCTTGGGAGTAAGATTCTGCCTCTTTGGCTGATGTTGAGGCACAGTTTGTGACTCTTCCTTTTTTAGACCTGAAGTACTTGCTTCTGAGGTACCCTTGTCTTCGGCTACATATCCTATCCCAGCTTTGTTTCCAGCAACCTGTTCTGACTGGAGTATCTTGTCAAGAGTGGTTGTACCACTGTTCAGCATCCTAACAGATTTTGTCATCTGATCAAGTTGGGATCTCACTATAACAACTTCATATTCCAGATCAGATTTTTCATTCTCAAGTTGAGCAATCTGTTCCTTGTGGCACTTGTTTTCTTGACAAACTTCAGCACTCTTTAAACACAACTCCTTGTATGTTGAAGCTAGCTCATCATAGGTGACTTCTCCATCACTATCATCATCAGGTTCAACAATTCCTGTCAAAGCTGTAACATGCTTTGCTGACTCACTTTCATCTTCGCTATCAGTGTCAGACCAGGAAATTGTCAAGCCTTTATTCTGCTTCTTCAAGAATGTGGGACACTCTTTCTTGACATGTCCATACCCTTCACATTCAAAGCACTGAACACCTTTATCTTGGACAGTCTTCTCTTCATCTTTCTCTTTTGACTTACTGATGTCAGAGGAGATGTTCTTGACATTAGGCCTGTAGTTATAGTTCATCTTCTTGAACACTTTGTTGAATTGCCTTCCCAACATAACTATAGCCTGAGGCAGATCCTCCTGGGACTCATCATCTTTAGCTGCTGCAGGAGTGGAGACTAAGGCTATACTCTTGGGCTTCTTTTCTGGTTCTTCCTCATTCAGCCCAAGTTCAAATGTTTGAAGAGATCCAATAAGCTCATCAACTCTCATCTTGCTGATGTCTTGAGATTCTTCAATGGCTGTTACCTTCATCTTATACTTCTTAGGGAGGGACCTAAGAATCTTTCTTACCAGCTTCTCTTCTGTCATCTTCTCACCAAGAGCACTGGATGCATTTGACAGCTCAAGAACACTCATGTGGAAGTCATGAATCGTTTCCTCTTCCTTCATCTTCAAGCTTTCAAACTTAGATGTTAAAAGCTGAAGTCTTTGACATCTTCACTCTAGATGTACCTTCATGAGTAGCCTTCAAAATATCCCAAGCAGCCTTAGCAGTTTCACATGAGTTGATCAGCCTAAATATGTTCTTGTCAACCCCATTGAAGATAGCATTTAGGGCTTTTGAATTCCCAAGGGCAAGCTCATCTTCTTCCTTGGACCATTCTTCTTCAGGCTTTCGCTTAGAGGTGCCTTCTTTATCCTTGTCAGCATCATCTTTTTCACACACAACAGGAGCTTCCCACTCTTTAATGACAGCCTTCCAAGCTCTGCTGTCTAATGACTTTAAAAAGGTAGTCATTCTAGGCTTCCAATACTCATAGTTTGAGCCATCCAATATAGGGGGTCTGTTGACAAATCCTCCAACCTCTTTGTCCATCTTTCACCAGAAAGTACTTCCCTAGATCTCACCCAGAGACAGACAGGATGCCTGCTCTGATACCAATTGAAATTCTGGTACCAGACGTGTGATGTTAAGGTGCGATGTCACAACAACACACTCTGCAATAATGGACAGAATAAGCAACAGGAAAACACAAGGAATTGTTCACCCAGTTCGGTCTAACTACCTACGTCTGGGGGCTACCAAGCCAGGGATGAAATTCACTACTTGTAGATATAATTTACAGACTCAACACACCAGTTGACAATCTCCTAAACTTATACTCTACTAGTGACTTTCTACCTAAGAAACCACTTAGATATGAGAACACTACTCAATCCCCTAAAACACTCAAAGAACAACCTCTTTGAGATCCCTTGATCTTGCTTCCTAGCTTCGATCAATCAACAACTCTCTATTGCTTCACAGCTTCTAGAGAGGACAGAAAATTCAACACCTATTCAAACCTAGAATAGTGTGATTACAAGTACTCTAAACAAACCCTAGACTCTAAGCCTCCAGCTCTTAATCTTCAATCTGTTTTCTGTACCTTCTTCCTTGGTCTTGTGCGCTTTTTATAGCTCCTTGAATTTGGATTGGATTTGTCACAATATTTGATCAGATTTGTTAATTAAAAACTGAATCTTTTAAAACAGATTTTATCCCCAAAATCTTTTTAAATCTTCCACCTTTTAATTCTCCAACAAACCTGCAATCAAATCTCCCATGTAACAGAAAATATCTACCCCAAGATATTCTCATCCAACGAGTCAACACTCTCCACAATTCCAGCTAATACGCGACCCTAATAACAACAAGCCCATGTTGCCATTAGCTTCAGTTCTGCAGGTCTGATGTTACAACATCACCTATGTGACATCAGACATCCACTTCAGCAACTAGCAACCTTAACACAGCCCAGTGTTAAGTGCAATGTTATGACATCAAGCCCATGACATCAAACATAGTTAACCTTCACAACTTAGTACAGCCCAGTACTAAGACTCAATGCTGCAACATCAACACCATGACATCAGCATTGAACACCTTGTTGTTTTACCAAAATTCCAGCCAATCCAGGAACTTACAATACATACAAGCAGAAGGCTAGCAATGGTGATGACAATGATCACTATGACAATGTTAGTAGGAAGCATCCTCCTGCTAAAGTGGTATGGTATTTGCCAATACTTTCACGATTAAAGAGACTTTTTGCTAATTCGAATGACGCAAAGAATCTTAGATGGCATGCAGATGAAAGGATTCGTGATGGAAACATTCGCCATGTAGCTGATTCTTTGCAATGGAAGAAAATTGATTCGTTGTTTCCGGATTTTGGAGTCGAGCCAAGAAATCTTAGGCTTGGGCTTGCCACCGATGGAATGAACCCCTTTGGTAATGTGAGCACTAATCATACTTCGTGGCCTGTTCTTCTCACTATTTACAACCTATCTCCTTGGTTGTGCATGAAGCGCAAGTATATACTGTTAAGTATGATGATTTCTGGACCACGACAACCTGGTAACGACATAGATGTTTATCTTAGTCCATTAATTGATGATTTACGACTCTTGTGGGATGAAGGCGTTGAAGTTGATGATGCATATTCTGGGGAAAAGTTTAATATGCATGCAATGTTATTTTGCACAATTAACGACTTTCCGGCTTACGGTAACTTGGCGGGATACAGTGTCAAAGGACATAAAGCATGTCCTATATGTGAAGATGATACTTGTTATCACCAACTTGAGTTTGGAAAAAAGACCGTTTACCTTGGGCATCGAAAATTTCTAAAACTGGGTCATCCTTATCGTAGATTGTGAAAGGCTTTTAATGGAGAGCAAGAGTTTGGTGAGGCTCCTAAACCTTTAACCAGTGATGAAGTTTATCAATGACAGGAATACATTAACGTTGTCCTTGGGAAGAGAGAAAAAGAAAAAGGTGGGAAGAGAGAAAAAGAAAAAGGTGGGAATAGAGGAAAAGAAAAAGGGGCAGTTGCGAAAAATATTTGGAAAAAGAGGTCCATCTTCTTTGATCTTCCATATTAGTCAAGTCTTGATGTTAGACATTGTCTTGATGTGATGCACATGGAGAAAAATGTGTGTGATAGTTTGATTGGCACACTTCTAAACATTCCGGGCAAGACTAAAGATAGTAAGACTTTCCGTCTTGATATGGAGAAGATGGGTATACGAAAACAGTTGGCTCCAGTAGAGAAAGGAAAAAGACCTTATCTGCCTCCAGCATGTCACACTCTATCTAAAAAGGAAAAGGAGATGTTATGCTAGTGTTTGCAAGGTATTAAAGTTCCGCAAGGTTACTCATCAAACATCAAGAAACTTGTATCAATGAAAGATCTCAAGTTAATTGGTTTAAAATCTCATGATTTTCATGTATTGATGCAACAACTTCTACCAGTGGCTATCCGTGGGATCCTTCCAAAAAATGTGAGAGTAACTATAACGAGACTGTGTTTATTCTTCAATGCCATATGTAATAAAGTTCTTGATTTCAAAAAATTGGATGAATTAGAAGATGAGGCTGCCATAATCTTCTGTCAATTGGAGATGTATTTTCTGCCATCATTTTTTGACATTATGGTTCACTTACTTGTTCATCTCGTAAGAGAAATCAGAATTTGTGGTCCAGTTTATTTAAGGTGGGTATATCCAATAGAGCGATATATGAAGATCTTTAAAGGATATACGAAGAATCATCACCGACCGGAAGCTTCGATTGTTGAAAGGTACATCACAGAAGAAGCTGTTGAGTTTTGTACAAACTATTTGTCGGATGCAGATTCTATAGGAATTCCAAAGTCTCGTCATGCTGACACAGACGGAAGAGGTATTCAAGGTCTAAATGTTAGGTCAATGGCTCGGGATGTAGTTATTCAATCACATTTCTATATTTTGAATAATATAGATGAGGTTCAACCTTTCATAGATACTCACAAAAGACTTATGAAGAAAAAATATCCCCGAATGAATGACAAGTTGTTGTTGATAGAGCATAATAATAGATTCATGGATTGGTTTAATAAAAGTGTATCTAATGATCCTAGTGCATCCGAGATACTTAGATGGTTGTCGTACGGGCCAAAATTTTGTGTCATTACCTGGAGTGCATATGACATTGGTCATTATACCTTTTATACAAAATCAAAAGATGATCGTAGTACAATGCAAAATAGTGGGGTTATGGTTGAAGCCGAATCGATGTATTTCTCTAGTTCAAAAGATGAGAATCCGGTATTGGCAACTACCGCGTTTTATGGTGTCATTGATGAGATTTGGGAGATTGATTATGTTATTTTCAAAGTGGCTTTATTTAAATGCAAGTGGGTTCCCAATAATAGTAATGGTGTAGACATTGATGACTTAGGATTCACCCGGGTCGACCTTGGCAAGGCATCTTTTAATACAGAACCATTCATCATGGCTTCTCAAGCAAAACAAGTTTTCTATGTTTCCGATCCATCGGACAAATCGGGGAAATGGTCAATTGTTCTCCAAGGAAAATACATTCCTCTTAGTGATGAAAGTCTTGATATTTTGTCCACACCTTCTTACACAACACAAGTTCCTACCTCATATGATGAAGTTGATGGAGATGTCGTGCATGCTATACGACTCGATCATGAAGAAGGCATATGGAAAAATTAACAAGTACGTAATTTATTATTTATTCATAATATATTAATTGTATGTTATAGTTTAGAAGTATTTTTACTAACAAGTATAATTATTTGAAATCATAGGTATTTTGAGTCCAGACACCAGGCCAGGAGACCAGACACCAAGAGACAAGATACCAATACGCCAAGTTACAATTATGTGAAGTTATGTAATGTGTGTAAACTGTAATATGGTATATGTGATATTTTATTTATGTAGGTTGTTTGTTCTGATAAACTGTAAGCTGGTATATGTGATATTATGAATATGACACGATTAATATTATTATGAAAACTGTATCAAAAAATGTGAATTGTATTTTTCTGTTGTGCTGAGATATGGAGAACAATAATACAGGTAAAAAAATGGGATTAATTATAAAAGCAGGATGATATTTGTTAATTTTGCTGAAACTTTAGTGACGGTTATATTTCCGAACTGTTATAATATCTGGCGCGCTGGCCAGCAAAAAATAAATATCAAAACTGTGTTGCTTGGAATCGAACTGAGTACAATTATATTTATTACAACGGTGTAATGTAAAACCGTTGTGATAGTTAGCGCACTTTCCTCATTATTACAACGCTACACAAGGCCTTCGTTGTAAGTATCATATATACAACAACAATCTACATAACAATGCCCTCGCCCACGTCATTATATGTCATTCCCAACCGTTGTTAAATGGGTTTTTCGTAGTAGTGATAGGTCCTCTCACTTATAAAGTGATCAAACTCCACTTTTGTAAGCAATGTGGGACTTAGAACTCACACTTGTATCTCCACACAACTCACACTTGTTTCCCAACAAGTTAGTGTCGGCCTAGAGCAGCTGTTCCCAAGGCTTGTTGTGGCGCAACAATGGGAAGTCTTTAAGAAAACAAGGTTGGGCTTATTATGTTGACTCCATCACTTAGTGAAGCGGAAACGATTTGAGACTCAGCGTGAAAGACCTTGGAAATAGGTGCATTAAATGTTAGTCTCATCATTGAAACATTTCACAGGATCTCTTTTACTCATAGTCATAATTCCTTAGAATATGGTGTGGTGTTTCCTCTATGGTGGTCAAGTGTGCTCGAGTGTTGTTATAGTATCGAGGCAAATCCGACCATTTCTTTTATTTAGGATCGTTGATTTATCTGCTTCGCCCCAATATATAAAGGTTACTTCACCTTCATAGCCATGTTTTCACTCTTTGTATAAATTGTGAGGCTTTTCTTCTTCTGCAAATCCCGATTGCTTTTCCTGGAGCTTCGGTGATCATTATTCTACCTATTTTCCTTTTCATTTTTGGGTCAAGCATTTCTTCGATTCATCGTATTACCATAATTATTCTTTGCTTTAATTGTTTCCTCAAGTTTCAACTTTTCTAGGTACCATTTCTCTCCTTGCTTACCGCTTGTTATTTTTCCCTTCCTTGCTTTAGTCATGGCTAATGTGGGAGACAACCCTGCAAATGTCCTAGAAATATCTAGTGATGCGAGTGATATTTCATCTCGCACCAAAATAGTAAACCTAAAAATGTCAAACGTCGGAACTTTAGTAGTTAATCAATCCATTATAAACCTCATTGTTCTTAGTGAGAAGTATGACTTTGGTGGGGGTTCTATCAAAGATGACAGTGAACCCTCGAGTTCCCATCCTGGTGGGAATATAAATGGGTTTTATAGGCCCCATCATCAGGGATATATATGTTGGTTCTTCTTCTCTTGAGCTTGTTCAAGCCCATCGAGATAAACTAGGAACTCGTCTCTTTATTTATTTATTTAGATTTGTAAATGGTCCGGAGCCTAGTATTATAGAGGTTAGGGATCACCTCAAGTTTTGAAACCATTCCCTGACTCATGACAAGCATTATATTTTTTATGACATTTTAGAGGACATGGTTCGAAAGTAATGTCAAGGTCTTGTCATACATGTCAATGCAGCTCAGTACCATTGGGTGTAAAAGGAGTCATTGGGAATCCTTTCATTCGTCAACAACACTCAGAAACTAGAATATACTTACAGAGTATAGCACCCTAAAATTTGCCCTATGTTTTCTAACCTTAACTGGCTTGTGTTTCACATTCATATGCATTTTTCATTAGTTTATGCATTCATCATGCATTTCATGGAGCTCCTAAGATATGGATTCAAGAGATTTCTTGTGATTTGGGTCTTCCCTATTCAAAGGTGATTCAGTTGGTTATTTCATCCAAGCTTAAAGATAAGAAGTCAAAATTTAATACAAAAGCGAAAGATCAGACAATCACTTTTATACAATGTCCTACTGGTGACAAGAAAGTGAAATCAGATTCGAAATCTTTGTTGGTGTCAAAGTTTGAAAGGGACTGCACTCTCTGGCATCATATCAATGACCTTATTTGTTTGGTGCAAATACTTCATTCTTAGAGCAAGAAGAGTCATTTTTTTACATGCCAAAGGCTTAGAGCAAGTTCTTAAACGGCTGGAGGAGATTAAGGATCTCTATAGATCTTTTCAACCCGAGGCAGATTCTAATGCTTTCAATATTGGGGATTTACTACTCTCTTCTTGCTGGAAACATTATTATTTTTTATTATGCTTGGAAGATCAAAAATTTTCTCAGTGTCACAAGGAACTGTTGGACCAATATCTGTCTGGAATCCAGTACTATATCAATCACCACGCTAGTGGGTCTGCCGACAACAAGGATGGGGGGTTAGAGACTACAAATTTTTTCTTGAATTTTTTATGTCTACTACGGGGGCGTTTAGACAGCAGGAGATTTGAAAGCACAATGTCATAAATTGGGATGAAAGTCTCAAGCATTCTAGTACCACAGCTTAATTGGACTGATGAAGATGTGATAGCTAGGTTTGTTTCAATATTCTATCATTTTGAAGCAAAATCACTCACAGGAAGAGGCACTTGTCAATAGTAGGCAGGAGAATATTGTGACACCAATTTTGTCTCTCCTTCTAGATTAGCAGGATGGTATATTTTCAGCTGTTGTTATGCTGATAGCAGAATACTACTCAATAAGCAAAGATGATATTTGCATTTGGGAGAAGTAATTAATCAATATCATGAGACGGAGCGGAAACACGGTACAAACAGACCAACAGTTTCAAACATCACCATCAGGCACTATAAATATTGGCGAAATCAAGGCAAAAGAAAAATGGCTTCATGATAAACAACACAACAAGTAGTAACTATGCACTCATTCGCTACATCACCAGGAGAAGCTTTCAATCACAGAGTTTCAAAAGCCATTTGTGGACATTCATGGCAGAAAAAAAGAAGATTACATTGGAATTACACACAAATTCATAACAGAAGCCTTGATTCACAATACAAAACCGTAACAGAAAAATTCCCAACAAAAAATCAGTTTAAAAATACATGACGGGAAAAAGGAAATGGCATAACAGAATTCACCAAATCATAACAGAATCACAATATCTGACAGTTCTTCATTCACTCCTAACAAACTCGTAACCGTTTCTATTTCTCGATCCTTCCGCAACTATATAAAGCCTCAATCACTTCTCACTTTCATTCTTCTGGATTCTCTCTTGGCTCTGTCAAGTTTTTTCTCCTTCCCTCAACTCTTGAATTCTTCTTCATCTTCAAACCATAACAAACTGCTTCATTTTTTCTTCTTCAATCTATGTTTGTTTTCATCAAATACAACTCCACAATTTTCATTTAATCTTCATCTGCAACTAATTCTTTTCAATTCATCAATCTTCAAAGATTCCTGCAACTTCCCGTTCTGCAATTCACATCAACAACAATTCAACATTCAAGAGTTCACAATCGTAGAAAGCAAAGTCACAACAACAATGAGAGGGATTCAGGAAATCACGCTAACGGAAAACCACAAGAACGCAAAAGAAGAACAGAGTATGAGTAAAAGGAAATTGAGCAGAATTCATCACATGAGATCACGTCCTCTTATCGCCGGCAGAAATCTCTCTGGTACGTCATCTTTCTACTACGTTTTCCCTTCGAGATATCTTGCGATGTAAAGCTTAGATAGAATCCCTCAGATGAAGAGCTTTGTTTCCTCTGAGGCGTTGCGTGATTTCGTTTTGAATGATTAGAGTTTTACGATCTCGCTTTGGTGTTTGGAGTGAGCGTCTGAGAAGTTCAGAAGAGTTTTGAGTTGAAGGAGATGAAGCGAACACTATGGTGAGGTTTGTGGTGTTCCTCCGCCACCGGTGGCAAGCTCCGGCGCGGCAGATGTCATGATTCACGGTGACGAGTAAATGTTACATCAAAAGAGAAAGTGTTGATGTGTTGATTAGCGGTGAAGAATGAAGACATCGAGATGGAAGGTGAACGACGCGACAGTGAGGAAAGCAGGATGAAGGAGAAGGCATATGTGAGACTTATGGAAAACCTGGCACCCCCACAATTAAACCTGGCACTTCAAAAAAACATATTAGTCATTTCGAAAAAACCTGCCACCCCCCACAATTAAACATGGCACCCCCCAGGACTTGTGAAAAGACATATTAGTCCTTCTCAAAAAAACATTTATTCATTTCGAAATATCCGATAGACGCACGGATTTTTCAAATTTTTAGAACATACCGGGAATTTCAAGCACCTACCGGGATTTTAGAATTAACAAGTAAGAGTTTCTGGATTTTTTGAAATAACCGGTGAATATTACCGGGAATTTCAAAAATCCTGGTAACATCTTACCGGGAATTTTGAAATAACCGGTAATCTCCACCAGGGATTTCAAAAAAACCGGTAGTTGTAAATTTTTTCTTTTCCGGGAATTTCAAAAAATTCGGTAGTTGTAAATTTCTCCTTTTCCGGGAATTTCAAAAAATCCGGTATTTTTCAATATTTGTTATTTTTTTAATCTTATTTTTTTTCAGTGAAAACTAGAGGCCGTGATGGTAGCATTGCTGGGAGGACGCTTGATTTGGCGGGAGGTGGTAGGGGTAGAGGTGCAGTAGATTCTGATGCTGAGTCTGCACATGACCGGCAGGCCGGGTGGTCCCAACAGGTTCACACCGGAGGCGGATGGCTGAGCAGCGGGGGCGTTTCCAGGCACCTTGCTCTGTTAGGCGACGTGACGGTCTTTCCTCAGTGCAGGCCACAGATGCGGACGTCCCTGTTATTCAGCCGGAGGAGGCTATTGTTGGAGATGTTCTGGTGGAGACTACTGTTAGGGATGTGGTAGAGGAGACTGATGTTAGAGTGGCAGTTGAGGTTGAGGCGACTGGTACAGCAGAGGCAGCTGGTACAACAGAGGTTGCTGGCACATCAGGGGTTGCTGGTACAGTAGGGTCGAGGAGACCATTGAGACCGATGTCACAGTCCCATCGACCGAGCCATCGGTGCACACTGAGCCAGGATTCCTTGGCAGGCCGATAGATACGTCTGTGCTTACAGAGTACAGTGAGCATGTGGCGTTGCGATTATGGCTGGGCCAGGTATATGTTTTTTGCGTTTCATTTTTCCTTTTGTTAGCTTATACATAAATTGTTTTTGTACTAACAAAGTTGTTTAATGGTTCGTGTCACAGGTACGACCTGTACTGAGGGTCCAGTCTCACGAGACGAAGATGAAGAACTTTCCTTGTATTCCCTTCCCCGCTGCGGTGACGAGGATCATGGAGGACTTTGACCTCCTGTATTTTGGGAACTGCTCTCTCACCATGCTCGATGCAGATCTGCTGAGTGCCTTCGTCGAGAGGTGGCACAAGGAGACATCATCATTTTATCTCCCATTCGGAGAGATGACTGTGACCTTAGATGATGTCGCCTCCTTGTTTCACCTCCCTATCGGCGGTAGATTCTGGACGGCCCCGATCATGAGTGTGTCCTAGGCACATGTGTTGGTGGTTCGTGATCTGGAGCTGCCTGAGGTAGTGGTGTATCAGGAGTTCACCGATACACGAGGCGCTCACCTACGCATGAGGTGGCTCCGTGATAGGTACGACGAGCTTGTTGTTGCTGGGAGGTTCCAAGCTGCCGCTAGGGCGTACATGCTGCATGTAGTAGCATGTACTCTCTTTGCGGACAAGTCTGGTACGTATGTTGATGCTCGCTACCTATGCCTCTTCAGCGATCTGCAGATGCACAACTGGGCCTGGGGTTGTGCAGCCCTGACTCAGTTGTATCATGCGCTCAGGGAGGCGACCCGATTTGAGACGAAGCAGCTTGCTGGGTACCTTAGTTTGTTGCAGGTATAACTTAATTCATGTTCTTACTTGTCCTTATATTTTTATTGAAATCATTTTATTTCTAATTTATTGTTTGTTGCAATCTCAATGCTAGATCTATGAGCATTTCCATATGATATGCGATAGGAGGTTCCAGCCATATACCCAGGGTGAGCCACGGGCGAAGAGGTGGAGGGCGAGGCAGAAACACCCGGGGGCATTCTTGAGTACAGGAGGAGACTGAACGAGCTGACCGTAGAGGATGTCATATGGACACCCTACAAAGAGCACAGAGCCGTCCGTGAGTTCGAGGAGTCGTCATTATACTCCGGATATATGAGATGGGAGACTCTGGTTGCCAGGCACCTTCCAGAGAGATGTTTGCGCCAGTATGGCTACATCCAGAGGAGACCACCACCAGTTCCAAATACATCTTCTGAAGGTATTGATCGGTGGTTTCAGACGCATTTCCTCAGCTCCGGTCGTGCCATTGTATCCCGATCTGCACCGGTTCAGTATCCCTCGCAGTGTGAGGATGGCTACTTGGAGTGGTTTCTCAGTGTATCACATCCACGCATTACTCCACCGCCGGCTGAGGAAGCACCTTCTGAGGATGCACCTTCTGGGGGTGTACCTTCTCATGACGCAGCTCCTCCTCCTCCTCCTCCAGCACATCACCATGACGACACACAGGGCTTTCAGATGATAGCAGTGATGGCTGATGAGCTCATGGGTTTGGTAGACCCTGATGGCAGTGTTTCTGCTGGATTAGCTAGGATTGTAGACCTAGCCCGTGGGGGTCCTATTTAGTATTGTACATGTATTTTTGTATTATATTTGGTACTATATGTATATTTTTGTACTGTATGTAATGTATATTATTGTATTATATGTATATTATTGTATTGTATGTATATTATGTCAGAACAATATATTATTATTATACCTTCGATTAAACTCTTACATCGCAGTGATCTGAAAAAACAACTTAAATAAATCAACACTTAACATTACATAAACAACTTAATTAATCAACATTAAAAACCTAAACACTACCAGATGCTTCAGGGCGTTTCAGCATCTCCATTATTTCATCAACTGATCTTGAAAGTTGCACATCAAACTCCATCGGACCCCTTGTTAGCCTACGGCGAAATGATCTCCACATTTTGATGACATCTTCATCGTCCTTCAGCTCAATTAGGTTGTATTTCAGACTACCATCCACCCAATCCTCCCGAAACTCGATCTTCGACACCTTTCTATTGTCACCATCAGGCAACAATCCCTTCAACTTCGAAGTTAGGCCGGCAAAGGAGGTTGTGTCATTGGGAAGCATGAATTCGACAGGACGAGAACCTCTCTGGAAGTAAACTTCTGACTTAATAAAAAATGCGGGAGAAGCCATTTTTTCAGGTATGTTTTACCACAAGACCTAACCCCTATTTATACAAACGTTCATCCATTCTGGACCGCACAAAGTATCGGTGCAATCACAACCATACAAAATTATCGGTAAAATCTCGTCCGTTTAAAAAACACCCTAAAATTAGAACTACCGGGAATTTCAATTACGGTGAAATTCCCGGTATCAACCTGTAATTTTCAAGGCATTACCAGATTTTTACCACTTACCGGGAATTTGAAATTTCCGGTATACCGGGATTTTCAAATACACTACCGGGAATTTTGAACAATACCGGAAATTTTTTTAACATTCCCGGGAATTTTGTCCGGAGATTGTTTGAAAAAATTTTAAGGACATTTTTGCCATTTAAAAAATATGGGGGGTGTCAGGTTTAATTGGGGGGGGGGGGGGGGGGGGGTGGCAGGTAGAATCCCCTTTCTCAACATTTTGTTGTGAAGTTTTGATCTGTGAGTTTGGATCTAACACCCTGAGCCCATGAAATCTTATTTGCACCCTCTCCAATATAAAAGCCTGCGCCTAGAATGCTTTTTACACCACCCGTATTACTACTCTTTTGCTTAATTGATTTTGTTTTTAATTATTTTTAAATTTTAGCCTAATTAGAATTTAGTTAATTAGTTTTTTTTTAATTAGATATTAACTCTAGAATTAGATTTTAATTTTAGTTTAGTTTTTTTATTAGAATTTAACCTTGATGTTAATTGGTGGTTTATTTTTAATTCTGATTAGATCTTAATAACCATTGATTATAACTTTTTAACCTCTTGCTAATTTTTTAGTTGATTAGAGTAAATAGTTGAACTTTGATTGCTTTTTAAGTGTTTGTTAGAATTTCTTAATGGCATGAAATGTTGGTTGATATTGAAAGTTCTTGATGAAATCTTGTGAATTGTTTTATTGTTGTACCATGATTAATTCTTGATTAAACCTTGTTTCGTGTTTGGTTTTCTCTTTGTGATTGAGTGGTGTAATGTTTACTTGTGTTTGCTCACATGATCCCTTAGGATTCCTAGCTCAACTTAATTTCTGATTAAGTTAGAGGTAGGAGAGACATTAGGCTCTCAATCCAAGCATGATAACAATAGGTTAGCTCCCTCCTAATCCCGACCTTAGGGCCACTGTTGCATGATAACATGTAGGATTCAGTTCCCCTTAGACCCTTTTCTTCCCGTTGTCCTGTGAACTACGGATGCTCTGATTCCTCATTCCCTAATGAGAATACGTAGGCACAAGACGACGAAGTCTTGGCGAGCACACTAACAACTAACTTCCCTTTTTTCTCGCCCCAGTGCAATCGAGACCTGATAATCGAGCCCTTTTCTCTCGCCCCAGTGCGATCGAGACCTTTTTCGTGGTCGTAAACACGAACTACGGACGCTCTGATTTCCTCATTCTCTCATTCTCGTACGAATGAGGATATGTAGGCACAAGACAACGATGTCTTGGCGAGCAAACTTCCCACCTCACCTGTAGTCCTTCGAACTACGTCGACTCTGATTCTTCATTTGTCCATGGAGATACGTAGGCATAGGATTGCGATGATCCTTGCGAGTCCTTTTTTGGTTTTGTTTTACTTTGTTCGTTTCCGTTTAGCAGTAGAGCTTTAGATAACACACCCTTTGATTAGACAACAAGCGTGGATCCCGTTGAGTACAACGGACGCGAGGGGGTGCTAATAGCTTCCTCTCACATAACTGACTCCCGAACCCAGACTATGGTTGTGATGACCATGTCTTCTACCTCTTGAGGTTTCTTCGATCGTTCCCTTTCCCCCGTCGAGATAAATAACGTTTGGTGGCGACTCTTTTGTTTTTTCTGCCGGTTATTTTTTGCGTTGCGACAGCTGGCGACTCTGCTGGGGACTCTGGTTCCCTATGCGAGTCAATCCTAGCGCTTGTCTATTTCTGTGTCATTGGGTGTTTATTTCTGTGCATTATTTGTTGTATATCAGTGTACTTTACTGCATTTATTGCATTTGATTATTGTTATCCTATTATTTTACTGTTGTTATGCTGTTGGGTGGGTTGGTTCCATGCGAGATAAGCCCAATATCCAGGCTTGAGTATATACTTAAGATTCGAGTGGGTAGTAGTGTGGCTTGCATAGTGTCTTGGTACGTTTTGTTTACACGAGACCCACATTCAAATGAGGTTTTCTTGGGAGATATTTCGACTTGCGCGTCTTGTGCATGTCAGGGTATCGACTCAAAAAGCTTATGACTCTAGAGACTGTTCATGGGAAATCAGTTGAGACCTCCTTGATTGATGATGATGCCAAACCAGAAATGGTGAACGTATCATCATTTCTCGACCTGAGAGTCCGTGATACTGAGGACCTGCTAGGATGACGTACCCAAGGCTAGAACCCACATGTGAGAGGGGATGGGTTTTTGCAGGAACCTCTGACCTTCAACCTACCCGATTTTCTGGTTTTCTTATCAATATGGACTTATCAGCCTGGTATTCTAGTATTCTGGGTATTCTGGTATTCTTGGTATTCTGGTATTCTGATATTCTTGTCAGAGCAGACCTTTAAACTTATTTCGTCAACAGCACAACAGCTATTCAAAATTTGTGGAAACTTTGATCCCATGTCTCTGCATCCATATCATCATAACATGTTTGCATTCTAACATACATGTTCTTTTATTTCCAAGACTCTTAACTTTGGGTCTCGTAGTTGAGTTGTTCATCTATTTCTTGCGATTCTTCTGTGAAAAAACTTGAACCATAGCAAAAAGATTCCTTGGAAATAATCGAACATGGGATTTACATACGCTCATGCATGCATGCATTCATACCAGGTGTTCAAGGATGGGGATTCTTATTCTGACTTGGTCTTCTCTTCAGAACAACAAACCTAAATTCTCACCACTACGCAACTCGAAGCAACCAGAGGCGAATCATGGATTAGGTACAATCAGAATTGTCAGAAGTCCAAACTCGTATGACTCAGTTCATGGAAGTGATGCAAGGTATGGCTCAATGTAAAAAGGAATTAAGGGCGCTTATCAACAGGGCTGCTGTTGTTATCCCAAAGGCTGGTAATGGGAATGTTATCGGTGGTAATGCTCCGGGCAGGGATGTGAATCCTCCACGTACTGATATTCCTCCACCCCTCCTATGAGGCAATTAAGAAGAAAGACTGCTGAGATTCATGTTCCTCGTCGGGAGATGGATAATCAGGAAGAACAATTTTACGATGCTGAGGTGAGTTTCCCTACCGAGACGGAAAATAAGTTTCGTATGCTTGAAGAGAGAATGAAGGCTTTTGAGAGGCAGAGTGATTTATGTATGGACATGGCTGAATTGGGTTTGGTCCCGGGTGTGAAAATTCCTCCAAAGTTCAGGGTGCCTGTTTTTGACAAGTACAATGGAACCACCTGTCCAAAGACTCACATAAGGGCATATTTCAGAAAAATGTGTGCGTATTCGGATGATGAGAAGATGATGATGCATTTCTTTCAGGACAACCTAATTGGGGCATCCTTAGAGTGGTATATGCAACTGGAGAGGACTCATATCCATATATAGAAGGATTTGGCATAAGCGTTCGTCAAGCACTACCAATACAATACAGAAATGGCTCCTAATAGGACCCAGCTGCAGAGTCTTGCACAAAGACAAAACGAAAGCTTCAAAGAGTATGCCCAGAGGTGGCGTGAATTGGATTCCCAAGTTCAACCTCCAATGATGGAGCGAGAACTCATTGACATGTTCATGGCTACGCTTCAGGGGACTTATTATGAGAAACTGGTTGGGTTTTTGTCAGCTGGGTTTTCAGACCTTGTATTGGCAGAAGAAAGAGTCGAAAGCGGCATTAAAATAGGAAAGATTCAAGTTGCTGCTAGTTCCTCTGAAGATGCAAAGAAACCTTATGTCGGGTTCCCCAAGAGAAAGGAAGGAGAAGCTAATGTTGTGTATATTCCATCTGCGGCTCAACAGCCTGTTCAGTATCAACAACCTTATACTCCTCAGCAGGAAAACTATCAGTAACAGAGACAATAAGGATCAAGAAGGCATGAGAGAAGGTTTGATCCAATTCCTATTCCTCATAGCCAGTTGCTTGCTCGTCTTCTTGAAGGTTCTTTGGTTCAACTAAGGGAGCCCAAGCCTGTTCCAGACCCTATTCCTCCTGGTTATGACATGGATGCGAGATGTGAGTATCACTCGGAAACACTGGGCCATTCAATTGAAGATTGCAATGTGTTCAAGCACAAGGTGCAAGATCTAGTTGACTCGAAGGTCATCACATTCACTACAGACGATCTGCATATAAATTGAAGCCTCATTTCTCAATTGAGCATTCAGACTGCGAAGACATCGTCTGAAGCAATAAGTCCAGACGGAGTCAAGCCTCCTCAACAATGGCAATCTTCAGCTTCTTTACTGCATTTTCATTTATAATTTTTCATTGTTTGTTAATGCTTTGTTTGCATGTAAAAATTTGTTTGTTTTGAATGATGATCTTAATGCAATGAATATGTTTTTCTTGAAGTATCATATTCTTATTCACTCATATAATATTTTTGTGCATTGCAATACCACCTTTCTTGCTTAAACTCTTGGAGGGAGGATGACGAAGTGAAAACGCAGACTTTCTGGTCGTATGCTTTTGGATAAAACCTTGCTAATGATGTACATGCATTGTTTCAAATCCCCAAACACCGAAGATATAAGGGAGATAGACCCTCGCCAACCCCTCTGAGCCTAGAAGTAGGAGTTTCTTTTCATATGAAAAAACCCTCACAACCTTAACCAGGGGCAGGGTAGTTTACGGTTAATTTGACCAAGCGTTCAAATTTCAAAAGGAGTGTCCCATTCGAGAAGCAATTACCTTTTATTTCCTCACTCGTCAAGAGGTCAAGGGATGTGAAACCACAATGGTTATCCCTCACCAACCAAGGAGTGAGGCAGTCACAACCCTTTCAAACAAGTCAGACAAGCCGGTGTCACACGAGTTATTCAAAAGAAAAAGAATCAAAGGAAAAAAGAAAAATAAAGAAAGCCCGCTAAGTCAAAAACTAAAAACCAAATGACTTAGACAAAATTTAGGGCATCCCGCTAGACTTCAAAATCAAAAAATTCAAAAGAATCAATCCAGGAAAAATCAGGGAAATAAAAAACAAACAGAAAAAGCAAAGGGTCACGAAAGAAAAATCCTCGAACAAGAACAAAGTCGTGTGACTACTGACACCAAAGATGAAAGGAGTAACTGCCACTCCAAAAACCTTGTGGGTCAATTAACTGTCCCTCATCACAAAAATCCTTTTGGGAGATGAGCGTTTGTTCCAAATTAACTGTATGTAGGATTGAAGAACATCAAGGAGAATGGGTGGGTACAAACAAATTTTGAGCCATAAATCATTTTTTCTCAAACCGTGAACCAGGCCACGTTACAACCATCAAAAGTCCTAATTGAAGCAGGGTTTATTCTGAAGGCGTACTTCAACGAAATAGCGTTCCTAACTCCCACGAGTTGTGCTATAAGATTTTTGTTGGTATTGCATGTGCACGCTATTTTCCATTCAAAAATCAGCCGCGTTCTAACTAGTGATTCGTTCATAGGGTTTTGCAACATCTTTTCAATAAAAACTTCAAGATTAACATGTGTGTTGCATTAGAATTATCATTCTCAGAATAAGCATTTTCTTCTTGCATCAAGGAAGCTTACATAATGAACATCAGTCGAGAAACTTGATCCTGCCGAGTTGAGATGCTTGAAAATTCCGAAGGACAGTCATGTCAAGGGGCATGTTGCCAAGAGACTCTTTTGAGCACGAGCTTTTCCAGTAAGTCGTGTTAAGAAGTAGCCAAACTGGGGCAGTCACATCGAGAAATCTCTCAAAAGTTTAGTCGAACTGGGGTAATCACGTCGATATTCGAAAAATCTCTCTAAGAGCAGTTAGTCTGGAGCGTTCCCTCAAAGATTAATCAGGCAGGGGCAAATTCACTTCAAGGCTCGTATCGAGGCAGGCCACCTCAAGAGCATGAGAAGTTATCCTCTCCAAAAGACGGTTAATTAGAAAGACCTCCCCAAGGTTTAGAATACTGGGGCCGATATTTCAAGGCAAATTAATTCATAGATTATGCATTCTGGGGCAGTTACGTCAAGATCCGATAAGTCTCTCCAAGAGTTTGAAGACCCTGGGGCATTTTGAATGCCAGGTTTTATATAAAATCCTCTTGAGACGATTTCTTCCAGTAGACCCTGTGGTCTGAGACAATTGGAGAGTTAAAGGAACCATTGTCCGCTTATGATAATCCGTATGTAGTTGATCAGCAGAAGTCTGAAGCACAAAAGTTGTTCTCAGTACGGGGTTTCTCTTCCTCAACAAGGTGACTGAAGGTACCTTTTCCCA
The DNA here is from genome assembly GCA_022829125.1 of Lathyrus tuberosus. Lineage (NCBI taxonomy): Eukaryota > Viridiplantae > Streptophyta > Magnoliopsida > Fabales > Fabaceae > Lathyrus > Lathyrus tuberosus. The sequence continues at coordinate 767,530 of JALAZF010000762.1, forward strand.
GCAAGGTGTTAGAAGTTCTATTCTTCCCCAAGCAGAAAATCATCCTCAAGCAGAGAAGGGTTCTTTATGAGTACTTTTGTATCCCCAGCAATATAGGTGGATTCCTCATTCTCAACAGGGTAAGACGATGGAATATTCTTAATCAGTTTAAAGATGATGAGAAGTCAGAGTATTCTCTTCCTCAAAGGTCAGATTTGATAATTCCCCGCAAGTCAAAGACCAATGGTTATTGCCATTCTCAGCAGTTCAAAGTCCAATCTTCATTGGCATCTCCTCAACAGATTTTTGCAATTTGGTGTGCGGTTCCCCGACAGAGTTTGCAGCGCCAGTGGTTATTGGTGGTAGAGTTGATTATCTCCCCATAGGAGATCAGATATCGGTGATCCCTTCCTCAGCGAAGTTGACTTATTCCATTCTACGCATTCCTCGGTGGAGTGTCATCTCATTCTTGCATATAGTAATCATCATTGCATTGTATCCTCAAAACGCGTAGCATTTCCATTCGATATGGAGCATTACGCCATAGTGTCACAACTGCGAAAATTAACCGGCGGAAAAGACAAAAAAGTCGCCACCGAACATTATTTATCCCGACATAGGGAAAGGAAACGATAGAAGAAAACCTTAAAAAAGGGAAAGACATGGTCATCGTAACCATAGTCTGGGTTCGGGAGGCGGTTACACGGGAGGAAGGTATTAGCACCCCCTTGCGTCCATCGTACTCGATGGGATCCACGCTTGTTGTACTGATCAAATAGTGTAGGTATCTGAAGCTCTGCTGCTAACTGGATAGGAAAATAATGGGAAACAGAGAACGGGGGAAAAGAAAAGAGGTGACTCAATAGGACTTCGGCGTCCTAGGCCTACGTATTTCCTTGTGGGTGGGAAAGTCAGAGTCAACGTAGTTTGGGAGAATACCGGATTGTGGGGGAAGGTTACTCGCCAAGACATCGTCGTCTTGTGCCTACGTATCCTCAATTGGACAGGAGAGAAGAAGTCAGAGCAGTCGTAGTTCGACCTACTACGGGTCTTTGTTTGTTTGGTGTTTATTAGGTGGATGACGCTAACGTTCGCGTTCTAGCAGTTTAGGCGTTGCCGCTCATTGTGTGGAGACTTACGCGTTTACCTGTTTGCGGTAGAACAAAAATAGCATGCCCTTACGATTAGAGTGTGAGATGAGAAAATAATCCCGAAGGAAGACGATTGATTTGTTTTTGCCTTTTAGATGAAAGTGTTTTGATTTGTTTTGTTTGTGATATGTATTGTGCTAAAGACTATGACATAGGATCAAATGTTGCAAAATCGACCCTAGACGGGACGTATGCAAAACACCCTAGATAAGGTAAGGAGTGACTCCCGATTATCACTTCCCATGTGCTTAAGGCTCGTGGCGCACTCCATATACAATATCTATTAAGTGTTTTTGTTTTTCTTTTAGAGAGAGAGAAGAGAAACTGAAATGGTTGAAAGAAAAATTTAAGGGGATCTTCATCCTAGAAGTTGTCATACAATGATTGATCCTATATTCGAGGTTAAGAGGGAATCTCTACCTATGTTAGCATGCTTGGATTGATAACCTAATGTCTTTCCTACTTTGAATCTAATCCAAAATTAGATTCAAGCTAGGAATCCTAAGGGAATATGTGATCATACACAAGTAAACATTAGATGATTCAATCACAAAAGAGAGAAGGAAAGAAGAAGTGAGATGAAAGAGAAGTCATATAAGTGTAAACATCAAGTTAAGGTAACACAAGTACTTACCAACTCCAAGTCAAGCTCAACTATTAAATAGTTGAAAGAAATATGCAAAACTATGCCCTAATACTCATGCAAATGTCCTAATTCTAATCTAGAAGTAATGTCAAACAATAAGCAAAATGAAATGAGTCCTAAAGGTGTATGAACCTAAGAAGGGCATTAGCTAAACCTACTATATCACATATATGTTAGTGTCCTAAAAAGTGTCAAAATAATTCAAGTCATGTAGCATATCTTAACTCAAACAAAAGTCACCACAATGTTCATGTAAGTTGCACTTTAAAAGCTCAAATAAGTAAACTTGAAGGAAGAAACCACATGGGGCAGTAGCGTTACACCTCGTAATTAATGCAAAGTGATGTTTGAAATGTCAAGAAATGATCATTAAGTCCACATTAAGTCATGTTCAAAAGATTTGAAAATTATACACAAAGATGCCACCTATATCATGTATCATTCACTTATGGCACAACAATGACCAAGTAAGCATGAAGTTGGCTTATAAATGGCCTAAGTCAGAAGCTAAAGCATATTGTGAATGTCCAAAAGTGTCTCAAGTTGTCACAAAATTTCATGTCAAACACATTCTCACAAGTTAGTGCAAGTAGGGAACAAAATTCATCGTAAGCATCCTCTAAAAGCATGTGAATTGCTAATCATGTACAAGTATGAAAAGGTCATGTCAAGTAAGTTTCAAACCATACAAGGCAGTACCAAATTACCTATAATATCTCACAAGTAGGTCACAAAAACATTGAGCAAAAATGGCATACAAAGGCTCAAGCAAAAAGTTGTCAAAGTTGATGGTATACATGTTCAAGTTCACACAAAAGTAACATCAATTAGAAGTCACCAAAAGACCTATAAAATGATATGAGAAGACTTTGATTCAAGTCTAAACCAATGTACACATGTGGTTAACATTTAAAATGAACATTAAGACCTCACAAAGTTGCCATGGCAACACAATTCCAAAGATTAATGCAAGTAGTAGTCAAATATAACCCTAATCCTTTTCTAAGGTCATGTGAGTTGTTAATCATGTAAATAAATGACCAAGGTCAAGTCAAATGAGTATCAAAGCATACAAGGCAGTATAAAATTACCTATACAAGTCCACATTTAAGTATCAAGAGCAAAGGGGAAGTGACCATACAAAAGTCCAAACAAAAGTCATCAAGGTAGGATGCTTAATCATGTTCAAGTTCATGCAAGTATCACACCAATTAGGAACATGTAAAATGACCCATAAAATGGTATGGAAAGGTTCTACCACATGCTATATAAAATATAAATCAATGATCAAGAGATCCCAAATGGATTGCATAAATGCATCATCAAATCCAATCACTTAGGTAAGCATTACATAATAATCGGGTGTGCATTTAGGGTTCAAAGTAAGCATACAAATCATGATCAAAAACCAATGTCAAAACATCACAATGGTATACAAAATTTCATCATGAATTTTCTTAAACATGTCAAGAAAGTTGGCCTAAAAAGGTCACATACTAGCATCAAACTCAACCTATCTCTAAACATACATCCACACAATAGGTATGAGATGAAATATTCATGAAAAATGGTTAAAGGCCTTTAAAAATTATGGAATTTTAACCAAGATATGATGTAGTCATAATCTAAACATTTCCCAAAAATATGGTCAAGATTCTATACATAAGTGGTTCAAACCATAGCAAACATTAGTCAAGTCATCTGACAATTATCATTCAAAACAAGTATAAAAAAGGCCTTCAAAGATGAACCAAAAATCATGGAAAAAATCCAAAGTGATCATCAATATGTCATACAATCATGTGATTAATGGCACATAAAAATTTAGATCAAGATCAATTGGAAAAATTAGTTTCAAACCCCTATGTGAGAACTACGTCAATTTGAACATATCCACATCAAAATTCCAAAACAAATATTGAATATTAAAAATTGGAATTAAAAAATATAAAAAATTAATTGAAGAATTAAAGATAATACTTGAATTTTTGTAGAATTTTTGAGTGATTAAAAATATTTTTAGAATTGTAATTTGAAACATGTATCACAAAAAGAAATAAAAAACACACAAAGAAATCAGGGGGGGTGCACTACAAGTAAATCCTAGTTTACATGCAATACGGGCCAGCAAAGGGGGGGTCCGCATAGCAAGGATGCGCTGGGACCATTTCAGCCACACAAAAAACCCTCTTATTGTCTGATTATGCCAAAAGAAAAAAAAGAAAGGAAAAAGAAATTGATCACATGTGGATTAGTTGGCTATTCATTAATGTGTTGTTGTGTTGTGATTGGTGTAGTTTGAAATAGAATGCCACGCTGTATCAAATAATGCACATGGATCAGAATAGTCTACATGGCCAAATCAAGTAGAGCCATGCATGTTGTTGACCGGTGGCTAGGGTTTGAAAACACAGTCACCGGAGATGACCTCCGGTCATCTTCTCCGGTGGGAAGCCACCATGGACGGCGGCGAAAATTCCCAGAACTAAAAAACGAGAACACTACCTTGCTCGGTTTTTCATGTAGAGTTCAAATCCAAGCTCAGAAACATCATACAATTATTCAATTTTGTAAAACGAATGGCATAAGTTAAACCCTAGAAATCCTAAGTTTCACATTTCACCCTAGTTTCTAGCCAAAACATTGCCTCTATCAAGAGGACTTCATATGCAAGATTTTTACATGATCCTAACCACAGGAAATGCCCTAACATAATGCCAAAATTTTCAAGATTTCTAACCTATTTAAGATGTAAATCCACGTGCCAAGAAACCCAAAGACTTCCTGCAAATATTCTGATCTACTATGGGAGTAAAATAAATGCTCTGGAACCTTTGAATCTTGAGAAGAAAATGCAAGATCTTGGAGATGAAGTTTGGAATCAAATGTAGTGATATGGATCTTCCAAAGGAGATCTAATGCATACAGTAAGTAGATAGAAGTATAGTGATGACTATTGTGGAAAGAAACCTTGAAGAGAGCTCCCAAAATGATGGATTCGAAGCTCTGAAGTTGAGAGCTCCAATGGAGTTTTTTTAATCTATTTTTGGTGAAAATGAAGTGTAACCAATTCTGTTAGGAGTTAGGAGCTTTTATATGTGAGGTTAAGTGCTGGTTAGTGAGTTAATCATGATTGAAATGTGGGTTAAAGGTGAGTTAGTAAAATTGCACAATGAGAGGGGAATAGTGAGTGACACGTGTTTGGCTTTGTTCGGGTGTATGAAGTGTTGTTATGTATGATGATCATGATGATGTTAATATGTGGTGATTGTAGTGCTAGTACAGGTCAAAATATGAACCTTGCACACTAAGTTTTTGTTTGTCTCTCTCATGTTATATGAGGTAAATGGTACATGGTGCATGGATTGTAAGGATTTTTGCATAGTTTGAAATGGTAAGGTGAATGTGACATGAAGGTAAGACAAAGTTACAGCAAGAGGGGCACGATTTTGGTTTGGACTTGGAGGAAAACCATGGCATGCAAGCTTGACAACATAAGTCATGGAGGTGATTTTGAGGTGAAATATCTCAAAGGCTAGAGAACCAATTCATCCACTCTTGGTGTCACTGGAAAGGTAGCATTTGACACAACACTTTTGATGTTGGATGTAAATGGATTTGATGTCTAAAACATGGTGAACACTGGCCTTGAAGATCACATGACACAAGCTGCCATGCATTGCCAAGAAAATTTCTAAGTTATTTCACTTTTGGATGATGAATGATCATGACTTTGATGGATCACATCTCCTTGGATTTTGATCCAATTTGCATGTTCTTGGTACCAAATTGAAGAGGGCACTTGATACAACAACTTTGATGTGAAAGAGAATTAGATTTGGGGTCTTGAACATGATAAAAAATTTCTGTTAAAGTAATGGGCACAAAACTGAGTTTAGGTACTTAAAAAAATTCTAAGTTTTTTCAATTTCACAACTTGAATGTCTCAACTTTGATTGATTATAAGTTTTGATCCAAGAATCCAAATGCAACATTCTTTATATGGTTGGAAAGCTTGGAATGCATACTACAACTTTCCTGTTTGACAAAAGTTGAAATGAAGCTTGCATCATGCTGAAAAATGGCTTGGAAGATGGCTACAAACCATGAAGAACTTTCCCAAAATGGTAAGTTTCTAAAACCCTAGTTTTCCAAAATCGGCAACTTTCCGCACAAGCTTGATTTTGATGATTCCTCTGGTATCTCTTGACCAAATCTCACCCATTGATCATATTTGACATGATGAACCTAATTTTGACCTCAAAAAGTCAAGGGTTGACTTTTTCATTGATCAGTTGACTTTATCCCCAATTTGCCTAATTCTCAATCATCTGTCTAATTGAAACCCTTGTGAATGAAATTGATGGTCCATAATCCACCTCTAGATACTTGAGAACACAAAAAGTCATGGAATCAAGTCTTGCCCAAAGAATCAGAAATAAACTGATTTTAGACAAAATCCTAGTTTTGGCCCCAAAAGTTAGGAGATGTTGACTGATGGTCAACACCCTAATTCCTCTGGGGAGAATGGAGAATCCTTTGAACCAAGATGTTATATGTGATAAGATGATGTCAAAGCTTCAAGATCCTTGCTCATGATGTGTCACATCCTCAGATGACCAAGACCCTAATTGGAGGATCAAGAGATAGGAGAAGGTGATCTTTTTCAATTTTTCTTGCCAATCTCAATCTTCTGAAGGAATGGTGAACCAAATGTGATGTCTTGAGGTATGAGAGCTCTTGTAGATTGAGTGATTGAGCACATCCCATTCTCTTTGCTTTGAACAACCAATGATATAGACCTCTGATCCCATGCCTTGGGAAAGCCAATGATGCATGCATGATGCTTATGACCTAAATGCATATGAAATGTGAAGCATAAGCCACTTATTGATGGTATAAATATCAGGGAAATTTTTTGGGTGTTACACATAGAAAAAGTCAAACATGCATCGAAGCATAAGCCAGATTTGGTACCTCGTACGAAAGCCCAAATCAACCCTCAATCAAAACAATGATTCCATTCCTCCGAAGAGAACATTACCCGTTCAAACTCTAACCTCAGAGTTGACGCCTCTTTTCCCAACCTCAGAGTTGATGCATATCCTTTTTATTACCAGCTTCAGAGTTGACGTATACCCTTTTGTCTCCAACCTCAGAGTTGATGTTTGCCTTGTTTTTTTCCCAACCTTAGAGTTGACGCCTGTCTTTTCTCAACCTCAGAGTTGATGAACAATCCTTTTATCTCCAACCTCAGAGTTGATGTTTAGCTTTTTCTCCAACCTCAGAGTTGACGTCTTTCTTCCCCAACCTCAGAGTTGACGCCTTTCTTCCCCAACCTCAGAGTTGACGCTTGTTTTCTCCAACCTCAGAGTTGATGTTTACCTTGTGATCCCCCAACCTCAGAGTTGACAACCAATCATGTTATTCCCAACCTCAGAGTTGATGTCTAGCTTGTATTCCCAACCTCAAAGTTGACGTATATTTTGCTTCCAACCTCAGAGTTAACGTATACCCTTTTCCCAACCTCAGAGTTGATGTCCATCTTCTGCCTTCAACCTCAGATTTGACGTATATCGCGACATATCTCCAACCTCAGAGTTGACGTATACCTTTTGTCTCCAACCTCAGTGTTGACAGATTCCTTTTTTCCAACCTCAGAGTTGACGTATATCCTTTTTCTCCAACCTCAGAGTTGGTGTCTGTCTATCTTTTGTCCTCAAACTCAGGGTTGACGGTTGCCTAAATTTTTTCTCAACCTCAGAGTTGATGTTTACCTTTTTCTCGACATTCAAAGTCGATGTTTATCCAAGTGTTTCCTCACCTCAATGTTGACCAATATCTAGCCCCAACCTCAGAGTTGAAGTCTATATTTTTATCCTCAGTCCTAGAATTGATGTTAAGACTATCGTCTCCAACTTCAGAGTTGTCGTTATTCTTTTTCCTCAACCTCAGAGTTGATGTCTTTTTTCTCAACCTCAGAGTTGATGACATCTTTTAATGTCATCTGTTTTCCTCAACCTCAGAGTTGATGTTCACTCAATTTTTCTTCAACCTCAGAGTTGATGTTTATCCTTTTCAGAATCGATGTACGTCTTTTTCCCCAGACCTTAGAATTGGCGTCTAGTTTTCTCCTCAACCTCAGAGTTGAAGTTGCATTGTAGCTTTCAGATGTCCAATTGACCAAACTGATGTTCCAGTCATCGTCCTGTATCATATAATGCACTTTCTCAACTGCAGTGCTGATGACTGGCCTTTCCGTTATCCTAGTGTTCATTGCACAAGAAGCTTTATTCCTCAGCAGATCTTTCAATCAATTTCCAGAGTCGTAGATCCATTGGCTGTACCTATGGTCTACCTTTTTCCCCAGCAGAGTCATATTTTCTTTGCTTCGGGTCGTAAGTCCGTTGATTCTACTTCCTGGCGTTCTGTTTCAATCCCAACTGTTAGTTGGTATTCTTTGTCGAATCCCAATTTTTGGTTGGTATGCTTTGTTGAGTCCATCTTCTGATGACACCCTTTGGTTGTGAGTCCGCCTTCGGCTGACAAACCTTTCGTATGATGGATGTGAGTCCTCCTTCTGCCGGCCAACCTTTCTTGCGTTGATGTGAGTCCTTCTTCGGCCGACATTCTTTCATTATCCACTTTCGAGTGGCATTTTTATCTTAAGTCCACCTTCGGCTGACACATTATCATATTACCTTTTCTCTCCCCATAGTCTGCAAATTTCTGGGTTCTTTTTGTATTCAATCACCTTACACCTTGAATGTCTGAAAGCCGCTGCTATCACCCCTTCAGGTTCAAGTCGATTGAATAGGGGTAGCTGTAGCACCCTAAAATTTGCCCTATGTTTTCTAACCTTAACTGGCTTGTGTTACACATTAATATGCATTTTTCATTAGTTTATACATTCATCATGCATTTCATGGAGCTCCTAAGATATGGGATCAAGAGATTTCTTGTGATTTGGGCCTTCCCTATTCAAAGGTGATTCAGTTGGTTATTTCATCCAAGCTTAAAGATAAGAAGTCAAAATTTAATACAAAAGCGAAAGATCAGGCAATCACTTTTATACAATTACCTACCAGTGACAAGAAAGTGAAATCAGATTCGAAATCTTTGTTGATGTCAAAGTTTGAAAGGGACTACACTCTCTGGCATCAAATCGATGGCCTTATTTGTTTGGTGCAAAGACTTCATTCTTAGAGCAAGAAGAGTCATTTTTTTTGCATGCCAAAGGCTTAGAGCAAGTTCTTAAACGGCTGGAGGAGATTAAGGATCTCTATAGGTTCTTTCAACCCGAGGCAGATTCTAATGCTTTCAATACTGGGGATTTACTAGTCTCTTCTTGCTGGAAACATTATTAAGGAACTGTTGGACCAATATCTGTCTGGAATCCATTACTATATCGATCACCACGCTAGTGGGTCTGCCGAAAACAAGGATAGGGGGTTGGAGACTACAAAGTTTTTCTTGAATTTTTTATGTCTACTATTGGGACGTTTAGACATCAGGAGATTTGGAAAGCACAATGTCAGAAATTGGGATGAAAGTCTCAAGCATTCTAGTACCACAACTTAATTGCACTGATGAAGAAGTGATAGCTAGGTTTGTTTCAATATTCTATCATTTTGAAGCCAAATCACTCACAGGAAGAATCACTTGTCAATAGTAGGCAGACGAACACCAATTTTGCCTCACCTTCTAGATTAGCAGGATGGTATATTTTGAGTTGTTGTTATGCTGATAGCAGAATACTACTAAGTAAGCAAAGATTATATGTGCATTTGGGAGAAGTAATTAATCAATATCATGAGACGGAGCAGAAATGCGGTACAAAGAGACCAAGAGTTTCAAACATCACCATCAGGCACTATAAATATTGGCGAAATCAGGGCAGAAGAAAAATGGCTTCATGATAAACAACACAACAAGTAGTAACTATGCACTCATTCGCTACATCACCAGGAGAAGTTTTCAATCGCAGAGTTTCAAAAGCCATGTGAGGACATTCATAGCAGAAAAAAAGAAGATTACATTGGAAATACACACAAATTCATAACAGAAGCCTTGATTCACAATACAAAACTGTAACAGAAAAATTCCCAACAAAAAATCAGTTTAAAAATACATGACGAGAAAAAGGAAATGGCATAACAGAATTCACCAAATCATAACAGAATCACAATCTCTAACAGTTCTTCATTCACTCCTAACAAACTCGTAACCGTTTCTATTTCTCAATCCTTCCTCAACTATATAAAGCCTCAATCACTTCTCACTTTCATTCTTCTAGATTCTCTCTTGGCTCTGTCAAGGTTTTTCTCCTTCCCTCAACTCTTGAATTCATCTTCATCTTCAAACCGTAACGAACTGCTTCATTTTTTCTTCTTCAATCTGTGTTCGTTTTAATCAAATACAACTCCACAATTTTCATTCAATCTTCATCTGCAACAAATTTTTTTCAATTCATCAATCTTTAACGATTCCTGCAACTTCCCGTTCTGCAATTCACATCAACAACAATTCAACATTCAAGAGTTCACAATCGCAGAAAGCAAATTCACAACAACAACGAGAGCGATTCAAGAAATCACGGTAACGGAAAACCACAAGAAAGCATAAGAAGAACAGAGAAGGAGTACAGGAAATTGAGCAGAATTCATCACCTTAGATCGCGTCCTCTTGTCACCGGCAAAACTCGCTCTGGTACGTCATCTTTCTACTAGTTTTCCCTTCGAGATATCTTGCGATGTAGAGCTTAGATAGAAGCCATCAGATGAGGAGCTACGTTTCCTCTGAGGCGTCGCGTGATTTTCGTTTCGAATGATTAGAGTTTTACGATCTCGCTTTGGTGTTTTGAGTGAGCGTCTGAGAAGTTCAGAAGAGTTTTGAGTAGAGGGAGATGGAGCGAACACTATGGTGAGGTTTGTGGTGTTCCTTTGCCACCGGTGGCAAGCTCCGGTGCGGCAGATGTCATGATTCATGGTGACGAGTAAATGTTATGTCAAAAGAGAAAGTGGTTATGTGTTGATTAACGGAGAAGAATGAAGACATTGAGATGGAAGGTGAACGGCGCGGCAGTGAAGAAAGCAGGATGAAGGAGAAGGCATATGTGAGGTTTTCTCAACATTTTGTTGTGAAGTTTTGATCTGTGAGTTCGGATCTAACACCCTGAGCCCATGAAATCTTATTTGCACCCTCTCCAATATAAAAGCCTGCGCCTAGAATGCTTTTTACACCACCTGTATTACTACTCTTTTGCTTAATTGATTTTGTTTTTAATTAGTTTTTAAATTTTAGTCTAATTAGAATTTAGTTAATTAGTTTTTTTTTAATTAGATATTAACTCTAGAATTAGATTTTAATTTTAGTGTAGTTTTTTTTATTAGAATTTAACCTTGATGTTAATTTGTGGTTTATTTTTAATTCTGATTAGATCTTAATAACCATTGATTAGAACTTTTTAACCTCTTGCTAATTTTTTAGTTGATTAGAGTAAATAGTTAAACTTTGATTGCTTTTTAAGTGTTTTTTAGAATTTCTTAATGGCATGAAATGTTGGTTGATATTGAAAGTTCTTGATGAAATCTTGTGAATTGTCGTATTGTTGTACCATGATTAATTCTTGATTAAACCGTGTTTTGTGTTTGGTTTTCTCTTTGTGATTGAGTGGTGTAATGTTTTCTTATGTTTGCTCACATAATCCCTTAGGATTCCTAGCTCAACTTAATTTTTGATTAAGTTAGAGGTAGGAGAGACATTAGGCTCTCAATCCAAGCATGATAACAATAGGTTAACTCCCTCATAATCCTGACCTTAGGGCCACTGTTGCATGATAACATGTAGGATTCAGTTCCCCTTAGACCTTTTTCTTCCCGTTGTCTTGTGAACTACGAATGCTCTGATTCCTCACTCCCTTATGAGGATACGTAGGCACAAGACGGCAAAGTCTTGGCGAGCACACTAACAACTAACTTCCCTTTTCTCTCGCCCTAGTGTGATCGAGACCTGATAATCGAGCCCTTTTCTCTCGCCCCAGTGCGATCGAGACATTTTTCGTGGTCGTAACCACGAACTATGGATACTCTGATTTCCTCATTCGGACGAGAATGAGGATATGTAGGCACAAGATGGCGATTTCTTGGCGAGCAACCTTCCCCCCTCACCCGTAGTTCTTCGAACTACGCCGACTCTGATTCTTCATTTGTCAATGGAGATACGTAGGTATAGGATTGCGATGATCCTTGCGAGTCATTTTTTGGTTTGGTTTTCTTTGTTTGTTTCCGTTTAGAAGTAGAGCTTTAGATATCACACCCTTTGATTAGACAACAAGCGTGAATCCCGTTGAGTACAACAGGCGCGAGGGGGTGCTAATACCTTCCTCTCGCGTAACAGACTCCCGAACCCAGACTATGGTTGTGATGACCATGTCTTCTCCCTCTTGAGGTTTCTTCGATCGCTCCCTTTCCCCTGTCGGGATAAATAACGTTCGGTGGCGACTCTTCTGTTTTTTCCGCCGGTTGTTTTCGCGCTGCGACACAGAGGTGTGGAACCGTCCTCTAATTGGCCTATTTCCCATATCAGTTCCAACAAAAGGATATGTAGCTCCTTCGAATGGTACTTTATACCTTTCTATAAATGGTTTTTTTCCAGAATAGGGTGTTGAACCACCTGAGAATTTGCCCCTCTCAACTCCACCTGGTGGTGTGGGAATCCGTCAAAGTGTTCTAATATTAGTGTGAGTACTCTGGCAAGGTGTCGACTTTGAACTTATTATTCCTTATATTTGATGTGACATGCACTTCCAAAAGAGGCTGGAGATAAAGGCCTCTCTCATTTCGTCAGTCAATGATAATGTTTAATGTCTACCTTGAGAGTTGGAAAATCTTCAAGGATTGTTACTTTTTGGTGATACCTTGAATCAAAAGGATCATTTTTCTTTTTGAATCCTTCCAAAAGGTTATATTTACCTCTCTGACCCCCTTATTCAGAGTTGGTGAAATATAAAGAAAATATTCATAAATGTTGAGCTCGACAATATTTATTCCATGCTCCGAAAACATATGCATTTGCCTTTAACTCTTTGACCTCATAGGAAGAGTCTTTGAAAGATGACTTAGTTACCTTTGGGGGAGAGTTTGGATTATGAAAAGGGAGACAACCTATTAGATGTACTACCCCCACAATAGAAAAGGTGATATAATAATACACATTTGATTGTGGAAGCGGCTACTGAAGGTGCGAAAAACACAAGAAAGGGGGATTTGAATTGGGTTTTAAAAACAAACGCTTTTTACCAGCTCAAAAACTCACAATCAAAATATTGAATAATGAGAGAGACACAAGGATTTTTATCCTGGTTCACTTGAAACTCAAAGCTAATCCAGTCCACCCGCCAAGGTGATTTCGCCTTATACACAAGAACTTAATCCACTATAATCAACTAATTACAAATGCATTAGCAACAACTGGTGACTAACATATCACAAAGACAAACAATCAATGTCTTCTCAAGGATTATGACCTAACTGGTCCCTTAAGGAAATACAAACAAAAAGTTTGAATAAAGAATGTGTGTATACAAGTTGCTTCTACACAAGCAGATTTACACAAATGAAATACAAACAATTAAAGAAAAATATGCATAAAGTTGAGAGCTTATCATGTAGAAACAATCTTGGAAAATTGGCAACATTCTTCAAGTCTCCAAGTCCTCTTTATATAGCATGAAAAAGGAACCGTTGGAGGGAAAATTAGGAATACGAGAATTGCAGATATCCACTAACGGAATAGTGACAGGTGTGAAGAATAGTACAGTCTTTTCGCCCACAATTTCAGGTAGTGGAAGGAATATTTTCGCTTTGTACCGTGTACTATTTTGATCACGTATCCTTTTATCCTTATCTTTATATTCATAGGCTTCTGGTTGAAATTTGATGAAGCATGAAAATGAAAAAACATATATTAGGGATTAGAATCTTCATAATCTTCAGTCAGAGCCTTTTGACAGCATCGGCGTCTGGCTTAAGAATCTTCAAAGTCTTCACTTTAGAAACTTCAGAATCTTCAGTAAAAACCTTTTGACAGCATCAGCGTCTGGCTTGAGAATATTCAGAATCTTCAGCTTAGTAACAGAAACTTCAGAAGCTTGCCATTCTTCAGAAGCTTGATGATCAGAGTCACTTCAAGAAGCAGAAACAGAGAGAACATTACAGCAACAACATAATGTCTTCTCTGAAGCTGAATCAGCGCGAAAATGACTTTCGGAACACAAAAGTTCAAAAACTGGTGATGCTACATGTCATATTCTCAGAATCAGAACTGGCTGTTAAAGCTACATAATAACAAACCATTAGGGTACCGAAATTGTTCTCACATAAATACTACCTTGTTATCATCAAAACTTAAAGGTGTAGATGCAGAACTAAATCACGTTCTAACAATCTCCCCTATTTTTTATGGTGACAAAACCATGTATTTTGATGAACAATTTGTATAGGGTAAATACATAAGGACACATCAAAAGAAGCACAAAGCTCCCTCTAAGACGTATAGTCCCAGAAAGGTAAAATCAGAATGAAAGCGCATTTTCCTTATTAACCTTTTTGCAGAGCCAGAGTGATCGTCTATCAGAATCCGGTTTTCTTCAAAACTTGCTTGAACTAATCCAGAGCTCTTGTTATCAAATTCAACACTTCTGATGAACTTCACTTCAGAAGCTTGGTTTGAAATCTTAGCTTATTTGAAATCTTATTGAAAGGTTTTTCAGATCTTGGTTAAGGTTTTAAAACCTAAATGCCTAGTAAAGTCTAATAGGAAAAATTTCTCAAACTGTGAAGTCAATTCTTCAATCTCATATTTAATACCATTTCTACATAAAATGGTAATCTTAAGTGATCTGAAAACTTAAAAAGGTTTCGAGTAATTTGACTTTCCCTGAAACACAACTAACACAATATTCTAAAAGTAATTGTTCGCAGAAACATTAAAAATGTTTGTGTTCTGATTCACGAACATAGGTATATCAAAACCAATATGTTTCTCCCCCTTTTTGTCAATAATAAAAAAGACAAGAAAAAGAAACTCAACAGAAAAAAGAAACACAACTGCATTGATAAAACGCCAGAAAGCACAAAGGTACATAACAATAAAAACAAAAACACTTAAACGAAAATAACAAAAGGAAAAGTGCCTAAAAAAATAAACTAGGGGTTTGGGTTCGGTGGAGGAAGTCTGGAGAGGATAAGCTCAAACATCTTGTCCTGCTTCTCTAAGCATTGCCTGACTATGGTTTTCTCTTGCTTCAGTTCAGCAAGAGTCTTCATAATCGCAGGAAGCATCCTAGAAGAAGACGAGGTTCTAGAAACTTGTTGGTTCTAAAAAACAACCATTTGTTGTTCTTACATACCACATTCAGGTTGCTGATGGTCTTCAGAAGTATCTTGCTTGTCTTGGTCCAGATCAGCAGGAGCATCTTCCATGATAACTTCTGGATGAACATAAGTTTACTCAGTTTCCTTAACTTCTTCCTCAATCTCAAGAGCAGGAAGACATGGTGGAGCACAACATAACTTTATGATTTCCATAGTAGGTGCAAGACACGACTGGAAATTTTTCTCAGAAACTATGTACAAAAAATTCTTCAGCTTTGAGATTTTGGAATTCACCTATTCCCTATAAGATTCCTAGGCCGAGTCACTTTCTGCTGGATAAGCTGAAAGAAAACTGGTCCACATTGCCGCATGAAGAAGTCTCTTTGATTCTGACTCAAATTTTCTCAACATCTTACCAACATTGGGTTCTTTTGGTTTAGGAGGCATGGGATATTTGATAGTCAAGTCACATAGATTAGGGTTAGGATCAGGACCATGGATTCTTGGAGTGACAAGATAGGGAAGGTCTGCATATGTTTCAGAATCAGAAACAATATGATCAGGTTCAGAGTTAAACATGCCTTCGGGAGTACCCTCTGACTCTTGGTCTCCAGAATCTCTTGAAGGAGATATTTTGGGTGATTCCTTTGGATTTTCTAGTTGGGGAGCATTCACAGGTGATGGTATGGTGGATGATGGTAGAGATGATGGATCGTGAAATTGTTGTTCAGACAGTTGATTTTTAGAAATTGTGAAAGTTTCTGTAATGGGTTCTAAAACAGTTCGTTTTGGTGATGGTGGTTTTGGAGTTGGAGTAGGAGTAGAGATATGAGATGGAGATGGAGCTGGTTGTGTTGGTAAGACATTATCAGAAATATTGAGATCAGAAATAGAAGAGGTTCTGGCTCTAGAAGACTTACGTTGAATGAGAGCATCAGGATAAACCAAAGACTCCTGCTCAACAATAGAAGTATTCATCGAGATTGTAGCTATTTGGCGTTTGTTGAGGGGCACTTCATCTTCATCCAGAAATGAAGTCACTTTATTCTTCTTCTTTGGCTCAGATGGACCTTCTCCATCAGCATTGATCTTCTTCTTTCCTTTCCTATTCTTCCTAGGAATTTCAGGTAGAGTATCTGGAAGGTTAGAAACATCGACCCAAACATCAATTCCTTCATCACTAAAACTAGTGATGTAGCGTGCTAGTACTTCTGGTGGATCAGTTCTAGAGAATAAAGGAAAGCCATCAACAGGAATCCTCATTCCACAATCTCATCCTTGGTAGGCAAGTTGGTTGGCCTAATAATCTTGGAAATGAAATCCATACTCTTGAGATTCCTTCCCCAGAAGATGTTTCTAACATATTTGATAAGCTCATAAGTATATCCAGTCACAAGAAGATCTTCAATCAGACCACTCTCCAAAAAATGTCCTACATCAATCTTCCATAGGGAATATAGATTTTCCCTTTTTGGAAGAGCCTATTCTGGAAGTAGCTATAGAATCCCTGAGAAATCTAAAGAGAATTACTAGAAGCCCTAGTTTGACACCCTTTATCAAGAAGAACAAAACAAATTTATGAGTGAGGCTAATGTAGTTAGCTGAGTTTGTGTTGTGTTTATGATAAATACAACCAAGAATTATCTTGAACCAAACTCTCAGAGGATACCCCAAATCCTTATCGGTTGGACCTTTATCATAAAAAATAGTTCCCTTTTTTAAGATTGTTACAACAACCTTCGCTTCTTTTATTTCATCAAGTTTGACATTGTAAACCCTTCTCCCATTACCATCATGAGAAATGAGATTTGCAATGGTTTTCTTAGTAATCACAACCTTCCTATTGAAGACGAAAGAAGTGATTTTCTCCTTTTCGGCCACAACATGAATCCAAAATTATTTGACGAGGATTGGGTAAATAGGACCTTTCAGTTTCTCAAAGAAGGTATTCCAACCTTGAACTTTAAGTGTTCTAGTTAGGTTAAGACCATTATCTTTCAGATTTTGGAAATCAACAATAGTTTCACATAGCACAGGGAAATCATTAACTGGAATATCAAGAGTGATGAATGGTTCTTCAGGAATGACGATGGAAGCTACTTATTGTTGAGGTTGTTGAGAAGATTCAACCATTGTAGACGGTTGAGAGTTGAAGGAGCAGATGAAGGAGATGAACATACGCAAAGAGAGAAAAGTGTGGGAGTAATGTGATGTAGTGTGAAATGTGAGTGTGGTGGGTTTATATAAACATTTCAGCAATAATTACCATAAATACAATAATTACAAAAAGGTAAAATGCAGACAAAAGGGGAATACATAGGGATTTAACCTAGTTCCAAGAAATTACCAAACCCAATGTGTCACGTCATTAATACGCATGCTCGGGATGTGGGACAACTGTCTCCACTAATGACCACACGTTATCAAACAAAAAGACAACCATTAATGTTGTACCTGTTCAAAATCTAGAAGATAATTCGATAGGATTTTCTTCTGATCAGAACCTTTCTGATTCATAAAACTTCCTCACTTCAGAAAGCTCATGTTTCAGAAACAACAACACAAATAAAGAACTTCAGAATCTTAATCAAGAATTCTGGAAGCAAAACATTCTGATAACATCTTTTCATTTTGGACAAGGTTTCATAAATAAATTTTTTCAGAATGAAAATGAATCTATCCTCAGCAAGGGGTTTTGTGAAGATATCAGCCCACTGATGGTCTGTATCAATAAATTTTAAATGAAAAATACCCTTCTGAACATAGTGTCATAAGAAATGATGTTAATCTCAATATGTTTAGCCCTAGAATGCAAGATAGGATTATTGAATAAACAAATAGCATAAGTATTATCACAGAATATAGAAATGTTACTCTCAAAGATATGATAATCTTCCAACTGACTCTTCATCTAGAGTATCTGAGTGCTACATCCAGAAGTTGCGATATACTCAGCTACAACTGTTGAAAGCGCAATTCTTGATTGTCTCTTGCTGGACCACGAAATCAAATTGTCTCCCAGAAATTGATAACTTCTAGAAGTATTTGTGAGGGCAAGGTTCCTTTATTACTTTGTTTTAATGATGTCAAAACTAGGAAATTTCGTACTTGTGTATTTTGGACGGTATCACCTTGTCTAAGCCATGCATTCATTTTTTACAAATGCGCATAAAGATCCACATACATGTCTGAAATATGTTTTTGGTCATTTTTTATGCATTAGGTCGACTCACGCAGGGTATAGGTCAACTCACAATCAAGAAAAATGAAGTTTGAAACCTTCTGGCATGCTTGCGTCGACCCAGGACTTCTTCAGGTCGACGTACACTGGTATGAAAAAGTGTGAAAAAGTCTCTGCCATGTATGCGTCGACACATGGCTCCTGTGTAGGTCGACGCATACTGTAAGAAACAAAATTGAAACTTTCTGGTCTTCATGCGTTGACGCATGGCGTTGTTGCAGGTCGACGCACAGTATTCTTTTATGTGCAAAATTGTATTCTGTCTTGTTTAGGTCGACTCACAGCTTCTGTAGGTTGACCTCACACGCATTTTTACGCATTTTTTCTGTATCTTTGTGTTCCCAAAGTCTATTTTTTTTCCTGTTATTCTTTCATGCTCGTATATATTCTCATATGCATCATTTTGCACAACAACAAGAAGAAAATTGAAAGATACATTGTATTGCTCTTCAACTTCACTCTCACAAATTTCATTCATCAATAATCACACATAATCATCTTTATTGATTTGTGCTTTGTTCAAGAGTGATAACGTCCAAATGTAGGATTTGTGTATCTAGTTTGGGTTGAGAATCAATGGGATTTTCTTCAATAAAACCATTGGGGTTTTGTCCTCCAATATCTTGGTGATTTGGGGGGGGGGTTGCACAATTCTTTACATTACACATTCATCCGAGTGAACGCCTTGAAGAACGGTGGGTTCGGTCAAGGAAGTAGCAGTAACCGAAGGATTGTATTGAAATATTTGTGGTCAAACATCTCGTGATCGAAATCAGCCGAGTGAAAAACTTGAAGAACGGAAGGTTAGATCAACTGAGTAGCGGTAACCGGAGGTTTGTTCGGAGAGTTTGATGCTCTTGATTCGGCTGGAATCAAGGGGAGAGAGGTGGATAGAATCAACATCAACAATCAGGTTTGATTGTGTCGTAGCTAGAACTTCTCTTGTACATAATTTTGCAAACAAATATTATACATATCTCAATTCTAGTTTTAGAATTAGGGGGCAGACGTACCTGACGCGAGGACGAAAGGGGAACTGCCTAAACAAATTGGGTGTCGTTCTCTCTCTCTCTCTCTCTCTCTCTCTCTCTCCCTTTCTCTCTCCCTCTCTCTCTCTCTCTCTCTCTCTATCTATCTATCTATCTATCTCTATCTCTATCTCTATCTCTATCTCTATGTTAGTTCTTGTAATTGGCTACAATTTTGGTAAAACAATGTTGCTGTCATGTGATGGTTAATCAAGATGTTGAAACAAGATGTTCTTGTTTATTGCATTCAACATGTCGGATAAAGATGTCCCATCCTGGATCATAGGACATCGCGTTTGTTATTGGATTGAAAGAAGATTCTGTTAGTTGTTATTTGTTATTGAATATTCTGTGAATATTTAGTTACCCTATGTGGCGTCCAAAGTAATTGGGTTGAGATTTTGTGTTGGTTTTCAGATTTTTCACTACTTTCTAAATATGGAGACATATTAGGAAACATTTGATTGAAGACCTATTATATAGCAGAAGGTTTTGCTGATTTGTAGCAGCTGATATGCTGTGATTTGAAGTCCAAATCCAGTTGGGATGTAGGATATAAATAGGAGTGTTTGTAACCTGATTCAATAACGATTCCAAGATGTAAAAGTATTAGGGTTTCGTTCTTGTGAACCACTCTCTAGGAGAGTTGGTATGTGTGAACCACTCGGATTGTGAGATGGTCATTGTACTCCTCGAAGCTTTTAAGCAAGAGTGAGTGTTGTTCTTGGAGGAAGCTGTTAAGCAACTCTGAGTATTATTCTTAGTCATGTGTGTCATGTCTAGGTATTGTTATTGAAGTGTGTTTTCTATTTTTCTGTGATTGAAGAGCTGTTGGAAATCAAGCTGTTGATGCAGTGGCTGAGGTGTTGACTGCTAGACATCATTGCGATGATTGGAAGTGAGATGGAGTCTCTTACCTAGGGAGGACTTAGGTAGAAGGGTCATTGGGTAGTTATTAAGTTAGGAGATTGTCAACTTGGTTATTGAGTCTGTAATTTGATACTGCTAAGAGTGGACTTCCTTCCTGGCTTGGTATGCCCCCTGATGTAGATTGTTAGATCGAACTGGGTGAACAAATTCTGTGTGTGGTTTATACTTTTTAATACTGTTATTAGTTATACCTTGCCATGTTTTCTGTAACAGACCAGATGTCTCGACATCCTGTAGGACATCTGGGATCTGTCATACCAGAATTTCAATTGGTATCAGAGCAGGCATCCTGTTCGTTTTTCTGGGTGAGATCCTAGGGAAGATACTTTCTGGTTATGGGCAAGGTAGGTGGTACCTACTGAAAAGTTGTTTGAACTTGGAGAAGTTCATTTTGTTATTTGAATGGTCCCTAGAAGTAGAGGATGGACTGTTCATGACAGGGTGTGTATTGGACCTGTCTATTGCTATCAGGGTTGTAGCTTTGGTGGTGAGCTGCTGTGTAGTTTGATTTATTTTCAAAGCTATTTTGTTGGCACTCGGATTATGGTGATGATGTGCAAGGATTATTGAGTCGTGCCTGAAGGCTGTTGAGGAGTTGTTGTGTGTTCTGCTGCATGGTATCTGATGTAACCCTGGTTGTTTCTTGCGTCTCTGGTGGTGAGACTTTAGGAATGTACTTTCTTGGAAAGACGTTAGGGTTTGGCCTCCTCAGCAGGTTATTCTATGATGTTGCAGTTTATGCAAGACAGCGTCAACCGTTTGGTTAGAGATGCCAAAGATACTTGATGATTATCTCAACTCCACTCATAAAGGTATTGAAGACCATTTTGTCCAGAACATTGATTCCTTCTTTCTTAATTTTCTTGATGGTGAATGAAGAGGGTGGAGCCAAAGAAAAAGAGTATCACTGTCAAATCTTTCATGCGGGAGTGAAGATCTTGATAAGTTATCTCTTAAAGCTTATTTGTGGTGACCTAGTTAGGAGATTCTTCCTGATTATGGTGTCCAATGTAGTTCTGGTATATCTCAGGATGAATTCAATTTGGAATGAGGTTTCAGATTTGCTGAGGGAAATATGATCTGTTCAGAGAAGGTCTTACTTACTTGAGCCAAGTGAAGCATCCTTGATATCTCAACCCTCTGCAAAAGAACAAACAGGCTTGGATAGGCTACTTTGGTGGTGTTTACTTGGTGCTGGTATCTGGTAGGGTTTTTATACAAGGATTTAAGATAAATTGTTGTTTGTGGGGTTCACAAATATTTGATTGATTATCCTTGGTGATGTTCAACACGATGTTTGGAACATTTCATCATCAGAGTTTGTGCAGAATCATGGGAGGGGTACTACATAAGCTTTAGCAGGAGTTGGCCTGAGAATTTGCTTCAGTCTTGTGTGACAGGAGTTGTGTATTTCTGGAAAGTTTCCTGGCAAGAAGCTAGTCTGGATATTGTTGATGCTGAAGATGGAGATGAAAGACTTATGACTACTTGGATTAGTTAGGTGCAGCCCAGAATGCTCATCATAGAGTTAAGATAGGTGGCATTATCTGAACTTTGTGAAGACTGCTTTACTCAAGGAAAGGTGGCATCCTTGATACATCTATGAGGTGTAGTTCCTAACTATTCCTTCTGAAGATTCAGACAGTGGCAGGTTTGAGGACTTTGGAGAAGCACTGGCAGATTTTCATCAATGTGTAAGATTGGTTGGAATTACTGCAAAATCAATAGAATGAAGGTTGTCTACTCAAACTTGATATCACTGTTAAGTCTATGAGAGCATGAAACTCTTGTTCTAGTGGAAGAGAAACTCAAAGGGCTATGCACAGAGGAGATATATTAACCAAACTGGTTGGCTGATGCCTTCATTGTTGGGGTGTTATCCAAACCATCTAGGACGAGCTTTTCAGATTTGGAGGAGTTGGTGTATTTGGGACCAAAGGATCATGGTTCCCTGGTATCTGCATGAGAATTTTGAAAATAAGATTCTTGAGATATAGAGTATGCAGGTTCCTGTATGTGTGTATGATCTGGTTTTGAATGGTTGTCATGATGAAAGAAGAATGTCAGACCAATTTTCCTACCTGGTGAGAGAAGGTAGTCTTATCTGACTAATGATAGATACTTTGACGGGAGCTAAGTATTTGTCTGATGTGAGTATGCAATTCTGCAGTATAAACTTTTTGGTTCAGAGAGGGTGTGCGAGTTTATTTCTCTCTATGGTGTTCAGGTGTTTATGTTAACCTGAATAAGCTGCTCTAGCTGTGTTTTATTGGGAGTTTCTTGAAGGACTTCTATGCGCAATGAGTCATTTGAATGATGATGGGAAGCTGATGTCCCAAATGATGTTGTAACATCATGATTGTTGATGGTTATATTTGGAATATGATTGAGACTGTGCATGTGGAGTTGGATGCTCAAGCATCTTTTTCAGATGAGGTGATCTGATCAGGAAGGTTTGTTAAAGAGATGTTCTTTCTCTTAAAGTGATTAGATATCAGTAAAGCTTGTAAGTAAGCTGAGAATTCGTGGAGTTTGTGAGCAGTGTCAGTGTTATCTAGGAGTAAGAGTACAATATGTGAATGTGCTCAGCAATTGTGTGAAGATCTAGTGCTCAAATGTTAATCTTCATCTAGAGCACTGGGTATCTTAGATAGGGGGAGTTGGACTTCTGTTTTGGATTTGTTGCTGCAGTAGTACAGTTGTTTATCAAGATTGTTTGCGGTGGACCTCTGGAGAGGGTGTAATGTCAGACAAGATGTCAAGACATTGTATGACTGGTATAGTTCTGGGTTGTCAATGTTGTATGTGTTCCTCTACTGGTTGATTGTCCTTATCGCATAGTTGCTTTGTTTCAAAAAAAAGGGAGAGTAGAGAGTAGAGAGTAGAGAGTAGAGAGTGTTGTAGTGTAGTACTCTGTGTGCTATGATGGTTGGTATCATGCAGTGTTGTAGCATTCTGAAGTAGATGTTCTGTGATGATGTGATGCTCTGTGTTGTTTGGTTTTCTGGTTCTTTGGTTCCTTGGCTTAAAGGGGGAGCTTGGAGATTCTGTTTTGGAATGTGGTGTTTTTCTTAGTGCAGCTGGATTCTATTCATGATGTCAAGACTAATGTCTTAACATCTGTTGACAGAACATTCTGTTCAGAATGTTATGGTTTTTATCTCCTGAGATCACAAGCTTCTACCTAATTTATGTACTATTATGAGGGTAAAGCAGTAGGTGAATGTGTTCAGCAGGTGTGTTGAACAAAGGGTGCGCTCTTGAAGACATGAAGATGAGTCTCATGTTCTCCATTCATTTAAGGTGTCCTTCTTGCAAAGGAGTACTGGTTGTCTTAGATAGAGAAAAGTTGATCAGATTGGAATCATGTGAGTATTGGTACAAGGGATGATTGTGTTCAACTTGTGAGTTGAATAAAGAGTGAGCTCTTGAAGATATGAAGATGCGTCTTATGTTTTCCATTCTTCAAGGTACAAAGAAGCACATGTTATTCTTGATAGGGGGAGAGTGTTACAATTTTGTGCAGCTGGACTTGTGATGTTAAGGGGGAGAATTAAGAAACATCAGGTGGGTGTTCAAAGAAGAAGGTTTTAGCCAAAATATGCCAAAGGGGGAGATTGTTATTGATATTTCTGCAGCTTTTGGTGTCGGCATTTATTTTGGTAAAACTGATTGTGATTGATATATGTCTAAAAAGATGTTCTGACTTCTGTTTTCTGCTACTGCATTTTCCTTTTATATGATGTGTTTTGGGCCAGAAGCAAATTAGGAATTTGCATACATGAGGATTAAGTGTGCTGGGATGTGTCTTGTGCAGTTGTGATCTTTATTGCATATGTTTAGTTTAAAGGAAACAGAATTGAAACAGAATTTTATTGCAATTCTGAAAGCATACAAGATTAGAAAAAGCAACAAACAAAGGGTCTAAAGATTATCCCAACCCCCTGAATCAAGAAAAGTTTTCCAATCTTCATCCCATTCATCATCAGAAGCATGAAGTTGCACTGGAGGTTTTTGATGGTTTTCATCCTCGTCTCTGATGTTTTTCTTGTTCTTGTTGCTTCTGGAGTTGCCCCAGCTGTAGACAGTGTTTTGTTCTTCAACTTCTGTGGATCTGGTTTCTTGACTTCCTGCATGTGTCTCTTTCCTGCATCTTTGTTAGACTGACTCATGGTTCTATCTGTGATATGCTGTTAGAAGCAAGAAGGCTTGGTTTTTATACTGCATAAAGAGTCCTTGTTTCTATCGCCTGACCAGTCAAAGTGGTCTTTGGCTTGGGAACTTGTTTTTCTTGGGAACGTGTTTGTCTTGGGACCTTGTCAAATTGGATGTCAGAACTTCGTGTTTGCTGCCTTGGTAGGTTAAGAGGTTGTCCAATTGTGGCTAAAAAGGGAGAGAGTTAGCCTAGGTGTTGTCTAGTTGTCTGGTGTGATTCTAGTTTATGCAGCTGTTTGAGTTTGTTTTTGATGTTGCTGATGTTGGTTGTGAATTTGTTTGGTGTTTTGGTGTTTATCCGCTACAAGTTTTTCTGATGTTGGCTGAGATTGTTTTAGCCAAAATTAGCGAAAGGGGGAGATTGTTAGTTCTTGTAATTGGCTATAATTTTGGTAAAACAATGTTGCTGTCATGTGATGGTTAATCAAGATGTTGAAACAAGATGTTCTTGTTTACTGCATTCAACATGTCAAATAAAGATGTCCCATCCTGGATCATAGGACATCGCATTTGTTATTGGATTGAAAGAAGATTCTGTTAGTTGTTATTTGTTATTGAATATTCTGTGAATATTTAGTTACCCTATGTGGCGTCCAAAGTAATTGGGTTGAGATTTTGTGTTGGTTTTCGGATTTTCACTACTTTCTAAATATGGAGACATATTAGGAAATATTTGATTGAAGACCTATTATATAGCAGAAGGTTCTGCTGATTTGTAGCAGCTGATATGCTATGATTTGAAGCCCAAATCCAGTTGGGATGTAGGATATAAATAGGAGTGTTTGTAACCTGATTCAATAACGATTCCAAGATGTAAAAGTATTAGGGTTTCGTTCTTGTGAACCACTCTCTAGGAGAGTTGGTATGTGTGAACCACTCGGATTGTGAGATGGTCACTGTACTCCTCGAAGCTTTTAAGCAAGAGTGAGTGTTGTTCTTGGAGGAAGCTGTTAAGCAACTCTGAGTATTGTTCTTAGTCATGTGTGTCATGTCTAGGTATTGTTATTGAAGTGTGTCTTCTATTTTTCTGTGATTGAAGAGCTGTTGGAAATCAAGCTGTTGATGCAGTGGCTGAGGTGTTTACTGCTAGACATCATTGCGATGATTGGAAGTGAGATGGAGTCTCTTACCTAGGGAGGACTTAGGTAGAAGGGTCATTGGGTAGTTATTAAGTTAGGAGATTGTCAACTTGGTTGTTGAGTCTGTAATTTGATACTGCTAAGAGTGGACTTCCTTCCTGGCTTGGTATTGCCCCCAGATGTAGATTGTTAGATCGAACTGGGTGAACAAATTTTGTGTGTGGTTTATGCTTTTTAATACTGTTATTGGTTATACCTTGCCATGTTTTCTGTAACAGACCATATGTCTCGACATCCTGTAGGACATCTGGGATCTGTCATACCAGAATTTCACTCTATCTCTCTTTACTTTACGTTGTTGAAGTTTGTGTGAAATCAATAGTTAGAAATATTTTGATTGAGTTGTAGTACTTTAAAATTGTTTTGAAAAACCATTGCAATCACTTTGATTGTAAGTGTGAAAAATTCTGCACTACAATTTCAAAGGAAATTAGACATGGGGTGTTTCGCACACCAAGTGCTCGACATATTGATAGCACACAAACTGTTCGTAAAATTGTCAATTCAATTTTATTGTCTATAAAGCATTAGAAACAGGTTCACTTTAAGTGGTCTTTATTTGAATTGTTTAATTGGGAACGTTGTTGATTCCATTATCTCATCAATATTATTCCATTCGGTTTCGCATATCCGATCTTATCAATAACAGTTCGTTTAGAAGATTTTAATCCAAGACCGCTTCCGCACATTTTTAAAACAATTTTTTAAGCATCAATTATTATTAAAAATTAGTGATATATTCAACCCCCTCTTCTAGATCAGCGCCATCGTCTAACAAGTGGTATCATGAGCACCAGTTCATCTAGTGCTTCGCATATAGCTTATTAGAAAATGGATAACGAACCTAAAGGGGCGTACAATAGAGTGCCAGTTTTTAATGGTGAAAACTACGGTTATTGGAAAGATTGTATACAGGTGCATATCAATTCTATTGATAGAAAGGTATGGAACGTTATTCAAAATGGTCCTATTGAAATAACTATGACCAATGCGGATAATGTTGTTATACCTAAACCAGAAGCACAATGGAATGATGAGGATGAGAAAAAGTACAATTATGATTGGAAAGCTAGAAATATTCTCATATCCTCATTGGGAGTTGATGAATACTATAGAGTTTCACATTGTACTACTGCTAAGGCTATGTGGGACGCATTACAAGTTACCCATGAGGGTACTAATGATGTCAAACTTGCTAGAATCAATACTTTGACACAAGAGTTTGATCTCTTTCACATGAAGCATGGTGAAACCATTGCAGAAATGCAAAAGAGATTCACTCACCTAATCAATCGTTTAAATTCACTTGGTAGACCCGTTTCCAATGATGTTGCTACTAACAAAATTTTGAGATGTCTTAATAGGGAATGACAACCTAGGGTCATGGTAATCAAGGAAGCTAATGATCTCATGACATTAGACATCACAACATTGTTTGGTAAGCTTGAAGAACATGAGTAAGAGCTCATAAGTCTTGATCAACATGAAAAGAAAGAAAAGAAAGAGAAGTCGAAAGACACAGACAAGAAGTCTATTGCTCTAAAGGCTTCTAGCTCAAAGTCCTCCACAAAAGAGCTTAGAGAAAGTGAGTCAAGTGATGATGATGAAGATTCGAATGAAGATATGGGGCTGTTCGTGAGAAGATATAATAGATATATCAAGAAAATTGGAATACAACATTCGGACAAAAATCTCATCAACTTTCGACGTCAATCAAAATCCTCAAAGCATGAAGGAAATAAGAGTGCAAAGTCAAAAGGTTCATTATATAATTATGGAAAGGTCGGTCGCTACAAGCCAGATTGTCCCTTGATGAAGAAAGACAAAGGAAAAGACAAAAATCATCAACAAAAGAAATCGAGAAAACCTAGAAGGGCATACATTTCTTGGGAGAGTGATAGTGAGTCCTCTAGTGAAGATAGCTCAAGTGATGAAGACGAATCGGTGAATATTTATCTCACGGCTCATCAAAAGAAGAAAAAGAATGTAAGTCATTCTAAATATGAACATGCTGATTAAATGTCTCATTTCGAATTGTAAAATGCTTTTGAAGCTCTACACCATGAGGCTAAAGAAGCTTTCAAACGCTTAGCCTCAAATAAGTAAATTTTTTCACATTTAGAGAAAAATATTTTCGATTCCGAAAAGGAATTAGAAGCTCTTAAGAACTTAATGGCGGAAGCTACAAAAGCTAAAATCAAGGAAGAGATGTCTTCTTGGTTAAATTGGGGTTGTGAAACTTGTCACATTTGACAAAAGGAGGTTAGAACTCTTAAAGCCAAATTAGACAAGGCTTTGGAACCTAAAGTTACATTTGCTATTGATTGCTCACATTATAAAAGTAGTATGAATAATCCTTATCAAAAATATACTTATGTGATAAGAGATCAAAGTAGCAAAAGTAACTCCAATGTTAACCTAACTTGTCAATATTGTTGCAAGAAGGGACACACCATTGCTAAATGCCGATTTAGGAGATTCTTGGATCCTAAAGGTATTTTCCAATGGTTGCCCAAATGCAACCAAAGATTCACTCACACACAAGGACCCAATAAAACTTGGGTACCTATTTCCCTTGTTTAATTTTGTAGGTAAAATGTCTTGAGTCTACGGAGAGAAGATGGGTTCTCGATAGTGGATGTTCAAGGCATATGACGGGAGACATTTCCTTACTCATTGACTTTGTGGCAAAGAAGAAAGGATTTGTGACCTACGGTGATAATAACAAGGGAGCTATACTTGCAAAAGGTAGTGTAGGTAATTCCTCTTCTATTACTATCTCAGATGTCCTTTTAATTGAAGGTCTTAAACACAATCTTATTAGAATTAGTCAATTGTGCGACAAAGGTTATAAAGTTTCTTTTTCAAAAGATTGTTGCATGATTGAACACAATGATAAGAAAGATGACGTGTTTAAGGGCTTGAGGGTAAACAATGTCTATATGCTTAACTTGAATGAAGTATCTTTGACTAGCACTAAATGTCTTGTCACCACGAGTGAAGAATCGTGGCTATGGCATAGGCGCTTGGCGCATGTCAACTTTGACTTGCTAAATAAAGTAGTTTCAAAGGATCTAGTTGACGGTCTACCCAAGATAAATTTTCAAAAGATCACTTATGTGATGCATGCCAAATGGGGAAGCAAACGAGGATTTCATTTAAATCTAAAAATGTTGTTTCTACATCAAGGCCTCTTGAACTCCTCCATATGTTATTGTAGACGACTACTCTAGATTTTGTTGGACTATTTTCTTGGCTAGTAAAAGTGATAATTTTTCAGCATTTGAAAAGTTTACCAAGCTATCTCAAAACAAATTAAATACTAGCATTGTCACTATCCGAAGTGATCACGGAGGTGAATTTGAAAACCACCTCTTTGAGGAATTTTGTGATAAACATGACATTGATCATAATTTTTCCGTTCCATGTACTCCTCAACAAAATGGAGTGGTGGGACGTAAAAATCACATTTTTGAAGAGCTAGGAAGAACTATGATCAATGAGAGTGGCCTTCCTAAATATTTTTGGGCCTATGCTATTAGTACGGCGTGTTATATTTTGAATAGGGTGCTTATACGTCCTATTCTCAACAAAACTCCATATGAGCTTTTAAAAGGTAGGAAGCCAAATGTATCACATCTTCATGTTTTCGGATGTAAATGCTTTGTGTTGAATAATGGAAAAGAAAATCTTGGCAAATTTGATTCAAAGGCAGATGAAGGTATCTTTCTTGGATACTCTCAATCTAGCAAAGCATATAGAGTATACAATAAAAGGTTACTTATTGTGGAAGAATCTGTGCATGTTACTTTTGATGAATCTTATCCGAATAATGTCGAGAAAGGTATTTCTTTTCATGGTGCAGGTGTATCTTCAGAAGACATACTGAAAGACACTGAAGAAGACACCGATCAACCTGAATCGGTGAAAGTTGAGGAAAAGGAAGATCACAACTCTGAAAAGATTGAGGATGATCATCCAATTAGCAACGATGACCTTCCTTTAGCATGGAAATCCTCTAAGAATCAAACAATCGACAATATTCTCGAAGACATAGCAAAAGGAGCAACTACACGATCTAAGATAAGTAACTTTTGTTATCACTTTGCTTTCGTCTCTCAAATTGAGCCTAAAACCTCCAAAGAGGCCTTACTCGATGAACATTGGTTTTTGGCAATGCAAGAGGAATTGAATCAATTCGAAAGAAATGAGGTTTGGGACCTTGTCCCCCTCTGCGAGGTGTCGCTCCCGGGATTTTCATCCTAGTACAAACGCGAAAGTGGCACCGAAACAGAGTCGCCAGCAATGTGTATTTATCCCAAGAGAGGGAAAGGAAACACTGCGTAAACCTGAGGAGAAAGGAAAGAGCATGGTCTTGCGACCAAGAGAACTGGGTTCGAGAGTCGGTTACGTGAGAGGAAGGTATTAGCACCCCCTCACGTCCATCGTACCCGATGGGATCCACGCTTGCTTGTCTCAATCAAAGGGTGTCGTCGTCTGGAGCTCCGCTGCTACTGGAAAGGAAAAGGAACTGCTAGCTAGAGAACCGGAAAAGGAAGGGAAAGAGAAAGAGAGAAAATGTAGGGAAAATAAAAGAAGTGCTCGAATGGGCCCTACCCCACTGCCTACGTATCTCATCGGGAACATGAGAATCAGAGCGACGTAGTTCCCCTCAATGAGGGTCGCTTTGTTTGTGTTTTTTAGGGAACGACTAACGTTCTAGCTCAGGTGTTGCAGGCTCGCTGGTCCGAGTGCGTTACCATCTTGCAAGAGAACGAGTAGGAGCACGTTCGTACGTTAAGAGTGAGTGAGATGAGAAAAGAATTCCCGAAGGAAAGACATTATTGTTTGTTTTTGTCTTTTAGAAAGAAGTGTTTTGATTTTTTTGTGTTTTGTAACGCGTATCGTATTTAAGTCCCTCATGTAAGATCGAATGCCTCGCATAACGAACCGAGATGGGACACACGCTAAACATTCCAAGAAAATGAGAGAAGATCCCTCACTATCTTGTTCTTGCATGAAAGGCCTAAATACAATGTTTGTTTTCCTTTATTAAGTATTTTTTACTTTTTGCTTGAAGATGAGAAGAGAAAACGCAAAGGAAACTCTAAAGGGAAACTAAGGGTCCTAATGTTACCATGCATGGATGTCCTATGGTTAGTGAGGTTTGAAAGAGGAAGCCTAACTAAAACCTAATGCTAATCCTACTCCATGCTTAATCGGAAATTAAGTTGGACTAGGTAGCTCTAAAGGGGAAGGAATCCAAGACTTAGACAAGTCTTGAGATTCATGGGATGTGAAAGAGTGAAAGAGAAGAAAAGAAGAAGAGAGAGGAGATACAAAGATAGGGCAGCAAGCACATCATAATCATCATATTCAAATCACATCATAAAACATGCTTCAAAGATCATACAAGCACATCTCAAGTACACAAGTGAAAGCACACAAGAAAGGATGCAAGTGAACTTGCATAAGAAGTACAATCAAACACACATGGATGTCATATCAAAGTGAAATGAAGGAGATAAGATGAAAATGAAACAAGACCAGAACTCAAATCATATCATCATCAACAATTCATATATGCAAAAGAGGTTCACATTATGCAACATGATGCACCAAAGAAGTTACAAAGTAAAAGGAATGATATGCATCACATAATTCAAACCAAATGCATCCAACAATGCTCAAGTAACATGAAAATCAAGTATAGAACTCAAGAGGCAGTAGCACACATATTAACATCATGTCAAGTTCAAACTCAAGTCATACAAGATTAATCACCAAGCAACACATCCAAAGCATGCATCAAAACTAATCAAAGCAACCACTTACTATTCATGCAAGCAAGCAAAGAAACATGTGAAGCAAAAAGTGAGAACATGTCACATAAAACACTTTAAACCAAGAGGGTCAGAACCTCTAGCATGTCATACAAATCAAGCAAAAGGTTTCATACATGAATGGATTCACACAAAGAAGCAATCACAAGATTAGGTTGAGCATTCCACAAAGTTCAAGTCCAAAACAACAACACTTTGCAAAATCAAGAACAAATAGAAAAATGAGTGAAAAGAGATGATTCCAAAGCCACAAGTAAGCACAAACAGAACATGATCACACCATATAAACATCTCAAGCATCACTCAATCACAAGTAAGCAAAAGCACTCAAACTAGGCCAAATACCAAAGTATGCCTCATTCAAACTTGCATCACAAGTAAAGATCAACCAAAAATATCAAAATGGTCCCATAAATTCCAAAAAAATAATCAAACAGAAGATAACTCAATTAAGTAACATTTTCAAAAAGAATGGATCAAAAAGAGTTAAGGAGCTTGTCTAAAAGTGATCCACAAGTCAAGATGTGCAAAGAATCGAGCAAGAGTCGAGGGCTCATGAAAAGCAAGTGGCAAGTCACCTAAAGCAACTCAAACCCTCATCAAATCAGCATGGAAACATCCTCATATTGTACCTATAAAGTGACCAAAATATTGGCCTCAAATGATGAGTAAAAGTCAAGAAATGTCCTAACCCTAGATGAAGGGTATCATTGGAAGCTCATTCCTAAATTAATTCAAAATAAAATAATAAAAATAAATTAAAAATAAAATAAAAATATTGAAAAAAAATCCAAGACATTAATTGATTAGAAAAATATTTTTTGGTATTTTTATCATGTTTAGAAATGTTAAAAATAAAATCAAATTAAAAATAAAGGAAATGAAATAAATGAAAGAAAAAAGAAATAAGGGAGGATGTATGAGTAAAACAGCAACCACATTATCCAGGAACACACGAATTGGGCTGAAATATGGGGGTGTGGACATCAAAATTACCCAAAGCCCAGTCCACGACTAATACCATCAGCCCCCCTTTTTTTTTTAAAAAACGAACAAAAAAAAAAAAAAAATCATGTAACATTCATATCAACCAGTCAAGTTTTATTTTAAACAGGAAAAGACAAAACAAGGAGTCCAGCCAATCACGTGCTCCCACGCCATCGTCTTCCTCATGCATTCATTCTCATGAACCTCACACGCATCGTGGAAGAGAAAAAAACACAGTCCCAACAGCTCAACATCATCCTCTTATACCAACAATCTTTCCACGCATTCTCAACCAAACTTGACAAAATAAAATAACAAAATGAAGCTCACAAATCGTAGATCAACATGGTACCATTCATTATTCTAAAAAAGTACTCAATCATAGAGAAAAATTAGAGGTAAAACACGGGTACAACATCATGTTCAAGATTTCAAGCAAAACATCATGCTCAGATTCAAACAAATATCATTGCACACACGATGCCTACTATAAGTAGGACTTCAACCACACATCAAATGAATAGAACTTCAAAGTTTCAAGGTCCAACAATGGAGAGTTTGAGAAAGTTACCTAGTGGAGTTATGTCCACTGCACCTTGGTTATAGTAGCTTGAGAAAACCAGACAACCTTGAGCTCCACACTTCAGAGAGCACAAAAATGAGCACGAAAATGAAAATGGTCTTGAGGAGAAAATAGAGAGTTCTTGAGAGGAAGAAAGAAAGAACCAGATCCGAAAAATGAAGCCTCCAAAAAAATCCTCCTCTTGGTTTGGGGTGAGTTAGCTTATATATGGAGAGTTTAGGGTTAGGAGAAGGTTAGGGACTGAAGCTGAGGTTTGGAAGTTGGCTGTTGTGGTTTTGAAATTCAAAATGAGTGAGGCGTACGATGGATGGTAGGCTCGGGCAGCTCTTGGCAAGGAAGGTTTGCTTTGGTATCAGGTCTGGAATGAGGTATCATCAATGTGGTATTGGGCTGACAACTTGTACCAATTCAAACGATAGTGTTTTAATCCATTTGCATCCATTCCCTCCTTTGCATTTTGGCAAATTCTCTCTCTTGGGTCAGGCCATGCGTGTCCATTTTAAGCAAACAAAAGTGATGCGTGATGATCATGTGGGCCACGAAAATAATACAAACACAGCCTGGTATAACTTGTCTTAACATTGGCCATGCATAAGAACAAAACCACCATGTCCATGGGGTGCACTTTAAGAGACAATAAGTAATTCATGAATGGCTCAAATGGTGAGAACTTGTGCTCAAAATAAACTTGGGAGATCTTAGAACAAATTCCATGTTGGAATGATCTTGGAATAACACTTGGAAGTATGAGAAAAAATGCTTTGAAATCATGTCCATGGAGCTGCCAAAAAGTAACTTAGAAAATTTTTGAGTTTTAGTGAAACCACAAATTGGAAATGTCACACTTTGAACACTTATAACTCACTCAATATCAAATCAAAAACCATGATTCTTGTACCCATTTTGAAGAGGGAACTTCATACTACAACTTTCATGTTAGAGTTTTCTCAATTCAAAGCTTGGAAGTTGATCAAAATCGAGCATGAACATTGAGGCACAAAACTGTCCAAAACAACTTAGAAAAAATTCTAAGTTTTTCACATTTTACAACTTGAAGATTCCAACTTTGGGACACCATAACTCTCTCAAAAATAATCCAAATGAGACAAACTTTACATGGTTGGAAAGCTTGAAAAAAGCTCTACAACTTTCATGTTTGAGGAAAATTGAAATGAATCTCGTATCATGATGGAAATTGGCTTGGAAGATGGCTGAATTCATGCTAAAACTTTCCCAAAATGGCAACTTCCTAAAAACCTAGATTCCCAAAAATGGCAACTTTTCCACATTCTTGAATTTTCATAGATCCTTGAACATTTCTTGATCAAATCTTGTCCATGGACTATATTTGACTTGAAAATCATGATGTTGACCTCAAAAAGTCAGGAGTTGACTTTTTCACTGCACAGTTGACTTTATTCCCAATTCTCCTGATTTTGAAATCTCTAATCAATTGAAAACCTTCTGAAACAAATTAATGGGCAATCTTCCATCCCTAGACACTTGAGGACATGAGGAATACCATGGGATCAAGTCTTGCCCAAAAAATCAGAAATAAACTGATTTTATGGCAAACCCTAGTTTTGGTACCCTCTGGTTAGGAGGAAATAACACATCCTCCAAATTCAAATTCCTCTGAATATGTTGTGTATCATGTCCACCAATGATGACATGTACCACTTGGAGATGATAAAGAATCAAAGAGCTTGCTCATTTGGGGGTCAGATCCCAACTTTTGACTGCCTTGTATAGGAGATCGTGCACTGTCCAATCTTCTTGATGAATTCTCCTCTTTCCATGACTTGTGAGATCAAATGGAGATAATACATGATGTAAGAGGTCCTTGAAGCTTGTGAGAAACACTTGGTCTTCTTCTTTGGATGATCAACACCTTAGAGAATCACCTGATCACACGCCCTTATGCAAGATGCAATGCTAAATGCTTGATGCTTTATTTTTCCATGCTTGAATGCAATGCAATGCAATGCAAGCTCATGCTAAATGATATGAAGAAAAGAGAGGGCAAATTTTAGGGTATTACAGCTGCCCCTATTCAATCACTGTAGACCTGAACGGATGATAGCGATTGCTGTCATACTTTCAAGGTATGGAGGGATTGAATACTGACGATAACCCAAAAATTTGCACTCTGCAGGGAAGAAGAAAAGGGAAATAAACCCAACCAAACGAACTCTGCTTGAATAAAAACTATGATGAGAAGAAAACCACCAGGAAGATGTCTTTTGTATAATGCCAGATGACTACTGGCTTGCCACACTACGGGTGGACTTTAACAATGTCTTTTGCACAACGCCAGACGACTACTGGCCTGCCACACTACGGGTGGACTTTTGACAATGTCTTTTAGCACAACGCCAGACGACTACTGGCCTGCCACACTACGGGTGGACTTTAACAATGTCTTTTAGCACAACGCCAGACGACTACTGGCCTGCCACACTACGGGTGGACTTTAACAACGCCAGACGACTACTGGCCTGCCACACTACGGGTGGACTTTTGCAATGTCTTTTGTACAATGCCAGACGACTACTGGCTTGCCACACTACGGGTGGACTTTTGCAATGTCTTTTAAAACAACGCCAGACGACTACTGGCTTGCCACACTACGGGTGAACTTTAACAGTGTCTTTTAAAACAACGCCAGACGACTACTGGCCTGCCACACTACGGGTGGACTTTAACAATGTCTTTTAGCACAACGCCAGACGACTACTGGCCTGCCACACTACGGGTGGACTTTTGCAATGTCTTTTGTACAACGCCAGACGACTACTGGCTTGCCACACTACGGGTGGACTTTTGCAATGTCTTTTGTACAACACCAGACGACTACTGGCTTGCCACACTACGGGTGGAATTTAACAATGTCTTTTGTACAACGCCAGACGACTACTGGCTTGCCACACTACGGGTGGACTGTCTTTTTTTTGAATGGAGTCAGAAGACTACTGACCTGCCACACTACGAGTGGACTTTTGCCAAGCTACGGTTGGACTTTGCAGCTGAGATGCCACACTACGGGGGACTTTTGCCAATCTACGGTTGGACTTGCTGATTATTTGCCACCCTTGGATGGTCTTTCGCCAATCTACAGTTGGACTTAGCTGCGGTCTTTTAAAGGGAGTCAGACGACTACTGACTTGCCACACTACGGGTGGACTTTCCAATGATTTGCCACCCTTGGATGGACCTTTCGCCAATCTACGGTTGGACTTTCCAATGATTTGCCACCCTTGGATGGACCTTTCGCCAATCTACGGTTGGACTTTCCAATGATTTGCCACCCTTGGATGGACCTTTCGCCAATCTACGGTTGGACTTTCCAATGATTTGCCACCCTTGGATGGACCTTTCGCCAATCTACGGTTGGACTTCAAGAATGATTTGCCACCCTTGGATGGACCTTTCGCCAATCTACGGTTGGACTTTGATGACGTCTTTTAACATTGCCAGACGACTACTGGCTTGCCACTCTACGGGTGGACTTTAGCAATTCCAATATTGGATTACGCTCTGCATTCGTGTCAGACATCTTTGTTAACTCTGCTGAGGAACAATGACCCATGATTTGATCTCGGAGACTCCTGAAAGGATAATATCTCTGTTGGAAAATGAATGAATAATCCGTCTGTTTTGAACTGTCAGACCTGCCAAAAATAAATTGGACTTTGGGATATGATGATTCTGCCAGGCATTATTCGATTGGGCTGGATTCTGGTCACAACAACTCCGCTGGGGATGAGAATTTCTTTGCATGACGTCTTGCTAGGGAAGAAAAGTCATTAAAACTCTGCTTGGGGATCTACCAAACTTGAGATCCTTTGCAGGGAGAATCAACCTTCTAACCTGGCTGGGGAGAGAATATAATAACACTCTACTGAGGAATAGATTTTGTTGATCAATAAGCCTTTGTGGGGCCAAATAATAAACTCAGCTGGGGAATACTGTTGACAAGATTCAATGCTGAACTCTGTGGGGATACCATCGTCAGAGATACGATCTTGCTGGGGGTACCCAAATTAATTCCACGGTAGTCTGCCGAGGAATAAGACTGTCAAGCTTAAGATAAGTATTGTAATGCCCCATGCCAGGCAAACTTTCAGTTTGACGATTCCGTTGGGGATAGTGAGTTTACCACAAACTCTGTTGGGGAGAACTGCTTTAAAGCGTCTCGTGTTGGGGAACGTCTCTTGAGAGGATTTTACAAAAGACCAAACGTCCTCAAACTCTACTGGGGATAGTAAATCTGGAACATCTCCTGCCGGGGAAATTCAAGATGTCCCATGCTTGGGAAGGTCAACAACTTGCTTTTTGCTCCATGATACAAGACTTACCTGAAGAAACGTCATAAGAGGATTTTACAGGAGAACAAATGTCTTCAAACTCTTGACGACTTCCCCGGGGATTGACCATCAACTTCGGCGTCTGCGAAACAACTCTACCTGGGATTCGCAACCGCTATCGACATCGAAAAGCTTGTGACTGTTGGAAGTACTGAATGAGAAAATCGACTTAATAAGATACAACGATACTCAGTTGAACTGATATCAAGACGTCATGAACGACCGTCAACCGTCTGATGGACTCAATTAGTAAACGCTGTGACAAAAAGGGTAACAAGTAAACCCTTCCCCGAACACGATTGTCCCAGTCTCTGCATGGGAATAAATGATTATCCGTCTTGTGCTTGAAATCACTTGAATCTGTTACGTGCAACAAAAGAAAACACACACATGCCCCGAAATATTGCGTGGTTTGATTCCGCCATCCAGGATTATTCAACATTCAAAGTAATTCTAAATATATTCTGCACGTGTTACTGTGAAGCCACTATGTTTTCAAATGCAATATTTTATCAAAAAATTCGGACGTTTTTGCAAACAAGGCAGTAAAACAAAATAAGAAGCTTTTAACTGAAATTCAATTTATTGATCAAAAGGCCCAGAATAGGCAATTACATCAGGAAGCGATCCCTGGAAAGAGGTGATCGCTGAAAATTGAGAAAAGAAACTATCCTAATGGCAATGTGAAAACGGTGTTCCACTGAGTTTCAATTCTGCTATGGCCAGTATGTCTTCAAAACTCTCCGACCTTGCCTTTTGAGGAATGATTAGACCGATTCCTACCCTTTGGAATGTCAATTGTTGAAACGATAATGGAGTACAGATAACTCAGATCGTAGTCGTTCGCTTAAATCCCTCTTTTGCGTGGACCGCCCTTTCGGGTTTTCAATCCACCAGGATACCCTTTTTTGCCTGAGTCGTCCTTGCGGATTTTCAACTCACCGGGTGTACAATTTTTTCATTTATTATCCCTAATTTTTGCCCGAACCTTTTTATTCTGTTTTTGTGGTTCGCCGGGATGCCCTTTTTTTGCCTGGACTTTTCCTTTTTGTCCAGCGGGTCTATTCATGCGAAGTATTTTTTGACTACGTCTGAGTTGACAGGGGATGAAAAGTCTTCGCCATCCATGGTTGTAAGTAACAAGGCTCCACCTGAGAAAACCTTCTTAACCACGAATGAACCTTCATAGTTAGGAGTCCACTTGCCCCTATGATCTGTATTTGGAGGAAGGATCCTTTTGAGTACCACATCTCCCACTTTGTAAACCCGAGGACGCACATTTTGGTCAAATGCCTGCTTCATCCTCCGTTGGTATAACTGTCCATGACACACAGCTGCCAATCCCTTTTCCTCAATAAGACTCAACTGCTCAAACCTGGTGCGCACCCATTCAGCCTCGTCTAACTTGACATCCATCATAACTCTGAGGGATGGAATCTCCACCTCAACCGGTAGTACCGCTTCCATGCCGTATACAAGTGAGAATGGGGTTGCCCCAGTGGACGTGCGCACTGACGTTCGATACCCATGCAAAGCAAATGGTAACATCTCATGCCAATCTTTGTATGTGACAACCATTTTCTGCACAATCTTCTTAATATTCTTGTTGGCCGCTTCCACAGCGCCGTTCATCTTTGGGCGGTATGGAGAAGAATTGTGGTGTTCAATCTTGAAGTCCCGGCACAGCTCAGCCATTATTTTGTTGTTCAGATTAGAACCATTATCAATAATGATTCTCTCGGGCACTCCATAGCGGCAAATGATATCCCGTTTCAGGAAACGAGCTACCACCTGCTTAGTGACATTGGCATAAGATGCAGCTTCAACCCACTTAGTGAAATAATCAATGGCGACCAAGATGAAATGATGGCCATTTGAAGCAGTAGGCTCAATCTTTCCGATCATGTCAATGCCCCACATAGCAAAGGGCCAGGGAGAGGACATGACACTCAACGGATTTGGAGGAACGTGCACTTTGTCTGCATAGATCTGGCATTTGTGACACTTACGGGCATACTTGCAACAGTCTGACTCCATTGTCAACCAATAATATCCTGATCTCAACAATTTCTTAGCCATTGCATGTCCTCCGGCATGGGTACCAAAAGAACCTTCATGTACTTCTTGCATTAACATGTCTGCTTCGTGTCTATCCACGCACCTGAGCAGAACCATGTCAAAATTCCGTTTATACAACACATCATCCTGATTCAAGAAGAAACTACCAGACAACCTTCTCAACGTCTTCTTGTCTTTAGTAGATGCCCCTGGCGGGTACTCTTGACTTTTCAAGAAACACTTGATATCATGAAACCATGGCTTGTCATCAGACGTTGCATCAACAGCAAACACAAATGCAGGTCTGTCAAGACGAGACACTTCAATCTTAGGCACATGATTCCACCCTTGCACTTTAATCATGGAAGACAACGTGGCCAAGGCATCTGCAAACCTATTCTCATCTCGGGGAATATGGTACAGCTTCACTGTTGTAAAGAATGTCAGCAATCTCCTTGTATAATCTCTATATGGAACCAGATTTGCTTGGTGTGTGTACCAACTCCCTTTCACCTGATTAATTACCAAAGTTGAGTCACCAAAGATATCAAGGGTCTTAATTTGTAGATCAATCGCCTCCTCAATCCCCAATATACAAGCTTCATATTCTGCTTTATTGTTGGTGCATCCGAAAGTTATTCGGGCAGTGAAAGGCATATGAACACCTTCCGGCGTGATGAGAACTGCTCCAACTCCGCATCCATTCATATTGACGGCCCCATCAAACATCAGACTCCATTTGGACTCAGGGTCTGGCCCCTCCTCCAGGAGTGGTTCCTCGTAATCTTTAGCTTTGAGAAACATGATATCCTCATCAGGGAAATCAAACTTCATGGGTTGGTAATCATCAATCGGCTGTTGCGCAAGATAGTCTGACAAGACACTTCCTTTGATGGCCTTTTGAGAAGTGTACTGAATATCATACTCTGTCAAAACCATTTGCCACCGTGCAATTCTGCCTGTTAGCGCTCGTTTCTCAAAAATGTATTTGATAGGATTCATTTTGGAAATCAACAAGGTTGTGTGCCTAATCATATATTTCCTCAATCGCTTAGCGGCCCATGCAAGTGCACAACATGTCTTTTCAAGCATTGAGTACCGGGACTCACAATCATTGAACTTTTTGCTCAGGTAGTAGATGGCATGCTCCTTCCTACCTGTCTCGTCGTGTTGACCGAGAACACAACCCATGGAACCTTCAAGCACTGTCAAATACATTATCAAAGGTCTTCCTTCAACTGGAGGTATGAGAATTGGAGGTTCCTGCAAGTATTCTTTTATCTTATCGAATGCCAATCGGCAATCATCATTCCACCTGACCGTCTGATCTTTTCTCAGCAGTTTAAATATTGGTTCACATGTGGCTGTTAGGTGAGATATGAACCTTGCAATGTAGTTCAATCTACCCAAGAAACCACGAACCTCTTTTTCAGTTCTCGGTTCAGGCATTTCTTGTATTGCTTTCACTTTGGCAGGATCAACCTCAATCCCTTTTTCACTCACAATGAAACCCAGCAGCTTTCCAGAACGCACCCCAAAAGTGCACTTATTTGGATTCAACCTTAAGCGGAACTTCCTCAACCTTTCAAACAGCTTTTTCAAGTTAACAAGATGTTCTTCTTCTGTTCTCGACTTGGCAATCATGTCATCCACATAACATTCAATCTCTTTGTGAATCAAGTCGTGAAACAAAGTTACCATTGCCCGCTGATACGTTGCCCCTGCGTTTTTCAACCCAAAAGGCATCACCTTATAACAGTATGTACCCCACGGAGTAATGAACGTGGTCTTCTCCATGTCTTCAGGTGCCATCTTAATCTGATTGTACCCGGAGAAACCATCCATAAACGAGAATACTGAGAACTGAGCTGTATTGTCGACCAGTACATCAATGTGAGGTAGTGGAAAATCATCCTTCGGGCTAGCTTTATTGAGATCTCGATAATCCACACACATTCTAACCTTTCCGTCCTTCTTTGGTACTGGTACAATATTGGCAACCCAGGGAGGGTAGTGAGTCACTGCAAGAAACCCTGCATCCCATTGCTTCTGAACTTCTTCTTTGATCTTTATTGCCATGTCGGGGTGAGTCCGACGAAGTTTCTGCTTGACTGGCGGACACTCTTCTCTCAATGGAAGCCTGTGTACCACAATATCAGTATCCAAC
Source organism: Lathyrus tuberosus (assembly GCA_022829125.1). Lineage (NCBI taxonomy): Eukaryota > Viridiplantae > Streptophyta > Magnoliopsida > Fabales > Fabaceae > Lathyrus > Lathyrus tuberosus. The sequence goes on from JALAZF010000762.1 coordinate 809,240, forward strand.
CCTGGCATGTCTTGATACGACCAGGCGAAGATGTCAGCATATTCACACAACAACTCAATCAAAGCCCTCTTCACATCTGCTTGCAGGCAGGCACCAATCTGAATCTCTTTCTTAGCATCCTCGGTACCAATATTGATGACCTCTACAGTCTCCTGGTGAGGCTGGATGACCCTTTCCTCTTGTTTTAACAATCTGGCCAGTTCTTCAGGGAGTTCGCAATCCTTCTCATCCCCTTCTTTGGCTTGATAAATCGGATTGTCAAAGTCATACATAGCCATATCAAAATCGTTATCAATGGAATCCGGAGGATCAAGTCTGCACGAACGGGTTCATGCTTTATTTCAGAATTATTTTAAACCAAAAGAAAAAGAAAAAGAAACATTGCCATTTTATTATTTTGTGCAAAAATAAAAAACGAGAACAAAAATTTGAATGCAAAACGTCCTTCATTAATGATTAAAATTGCAAATGTGAACAGGGTGGCCCTACAAATGAATCTATACGCCTTGGGCAGAGCGCAAGATTTTGACATGCATTATGGTTAGAAAACAAATAAAAATTACTCTGTCTGAAGAGTAACCCGAACGACTTCTTCAACAGACCAATTCTGCAACTGTTGTCCCGGGGCACGTGGGCGTACCCAGTTGTCCAGGTCACAGTCACTGTCACCACCATCTTCTGTAGCTGCACAAGACTGATCTGTGAAAATAATTCCCCCACTACTGAAAGTGATGGGTCCACTGTTTTCTGCGTCGGAAGTCATAGAAGGATGATAACCAATACCAAATTTGTCTTCCTTCATCGGTGTCTCTATCAACCTGCCCCAGCCTTGGGCATTGCCGGCTCTGACGACCTCAACAGCTTGTTTTTAAGATGAAATGGAGGTACCAGCCCCAGCTGGTGTAGAGGAAGACTCAGGCACATTGTCAATATTCACCGCTTCAAATGATTGGCAAAGCATCTCGTGAATTTCTCCATCCATCTCAACATACTTAAACGTGGATAAATGGCTGACAAAAATATCTTCTTCGCCACACACCGTAACGACTTGTCCTTTAAACTCATACTTCAGCTTTTGGTGTAAGGTGGATGTAACAGCCCCAGCTGCATGAATCCAAGGGCGACCCAACAAGCAGCTATATGTAGGCTGTATGTCCATCACATGGAATGTGGATTTGAACACCTGCGGTCCAATTTGCACGGGCAACTCTACTTCACCAAACACAGATCTTTTGGTCCCATCGAATGCTCTGACAATCAAATCACTCGGCCTTAAGATCAAACCATCAACCTCCAGCTTCATTAGTACCTTTTTAGGCAAGACATTAAGTGAGGAGCCAGTGTCTACCAGTACATGAGACAGCACTGCACCCTTACACTCCATTGTGATGTGCAAAGCTTTATTGTGGTTTCTTCCCTCAGCAGTCAAATCCCTACTTGTAAAGCCCAAACCATGGCTAACATTAACATTGGAGATTACACCCTCCAGCTGATTAACAGTGATTTCCTGTGGCACATACGCGCTCTTCAACACTTTCAACAAAGCTTCCCGATGCGCATCAGAACACAACAACAATGATAAAATTGAAATCTTCGAAGGGGTCTGATTCAATTGATCGACAATCTTATAATCGCTCTTCTTTATTATCCTCATGAACTCTTCCATCTCATTATCAAAAGTAATCTTTTTCTCAGTTTCAGGTACAGGCACACTCTCGATCACCTGTTTTCCCTTAGCTTTTACGGCAGTTTCAGCTTCTTGATCACTGCGCAGAGTTTGTGGAGCAAACAATCTTCCGCTTCTTGTAAAACCACCTACACCACCCACATTATCAATATTCGAACCGGCCGATGACCCAACTTCTTGCTTTTTCCCTTCATAATATATATCTGCACCATAGTGCCAAGGGATTGCCTTCGTAGTTGTAAACGGAACTGGTCCTGACACTATGATGGTAACAGGACTGGGTCTTTGTTGTACAACACTTGCTACAGGCACTGTACTTGCAGGCACCTGGATCTCAGCGGGAGTATAATACACGTTTGCCCCATAGTGCCACGGGGTTTCCTGTGTATTTATAAACGGAACTGGTCCTGGCACCATGATGGTAACAGGACTAGGTCTTTGTTGCACAACACTTGCTACAGGAACTGTACTAGCAGGCACCTGGATCTCAATGGGAGTATAATATATGGTCATAGTTGATACCTCGTCAGTCTCTTTCACAACCCTGTCAAACTGTAGACATCCTTCATTGATCAGATTCTGCAAACCCGCTTTCAATTTATCACAGCCATTCTCTTGATTCATACACTCAGAACAATCTTGATTACAGCCCGGGAACACCTGTCCCTTCAACAAACGATCCTTTACAACCAACAAAGAAGTCTTCACCTGACTGATGTCTGCTACCAAATTCAATCGCTTTCCATCTTCGATAGCATGCACATTTGCCGCAGCATGCACATTCGCCGCACCATGATTATGTATGGGGTGCTGAATAATATTAGGAGGTCGAGAGAAATTGATTGCCTTGGCATCAATCAAGTCTTGCACTTTATGATGAAAAGCCCAACATCTTTCAATGGAGTGCCCCTGAGCACCTGAGTGGAACTCGCATCGTGCGTTAGGATCGAAATTAGGAGGCAAGTTGCCAGGGGCATAAGGCCTCATAGTGCGGAGCTCAACCAACTTCATCTGGAGTAACTGTGGTAGCAACGCAGAATAAGTCAAAGGGAGAGGGTCAATCTTACGATCCCTCTGCCTAGACCTCTGTTGGAAAGGAAGTTGCTGTTGTTGCTGCTGAACATGCTGTTGGGGTGGTTGTTGCTGCTGAACCTGCTGTTGGGGTTGCTGTTGCTGAACAGACGGTGCTGGGATTGTTACTGCACCCACCTGATGATAACCCTGAGAACGTCCTCTGCCACGTCCTCTAAACACAGCATTTGTATCTCCTTGTCTTCTTCTCTGACTACCAACAAACGGTTTCTTCGTCCAAGAAGATCCAGCCCCACTCACATCTTGAATCTTTCCAAGCTTCAACAAGCTCTCTATTCTTTCTCCAGCAATCACTATCTCAGCAAATCCGGTTGATGGACAAGTAGCTAGTCTCTCAAGATATGCCCCTTGCAGGGTCCCATAAACATGTCTGCCATTTCTCTATCCAACAAAGGAGGTTGAACCTGTGCAGCCATTTCCCTCCACCTCTGTGCATATTCCTTGAAACTCTCTTTAGCATTCTGTGACAACCCCTGCAATTGAGTGCGATTGGGCGCCATATCAATATTGTACTGGTACTATTTTAGGAACGCTTCAGCTAGATCCTTCCAACTTCTCACAGCAACTCTGTTCAATTTCATATACCAGGTCAAAGAAGCTCCAGCCAGACTGTCTTGAAAGTAATGCATCCATAACTTCTCATCATCTGTATGAGCTGAGATCCTCCCAAAATAAGCTTGGATATGTGTCTGGGGACACGTATTACCCTGATATTTATCAAAAGTAGGCGGCTTGAATTTTGGAGGGATCCTGACCCCTGGTACCAAACCCAGACTAGTAACATCAATGCCCATGGAATTCTTGCATTCCATAGCCCTTATCTTCTCTGCCAGTTCATCGTACCTTTTGTCATTAGGAGCACCCATCTCAACATCCAACAGAGTAAATTGGTCTTCTTGACCATCTTCCTGAACACCACCAACATTTCTGCCATTTCCATTACCCACATTAACCACCGGAGGGGGATTGCCAACAGGAGGAGGAGTGCCATTGCCATTCTGATTAACCCCAAGCGTGGCCTCCAGACGCTCGACCAGAAGCCTCAGTCTTTCTTGAGTTTCAGCCATACCAGTCATGAGAGTCATGAACTGGTCCATTCGTGCCCTCATATCAGCCAAATCACTCTGCATTTGATCCATTATCCTTGCTTGATTTCTTCGAGTTGAGTAACGATGAATATGATTCTCAGCTATAGTTCCTGAAACCAAATAAAGGTTAGAGATCTCCTGCTACAGGTACCTGAAAACAAACAACAGAATGCAATATGATATGCGATGCAATGCAATGTTTATTCATTTTGAGGCATTCCTTCCTTCGATTCCAATTTGACCAAAAGAGAAGAGCGCATATCCCTGCAGTTGCTAACAGTGACAGAACGCCAGAGGTGAATACCCATCATATAATCTGACGAAGAATCCTTCTCAATAACCACCAACAAAATCCAATAACAAGAAAAACAAACCCACAGCCATGTGTGGAACAGTCAAATATAAATTGTTTTCGGACAAATACAACTGAAAAAGTCTGAATACAAACAAAAGGGAAACCCATCAACAAGCCTGATGGTGATTCCCAGAATAGCAACAAAATAAATCAAACACTGAGCCCATAAAAATCTTCCTGGACCTCCTTGAGAAGCGCTTCAGTAACTGGATCATTTGGGCGCTCCGTGAGACCTCTGATCAATTGGCTCCTTAACTTGACGGATTCTTCTAGCTTTCGAATTTGATCTTTGACAGCTGACTCCTTGGCTCTCTTTACTCCGCCGCGGGTCTTCAGATCTTCGATCTCTTGATTAGCTGAACTTAGTTGTTGGAGAAATTCGCTTTCTTTCCTCTTCAAATTTTCCCTCAACTCGTCGTTTTCAGCCCTGATTCTCGCCTCGATCTCCCTCCGACATTCAGAAAACTCATCCCACCTCTGTTGTCCTTTGGCAAGGGAATTCTCTGAGTTGGTTACCTGCTCATTGACGCGCTTACACGCCTCTTTTAGCGCCATCTCATTCTGTTTGACCTTACGAATATAGATAGTGTCTTCGGCAATTCTCTTTTTATTGGCCTCGTGAAGCTCAGTCAGCTTCTGCAGTTCATACTCGACCTTACGCTTGTCACAAAGTGTCTTTCTGAGTCCTTCACTTAGCTTCTCCTTCTTTTTGACAGTCTTATCCAACTCTGCTTTAAGCTTGTCATATTCGGCAATGCTTATCGTGGTCACTGGTTCCACTGGATCTGACGGTCTTTCTTGAGAAAACGGCAAAAGAGTAATCTGAACCGTTCTTTTCAACCAAGCATCATATTGAGAGGAAGACACATTGTTGCACTTTCCGAAGACGACTTTACCCTTCATTTGAAGATTACCCCAAGCTCCAGCCGCTTGTCTTACCAACAAAAGGTTATCCTTCACAGGAAAAAAGAAAGACTCTTCCAAATCACTGTCCCTTGGAGGCTCTACCAGGGCATATCCTAATTGTCTCCTGAGAATAATAGGGTTATAATTAATGCAACCTTTTACTCCCAAGAGTGGCACGTTAGGATGTCTTCCACAGCTGCTGATGAAATCCCCCCCAATTATCTTCTGATTGAACCAACGGATATCCTTTGCTGTCAACTGAATCATCCTCTTAGCCCAGTTCTTTGCAGGCTGAGGATTCAAAAAGGCCTCTGAATTCGGTAAATGACCCATAAGCCACCTATGGAACAGAGGCGCACAACATCTGACCAACCTTCCTCGCTTCTTCTCATTCTTGAAGTGCACAGAATAGTACAAATCACCTAGGAGGGTAGGTACGGGGTTCTTCATTACAAAAATATGGATCGCACTCATGTCCACAAACTTTGGTTCATCAGCAAACAGTATAATTCCATAGATACTCAAAGCCAGGATCGCACAAACGGTTTCCCATTGAGACTTAGCAGCAAATTCTTCAGCTTTGGCAACCAGGAAGTCCAAATGAAAACCAGATAATTCTCCTTTGGTGGTGAGATTGTCTGCTACCACAGGTACGCTCATATGAAGAGCCTTAGCTATTTCTTCATGCTTTGGAGGGCGCATGTCAGAGTTGAAGGGAATCTGGTACTTGAGAGGCACACCCAGCAGCCAAGCATATTCTTCTAGCATTGGGCCCAACTGAAAATCCGAGAAGGTGAAACACCTTAGCTGTGGGTCATAAAACTGTAAGCACGTATGAATGGCACTCCTTTCTGAAGCATTCAAGACAACAACCACAGTCATAATCTCCCCATAAGCCTTCCGAAACATACCCACATGGTCTGGAGTAATAAGAACAATCATCTTTCGCAACTGTCCCACCTTTGTGTCAAAGAAACTATAGTGTACATTGTTCTTCCTGGGAGTCTCCATAACTGCAACAAGAACTGTCAACCGGAATTGAAAGGAAGTGTACCCTGCAAATGAATAAACATGAGGGTTAAATGCAAGAATGCTAATGATGATATGTATGCAAGGGCATGCGACCACTGCTGCACAAATACTGCTGAACCCACTGTACTGCAATCTGAATTTGGTGAGATATATAACCCCAGGATAAGAAACCCAATAACAAACACAGAACCGAATGTGAGCTGATCAGGATCAAAACTTCGGTAACCAATCCAGAACAAATAAGGAAACCAGGTATTCTGATGGTCAAGGGTTCCTGCACACCTGTAAACAATCCCCCCAATCTCACAGGTAGGTACTAAGATGTTCAGTATCCCGGGCTCTCAGGTCGAGAAATGATGATACGTTCACCATTTCTGGTTTGGCATCATCATCAATCGAGGAGGCCTCAACTGATTCTCCAAAACGGAAGATCCTCAGCTTCAGAGGTTTGAGAAGCAATAACACATTCAGCCCGAAGGATACAATGCTACCGCCAATCAAAGAGGTCATCCGCTGATTCACCTCAAAATAAAGAGGGGTCATCCTAAAAGGTCATCCAGACTTAGCAGCCCTTCCAGATAGCTCTACCATCGTGGGAAATCCACAACACAGAATTCTCTAGAGAGAACCACATCCAGATTGTGTTTCATATTCCCTCCTCGAACCGAGATGGAACGCGAGAGGACATGAAGCACGCTAATCCTAAGTGCGCTCAGGCCTGTGTATTGGGCCTATCTCTCAGAATACCCCCATCCCGCCAAACAGAAAACAGTACAGCAGTGCAGCATAATACATCATATGAAACGAAAAAAAAATGCTAAAATACAGTAAATGCAGTAATATACAGTAGTATATAGCAAAAAACAGTAAATAACTATACAATAAAACAATAAATATAGCAAAGTACAATAACACACCCAATGAAAGAAAAACAGACAAGCAATAGGATTGACTCGCTAAGGAAACCAGAGATTCTGGGTTCGATCCCCAGCAGAGTCGCCAGTTGTCGCTCCCGGGATTTTCATCCAAGTACAAACGCGAAAGTGGCACCGAAACAGAGTCGCCAGCAATGTGTATTTATCCCAAGAGAGGGAAAGGAAACACCGCATAAACCTGAAGAGAAAGGATAGAGCATGGTCTTGCGACCAAGAGAACTGGGTTCAGGAGTCGGTTACGTGAGAGGAAGATATTAGCACCCCCTCACGTCCATCGTACCCGATGGGATCCACGCTTGCTTATCTCAATCAAAGGGTGTCGTCGTCTGGAGCTCCGCTGCTACTGGAAAGGAAAAGGAACTGCTAGCTAGAGAACCGGAAAAGAAAGGGAAAGAGAAAGAGAGAAAATGTAGGGAAAATAAAAGAAGTGCTCGAATGGGCCCTACCCCACTGCCTACGTATCTCATCGGGAACATGAGAATCAGAGCGACGTAGTTCCCCTCAACGAGGGTCGCTTTGTTTGTGTTTTTTAGGGAGCGACTAACATTCTAGCTTAGGTGTTGCAGGCTCGCTGGTCCGAGTGCGTTACCATCTTGCAAGAGAACGAGTAGGAGCACGTTCGTACATTAAGAGTGAGTGAGATGAGAAAAGAATTCCCGAAGGAAAGACGTTATTGTTTGTTTTTGTCTTTTAGAAAGAAGTGTTTTGATTGTTTTGTGTTTTGTAACGCGTATCGTATTTAAGTCCCTCATGTAAGATCGAATGCATCGCATAACGAACCGAGATGGGACGCACGCTAAACATTCCAAGAAAATGAGAGAAGATCCCTCACTATCTTGTTCTTGCACGAAAGGCCTAAATACAATGTTTGTTTTCCTTTATTAAGTATTTTTTACTTTTTGCTTGAAGATGAGAAGAGAAAACGCAAAGGAAACTCTAAAGGGAAACTAAGGGTCCTAATGTTACCATGCATGGATGTCCTATGGTTAGTGAGGTTTGAAAGAGGAAGCCTAACTAAAACCTAATGCTAATCCTACTCCAAGCTTAATCAGAAATTAAGTTGGACTAGGTAGCTCTAAAGGGGAAGGAATCCAAGACTTAGACAAGTCTTGAGATTCATGGGATGTGAAAGAGTGAAAGAGAAGAAAAGAAGAAGAGATAGGAGATACAAAGATAGGGCAGCAAGCACATCATAATCATCATATCCAAATCACATCATAAAACATGCTTCAAAGATCATACAAGCACATCTCAAGTACACAAGTGAAAGCACACAAGAAAGGATGCAAGTGAACTTGCATAAGAAGTACAATCAAACACACATGGATGTCATATCAAAGTGAAATGAAGGAGATAAGATGAAAATGAAACAAGACCAGAACTCAAATCATATCATCATCAACAATTCATATATGCAAAAGAGGTTCACATTATGCAACATGATGCACCAAAGAAGTTACAAAGTAAAAGGAATGATATGCATCACATAATTCAAACCAAATGCATCCAACAATGCTCAAGTAACATGAAAATCAAGTATAGAACTCAAGAGGCAGTAGCACACACATTAACATCATGTCAAGATCAAACTCAAGTCATACAAGATTAATCACCAAGCAACACATCCAAAGCATGCATCAAAACTAATCAAAGCAACCACTTACTATTCATGCAATCAAGCAAAGAAACATGTGAAGCAAAAAGTGAGAACATGTCACATAAAACACTTTAAACCAAGAGGGTCAGAACCTCTATCATTTCATACAAATCAAGCAAAAGGTTTCATACATGAATGGATTCACACAAAGAAGCAATCACAAGATTAGGTTGAGCAAACCACATGTTCAAGTCCAAAACAACAACACTTTGCAAAATCAAGAACAAATAGAAAAATGAGTGAAAATAGATGATTCCAAAGCCACAACTAAGCACAAACAGAACATGATCACACCATATAAACATCTCAAGCATCACTCAATCACAAGTAAGCAAAAGCACTCAAACTAGGCCAAATACCAAAGTATGCCTCATTCAAACTTGCATCACAAGTAAAGATCAACCAAAAATAGAAAAATGGTCCCATAAATTCCAAAAAAATAATCAAATAGAAGATAACTCAATTAAGTAACATTTGCAAAAAGAATGGATCAAAAAGAGTTAAGGAGCTTGTCTAAAAGTGATCCACAAGTCAAGATGTGCAAAGAATCGAGCAAGAGTCGAGGGCTCATGAAAAGCAAGTGGCAAGTCACCTAAAGCAACTCAAACCCTCATCAAATTAGCATGGAAACACCCTCATATTGTGCCTATAAAGTGACCAAAAGATTGGCCTCAAATGATGAGTAAAAGTCAAGAAATGTCCTAACCCTAGATGAAGGGTATCATTGGAAGCTCAGTCCTAAATTCATTCAAAATAAAATAATAAAAAGAAATTAAAAATAAAATAAAAATATTGAAAAAAAAAAGCCAAGACATTAATTGATTAGAAAAATATTTTTTGGTATTTTTATCATGTTTAGAAATGTTAAAAATAAAATCAAATTAAAAATAAAGGAAATGAAATAAATGAAAGAAAAAAGAAATAAGGGAGGATGTATGAGTAAAACAGCAACCACATTATCCAGGAACACACGAATTGGGCTGAAATATGGGGGTGTGGACATCAAAATTACCCAAAGCCCAGTCCACGACTAATACCATCAGCCCCCCTTTTTTTTTAAAAACGAACAAAAAAAAAAAAAAAACAAAATCATGTAACATTCATATCAACCGGTCAAGTTTTATTTTAAACAGGAAAAGGCAAAACAAGGAGTCCAGCCAATCACGTGCTCCCACGCCATCGTCTTCCTCATGCATTCATTCTCATGAACCTCACACGCATCGTGGAAGAGAAAAAAACACAGTCCCAACAGCTCAACATCATCCTCTTATACCAACAATCTTTCCACGCATTCTCAACCAAACTTGACAAAATAAAATAACAAAATGAAGCTCACAAATCGTAGATCAACATGGTACCATTCATTATTCTAAAAAAGCACTCAATCATAGAGAAAAATTAGAGGTAAAACACGGGTACAACATCATGTTCAAGATTTCAAGCAAAACATCATGCTCAGATTCAAACAAATATCATTGCACACACGATGCCTACTATAAGTAGGACTTCAACCACACATCAAATGAATAGAACTTCAAAGTTTCAAGGTCCAACAATGGAGAGTTTGAGAAAGTTACCTAGTGGAGTTATGTCCACTGCACCTTGGTTATAGTAGCTTGAGAAAACCAGACAACCTTGAGCTCCACACTTCAGAGAGCACAAAAATGAGCACGAAAATGAAAATGGTCTTAAGGAGAAAATAGAGAGTTCTTGAGAGGAAGAAAGAAAGAACCAGATCCGAAAAATGAAGCCTCCAAAAAAATCCTCCTCTTGGTTTGGGATGAGTTAGCTTATATATGGAGAGTTTAGGGTTAGGAGAAGGTTAGGGACTGAAGCTGAGGTTTGGAAGTTGGCTGTTGTGGTTTTGAAATTCAAAATGAGTGAGGCGTACGATGGATGGTAGGCTCGGGCAGCTCTTGGCAAGGATGGTTTGCTTTGGTATCAGGTCTGGAATGAGGTATCATCAATGTGGTATTGGGCTGACAACTTGTACCAATTCAAGCGATAGTGTTTTAATCCATTTGCATCCATTCCCTCCTTTGCATTTTGGCAAATTCTCTCTCTTGGGTCAGGCCATGCGTGTCCATTTTAAGCAAACAAAAGTGATGCGTGATGATCATGTGGGCCACGAAAATAATACAAACACAGCCTGGTATAACTTGTCTTAACATTGGCCATGCATAAGAACAAAACCACCATGTCCATGGGGTGCACTTTAAGAGACAATAAGTAATTCATGAATGGCTCAAATGGTGAGAACTTGTGCTCAAAATAAACTTGGGAGATCTTAGAACAAATTCCATGTTGGAATGATCTTGGAATAACACTTGGAAGTATGAGAAAAAATGCTTTGAAATCATGTCCATGGAGCTGCCAAAAAGTAACTTAGAAATTTTTTGAGTTTTAGTGAAACCACAAATTGGAAATGTCACACTTTGAACACTTATAACTCACTCAATATCAAATCAAAAACCATGATTCTTGTACCCATTTTGAAGAGGGAACTTCATACTACAACTTTCATGTTAGAGTTTTCTCAATTCAAAGCTTGGAAGTTGATCAAAATCGAGCATGAACATTGAGGCACAAAACTGTCCAAAACAACTTAGAAAAAATTCTAAGTTTTTCACATTTTACAACTTGAAGATTCCAACTTTGGGACACCATAACTCTCTCAAAAATAATCCAAATGAGACAAACTTTACATGGTTGGAAAGCTTGAAAAAAGCTCTACAACTTTCATGTTTGAGGAAAATTGAAATGAAGCTCTTATCATGATGGAAATTGGCTTGGAAGATGGCTGAATTCATGCTAAAACTTTCCCAAAATGGCAACTTCCTAAAAACCTAGATTCCCAAAAATGGCAACTTTTCCACATTCTTGACTTTTCATAGATCCTTGAACATTTCTTGATCAAATCTTCTCCATGGACCATATTTGACTTGAAAATCATGATGTTGACCTCAAAAAGTCAGGAGTTGACTTTTTCACTGCACAGTTGACTTTATTCCCAATTCTCCTGATTTTGAAATCTCTAATCAATTGAAAACCTTCTGAAACAAATTAATGGGCAATCTTCCATCCCTAGACACTTGAGGACATGAGGAATACCATGGGATCAAGTCTTGCCCAAAAAATCAGAAATAAACTGATTTTATGGCAAACCCTAGTTTTGGTACCCTCTGGTTAGGAGGAAATAACACATCCTCCAAATTCAATTTCCTCTGAATATGTTGTGTATCATGTCCACCAATTATGACATGTACCACTTGGAGATGATAAAGAATCAAAGAGCTTGCTCATTTGGGGGTCAGATCCCAACTTTTGACTGCCTTGTATAGGAGATCGTGCACTGTCCAATCTTCTTGATGAATTCTCCTCTTTCCATGACTTGTGAGATCAAATGGAGATAATACATGATGTAAGAGGTCCTTGAAGCTTGTGAGAAACACTTGGTCTTCTTCTTTGGATGATCAACACCTTAGAGAATCACCTGATCACATGCCCTTATGCAAGATGCAATGCTAAATGCTTGATGCTTTATTTTTCCATGCTTGAATGCAATGCAAGCTCATGCTAAATGATATGAAGAAAAGAGAGGGCAAATTTTGGGGTATTACACGAGGCCATCGATTAATTGGTACTAAATGGGTATTTAGGAACAAACTAGACGAAAACGGAGTAATAACTCGAAATAAGGCCCATTTAGTGGCTCAAGGCTATAACCAAGAGGAGGGTATAGACTATGAGGAAAATTATGCTCCTGTTGCCCGCCTTGAGGTTATACGCCTTTTGATAACCTATGCTTGTTCTAAGAATTTCAAATTATATCAAATGGATGTTAAGAGTTCTTTCTTAAATGGATACATTAATGAAGAGGTTTGTGTATCTCAACCTCCTGGTTTTGAAATTCATGAGTATCCAAATTACGTTTATAAACTTAAACGTGCTTTGTATGGTCTCAAACAAGCCCCTAAGCCTTGGTATGAGCGACTTAGAAATTTTTTACCCAACCAAGGATACTCAAGAGGGAATATTGATACTACTTTCTTTATTGAGTGTCAAGGAAAACACTCTATTTTAGTTCAAGTTTATGTAGATGACATTATCTTTAGATCTACTAATATGCACTTAGTCAAGGAATTTTCAAAGCTAATGCAAGGTGAGTTTGAGATGAGTATGATGGGGGAGCTAACATACTTCCTTGGGCTTCAAATCAAACAACTCGAAGAAGGAATATTTGTGAGCCAAACAAAGTATTGCTATGAGTTACTCAAGCGCTTTGATATGGCAAACACAAAAGCTTTTGATACTCCAATGCCGACAAGTGTGAACTTAGATCGAGATGAAAATGGTGAGGTCGTTAATGTAAAGAAGTATAGAGGTATGATAGGTTCTCTCCTCTATCTCACTACATCTCGAACGGATATCATGTTTAGTGTTTGTATGTGTGCTAGATACCAATCATGTCCCAAGGAATCACATTTAAATGCGGTAAAGCGTATACTTAGATACCTTTATGGTACACCCAAGTATGGGCTTAGGTTTTCCAAGGGAAATAATTGTAATTTAGTTGGCTATTCCGATTCCGATTTTGCCGATTGCAAATCGGATAGGAAGAGCACTAGTGGCACTTGTCATTTCTTTTCAAATTCCTTAGTGAGTTGGCATAACAAATAGAAAGTTTCAGTTGCTTTGTCAATAGCCGAGGCGGAATATGTTGCAGCCGGTAGGTGTTGTGCCCAAATCTCGTGGCTTAAGCAACAACTACTCGATTTCAATGTTAAACTTGATCGTATTCCTATTTTTTGTGACAACACGAGTGCCATTAATCTAACCAAAAATCCAGTGCTACATTCACGCATCAAACATATTAAGATTCGCCACCATTTCCTTACGGATCATGTAGAGAAAGGAGATGTCGTATTCGAGCACGTTGATAGTAAAAATCAACTTGCCGATATTTTTACAAAACCACTCGTGATGGAACCTTTCTTTCACATTCGTAGAGAACTCGGTGTTCTCGATATCTCAGATTGTGTTTAAATGAAATTGTTGCATGCTCTCTATCTATGCTTGTTTATATATTGATTAACCATGTTGGAAAGCATAAGATATGTGTGGGCATTCACCTTCCATCACCATTGGAGGTACTATTATTCCTATCTATCTATTTACTTTATCTTGACTAAATATGTGTTTTTGTACTATGTTTGGAGTGTTATCTTGTTGCTTAAATGGTAGTTTAGATTCCTCTATAATTCCATATTGATGTTTTGAAATGGTATAGGTTGTTATTTATGTTTCTGTGCATTATTCATTCATGTTTTTTTTTTGTTTTTTCATTGTTCAACTGCATGCGTCGACCTGTATAGGCTGTAGGTCGACTCATGGTTGTCTCAATTCATGCATGAATGTTTCTGCCTGTCATGCATCGACCTGAGGGTCCCTCATGCGTCGACACATACTGAACCTTTAAAATTTTTGAAAAATTCATTCATATGCGTCGACGCATAACATCTTGGAGGTCAACGCATCGCTCGTGTTTCTGAATATTTTTAAAAATTGAAACGTTTCATATTTGCATTGGGACTTGCATCTTTTAATTATTGTCTTTACATCTCTCACAACACTCACAACTCTCTCAACTACTCTAAAAAAAACCCTAAGATCCCTTTCCAAGAATTCTCTCAAATTAGGGATTCAGACCCAAATTGGTGAAGAACTTGGTCCTTCTACACTCTCTTCTCAAGCAAACATATCTCAAACTCCGGTAACGCTATGTATCTACTCTCTACTGAACTTGCCTAGGTATATGAAAAGGATTTTAAGAAAATATCTATTATTAAGCAGTATATCTATTATCCTAAGGTAGCAGATAAAATGCATATTCCTGAAATTGTTGACATGCTAAGCCATCAAAAGCTTAATGACTTTTTGAAATGTAGTACTAAACTACAATGAGGATTTGGTTAGACTGTTTTATGCGGGTTTGAAAGAAAAATTTACTAGTTATGAGTTTGCCTACAAGATAGGGGGTAAAAGTTACAATTTGTGTTTCAGTGTTATAAATTCTATAGCCTTTTGAGCATCCATAATATCCTAACAATATACACTTTTGTGCTTTAGAATCAAACTTGACAAGATTCTCCTTAGTGTTCAACATGAAACAAACACAGTCAAAAAGATAGAAATATGAAATTTTGGTGATCGTGAAGGCGGATCGGATCCTGCAGAAGTGGGCCACCAAGTGCGTGAGGGATGCTGGTCGTATGGAGAGGAGGGGGGTGTACCTGCAAGGTACTCCGACGCTCAAGTAAGAAAGGGTCAGAGAAAATGGGCAAGTACAAAGTATGAGTTCTTAGGGTGAATATTGGATATCTGACCCTCTCAAGCGAGAGGGTTTATATAGAGCCCCCAGCGCGTGGCCAACGGTCCTATTTTCGGGGCGAAATAACCGTTTTCCCGAAGAATAGGTAACTGCCCCAACTAGCCGTTATGTCGGACAGGGGTGCCCGAAACTAGCCGTTATGTCGGGCATAAGCGTGGTTTCGGGCACC
Source organism: Lathyrus tuberosus (assembly GCA_022829125.1). Classification (NCBI taxonomy): domain Eukaryota; kingdom Viridiplantae; phylum Streptophyta; class Magnoliopsida; order Fabales; family Fabaceae; genus Lathyrus; species Lathyrus tuberosus. Next base: position 824,552 of record JALAZF010000762.1, read on the forward strand.
TGCCATTAACTGTTCAGGGAGCAGTGAAGCCGTGCGTGACGGGCAGTAACTCCGGGGAGGAGCGATGTGTTCCTTGCCCGGTTGGAGGGCAGAAAGGTAACTTTCTCCCCTTCGTGGATTGGACTTAGGCAATTTGGGCCGCTCTGGAGCAGAAGTGGATTGGGCCATGTCTAGCCATTGGTCCAGTCTAGAACAGTTGGGCTTTCTGTTCTTCCACAGTTTATAAGAAGTCTTACCCAGAAATGCTTAGCCATGCCAGTTTCTTGGATCGTGGTACGAGCCATCTCTTGCAAAGTCCTATTATTCCTTTCTACAACTCCATTCTACTGTGGAGTTCTAGGATGGGAGAAATCATGAGAAATTCCATAAGAATCAAAAAGATTCTCAAAGTTCTTATTCTCAAATTCTCCACCGTGATCACTTCTGACTTTGACTATTTTGCAATCCTTTTTTGCTTGCACTTGTAAGCAGAAGTTAGAGAACACAAAGTGTGACTCATCTTTGTGTTTCAAGAACTTTACCCATGTCCAACGACTATAGTCATCAATAATGACCAATCCATACTTCTTAACACTGATAGAGCCAGTTTTCACTGGACCAAACAAATTAATGTGCAGAAGCTTTAATGGTCTGTAGGTGGAAACAAAAATTTCCGCTTTGAAAGAAGTTTTGGAAAACTTACCTTTCTGACATGCTTCACAAAGAGCATCTGAAGCGAACTTCAATTTGGGTAAGCCTCTGACTAATCCAAGCTTATTTAGTTTAGAAATCCTCATCATTCTAACATGACCTAAACGTCTATGCCATACCCATTGTTCCACATTAATAAATATTAAGCATTTAACATTCTGGTCTTTAAGATCAGAAAGTTTAATCTTATAAATATTGTTTTTCCTCTTTCCGTTAAAAAGGATTGTACCATCTTTCCGACTAACAACCTTACAGAACTTTTGGTCCAGTCCAGAACAGGAGCCCCCCAAGTCGTTGATCCCAAGAATGGGAGTGATGACTTAAGGACAGCTCGTTGCTCCGGGGAGCTAGCATGAAGTCGTCATTTGGAGATGAAGAGGATTGTCTCGATGTGCTCGTGGCCCCCGGTGTCCGTGAAATTCGTGGTCGTGACCTGACCGGTGCCCGGGGAGACTAATGGTCAGACAGAATTGGAAACGTTTGGTCGCCACGTGTGCCTAGAGCTCCTTGTAGCAGTTACTAGGTAATGATGGCTAGTTGATAGCCATCATGGCCTACGAGCGCGTATTCGCACGTGCCCCTTTGTACAAAAAGGGGAAATTCGCTCTGTTTGGAACTTTTTGCTCTGATTTCTCTTCGTTTCCTTCAGCATTCCTGCCCGTTTCCACCGTCTGCTTACTCCGACCACCGCTCCAAGCTTCGAGCAGCCACTTTCATCTTCTTAAATCAAGTAAGTTTTCTGATCCTGTGCTTGTTCTACTCCTTTTGGTTGTCAATGGTAGATTGCATGTGGTTAGGGCTAGGTTTAGAGGACGAAATAGGTGGATTTCTGGTGATTGTTGGTGGTGGACGGTGGTTGTGCTATTTTTCCACTTCTGACATGTCGCCGGACGTGTTAGTATGTTCTAGCGAGGAGGGCGGTTCATGGCATCACCGTGACAGCTATGCATGTGTGACCGCCGTGTTCGTTCATCTTCTGAGTGGGTGATGAGTTTTCTGGTAGAACATTTCCAGATTCCGGTGGAGCTTTGCGATTTCTGATGAAGCTTTAACGGAAATTGGGTACGAGTGCAAGGAAGCTCCTCACTTGGGGATGACTTGTTTCGAGCGTCTCCTCGCGGGGAGGTTTCAGTTTTCCTTTTGATGTTAGGGCTTAGGCCGGGGATGACGACATTGTTGTTGTGGAGGAGTCCTTTAGAAATACCGTGGCTCAGCTGCGGGTGGTGAACCCTGAGCTTGACTTTTCTGTCGAGGGTACTCACTATCTGGCGCATGTTGAGGATGGCCGGATTGTCATGCCCTACGCTCTCCTTGAAGGGAACCCCGAGGATCAGCCCGTAGAGGACCAGGGACCTCAATCTGAGCCAGCCAAACACATGGACGAGTGAGGAGTTTGTGTTCGGCAGTGAGGGGAACTGGTCGAACGGCCGGGGAATATCCTGGCGGGGGTGCGGAGCTCAGGTTGCGTTTGAGGCCTGAGTTCGCGGCGTGAACGTCCCATCGCGAGCTGGGGTTCTGCCTGTCATGGTACTTTGACGACGGCGGTGCTCGATCGAGGACCGCAATCGAGCGGTTACCCGGCTCGTTACTGAGCGGGGTTCTGCTTTATTCGTATGCGACACTTGTACCTAGGCGTGCATAGTGGTCGGTAGTAGATGTCCGTCGTTGTGACGGTCGAACCGAGAATCTGGGCCTTAGCTATAGTATTGTTTTAGCTTTTCGGCGTTCCATGGTTGAGCAAGTTCTTCCCCGGTGAGATGTTCTAGGTAGTAGGCCCCATTTTCCGTTTTTGCTCGGATGCGGTAGGGTCCTTCCCAGTTGGCTGCTAGTTTACCTTCGCGAGAGTCTTTGTGGTTTCTTCTTATAACAAGGCTTCCCACGTTGAACTCTCGTCGTATCACCTTGGCGTTGTGCCTGATGGTAATTTTTTGTTTTAGTGAGGCTTCGCGGAGGGCTGCCCCAGTTCGGATTTCCTCGACGAGGTCGAGTTCTTCTCTCAATGACTCGTCGTTCATCTCCTCATCTAGGAGCGACTCTGTCTGCCTAGAGGGCACGGGAACTTCGACGGGAATTACAGCCTCGGTCCCGTATGCTAGGCGGAAAGGTGTTTCCCAGGTCGTTGAGTGTGGAGTTGTGCGGTATGCCCATAGTACGATGTGGAGTTCCTTGACCCATGCCTTCTTTGTTTCGTCCAGCCTTCGCTTGAGGCCTCGAAGGATGACTCGGTTGGCTGCTTAAGCCTGTCCGTTTGTTTGAGGGTGCTCTACGGATGCGAAGTGCTGCTTCGTGCCCAGTTGGGCGACGAAGTCTTGGAACTTTCTGTCCGTGAATTGCATCCCATTGTCCGTTACTATCGCTTGGGGGATACCAAAGCGTGCAAGGATGTTTCGTTTGTAGAAACGCAGAATGTTGAGGGCAGTTATTTTGGCTAGAGCTTCCGCTTCTATCCATTTTGTGAAATAGTCTACGCCCACTATTAGGTATTTGTTCTGACTTGATCCTACCACGAAGGGTCCTAGGATGTCAAGGCCCCACCAGGCGAATGGCCAAGGGGAGGACATAGCCTTGAGCTCGTAAGGCGGAGCCAGGTGCATGTCCCCGTGCCGTTGGCATTTATCGCATTTCTTCACGTGTTCTTTTGCGTCGTGTTGTATGGTCGGCCAGTAGTATCCTGCTCGGAGGGCCTTTCGAGCAAGTGACCTTCCGCCGAGATGTTGGGCGTTGATTCCCTCGTGGATTTCGTGCAGGATGTGTGCGACCATTTCCTCCTCGACGCATTTGAGCAGCGGAATGGAGAATCCCCGCCTGTAGAGTTTATCTTCGACCAAGACATAAGAGCAGGCTCTTCGCCTAACTATGCTGGTCTCCTTTGGGTCGGACGGAAGTTTGTCTTTGGCGAGATAGTTGTAGACTGGGGTCATCCAACAGTTGTTGTCGCCGAATACCTGCACGTCGAGGGTCGGGGAGGTCTTCTCGATGCTGGGTCAAGGAAGTACTTCCTGTATGACGGATTTGTTTCCGCCTTTCTTCTTTGTGCTAGCTAATTTGGATAGCACGTTTGCTCGCACGTTATGTTCGCGGGGAACGTGTTTCACTTCCACTGTTGTGAACTTTGCCATCTCCTTCTTGATTATGGCCAAGTATTCGGTCAGGTTGTCATTTTTGGCTTGATATTCTCCCCGAACCTGGAGGGCCACGAGTTGTGAATCCGTGCAAATGACGACTTCTTCTGCGCCCAGGTCCTCGGCAAGGCGTAGCCCAGTGAGGAAGGCCTCGTACTCAGCCTGGTTGTTGGAGGTTGGGAAGGACAGGGTGAGTGATACTTCAACGATGATTCCTTCGTCACTTTCCAGTATGATGCCCGCGCCGCTCCCTGCCGAGCTTGAGGCACCGTCAACGAAAATGGTCCATTTGCGTGCTTCGCTTGCGGGGGAGTCTGCGAATGTCATTTTCGCGACGAAGTCGGCCAGAGCTTGGGCCTTGAGGGCTTTTCTGCTTTCATATTGGATGTCAAATTTGGACAATTCTAACGACCATTTGAGCATTCGGCCGACCATATCTGGTCGTCTGAGCAGTTGCTTTATGGGTTGATCTGTTCGAATCACGATAGTGTGAGCCAGGAAGTAGTGCCTTAATCTTCTAGCTGCGTTGATGAGGGCCAGTACCACCTTCTCTATCTGTTGGTATCTTAACTCTGGTCCTTGTAGCGCTTTGCTCGTGAAATATATGGGTTTCTTCCCGTCAGGTGTCTCGCGGATGAGAGCGGCGCTCACTGCTTAGGTTGCTACGGCCAGGTACAGGTACAATGTTTCGCCATTGTCCGGGCGAGAGAGGACCGGTGGCTCTGAGAGCACTCGTTTCAGATGGAGAAGGGCCTTGTCACACTCCTCGGTCCATTCGAATGCTGCCTCCTTGCGGAGGAGTCTGAAGAATGGTAGGGCGTGCTGGGCGGACCTGGCCACGAAACGAGATAGTGACGCGAGCATCCCGTTGAGGGACTGGGTGGATTTTTTGGACCTGGGCGTAGGAAACACGGAGAATGCCCGACATTTGTCGGGATTGGCTTCGATTCCTCGTTCCGTCAAGTAGAAGCCGAGGAATTTTCCTGCCCGGACACCGAACGTGCACTTCTCCGGATTAAAACGCATTTTGTATTTCCTGGCCTGTTCGAAGACCTTCCTCAAATGGGCAGTATGATCGGTTTCCTCGTGGGATTTTATGATCATGTTGTCCATGTAGACTTCGAGCATGTTGCCTATATCTCCCCGGAATACTTTGTTCATCATTCGTTGGTACGTTGCTCCGACGTTCTTCAGGCCGAAGGGCATTACGTTGTAGTAATAGTTGCCCGATTCGGTCATGAAGGCCGTATATTTTTTGTCGGACATTGCCATAGGAATTTGATTATAGCCCGAGTAGGCGTCCATGAACGATAAAAGTTTAAAACCAGTAGAATTATCAACGAGTTTATCAATATTAGGGAGGGGGTAGGCATCCTTCGGGCATGCCTTATTGAGATTGGTGTAATCAATGCACATGCGTCATTTTCCATTAGATTTCTTAACTAGTACAACGTTGGACAGCCAAGTGGTGTACTTGGCCTCCGAAATAAATTTGGCCTCGAGGAGGTCCTTTACAGCTTTTTCAGCAGCCTCCGTTTTCTCCGGAGACTGTTTTCTCCTACGTTGTGCTACAGCCTTGACGACCGGGTCGATTGTCAGCTGGTGGCAGGCGACGGACGGATCCAAGCCAGGAATTTCGGCGGCGCTTCATGCGAATAGGTCGGCATTCTCCCGGAGGCATGCTTTGAGCTGCTTCCTTGTAATGTCGGGCAGGTCTGTTCCAATCTTTACTCCCCGTTGGGGGTCTTCGCCGAACAGAACGATCTCGGAGTTGCCATCCGGGATAGGGCGCATCGGATGGGAGCTGCTGCTGGACGATGTAGACGGGTTGGCAGAAGCTGCTCGTTCCTCCAGTTGGTCTTCTTCGGGGAAGCGACTGTCGAGGTCGATGGAGTCGACCTGGGGCAGAGGCTTGGCTTCATCGGAGCTGCTTGGCAATGCTGGCTTGCCTGACACTTTCGGCTTGGACGCAATGGCGTTGAGCCCCTTTGTAGCTGCCTCAAAACACTGTCGTGCGGCTTCGATGTCGCCATGGAGGGTGGCGACCATTCCCTTTGAAGTATAATAGTTCATCTTCAGGTGGACTGTTAAGGGCACCGCTACCAACTCGGCCAGAGTTGGCCTTCCGAAAATGCACTGGTAAAGCGACGGGCAGTCGATTACCAGAAATTGCACCTTGATGGATCTGGTCGTCTCAGCTGATCCGAAGGTCACGATCAGTTCGACGTATCCCCACGGCTTGGTCACTGACCCGTTGAATCCTTGTAAATCGGACCCTACATAGGGGGTAAGGTGCAATTCGTCCAGTTGAAGTGTTGAAAACAGATGGGAGTACATGATGTCGACCGAGCTGCCCTGGTCGACGAGTATTCTGCGAACGTCGAAGTTCACCATTCGGGCTCTGATGAGCAAAGGTATGCTTGAGTTTGGGGAACCCCCGAGGAGCTCCTCCCGGTAGAAGGAGATGGGGACGAAGCCCTTCTGGGCCTGATCGAGCATGGTCACCTTGTTGGAGCTTGTGTTGATCAGGTGCTCGAACTTTCGTTTCACGGAGCCCACAGTGACTTTGTTGAAACCCCCGCCCGAGATGACCATGGCGGAGGGAAATGTCTCCCACGGGCTGTGGGCCACGAAATAAGCAGGGGCGCTGAGCCCGTCCGGGACGTAGAAGTCCTCTGGTCGCGATATGGACATAGCGACCTGTATATTGGCGTCTTCCGAGGAGGGTACCTCCTCCTCTATCTTCTTGGACTCCTGGGCGTCCTGCCGAGGAGTGTTCTTCTTCTTCGCGAACTGTTTCTGGTGGCCGTCCCTGATCAGTATCTCAACGACATCCTTCAGATGGATGCAGTCCTCTGTAGTGTGGCCGTGACTCTTGTGGAAACGACAGTATTTTGATTTGTCCATGTTTGGTCTGTTCGGAAGTTGCTTGGGGAACCGGACCCCTGCCTGCTTGAACTCCGAATTGGCGCATTCGGACAATATCTTTTCCTGGGAGACGGTCAGGGGGTGTAGTCATGGAACCGCCCGGAGGGTCCCTTGTTCTCACGGGAGTCACGAGGACGGTCCTCGCGCCTCCGTTCGCCCAAACGAGATGTCGAAGCTTCCTCTCCTCTGGATGCTCGAGCATTCTCCTGATGGCGTGATGCTCGGACGTTGTTGGCCGCAACCTTCTCTTCATACTGAATGTGTGATTGGGCTTTGAGGAGGAGGGCGTCTAAGTTCCTCGGTGGTGCGAGGCCAATGGCTTTAGAAAACTCGGAGCCTGGGCGGAGCCCTTGCTCGAGCAGAAACTTCTTTATTTCGTCTATTGTATGGACCTGTACAGCTTCCTTGTTGAACCTCTCGATATATGCGCGGAGAGGTTCGTCTTTTCCTTGGATTATGGCCCCAAGGGAGGCCTCAGTATTGGGGTGGTGGCGAGATGCTGTGAAGTGTCGTGAGAAAATCCTGCCCAGTTGTCTCCACGAGGTAATGGACTCCTTGGGCAGTTGGTTATACCATGTCATCGCTCCTTTTCGGAGCGTGGTCGAGAACAGTCGGCATTTGATGGCGCCTCGTACGCCGCGGTAGTCTAACAGCGCATCGATGTTCTCGATGTGCTCGTCGGGGTCAGCGGTTCTGTTGTACGTGCCCAGTGACGGGGGTTTCTCCAAGCCTTTTGGGAGACGGGTAGCCAAGATCTCCTGGGACAACGGGCCGCGAGGCTCGTCGTCGCTGCTAGAACTGGTGTATGATGGGGACCGAAGGGGATGCTCGCGGCGGCAGTTCCTCTGGGGAGAAGGGGATCGGGCCCGGCCTTTAGACTTGACCGGGGGAGATTGCTCGTTCCTTTGAGTCCTCTTGTGGTCTTGAGCGTGCTAGTCACGCGGGGAGATCTGGTCGCGCTTTCGGGCTGCGCGAGAATCAGGCTCTTGGCGCAGTCTTCGGTCGATGTCTCTCTGAGGCTGCAGGCTCCTTGATCATCGTTGGTTCCTCCGTGGAGGAGGGGATCTTGGACGGTTGGACTCTTCTAACGCCCCGATCCTCCCGTTTTGCTGCAGGATCAGGGTGTTGGTTTTGTTGATCGCCTCCAAGAGGGCCGCCACAGCCGGGTCGGCGTTGGGCAGAACAGGAACGGGCTGGACGTCAAGTGAAGGCTGATCATTGTTGTGATCAGCAGGGGTAGGGGAAGGAGAAGCAGTGGCTCCGTACCTGAGGAGACGGGTATCTCGGAGGAGAGATGAATGGCCGTCAACGTCAGATTTGTTGACGGGAAGGATGGTGGTTTCGAGAGCATCCTTGGTGCGATCTTGGGAGGCCATGATCGTGATGATATTTGAGAATTGTTTTGATCTTCGGTTTCCAAGGAAAGAAAGATGGGGAGAACAATGGTTCCCACAGACGGCGCCACTGATCGTGAAGGCGAATCAGATCCTGTAGAAGTGGGCCACCAAGTGCGTCAGGGATGCTGGTCGCATGGAGAGGAGGAGGTGTACTTGTAAGGTACTCTGACGCTCAAGTAAGAAAGGGTCAGAGAAAAGGGGCAAGTACAAAGTATGAGTTCTTAGGGTGAATATTGGATACCTGACCCTCTCAAGCGAGAGGGTTTATATAGAGCCCCCAGTGCGTGGCCAACGGTCCTATTTTCAGGGCGAAATAACCGTTTTCCCGAAGAATAGGTAACTGCCCCAACTAGCCGTTATGTCGGGCAGGGGTGCCCGAAACTAGCCGTTATGTCAGGCATAAGCGTGATTTCGGGCAACTGCCCTTAACAGTTCGGGGAGCAGTGAAGTCGTGCGTGACGGGCAGTAACTCTGGGGATGAGCGATGTGTTCCTTGCCCGGTTGGAGGGCAGAAAGGTAACTTTCTCCCTTCATGGATTGGACTTAGGCAATTTGGGCCGCTCTGGAGCAGAAGCGGATTGGGCCATGTCTAGCCATTGGTCCAGTCCAGAATAGTTGGGCTTTATGTTCTTCCACAGTTTATAAGAAGTCTTAACCAGAAAAGGTCTGACACAAATCTTGTTTCTAATATAACAAGTTATGTTAACTGCCTCTGCCCAGAAATGCTTAGCCATGCCAGTTTCTTGGATCGTGGTACGAGCCATCTCTTGCAAAGTCCTATTATTCCTTTCTACAACTCCATTCTACTGTGGAGTTCTAGGATGGGAGAAATCATGAGAAATGCCATAAGAATCAAAAAGATTCTCAAAGTTCTTATTCTCAAATTCTCCACCGTGATCACTTCTGACTTTGACTATTTTACAATCCTTTTTTGCTTGCACTTGTAAGCAGAAGTTAGAGAACACAAAATGTGACTCATCTTTGTGTTTCAAGAACTTTACCCATGTCCAACGACTATAGTCATCAATAATGACTAATCCATACTTCTTACCACTGATAGAGCCAGTTTTCACTGGACCAAACAAATTAATGTGCAGAAGCTTTAATGGTCTGTAGGTGGAAACAAAAATTTCCGCTTTGAAAGAAGTTTTGGAAAACTTACCTTTCTGACATGCTTCACAAAGAGCATCTGAAGCGAACTTCAAGTTGGGTAAGCCTCTGACTAATCCAAGCTTATTTAGTTTAGAAATCCTCATAATTCTAACATGACCTAAACGTCTATGCCATACCCATTGCTCCACATTAATAAATATTAAGCAGTTAACATTCTGGTCTTTAAGATCAGAAAGTTTAATCTTATAAATATTGTTTTTCCTCTTTCCGTTAAAAAGGATTGTACCATCTTTCCGACTAACAACCTTACAGAACTTTTGGTCCAGTCCAGAACAGGAGCCCCTCAAGTCGTTGATCCCAAGAATGAGAGTGATGACTTAAGGACAGCTCGTTGCTCCGGGGAGCTAGCATGAAGTCGTAATTTGGAGATGAAGAGGATTGTCTCGATGTGCTCGTGGCCCCCGGTGTCCGTGAAATTCGTGGTCGTGACCTACCCGGTGCCCGGGGAGACTAATGGTCAGACAGAATTGGAAACGTTTGGTTGCCACGTGTGCCAAGAGCTCCGTGTAGCAGTTACTAGGTAATGATGGCTAGTTGATAGCCATCATGGCCTACGAGCGCGTATTCGCACGTGCCCCTTTGTACAAAAAGGGGAAATTCGTTCCATTTGGAACTTTATGCTCTGATTTCTCTTCGTTTCCTTCAGCATTCCTGCCCGTTTCCACCGTCTGCTTACTCCGACCACCGCTCCAAGCTTCGAGCAGCCACTTTCATCTTCTTAAATCAAGTAAGTTTTCTGATCCTGTGCTTGTTCTACTCCTTTTGGTTGTCAATGGTAGATTGCATGTAGTTAGGGCTAGGTTTAGAGGACGAAATAGGTGGATTTCCGGTGATTGTTGGTGGTGGACGGTGGTTGTGCTATTTTTCCACTTCTGACATGTCGCCGGACGTGTTAGTATGTTCTAGCGAGGAGGGCGGTTCATGGCGTCGCCGTGACAGCTATGCATGTGTGACCGCCGTGTTCGTTCATCTTCTGAGTGGGTGATGAGTTTTCTGGTAGAACATTTCCAGATTTCGGTGGAGCTTTGCGATTTCTGGCGAAGCTTTAACGGAAATTGGGTACGAGTGCAAGGAAGCTCCTCGCTTGGGGATGACTTGTTTCGAGCGTCTCCTCGCGGGGAGGTTTCAGTTTTCCTTTTGATGTTAGGGCTCAGGCCGGGGATGACGACATTGTTGTTGCGGATGAGTCCTTTAGAAACACCGTGGCTCAGCTGCGGGTCGTGAACCCTGAGCTTGACTTTTCTGTCGAGGGTACTCACTATCTGGCGCATGTTGAGGATGGCCGGATTGTCATGCCCTACGCTCTCCTTGAAGGGAACCCCGAGGATCAGCCCGTAGAGGACCAGGGACCTCAATCTGAGCCAGCCGAACACATGGACAAGTGAGGAGTTTGTGTTCGGCAGTGAGGGGAACTGGTCGAACGGCCGGGGAATATCCTGGCGGGGGTGCAGAGCTCAGGTTGCATTTGAGGCCTGAGTTCGCGGCGTGAACGTCCCATCGTGAGCTGGGGTTCTGCCTGTCATGGTACTTTAACGACGGCGGTGCTCGATCGAGGACCGCAGTCGAGCGGTTACCCGGCTCGTTACTGAGCGGGGTTCTGCTTTATTCATATGCGACACTTGTACCTAGGCGTGCATAGTGGTCGGTAGTAGATGTCCGTCGTTGTGACGGTCGAACCGAGAATCTGGGCCTTAGCTATAGTATTGTTTTAGCTTTTCGGCGTTCCATGGTCGAGCAAGTTCTTCCCCGGTGAGATGTTCTAGGTAGTAGGCCCCATTTTCCGTTTTTGCTCGGATGCGGTAGGGTCCTTCCCAGTTGGCTGCTAGTTTACCTTCGCGAGAGTCTTTGTGGTTTCTTCTTATAACAAGGCTTCCCACGTCGAACTCTCGTCGTATCACCTTGGCGTTGTGCCTGATGGTAATTTTTTGTTTTAGTGAGGCTTCGCGGAGGGCTGCCCCAGTTCGGATTTCCTCGACAAGGTCGAGTTCTTCTCTCAATGACTCGTCGTTCATCTCCTCATCTAGGAGCGACTCTGTATGCCTAGAGGGCACGGGAACTTCGACGGGAATTACAGCCTCGGTCCCGTATGCTAGGCGGAAAGGTGTTTCCCAGGTCGTTGAGTGTGGAGTTGTGCGGTATGCCCATAGTACGATGTGGAGTTCCTTGACCCATGCCTTCTTTGTTTCGTCCAGCCTTCGCTTGAGGCCTCGAAGGATGACTCGGTTGGCTGCTTAAGCCTGTCCGTTTGTTTGAGGGTGCTCTAAGGATGCGAAGTGCTGCTTCGTGCCCAGTTCGCCGATGAAGTCTTGGAACTTTCTGTCCGTGAATTGCGTCCCATTGTCCGTTACTATCACTTGGGGGATACCGAAGCGTGCAAGGATGTTTCGTTTGTAGAAACGTAGAATGTTGAGGGCAGTTATTTTGGCTAGAGCTTCCGCTTCTATCCATTTTGTGAAATAGTCTACGCCCACTATTAGGTAATTGTTCTGACTTGATCCTACCACGAAGGGTCCTAGGATGTCAAGGCCCTACCAGGCGAATGGCCACAGGGAGGACATAGCCTTAAGCTCGTAAGGCAGAGCCAGGTGTATGTCCCCGTGCCGTTGGCATTTATCGCATTTCTTCACGTGTTCTTTCGCGTCGTGTTGTATGGTCGGCCAGTAGTATCCTGCTCGGAGGGCCTTTCGAGCAAGTGACCTTCCGCCGAGATGTTGGGCGTTGATTCCCTTGTGGATTTCGTGCAGGATGTGTGCGACCATTTCCTCCTGATGCATTTGAGCAGCGGAATGGAAAATCCCCGCCTGTAGAGTTTATCTTCGACCAAGACATAAGAGCAGGCTCTTCGCCTAACTATGCTGGTCTCCTTTGGGTCAGACGGAAGTTCGTCTTTGGCGAGATAGTTGTAGACTGGGGTCATCCAACAGTTGTTGTCGCTGATTACCTGCACGTCGAGGGTCGGGGAGGTCTTCTCGATGCTGGGTCGAGGAAGTACTTCCTGTATGACGGATTTGTTTCCGCCTTTCTTCTTTGTGCTAGCTAATTTGGATAGCACGTTTTCTCGCACGTTATGTTCGCGGGAAACGTGTTTCACTTCCACTGTTGTGAACTTCGCCATCTCCTTCTTGATTAGGGCCAAGTATTCGGTCAGGTTGTCATTTTTGGCTTGATATTCTCCCCGAACCTGGAGGGCCACGAGTTGTGAATCCTTGCAAATGACGACTTCTTCAGCGCCCAGGTCCTCGGCAAGGCGTAGCCCAGTGAGGAAGGCCTCATACTCAGCCTGGTTGTTGGAGGTTGGGAAGGACAGGGTGAGTGATACTTCAACAATGATTCCTTTGTCACTTTCCAGTATGATGCCCGCGCCGCTCCCTGTTGAGCTTGAGGCACCGTCAACGAAAATGGTCCATTTGCGCGCTTCGCTTGCGGGGGAGTCTGCGAATGTCATTTTCGCGACGAAGTCGGCCAGAGCTTGGGCCTTGAGGGCTTTTCTGCTTTCATATTGGATGTCAAATTTGGACAATTCTAATGACCATTTGAGCATTCGGCCGACCATATCTGGTCGTCCGAGCAGTTGCTTTATGGGTTGATCTATTCGAATCACGATCGTGTGAGCCAGGAAGTAGTGCCTTAATCTTCTAGCTGCGTTGATGAGGGCCAGTGCCACCTTCTCTATCTGTTGGTATCTTAACTCTGATCCTTGCAGCGCTTTGCTCGTGAAATATATGGGTTTCTTCCCGTCAGGTGTCTCGCGGATGAGAGCGGCGCTCACTGCTTAGGTTGCTACGGCCAGGTACAGGTACAATGTTTCGCCATTGTCCGGGCGAGAGAAGACCGGTGGCTCTGAGAGCGCTCGTTTCAGATGGAGAAGGGCCTTGTCACACTCCTCGGTCCATTCGAATGCTGCCTCCTTGCGGAGGAGTCTGAAGAATGGTAAGGCGTGCTGGGCGGACCTGGCCACGAAACGAGATAGTGACGCGAGCATCCCGTTGAGGGACTGGATGGATTTTTTGGACCTGGGCATAGGAAACTCGGAGAATGCCCGACATTTGTCGGGATTGGCTTCGATTCCTCGTTCCGTCAAGTAGAAGCCGAGGAATTTGCCTGCCCGGACACCGAACGTGCACTTCTCCGGATTAAAACGCATTTTGTATTTCCTGGCCTGTTCGAAGACCTTCCTCAAATGGGCAGTATGATCGGTTTCCTCGTGGGATTTTACGATCATGTTGTCCATGTAGACTTCGAGCATGTTGCCTATATCTCCCCGGAATACTTTGTTCATCATTCGTTGGTACGTTGCTCCGACGTTCTTCAGGCCGAAGGGCATTACGTTGTAGTAATAGTTGCCCGATTCGGTCATGAAGGCCGTATATTTTTTGTCGGACATTGCCATAGGAATTTGATTATAGCCCGAGTAGGCGTCCATGAACGATAAAAGTTTAAAACCAGTAGAATTATCAACAAGTTTATCAATATTGGGGAGGGGGTAGGCATCCTTCGGGCATGCCTTATTGAGATCGGTGTAATCAATGCACATGCGCCATTTTCCATTAGATTTTTTAACTAGTACAACGTTGGACAGCCAAGTGGTGTACATGGCCTCCGAAATAAATTTGGCCTCGAGGAGGACCTTTACAGCTTTTTCAGCAGCCTCCGTTTTCTCCGGAGACTGTTTTCTCCTACGTTGTGCTACAGCCTTGACGACCGGGTCGATTGGTAGCTGGTGGCAGGCGACGGACGGATCCAAGCCGGGCATTTCGGCGGCGCTTCATGCGAATAGGTCGGAATTCTCCCGGAGGCATGCTTTGAGCTGCTTCCTCGCAATGTCGGGCAGGTCTGTTCCAATCTTCACTCCTCGTTGGGGGTCTTCGCCGAACAGAACGATCTCGGAGTTGCCATCCGGGATAGGGCGCATCGGATGGGAGCTGCTGCTGGACGATGTAGACGGGTTGGCAGAAGCTGCTCGTTCCTCCAGTTGGTCTTCTTCGGGGAAGCGACTGTCGAGGTCGATGGAGTCGACCTGGGGCAGAGGCTTGGCTTCCTCGGAGCTGCTTGGCAATGCTGGCTTGCCCGACGCTTTCGGCTTGGACGCAATGGCGTTGAGCCCCTTTGTAGCTGCCTCAAAACACCATCGTGCAGCTTCGATGTCGCCGTGGAGGGTGGCGACCATTTCCTTTGAAGTATAATACTTCATCTTCAGGTGGACTGTTGAGGGCACCGCTACCAACTCGGCCAGAGTTGGCCTTCCGAAAATGCACTGGTAAAGCGAAGGGCAGTCGATTACCAGAAATTGCGCCTTGATGGATCTGGCCATCTCAGCTGATCCGAAGGTCACGATCAGTTCGACGTATCCCCACGGCTTGGTCACTGACCCGTTGAATCCTTGTAAATCGGACCCTACATAGGGGGTAAAGTGCAATTCATCCAGTTGAAGTGTTGAAAACAGCTGGGAGTACATGATGTCGACCGAGCTGCCCTGGTCGACGAGTATTCTGCGAACGTCGAAGTTCACCATTCGGGCTCTGACGAGCAAAGGTATGCTTGAGTTTGGGGAACCCCCGAGGAGCTCCTCCCGGTAGAAGGAGATGGGGACGAAACCCTTCTGGGCCTGATCGAGCATGGTCACCTTGTTGGAGCTTGTGTTGATCAGGTGCTCGAACTTTCGTTTCACGGAGCCCACAGTGACTTTGTTGAAACCCCCGCCCGAGATGACCATGGCGGAGGGAAATGTCTCCCACGGGCTGTGGGCCGCGAAATAAGCAGGGGCGCTGAGCCCGTCCGGGACGTAGAAGTCCTCTGGTCGCGATATGGACATAGCGACCTGTATATTGGTGTCTTCCGAGGAGGGTACCTCCTCCTCTATCTTCTTGGACTCCTGGGCGTCCTGCCGAGGAGTGTCCTTCTTCTTCGCGAACTGTTTCTGGTGGCCGTCCCTGATCAGTATCTCAACGGCATCCTTCAGATGGATGCAGTCCTCTGTAGTGTGGCCGTGACTTTTGTGGAAACAACAGTATTTTGATTTGTCCATGTTTGGTCTGTTCGGCAGTTGCTTGGGGAACCGGACCCCTGCCTGCTTGAACTCCGAATTGGTGCATTCGGACAATATCTTTTCTTGGGAGACGGTCAGGGGGTGTAGTCATGGAACCGCCCGGAGGGTCCCTTGTTCTCATGGGAGTCACGAGGACGGTCCTCGCGCCTCCGTTCGCCCAAACGAGATGTCGAAGCTTCCTCTCCTCTGGATGCTCGAGCATTCTCCTGATGGCGTGATGCTCGGATGTTGTTGGCCGCAACCTTCTCTTCATATTGAATGTGTGATTGGGCTTTGAGGAGGAGGGCGTCTAATTTCCTCGGTGGTGCGAGGCCAATGGCTTTAGAAAACTCGGAGCCTGGGCGGAGCCCTTGCTCGAGCAGAAACTTCTTTATTTCGTCTGTTGTAGGGACCTGTACAACTTCCTTGTTGAACCTCTCGATATATGCGCGGAGAGGTTCGTCTTTTCCTTGGATTATGGCCCCAAGGGAGGCCTCAGTATTGGGGTGGTGGCGAGATGCTGTGAAGTGTCGTGAGAACATCCTGCCCAGTTGTCTCCACGAGGTAATGGACTCCTTGGGCAGTTGGTTGTACCATGTCATCGCTCCTTTTCGGAGCGTGGTCGAGAACAGTCGGCATTTGATGGCGCCTCGTACGCCGCGGTAGTCTAACAGCGCATCGATGTTCTCGATGTGCTCGTCGGGGTCAGTGGTTCCATCGTACGTGCCCAGTGACGGGGGTTTCTCCAAGCCTTTTGGGAGACGGGTAGCCAAGATCTCCTGGGACAACGGGCCGTGAAGCTCGTCGTCGCTGCTAGAACTGGTGTATGACGGGGACCGAAGGGGATGCTCGCGACGGCAGTTCCTCCGAGGAGAAGGGGAGCGATTCCTTCGTGAAGAAGGTGAGCGGATCCTTCGAGGAGAAGGTGAGCGGGCCCGACCTTTAGACTTTACCGGGGGAGATTGCTCGTTCCTTTGAGTCCTCTTGTGGTCTTGAGCGTGCTAGTCACGCGGGGAGATCTGGTCGCACTTTCGGGCTGCGCGAGAATCAGGCTCTTGGCGCAGTCTTCGGTCGATGTCTCTCTGAGGCTGCGGGCTCCTTGATCGTCGCTGGTTCCTCCGTGGAGGAGGGGATCTTGGATGGTTGGACTCTTCTAATGCCCCGATCCTCTCGTTTTGCTACAGGATCAGGGTGTTGGTTTTTTTGATCGCCTCCAGGAGGGCCGCCACAGCCGGGTCGGCGTTGGGCGGAACAAGAACGGGCTGGACGTCAAGTGAAGGCTGATCATTGTTGTGATCAACAGGGGTAGGGGAAGGAGAAGCAGTGGCTCCGTCCCTGAGGAGACGGGTATCTCGGAGGAGAGATGAATGGCCGTCAATGTCAGATTTGTTGACGGGGAGGATGGTGGTTTGGAAAGCATCCTTGGTGCGATCTTGGGAGGCCATGATCGTGATGATATTTGAGAATTGTTTTGATCTTCGGTTTTCGAGGAAAGAAAGATGGGGAGAATAATGGTTCCCACAGACGGCGCCACTGATCGTGAAGGCAGATTAGATCCTGTAGAAGTGGGCCACCAAGTGCGTCAGGGATGCTGGTCGCATGGAGAGGAGGGGGTGTACCTGTAAGGTACTCCGACGCTCAAGTAAGAAAGGGTCAGAGAAAAGGGGCAAGTACAAAGTATGAGTTCTTAGGGTGAATATTGGATACCTGACCCTCTCAAGCGAGAGGGTTTATATAGAGCCCCCAGCGCGTGGCCAACGGTCCTATTTTCAGGGCGAAATAACCGTTTTCCCGAAGAATAGGTAACTGCCCCAACTAGCCGTTATGTCGGGCAGGGGTGCCCGAAACTAGCCGTTATGTCGGGCATAAGCGTGGTTTCGGGCAACTGCCCTTAACTGTTCGGGGAGCAGTGAAGTCGTGCGTGACGGGCAGTAACTCTGGGGACGAACGATGTGTTCCTTGCCCGGTTGGAGGGCAGAAAGGTAACTTTCTCCCTTCATGGATTGGACTTAGGCAATTTGGGCCGCTCTGGAGCAGAAGCGGATTGGGCCATGTCTAGCCATTGGTCCAGTCCAGAACAGTTGGGCTTTCTGTTCTTCCATAGTTTATAAGAAGTCTTACCCAGAAAAGGTCTGACACAAATCTTGTTTCTAATATAACAAGTTATGTTAACTGCCTCTGCCCAGAAATGCTTAGCCATGCCAGTTTCTTGGATCGTGGTACGAGCCATCTCTTGCAAAGTCCTATTATTCCTTTCTACAACTCCATTCTACTGTGGAGTTCTAGGATGAGAGAAATCATGAGAAATGCCATAAGAATAAAAAAGATTCTCAAAGTTCTTATTCTCAAATTCTCCACCGTGATCACTTCTGACTTTGACTATTTTGCAATCCTTTTTTGCTTGCACTTGTAAGCAGAAGTTAGAGAACACAAAGTGTGACTCATCTTTGTGTTTCAAGAACTTTACCCATGTCCAACGACTATAGTCATCAATAATGACCAATCCATGCTTCTTACCACTGATAGAGCCAGTTTTCACTGTACCAAACAAATTAATGTGCAGAAGCTTTAATGGTCTGTAGGTGGAAACAAATATTTCCGCTTAGAAAGAAGTTTTGGAAAACTTACCTTTCTGACATGCTTCACAAAGAGCATCTGAAGCGAACTTCAAGTTGGGTAAGCCTCTAACTAATCCAAGCTTATTTAGTTTAGAAATCCTCCTCATTCTAACATGACCTAAACGTCTATGCCATACCCATTGCTCCACATTAATAAACATTAAGCATTTAACATTCTGAGTCTTTAAGATCAGAAAGTTTAATCTTATAAATATTGTTTTTCCTCTTTCCGTTAAAAAGGATTGTACCATCTTTCTGACTAACAACCTTACAGGACTTTTGATTAAAAATGATGTCATGACCATTGTCACTAAGCTGACTGATAAACAATAAGTTATGCATAAAGCTATCAACTAAAAGAACATTAGTAATAGAGGGGAGTTTACCATTACCAATACTTCCAGAGCCAATGATCTTTCCTATTTGGTTTCCTCTGAAACCAACGAAGCCTCCAGGCTTAAGTTCTAAATCTTAGAATATATGCCTTTTTCCCATCATGTGTCACGAGCATCCACTGTCCAGGTACCATAATTGGTTTCTTAACTGAGCTGCTAAGGATGTCTGCAACATAAATGTTCTGATCCTTAGGTACCTACTTTCTGGTCCTCTTTTGTTAGTTTTCCCATATTTTCTCACAACCTTGGGTTTTTGTGCAGCAGGATAATCAAGTGGAATTGTGCATGATACTTGGGTTTTAGAATATATTTCTGTGTCTATGAAGGTTTCTGTGCAAGCTCAGAACAGTCAAGCTCAGTGCCAGCAGGCATGAAATGCTCATATAGAGGTTTTGGTTTTACCTTCTGACTTTTGTCAGGTTTTGAAGTTTCTGTACAACCTAAACCTTTCTTGCAATTTTTTGTAACTCCATAGATCATGAAAGCCATTTTTCGTCTACCTATGCTTTTAGCTAGAAAGTACTGGAATGATCTGTCATATCTGATGACGCAATCAGTACCAGAAGCTTCTGAGATTATTTCTTCCTCTAGTTTTGAAATTTTGCTTCTCAAAGCAGAGTTGTTACTTTCTAAAGAAAAAAATATTTCATTTAGAGAAGAAATATCCCTTTCAAGCTCACTACGAGTTTCATAAGTAACTACTTAGACTTGTTTAAGGTCCTTGTATTTACTTTGAAGACTTTGGTACTTTTCCATCATTTTAGAGAGACATGACTCTAAATCAGAACGAGATAGTTTAGAAAATACCTCTTTAAAATCAAAGTTTGATTCTGATTCTGATTCTGACAGCTCCTTGATTTCTGATGCTTCACAAATTTCAGAATCAACTATAGTTGCCATCAATGCAATGTTGGTTTGTTCCTCTTCAAAATCATCTTCTTATGAATCTGAGTCATCCCATGTAGCCATGAGCCCCTTCTTGACTTTAGAAAACTTATTCTTAGGCCTCTTGTCCTTCTTGAGCCTAGGACACTCATTCTTGTAGTAACATGGCTTCTTTCACTCATAGAAAATAACTTCTTTTCCATAACCTTGTTTCTTCTGTCCAGACGACGAATCAGAACGACCAACAGTTCTTCTAGCTCCTCTGAACTTCCCTTGACCATTGTGCCTATGCCTCTAGAGTTTGATAACTCTCTTGGAAATTAGCGACAATTCATCATCATGTTCTAAGTCTCCATCAAAATCTTCTAATTCTTCCTCATCTTGATAAGCCTTTTCCTTCTCAGGTTTGGACTTCAAGGCAACATATTTACCTCGCTTATGAGGTTCATCCTCCTCTAGCTCTATCTCATGACTTCTTAAATAACTAACAAGTTCTTCAAGACTAATACTATTCAAATCTTTAGATAGCTTCAAGGCAATTACCATAGGTCTCAATTTCTTTGGAAGACTTCTGATGATTTTCTTGACAAGGTTGTCATAGCCCAAATTTTGACCACTAAGGTTCCCCATCATTGTGCAAATCATCATCACAATATGGATGGACCCTCATACCTTATTAGTCTCCCTAAAGAGGGGTGAGCATCCACTACAATCAAACTTAGGGTTTCAAGCCCTCTCAGAGCTCTTAGACAAATGGTCAATCAAGGAATGACATGATCTTCAACTTGTCTAACCTCTCAAACATCCACAATGGATCAAGAGGACTCCCATATCAAGGATCAAGCACAAGGCTGCAACATTCTGAGTGGATCAAGCCTCAAGATCACCGGTGTCACCAAATTAGGGTTTTGGTCGACCAGGGCCTCCAGATGGAAATTTTCCTCTGGGCATGAGCCAACACTACAAATCACAACTTAAGATGCTCCAAGGGACATCATAAACCCCATCATCAAGTCAATTTAACCTCAAGGGGATGCATTCATAAAAAAAAAATCAGGAATTAGGGTTTCTTGACCTAATTCACCCCTAAGTAGACTTTTGGGATAAAACATGAGCCAAGACCTCAAAGCATGATATGAGGGTCCCTAATATACTACATTGACCCATTTGCAACAATGGATTGATCCAAGAAGCTTGACCCACAAGTTTCAATTTCATCTGAACCACAGTTAGGGTTTTTGAAGAAAAAGTCAACTGTGCCTTTAACTTGTGACCAGGACATGCTCCCAAAGCTTAGGACATGATTCAATACACCCTATAACACCTATGAAATCAATCCATCAAGTTTGATTTAGGTCAAGGACTTGATTTCATAGAGGATCACACAGTTTGGAATTCATCTGATAAAAAGTCAACTGTGCCCAAAAGTCAAAATTTGACTTTTTGATTTTTTGATCAATTATGGTCCCCTAACCCTAAAATGATGTTAATGTGTGATTGGAATCATCATTCATCAAGAAAAATTAAGAAAAGTGGGATAACTTGTAAAAGGGGTAACCATAAAAAACTTAGAAATTGTTTAAGTTATGGAACAAAGTGGCTAGGGTACCAACTTCCAAGGATCATAACTTGAGATCCAAGCAACCATTTGGGCTGATCCAAAGATGGATTTGTAGTTATCATGGCGTACTTTAAAAGTGTCAACTACACTTCACTCCAATTCATCATGGATTTTGAGTTATGGTTGGATCAAAATGGCTGAAAACATGAAATGTCACTTTTTCCAACACAGTGAAATTTTCACTAAGTCAGAATCTGTTTAACTTTTTCCAAAATGTAAGGGCATTTTTCACTTGGATCCAAAAATTATCAAGACAAACTATGATCACACACGTGTTGTATCATATAAGAGCTTTCCAAAATGGCCAAGAACTCAATCAAACTCCACTTGAGCCATGAGATATGACAATGGCAATGTGCCTTGCTGCAAACTGTCATGGCAAGGCAGATTTGTGCATTTTGCTCGATTTGAGAAAATTTTGCAAACGACAAACAAGTTTATCCATCTGAACACCTCAGGGGGAGACCAAGGAGGGACAAACACTGATCCATAAGCCTCCCAAGTCTTTGGAACTAAAAATAGCATGCCAAACCTAAAAAACCCTAAAGAGCGGACAAGACTCCAATTTTGTTTTGGAGCATTCAATGGATGCACCAAGGTGGCATAAACTGAACCATTTCTAACTGAATGAGTCAAGGATGATCTCTGAACTAGGGAACCAGCAGCCTGTGCTCTAACCTCTAGTCAATGGCTAGAGGAGACTTGGATTCCTATTGATCAACATTTGCCAAACCTCTGCTGCAGTTGCCATTCCCTATTCCTTGCAAAACAAACTTGCTCTACTATAAATATAGCTCATTTGTGCTCAGTTTAAGTACACCAAAGCCATCAAACAAATGCTTTCCTCAAAATCACCTTATCACTTCCAATTTTGCCTTCTAAGGCAAGTCACTATCGGGTTTTGAGTTTGAGAGCTATTCCAACCAAACCAATCACACACACATCTCATAAACATCATATAGAAGTGATCCAAACACTTAAACAACATCTGTAACACTGATTTCTCAGAATCACCAGCCAGTTGCTCAAGGTTTTAACCAAGTTGCAGTTGAGATGCCATGAAGTGATCCAGCCATTTCCAATCAAGTCCAAGCATTCAAACACACTCCATATGGTGTAGGGAAGCTATTCAGATCATCACACCTCATCTGTAACACCTCCAACTCAAAAATCACATTGCTCTTGCTGTCACGACCTTCAAGTAAGCCTAAACTTGGTCATCTCTTAATCTATGCATATTTCCTCGCACAATACTTTTGCCAAATGTTAATAATCACGCATAGCATGTTTCCCCTCAATTAATTGCTTTGTTTGAATCGTGTATCAAAATTCTCAGCCTTCATGCAAATTTTAGGGTTCTTGAGGTTTTGTCTTGATTTCTTATTCCATGCTTAAAATAAATGAAATTAAAGACCATAGACATGATCGTGAGGTGAAAACGAGCATATTGATATGTGGATTGTGTGATTTCATCAAGTATTCAATGAGATTGGATAGAAAATGCAAATCAGGCCAAACCCAGAACACGCGCGTGTTCTTGCCATGTTCTTGGTGCCTTTTTTGAAAATTCAAATATTTGAATTTTTTGATTTTATTTAATTGATTCAAAAATTAATTTCTCTCTGAATTTTAATGATTTTGAGTTGATTCTTTTTTTAATAATTCACAAAAATGTTAAAATATTTTATTTTGCCAAAAATTCCTAAATATGTTATTTATTTCATATATTTGATATTTTTGCAAAAGAATAAATGTTTTATTTGTTTTTAACATTTGAAATATTTGTTCCTTCTTGATTTCCAAAACTTAATTGATTTTCAATCATTTTGTGGATATAAACATGATTTTTGAAGCATTGATCCTAGATCACCAATCATTTTTCACACGTTCTCATCAATTTTTATTAATTTTTTAACAAAATTAATGCCTTTTTAAACAAAATTAGGGTTTTGATTAATTCAACCCTCATCAATCATTTTAAAACATTTTGGGCCTCTTGGTTGAGTGTAAGACCCAATCCTTTTGTAAATAAAACCTTTTTGGGCCTCACACATTGTATAAGTCCCTCTGTATATTTTCAAGAGTATGGCGCAGTCGTCGCCTTTGTAACAAAAATCTTTGGACTTCTCCTTGAGCTATAAGACCCATCTTTATTTCTTTTCTTTAAACACTTTGGGCCTCTAATAGAGTGTAAAACCCAATCTCCTTTTAACCAAAACTTTTTGGGCCTCATGTTGTATAAGTCCCTCTGTGTCAAAGGAAAAATCTCGGCGCAATCGCCAATTCAAAAATCAAATCATCTGGGCCTACCCTTGTGTTATAAGCCCTATTTCTTTTCTTTAAAACCTTTTGGGCCTCTAATAGAGTTTAAGACCCAACCCCCTTTGTATTAAAATAATTTGGGCCTCAGTGCATTGTATAAGTCCCGATACAATTTTAGAAACAACGGTGCCATCATCGTTAAAACTTGGGCCTCTCCTTGAGCTGTAAGCCCCAACAATCTTTTCAAAACACTTTCTCCTTTGATTTTGAATTCAAATATATGTTGTTATAAAAAATTTCTTTGTTGAACAACTAACAAAACAGCATGGAAGCTCTACAACGGGTAAGTGTTTATCCGCTTTCATTTGCCGCTTTCATATGTATATAAACTGTATTGTGGGGTTGTTTCACTGTAAGTCTTCTTTCACATCCTTTTATATACTTGTCACATATCCACTGTGTAATACTAGTTTAGTTATTTAGAGTTTTCCCCGGCAACTATGTCTAGAACTAGGTAAAGCCCTGTTGGTCACTCTTAAATACAAATAAAACTAGATCCCCCGTAGGATTCCAGATACAGTCTTCCCTTCTCTTGGGGTTAAACAATATGGAACAAAGAGAAAGGCAGTATTCTCGGTGAACCTTTTCTCAGACTATCACCCTTAGAAATTGTCAAAGAAACTCTAACTCCCCAGAGATGATCTTTTCTCCGTGAATGGCATCTCTTAAGTTTCTTCCAAATCCTCGAACTTTCCTGGAATGATCTCTTCTCGGTGAATTGCATTTCTTGAACTTCTCTTGGTTTGGGAACCCACAGGCTTCCTAAAAGAATCCCCGCCTCCTCTTGGGCATTGTACAAGGACCCTTCGGATTCTTAGAAGTTCTCATGCCTTCTCTTGGGCTTAATACAAGGACCCTGACGACCTGGTATAAGATAGAACTTAGTCATCTGTTGCTAGAGCATTCTTTCCCGTGTCAAAACTCCAGCCATTGTAGGGTTGATACTCATCCCTTAATGCCCGTGCCTCCTCTTGGGCATTGTACAAAAGATAAAACTCTAGACGTGGACAGTCTAAAACTCTTGAGTCTCAAAGACATTCTCAAGTTCCTTTCAAACATAGGAAAAAACACCGATCACCCTAGATCAATCTCCAGCAGAAACCCGATCTCTCTCATGAGAGTTCCCCACACCTGAACCCACTTCAGGATCTAAATAATCGTCAGCAGTAAGTCAGCCTCCTCTTGGGCTTTGTACAAATGATTCTCCCCAACGGAGCTAACATTTTCAGACTCTCTTGTTGAGTCAACTTTTAGCCTCCATCTCAGGCTTCGTACGAGATAGAAAAGCACTCTCTTGTTGAGTATAAAAGACTCTCTTGTTGAGTCTAACCCTTTTTAGCCTCCATCTCGGGCTTCGTACGAGATAGAAAAGACTCTCTTGTTGAGTCAAACCCTTTTTAGCCTCCGTCTTGGGCTTTGTACAAGACATAGAAAATCACTCTCTTGTTGAGTATAAAAGACTCTCTTGTTGAGTCAATCTCCTTTTAGCCTCAATCTCGGGCTTCATACGAGACCACAAATCACTCTCTTGTTGAGTATAAAAGACTCTCTTATTGAGTCAGTCAACCTTTAGACTCTCTTGTTGAGTCAATCATCTAACAGACTCTCTTGTTGAGTTAACCTTTTAGCCTCCTGTTGCTCCCGAGGATTTGCATCCGTGGTACAAACGCGAAAGTGGCGCGGAAAATAGAGTCGCTAGCAATGTGTTTTTATCCCAAGAGAGGGAAAGGAAACACTGCGTAAACCTGAGGGAAGGAAAAGAACATGGTCTCACGACCAAGAGAAACGGGTAAGGGAGTCGGTTACGCGAGGGGAAGGTGTTAGCACCCCACGCGTCCATCGTACTCGATGGGATCCACGCTTGTTGTCTCGATCAAAGGGTTTCGTCTTCTAGAGCTCCACTGCTACTGGAAGGGAGGAGGAACGGGAACGAAGGAGAATGAAGAAATGAAGAAGAAAAGAAAAAGAAGTGACTCGATAGGACATCACTCGTCCTATGCCTACGTATTCCCTCGTGCAAGGGGAAAATCAGAGTCAACGTAGTTCGGACACGAACTAAAGGGGGGAGGTTGCTCGCCAAGACATCGTCGTCTTGTGCCAACGTATCCTCAATCGGACGAGAAAGAGGAAATCAGAGCAGTCGTAGTTCGACCTAACGAGGTAGGTTAGTGTTTTTTATGAGCGACGTTAGATTCGCGTCCGGCAGTTAGGGTCGATGTCTGTTTGCGACAAGACGGAAGTAAAGTGCCCTTTTCTAAAAATGAGTTTGAAACTTAACGATCTCGAAGGATGAAAAAGGTTTGAGTTTGCTTTGTATTTTTTAAGATAGAAGTGGTTTAAAGTTAGTTCATAACTTGCATTGCACCCAAGTCTGTAACATAGGAACGAATACTTCGCGCATCGTCCCCAACAGGACGTACACTAAGTACCCTAGAAGAATGAAGGGAGACCCCCCATACTTCACTTCCCATATGTAAGGCTCATGCGCAATACATGTTAATCTTTTATTAAGTGTTTTAGGATTGTTATGAGATGAGAAGAGAGGACTCAAGGAAAAAGAAAACACTAAGGGGAATTCTATCCTAATGTTATCATGCAAAAGGTGGCCCTATAGTTGAGTTTGAAAGGGAAACTTCTACCTAAGTTAGCATGCAAAGGGAAGCCTAATGCTAATCCTACTCCAAGCTTAATCGAAAATTAAGTTGGACTAGGTAGCTCTAGGGGGTGAATCTAAAACTTAAACAAGTCTTGAGATTCAAGGGAAGGAAAGAGTGAAAGAGATGAAGAAGGAAAGAAGAAATGAGCAAAAACAACAGCTACAACAGCGCATCTGCACCAATACAGCAGTTAAAGACAGCACACAAGCAAAACAGCTTATAACAGCACACAATTCAGCATAAGAAAAGGGTGCAAAAGGCCAAACAGCAGCACATATAACAGCACAGATGCATATAAACAGCAGTAGAAACAGGGCAGCATGTGATTCACTTGAATATAACTCAATCATGGCATAGCAAACGTGCATCAAGCATTACATATTCTTCAATCAAACATGATTACAATCACACCACCAACCAAGGTAAATTACTCTTGAAATCATCGTGAAAGCATGCATATCATGATAATGGACAAATTAATTCAAATATGCATTTCATGGAATCAAAAGCAAACTAGCATGCACACCACAATTCCAGCAACATAAGCAATAATCCATAATCAACATGCTCAAGAAGTGTGTGTAACGCGTTTATCGCACCAAGAACGCAACAATGTAAACAATGTTCGTAAACGATGAAAATACAAGAGCCGCGTGTCGGAAAATTGTGCACATACAATGGTGTGAGGTGCGACAACATCAAAACAGTCATTAAACATGTATCATATCAATCCATGAAGATTAAAAGTGAAACGGGATCGAAACATGCTCAAAAATGCACAAAAAACACACTCTGCAGCAGTGTTAATCGATTAACCAATTACAGTGCAATTGTGTTAATCGATTAACAGCTCTTATTACGCACATTTTGCACTGGTTAATCGATTAACCTAATTGCACTGCAATTGGTTAATCGATTAACACTGTAAAATCAGCACAAAATCAGTTTGAAATATCACTTCCAGCAGCAAAAGCACTTATGCAATCATCTCCAATGATCATGTAATCAACAATGCACGAAAATTAAGTTCAGAGACACCATTCAAACATCACTTAAATTCAATAATCATCAACATCCACAATCAAGATGAATCAAAACACATCAAAATTCATGGATCTACATTGTATAAGTTGCAATTAAGCTAAAATGAGTATGGATCTGAAATTAACCAACCTACAAAGCTGAGATTTGCTTTGGTAAGTGTTGTAAACAGAAATGGATGAATTCAAGTAGAGAAATCCAAGATCCACAAGCTTCTTGCACTCAAAACTTGAAGATTCAAGCAATAAGCAACCAAAGCTCCAAAAGCACTTCCAAAAATCACTTCTGAAAATTCAGAACCAGATCCAAACGAAAATCCAAATTGAAAAGCTGAAATGTAGTGATGATGAGAGGTTTTAGCTCAAGAATTAACAAGTTCCAATGAAGAACTTGTTAATCTTTGAAGAAGAGCCTTGAGTGTGGTTGAAAATGGAGTTGGAGAATGAAAAAGTGAGAGAGAATTGAGAGAATTCTGAAAATTGGGAGTGAAAATATGATCTAGGTTTTTTAGAGGTTTGGAATGAATTGGTTTAAATAACCCCTAGGTTAGGAGTTAAGTTTGTGTTGGGAGTGAGGTTAAGTGAGTGGAAATTGGGATGAAATGTGAATTAGGAAAGGAAATGTGGAATTGGAGTGGAAGGAATTTGAATTTTTGAATGGAAAATCAACTCTCTAGATCCTTCTACTGATGTGTAGAATTAAAATGGGTGATTAAAAATTGGATTAAAAGAAACAACTTTAAAAAATGCAGCATTTGGGCAAAATTCACAATGGTTAATCGATTAACCTAATTGCACTGCAATTGGTTAATCGATTAACACATTCAAATTTTGAATTTTTGCGCCAAAAGGAGGGAAACTTGGATATTCGTCTGGTTCTACCCGTTCTGAACCACAATAGACCTCTGAAACTTGCCATTTGATATTACCACTGGAATACCCTTGAAATATGCCGTGAAATGTTTTTTCGCACTCGGATTAAACTGCTGATAACAACTGTCTGGTGCTGAATAACTGATTAAAAATTGACTGCCGGAGTTTCTGATCATCCAGTCATTTAATGAGAAAAATAAATGCTCAAAAAGACTTGGAAAGCTATCTGCTTGGATCTGAACACTATTAAAAATCATACTAGAACTGATGACACTGTGAACTGCTGAAAGATACCTCGATCCCATGCTCAAAAGAACTATGCAAATGCATAAATGACGATGCAAATGAAATAAAGCATAAGCCAAAAGGGTTAGAAACACTAGGGCAAATTTTGAGGTGTTACAGCTGCCCCTATTCAATCAACTTGGATCCGAGGGTATGGAAGCAAAGGCTTCCAGACGGTCGAGATACATGGAGATTGAATACCAAAATAACTGCACAAATTTACGTCCTGCAAAAGGAGAGACGACTCCGCTGGGGAGCAAGTAACAAAAAGTGTAGGATCACAACACGGACGAGTGTCAAAGATCAATACGGAAGAAGTATTGAAGTGGATTGAAACAAACACGGACGAGTGTTGAATGTGCTGGGGATAAGCACAGACGAGTACCGAACGAATGAAGATGAATCATTAAAGAAGTCAAAACCAACACGGACGAGTGTCTAAAGGTTCACACACGAACGAGTGCTGAAAGGACACAGACGAGTGTCTCAAAGGTCAATACGAACGGGTATTGAAATAAAGGTTCAAACACGGACGGGTGCTGAAAGGACACGGACGGGTGTCTAAGGTCAATACGGACGGGTGCTGAAGGGGCACGGACGGGTGTCAAAGGTCAATACGGACGGGTATTGAAATAAAAGTTCAAACATGGACGGGTGCTGAAAGGACACGGACGGGTGTCTAAAAGGTTCAAACACGGACGGGTGCTGAAGGGACACGGACGAGTGTCAAAGGTCAATACGGACGGGCATTGAAATAAAGGTTCAAAAGGCAGCCTTACTGGGGATTGAAATGCTAAACCGAACACGGACGGGTGTCGAGAGAACACGGGCGAGTGTTTAAAATCAATACTGACGAAGTATTGAGGCAATGAAAAAGAACACAGACGAGTGCTGAAAGAACACGGACGAGTGTTGAAAGAACACGGACGGGTATTTCCCGCCAGCTGCTTTGAGGGGATGAACCATAAGAGCGATGACGAAGACGGCCGAAGGCGGATTCGCAAAAGAAAGACCGGCCGAAGGCAGAATTTCAAGCCCAAGATTAGTAGAATCAACAAATCTACCAAGATGACTCCACTGGGGAAGAGAGAGATCTAAACAGACAACTCTGCAGGGGAGTGTAGGAAGGACCAACAAGAAGGACGAATCCACTGGTTGCGGTGTAATGTTAAACAACATCTCCTGAATCATGTTACTTTCTGCTGGGGAAAGAAACTGGTAAAGGATATCAAACTTGGATTATGCTTCGAATGCATATGTTTGAATTTTCTATGGCGTAATGCTCCATACGAAATGGAAATGCTACGCATTTGGGAGGATGCCATGCAAAAATGCTTATGCAATGCAAAAGAAACGTCTCAGCAAAATAAATGCTGAAGACAAAGGCCACTCCACCGGGGATGACAAAACTAAATTGTCCTCTGAAATAAGAGACCCTGCTGAGAAAAACTTCACTCTACTAAGGAAGCTCCTGATCACTAACTCTGCTGGAGATGGAGACTCCGAGTGAATATCCACCCTGTTGGGGATAGATAGAAACTAAAAACTGAGGATGGAACCCGAAGAGAAATTTCCTCCGCTGGGGATTACCAATAACTTCTGCCGAAGATAGAATTCCAAACCTGGATTTAAAAAATGCCAATAACAATTGGACTTAAGACCTGCCGGGGGTATCAACCGATGTTGAACAATCCACTGAGAAGATCACCACCAAACTCTGCTTGGGGAAATAAATCGATAATTCCGATCCTGCTTAGGGATACTACTGGGCTTAACCTACCGGTAGGAGTCATCTATGTCTTTACCTGCTGGGGCGTATCTGCCATTACTAGCAATCTGCTTGGAAGATGATAATTGACGGCATCGACTCTGCTAGAGGACAACATCCAACTTACTCATCTGTGGGGATTAAATCATACAGTTGCTGATGAGAAAAATATCTCCTGACTGGCTGAGGAGAATGAGTACTCAGGCCCTGTGGGGAAAATAACATCTTTGTCCCAAGAAGATATTCCATAAGTCTCCTGCTGGGGATGCCACAGCGTCAACTTCAGATTGTTTGCTGAGAAAGTGATAAATTAATCACGACTATAGTTGGGGAATTAATCTTCTGTACTCTGCCGAAGAAGATAATCCTCGACACCCTGGCTGAGGAAAATAACAACCTGCTGAAGAGGATGAACTTTTCAATGTCGAGGAGAGTAGCTCTACTGGGGAAGAATAAACTTGTTGCCCTGCAAACAAAATCAACAGAAATCTCTATATGCAAAAAGGCTACTTCGACTACCATCACAACGACCGTTGCCTAAGAAATTTCTACTATTTTCTGATATGCTTCGCAAAGCTTAACATTTTCACATGCAATGTTTTATCAAAATATCGGACGTTTTCACAAACAAAACAGCAAAAGTAAAAACACAAATGGAAAGCTTTTGAGTGAAATGAACATTTTATTGGATGAATTGGCCTGTAAATAGACGTTTACATTCGGAAGCAATTCCTAAAAAGAGGTAATTGCACAAAAAGAAATAAAAGAAAATACACATGTCGGCAATGTGGGGAACAGTTATCCACCATGATTCGATTCAGCTATGACCCAATATGCCTCGCTTATCCGCATATGCTTTGACCTTCGAAAAGACTGACTGGACTGATTCTTTTCCTTTGAAATTTCCAGGTATCCAAGGATGCTCACAGATCGAACGCAAATCATAGCCGTTTGCTTTTAAATCCCTAACTTTTGCCTGGATCGCCCTTTTCGGGTTTTCAATCCACCGGGATACCCCTTTTTGCCAAAGATTCCTTTTCAAGTTTTCAACATTGCGGGTTTATTCTTTTTTCCTTTTTATCCCTAATTTTTGCCTGAACCCTTTTCTTTTTATGGTTCACCGGGATGCCCCTTTTTTGCCTGGACTTTATTTTTGTGTCCAGCGGGTCTCTTTTATGCAAAGTATTCTTTGACTACGTCTGCGTTCACAGGGGACGTAAAATCCTCGCCATCCATAGTTGAGAGTAATAAGGCTCCACCAGAGAAAACCTGTCTTACTACATATGGCCTTTCGTAGTTTGGAGTCCATTTGCCCCTGTGATCTGTCTGAGGAGGAAGGATCCTTTTCAAAACCAAATCACTAGCCTGAAAACATCGAGGACGCACTTTCTGATCAAAGGCTTTCTTCATCCTGCTCTGATACAACCGACCATGTGCAACGGCTGCCAATCTTTTCTCTTCAATAAGGTTCAGCTGATTCAGTCTGGAACGCACCCACTCAGCTTCATCAAGCTTCACGTCTGCCAGAATTCTTAAAGAAGGAATCTCAACCTCTAATGGTAGAACTGCTTCCATACCATATACCAATGAGAAAGGAGTTGCCCCAGTTGATGTGCGTACCGAAGTACGATAACCATGTAAAGCATAAGGCAACATCTCATGTCAGTCTTTATAGGTCACTACCATTTTTTGTACAATCTTCTTGATGTTCTTATTTACCGCTTCAACAGCCTCATTCATCTTCGGGCGATAGGGAGAAGAATTATGATGTTCAATCTTAAAGTTCTGACATAGCTCCTTCATCATCTTGTTATTTAAATTTGAACCATTATCAGTAATGATTCTCTCCGAGACTCCATACCGGCAGATGATGTCCTTCTTGATAAATCTGGCTACCACTTATCTGGTGTCATTGGCAAACGAGGTTGTTTCCACCCACTTCGTGAAGTAATCGATGGCAACCAAAATGAAACGATGCCCATTGGAAGCAGTAGGTTCAATCTTTCCGATCATATCAATGCCCCACATAGTAAAGGGTCAATGCGATAACAACACATTCAGAGGAATAGGTGGTACATGCACCTTATCTGCATAAATCTAACATTTGTGACATTTCCGGGCGTATTTAAAACAATCAGACTCCATAGTTATCCAGTAATACCCCGCTCTCAACAGCTTTCTAGCCATAGCATGCCCATTGGCATGGGTACCGAAAGAACCCTCATGAACTTCTTCCATTAACAGGCTTGCCTCGTGTCCATCAACACAACGTAGCAAGACCATGTCAAAGTTTCTCTTGTATAACACGTTATCTTTATTCAGAAAGAAATTTCCTGCCAACCTCCCCAGAGTCTTCTTATCTTTGGTGGATGCACCCTCTGGATACTCCTGACTCTTCATAAAAACCTTAATATCATGATACCAAGGTTTGCCAT
The DNA here is from genome assembly GCA_022829125.1 of Lathyrus tuberosus. NCBI lineage: Eukaryota > Viridiplantae > Streptophyta > Magnoliopsida > Fabales > Fabaceae > Lathyrus > Lathyrus tuberosus. Next base: position 856,786 of record JALAZF010000762.1, read on the forward strand.
CTGACACATCTTCAATTGCAAACACAAAGGCTGGTCTATCCAGACGCATGATTTTGATCGAAGGAGTTTCATTCCAACGATTCACCTGATACATTGAAGATAGCGTTGCCAACGCATCTGCCATCTGATTCTCCACCCGAGGTATATGATGGAAATTGACTCTGTCAAAGAACGGTAACAACCTTCTGGCATAGTTGTTATAAGGCACCAAGTTCGCTTGACGAGTTTCCCATTCACCTGTAATCTGATTAACTACCAACGCGGAATCACCATAAACATCGAGGTTCTTGATTCTCAAATCAATTGCTTCTTCTAACCCCGTGATGCATGCTTCATACTCCGCCTCATTGTTGGTGCATATGAACGCTAATCAGGCAGTGAAGGGTATATGAGAACCCTGTGGAGTCATAATGATTGCCCCGATTCCGTTACCATATGAATTAACAGCCCCATCAAAGACCAGCTTCCATTGGGATCTAATTTCTAGTCCTTCATCATGCAAAGGATCTTCCCTTAATGGCCTTTTGGGAAACATATTGAATATCGTATTCTGTCAGAACCATCTGCCAACGGGCTATTCTTCCAGAAAGCGCCTCCTTTTCAAACACATACTTGATCGGATCCATCTTCGAAATCAAGAGGGTTGTGTGGTTTAACATATACTGCCTCAAACGCTTAGCTGCCCAAGCGAGTGCACAACATGTTTTCTCCAGCATCGAGTACCTTGACTCACAATCAGTAAATTTCTTACTTAGGTAGTAGATGGCATGCTCTTTTCTACCTGACTCGTCATGTTGATCGAGCTCACACCCCATTGAGTTCTCAAGAACCGTAAGATACATAATCAATGGCCTTCCTGGTACTGGCGGCATAAGGACCGGAGGTTCCTGCTTATATTCTTTTATTTTTTTCAAACACTTTTTGACAATTCTCGTTCCACCTGACCTCTTGATCTTTTCTTAGCAACTTGAATATTGGTTCACATGTGGCTGTAAGATGAGAGATGAATCTAGCAATGTAGTTCAACCTCCCTAAGAAACCACGAACCTCTTTTTCTGTTCTTGGTTCAGGCATTTCTTGTATAACTTTTACTTTAGCAGGGTCAACCTCGATACCTTTTTCGCTGAAAATAAAACCAAGTAACTTTCCAGATCTCACCCCAAAGGTGCACTTGTTCGGATTCAACCTCAGTCTGAACTTTCTCAACCTCTCAAATAGTTTCTGAAGATTCACCAGATGCTCTTCCTCCGTTTTTGACTTCGCAATCATGTCATCAACATAGACCTCGATCTCTTTATGAATCATATCATGAAAGAGAGTCACCATCGCCCGCTGATATCCTGCCCCAGCATTTTTTAATCCAAAGGGCATCACTTTGTAACAGAAAGTCCCCCACGGTGTTATAAATGTCGTCTTCTCCATGTCCTCTGGGGCCATCTTGATTTGGTTATACCCAGAGAAGCCATCCATGAAGGAAAACACAGAATACTGAGCGGTGTTGTCCACTAACATGTCAATGTGAGGAAGCGGGAAGTCGTCTTTTGGGCTTGCTCTATTCAGATCTCTGTAATCAACGCACATCCTAACCTTTCCATCTTTCTTAGGTACAAGCACAATATTAGCAACCCACGGAGGATAATTTGTTACAGCAAGAAACCCAGCATCTAACTGTTTCTGAACCTCTTCTTTAATCTTGACAGACATTTCTAGTTTCGTCCTTCTCAGCTTCTGCTTAACCGGAGTATATCCTTCTTTGAGCGGCAACCGGTGTACCACGATGCCAGTGTCGAGCCCAGGGATGTCTTGGTAAGACCAGGCAAAGATATCCACATACTCTCGGAGCATTTCAATCAATCTTCTTTTGACAGTGTCTTCCAAAGCAGCCCCAATTCGTACCTCTTTCTTTACGTCCTCGGTTCCCAAGTTAACAACCTCGATTTCCTCCCGATGAGGCAGAATGACCTTTTCCTCCTGTTTTAATAGCCTGGCTAATTCCTCTGGTAAGGCACAATCTTCATCAGTCCCCTCTTCAGCCTGATATATGGGATTATCGAAGTCATATCGAGCCATAGCCAAATCATGATGGGTGGAATCTGAAGAAGAAAACCTGCATGATTGATGATATATGTTTATTATGGATGCATTAAACAAACATACATTGCCATTTTGCTGTGATTTTAATGCAAAAATAAAAAACAGAAAAATAGGGATCAAAACATTTGAATGCAAAAACGTCCTTTATTAATGATAAAGAAAAAGCAAACGAAAACATTCAAGCCCTACAAACAAGAATCACTACGTCTTGGGCAGAGCATAGGATTAACATAGATGACAAACATGAGCAATTACTCGAGTCTGGTCACTTAAATGGCTCTCTATGACGACCAGTTGCGAAGACTTTGACCTGGAACACAAGGGCGTATCCAACTATCCATATCACAATCACTATCCCCATCTTCATCAATAGCATTGATTCTGTCAAAGAATACACCGGCACTGGTGAAACGAACTGGACCATAGAACTTGGGAGGCTCTTCAGGACGCCTGGGTGGCTTATAACCCAGTCCATGAGTATTCCGCTTTTCCTGGACATCAATAATCTGACCCCACTTTTGTGAACCGCCGGCTTCAACCACGGCCCGAGCATCCTTGAAGGAAGACATAGAAATCTCCGGCTGATGTACCACTATAGGCTGAACCACTTCAGATTGGCTACCTTCCTTGAGAGGTTCCTCAGTGATCTTCACTGCTTCGAAACCCTGACATAAAGTTTCATGTATTTCGCCATCTACCTCCACATACTTGAAAGTAGATAGTTGGCTTATCATGATATCCTCTTCTCCACAAACCGTCACCACATGTCCGTCTACCATGTACTTTAACTTCTAATGCAATATAGACGTCACAGCCCCAGCATTGTGAATCCATGGACGACCCAGCAGACAGCTATAAGCAGGTTGGATGTCCATGATATAGAAGGTGGCATCGAAAACCCCTGGCCCAACCTTAATTGGTAGGACAATCTCACCGAAAACAGACCTCTTCGAGCCGTCGAAAGCGCGCACCACCAAATCACTAGGTGTGCATATCAACCCTCGGGTGTCCAGCTTCATCAAGGCTTTCTTATTCAAAGAGGATCCAGTATCCACAAGCACATGAGACATCAACGATCCATGACACTCAACAGAAATATGCAGGGCATTATTATGGTTTCTCCCCGCTGGGGTCAAGTCAACATCAGTAAAACCCAAACCATTGCCCGCATTAACATGGGCCACTACCCCCTCCAACTGATTAACTGAGATCTCCTGAGGTACGTAAGCAGCACTCAGTACTTTCAGCAGTGAGTTTCGGTGTGCCTCGGAACACAATAACAGGGACAAGATAGAAATCTTGGACGGAGTCTGATGCAATTGATCAGTAATTTTATAATCACTTTTACGAATCAGTCTCATAAACTCTTCTACGTTCTCGGAGAAATAATTATCAATTGGTTTTGCCGCGGAATCATTCACTACTGGCGCTTGCACAGAATTATCTACAACCTGCTTTCCTTTGTCTTATCTAGAACTACCAGCTTGATCATTAGAAGGGATAAAGACCCTACCACTTCTCATGATAGCCCCTGCCTCATCACTGTTTTCAACACAAGAGTTCACTACAGAAGTTCCCACCAGCTCTTGTTTCTGCCCGTTGACAAACACTTCAGCACCATAATTCCAAGGAATAGCTTTGGTGCTTTCATACGAAACAGGTCTAGGAGTGGTGATAATGACCAGCGCTGGTCTCGCCGGCGCTGAAATAGTTATCATCTTAAAAGGGATAGTAATGGTAGCAACCTCATTTTTTCTGCTGGTAACTTCCTTCTGTTGGTCACACCGGTCAAACTGCAATCGACCTTCATCTATCAACTTTTGAATTTCTGATTTCAACAAACCACACCCATTCATTTGCGACATACAATCTGAATAATTCTCATCACACCCGGGGGACACCCCACCCCTCAATAACCTCTCCTTTACCACCATTAAAGGAGTCTTTAATTCATTAACATCCATAACCAAATTCAAAGATTCATTCTCCTCTAACACAACATTAACCCTTGGCCCACCGTGGTTCGGCATTGGGTTTTGAATGACATTGGGCACGCCGTTTGAGAAGTTGATGGCCTTCGAATCCACCAAATCTTGGGCTTTATGTTGAAATGCCCTACACATTTTGATTGTATGCCCAGGGGCACCGGAGTGAAAATCACAATGTGCGCTAGCATCATATCCCGGAGGAAGCCTCCATGTGGGTAGAGCCAAGGTGCGGAGCCCAACTAAACTCAGTTGTAACAAGTGTTGCAAGAATTAAGCATAAGACATAGGCGGCTGATCAAAATACCTTTCAGCGCCCCTTTGACGATTCTGATACTGGTCGAGCTGTCTATTCTGGTACTGATTAGGGGTACTCCTCTGCTGCTGAGGTGCAGCTGGAATAGTTACATAGGAAACTTGCTGATTATAATTCTGGCGTTGCTTCCCCTTACCTCGGTAAGATGACACAGAATTTGCTTCCTCCTTCTTCTTATAATTCCCATAAGGTTTCTTCCCCTGACCAGAAGATGACCCATCATTACCTGGTACTTTCCTAGCTTTGATTCCACCCTCTAACATCTCCCCAACCATGATCAAATCAGCAAACTTGCCTGACATGCAAGGTAACAGTTTTTCATAATAACGTCCCGGCAAAGTATCCATATCCTACAAATCTATTCCTACAGAATTCTGATTCACCACTCCCCTTAGTTGTTCTTCAATCAATCTAAACCTCTGATCATTGTCGGCCTGAGGACCAGCATCCCCGCCTGGCATAGAGAAAACTTCATCTTGTTGGTCTTCGAAACGACGACCATGAACAGCACAAACACTTCCTCCCACAACAGAGGGAATCACCACCTGCTCTCCTCCGCCCGGAGGGATCACAACACCAGGAATAGGGATCTCTACGCCCACAGGACCTCCCTGAGCACCGTTACCAACAACGCCATTATGGATTCCGCCATGAAAAACCCCGTCCTCATCCACTCTTGCCACTAAAGGTTGGACCAGAGTCCTCAGTTGCTCTTGCCCTTGGGCAACACCTTGCATCAGCTCCATGAATTAGGCCATGCGAGCTTGCATGACGGCCATTTCTGCTTGTATTTTCTCCATAATTCTCCTCTGGTTTGATCTAGTAGAATACCGGTGAATTAGCTAGCCTGCAATCCTGAACTGTAACCAAATAAAGGTTAGAAAAACTCGGGACGAGCACCTGCTACGCAAAAATGATTATGATTATGAAAATGCAAATGCAAAATGCAAACAATCATATTTGAACAATTCCAGGACATATCCGCTTTGATTCCAATCTATGAAACCGGGCAAGGGATCTGACAAACTATCGAAAAATAAATCCGAACCCAAAAATACTACCGAATCAAGCCATGGGGACAAACCCTCTCTGAAAACCAGAACTGCCAGAGCACAGATAGTTGAACCAAATATTCCATTATAGAAAATAAAGTAGTTCCTACAGACAAGTTCAAGCATAATCAAAGGTGACTCCATCAACAAACCTGATGGTAATCCCAACAAAAAGATAAACAACAATATCAACTACAAATCAATTCCAAACAAACTAGCTTCAACTTCTTCAAGAAGGTCTAAAGTGTCAGGATGTGCAGGTTGCTTTATCAGCCCTTTGATCAACTTGTTTCTTTTGGCAATTTCTTGGTTCAATTTAGCAATCTGCTCTTCAGCGTTGTTGTCTTCGTGCCTCGACTTCTTAACCCCAGCTTGCAACTTGAGCTCTTCAATTTCCTTCTGGGCTCCTTTCCACTTGCCGGAGTAATGATCTTTCCTTGCTTTCACTTTTTGAAGTTCTTCTTTCAGTTCTCTATTATCGATCTTGACCTCTTCCCACATCTCCTGATACGTGGTAAGCTTGTCCTCTGCTTCAGTCAAAAGCTTCTTGTTTTTCCTGCTAGCTTTACCTGATGATTCAGCAGCCATACTGACCTTTTTGAAGTGCCGAGCTCTGTCGGCAAAATCCTTCTCTCTTTTTTCTAGACGCTCTGCATTTCTTGAACTTTCCATTTTAGCTCCAAGTTGTCATGTAGAGCGTTCTGTAGCTGACTACTCATATCAGAGTTTTCCACCCTCAGATCAAATACCAATTTTCGCTGCTTGTCGAATTCTTCGAGTGGTACAGTGAGTCTCTCTTCCACAATCTCTGGATACAAGGGAGGAGCCTGATCAAAAGGCAAATAGAACTCTTCTACCCTCTTCTTTATCCATTCAATATATGGAGCGAAAGCTTGATTATTGGGTTTACCCAGAACAGTTTTACCTCTCTTCTGTCTACTGAGCCAAGCTTCAGAAGCTTTCTGTGCAATATCCACACCATCAGTCATATGAAAATACAAAGATTCTTCCAAATCTTTTTCCACTGGAGGATCTTTCAGGGCGTACGCAAACTGCCTGATAGCCAAAGACGGGTTGTAGTTAATACCTCCTTTTCTTCCGATTAAGGGTACATTAGGGTACCTTCCACAACAATGCAAAATGTCAGTCCCCAATAATCCCTTATCCACCCAAAGAATATCTTTAGCAGCTAGGCCCATCAGACGCTTACTCTAATCTAGAGAAGTCTTCGCATCCACAAAAGCACCTGGCCGAGGTAAACGGTTGGCAAACCACTTGTAGAAAAGAGATGCACAACAGCAAACCACCCCACCTCGTCTTTTCTCATTCCTGTTGTACAGGGCATAGTGAAGATCACCTAATAAAGTTGGTACCGGATTTTGAGCTGTAAATATCTGAATAGCATCCGTATCGACAAACTCAGACTCATTAGGAAATAACACAATGCCATATTGTCGTACCTTGAAAAATATGATCCTCGCGATGGACGCGGAAAAAACTGTTCGAAACAGAGTCGCCACCGAACTTTATTCATTCCAAGGAAGGAATAGGAAAATATCGATAAAACCTTTAAAGGATAAGAAAATGGTCATCGCAACCAAATTCGGGTTCGGGAGTCGGTTACGCAAAGGGAAAGTATTAGCACCCTCTACGTCCGTTGTACTCAACGGGAACCTCTTCATTCGATTCGTGAGAAAGTTAGATAGGTTTGTTTGTTTTCTTCTAAGGCAGATATTGTTTGCTAAGGGGAAAATGGATGGGTTTTTTATTAGTGTGCTCGGCAAGGATGAAGATCCTTGTGCCTACGTATTCCCTCGTGCAATGGGAAAGTCAGAGCATTCGTAGTTTGTGGGACTACGGTTGGTTTGTGTTTTTTAAGTGAACGAGTGTTTAATTCGCATTCTAACTGCTAAACGTTGGCTTGTCGGCTCGTCATGGGAGGCTGAAGCACTAGTTCATATGCGCGGAAGAATGGATTAAACAATGTTCTTTTTGTGAAAAGTTGTTTGAGTATGGATTAAGTATGTTAGAGATTTGATTGAGAAAAAGGTTTGATTTGGACGTGTTTTAGGCGAACGAGAGTTTAGGTCGTATTCTAACTGCTAAACGTTGGCTTGTCGGCTCGTCATGGGAGGCTGAAGCACTAGTTCATATACGCGGAAGAATGGCTTAAACAATGTTCTTTGGGAAAGGTGTTTGAGTTGTGGATTAAGTGTATTAGGGTTTTGGTTGCGAAAAGAGTTTGATTCGCTTGTGTTTTAGGGTTTCGGTCGCACGGAGGCGAGGAAAGGATAATTTTGATCGTATTGGATGTTTTAGAGGGGACAATTGCTCACACACGAGTAGGAGAACTCGCACCCAAACAATTGAGGAGAAAGACCAAAGACTTGGTCACCCTCACTTCACCTGTAGTAAAATGTGTTTAGATAAAGATTAAGTGTTTTAATGATTATTTAAAAAAAGTTTGCATGTTGTCGAGTTCGTGTGTTTTAGAGACGTCAATTGTCCACACACGAGTAAGAGAACTCGCACCTAAACAATCGACAAGTTAAAGCTCAAGTTTTTTTTTAGAGGCGTCAATTGTTCACACACGAGTAAGTGAACTCGCACCTAAACAATCGACAAGTTAAAGCTTAATTTTTTAGAGGCGTCAATTGTTCACACACGAGTAAGTGAACTCGCACCTAAACAATCGACAAGTTAAAGTTTAATTTTTAGAGGTGACAATTGTTCACACACGAGTAAGTGAACTCGCACCCAAACAATTGAGGGGACGGATCAAAGACTCAACCCACCTCACTTCACCTTTTATAAAAGTAATGTTTGAATATAAATTACGTGTTTTAAGCGGTCAAGTGATTATAAAAAGGTTTGAATAGCGTATGAACAAAGAAAATTGTTAGATAAATATGAATATGATATGACAAATATGAATAGTATAAATAAAAATATAATCGAGATAATATTTGACGGAAAATAAGCAAGATAATGATTGATCCGGTGAATCGGGAAATAAAAGGTGACGACCTCGTCTTAATCAAGAACTCCAAAAAAGGTTCCATGATGTTTAAGACCTTCATTGATCGGAAATAAAAAGGATATAGTGCAAAGTAAAATGTGCAATAAAATCGAAATCGAAGAAAAGTCTCATCTTAACCGACAAAATTTGGTTTTAGATGCTCATCGACCCATAAAAATGAAAAGTAAATAAAAGAATAAAATCGGTCTCGTCTTTATCAGGATTTAATCGAGAAATCGATAATCAACGATTTTTGACTTTCATTGACCGATAAAAAAATAAAAAAGGTGGCCTCATATAAATCAAGATTTTGAATCGATTTTAACAAATCAATTTAATCAAGATATTTTTCATATCATCGGCCCAAAGATGAAATTAAGAATCGAAAGTAAATCGAAGTTAAAGATCGAGGTAGGAATGAAAAGATAAATCAAGACATAAATTCTAAATAATAAATAAACTTGAAATCAATCCAAACCTAATTAAATTCTAGAAATAAGATATTTTGTCTTTTTAATATTTATCATTTTTTGGTTATTTTTTATTATTAAACATTAAAAGTTATTAATCCAAATTTCTAATCCTAAGAATTAAAATACAAATCTTAAAAATTAAAATACTAATTAAAATTAAAGCTTACTAATCTATAGTTATAATGTTAATCCTAAAATTACTAATTAATTTAAAAGGTTATGAAACCAATCCTAAAATTATTAAAACCTAACTAATGAAAAAAACTAACAAGGCCATGTTCTCAAAGATTACAGAACATTCATACAAGCAGACTAACAAGCCCAAAAGGGCGGTCCAACATCACACAAAGGCGGGTTAATTTTAACCCGGTCCAGCTTTATTATTGATGGGTTAATGGCAACCCTAACATTCACACAGCCGGCTGTTGCAAAACAATCGTGTTCCTAAACAAAGAAAAAACGAATCCAAGTTCAAAAAACGATCGAAAGAAATACTCCAAACAAACCTCACTGCTTTGATACTCATCTTTTCAGTCCGTGCTCATCTTTCTCTCTCGATCTCGCTCTGTTTACGACGACTTTCTTCCCTCGGTCTCGTTCTTCAGTTACTCTCTCTGGTGCTTGGTTCTGCGACGGTCAACACGAAGAGGGTAAGAATCATTCGCTCTCACTACCGTCTCGATTCTCGCTCAGGTTTAGGGACTCCTTTCAATTTAGGTTTCGATCCGGATTCTGAACGATTTGTGGTTCTTGAACTTTGTTTTATTTTACTCAAACTCTCTCTTCTTCTCGATTCCTTGTTCTGAGTATGAAATGGTTTCTTTGGATTCTGATTTGTGGTTGGTCACTGAGAGATTCAGGGAGGCGGTGGAAGTTTGAAAGAAGAGGAGATGATGGTGATTGGAATGGTGGTTTTAAGGATAAGATCTGAAGTTGTTGTGTAGTTATTCTGTAGATTTGCAGTAGCTCGCCGGATTATGTAACGTTGGTGGTTACATGTTGTTCAACGACGATGAAGGAGGTGAAGGGTGAGGATTGAGATTATAGCGGTGGTGATGAAGTTTCAACGTCGAGGTTTGTGAGAGGGTGTTTTCCTAGAATGAAATCAACGGTGGAAGGGGTAATATTGTTGGTTCGTTGAAGCAGTGGCTCAGCCGTGCAATTTTCCGGAGAAGAATTGAAGGTTTGAAAGGGAGTGAAAATGGTAGTTCAAAGGTTAATATGTTGTTAATGGTGGAGGTTCGCAACAATCTTTCGTCGGCGAATAGAAGAAGAAGACGGTATAGGGAGTATTGATGATGGTGGTTCTTACACGGTTTGTAGCAACAATATGTTGCTGTTGTGAATCTTTGGAATGGGGCGCAGAGTTGTGTTATTGTTGTTTGGTGAATGGAGGTTGATTCATGTTGAAATTGTTGGAAGGTTTTGTTTCTCGTGTTGAAAACAGGGGAAGCTGATGGTTGTGGTCATTGGTTTGGGATTTACGGTTGTGTTTATGGGTGAATGATGAAGAGTGGAGCGAGGTAGGATTGGAAGAAGAGGGAGGGTGAGTGATTTGTGGATGGTGGTGAAGGAGGAAGGCCAGGTTGTTGTTGGTGACTTCTGTTCAAGAAGTATTATTTTTCTGGTGAGTTTTTCTCCTTGCAGTGCTGTTCCTCCCCCCCCCCCTTTTGAATTCGTTTCTCCTCTTTTTTAAAATCAAATTCCCCCCTTACTTTTGATTCCTAATTTATCTTCTACTCTCTTTCTCACTGCCTGAGTTTGACTTGTAATTTTCATGGCAGGTTTTTGTAACAGGAGGTACGGTTTATGCAGTGAAATGTTGTTTTCATTTGCAGTAAGGTACAAATTTGCAGCAAGTTATGTCGCTTTCTTGGCGTGGCTTTATGGCTGGTGTGTACATGGATAGGTTGCAGGGTGCACGGTTTTGGAATGGCTATATGCTGTAAAAATGTATTTAGTGCATTGCATGAATTTTTGGCAATTTTGTTGACATTTCTTGTTGACATGGGCTTATTATGTAATGGACCAAAACAAATGGGAACCTCCCTCTTTTGTAATTTTTTGTAATTGTTTGTAAAATGGAATAGGCTTTTTGGCTTTTAGTTAAAAAGGAAATGGTTAAGCTTTTTTATGAAAATGTGGAATGGATGATTTTAAAAGAAATGAACTTTAAAGAATTTCCTTGGATAATGAAAATGTAATCAAAGTGGATAAAAGTGAAATAAAATGTGGATTTTGAATTGGATAAAGAAACAATGGATAAAGAAAAAATGGATTTATGGATTTAGTTATAGGAAAATATGGATTTGAAGAGTGGATAAATGAATTTAGGTGAGATGAAATGGATAATTGGTCTAGAAAAATGGATATGGATATTTGGATCAAAGTAGAATTAAAATGAATATGGTTTTGGATAATGAACTAAAATGTGGAAATAAATGATTTAAATGTGGAAAAAGAATATAGATTTAATTGGATTTGAAATGGTTTTGATGAATGATTTGGTTTTGGAAATGGGTTAAAAAAAATGGATAACAAAGTAGCTGGATTTAGACAGAATGGATAAAATGGATATTAAAGAAATGGATTTTTGAACAACAGAAAATGGATATGGGTTTTTGAAATGGTTATGGACTTTGAGAAACTAAACATTGAACTATACTCAACACATGCCTGAGCAACATATTGATGGTTAGTGAGTGGATGTACAAATGAAAATTATCCACAGGTAGGACAAATTTGGGGTATGACAGATGCCCCTATCTAATTGGCTTAAACCGAGAGAGTGAACGGCTACGACATTCATTCTAAAGGTAGAAGTCAATTAGATATAAGAATGCCCCAAAATTTGTCTCACAAAAGGTAAAGTGTTGTAGAGTGATAATTGACAGAATGAAGTGGTAGGGTTCCAACTGAACAAAATAACTTGAGATCCTTTTGGTGGTCGAAGCCGTCCCTTATTCATGAAGGCTCTCCGATGATACCAAAACAATATATCTGCGGTAAATTTGCTGGGGAATAGTTGAGTAAGATTCCCGTCAGAGGAAATGTGCTGGCTCTGCAGGGGAAAGCTCACAAGAAACTTTCTAGAATATCCTCTGCTTGGGGAGCAATAAAAGCAACAGCTGCTGGGGATTGTCATTATCAACTGCATGGTTGAAGAATGACTTGCTGGGGAATAGGATTCCATGAGCACGTGCGGGGTATCAATTTCTCCTCAGATGAACACTGCCGACTTTGATGGAGGACTGGCCAAGATGCTTGCGAATTGATCCTGGATCCTGCTATGCTATGCTGGGGATGGATATGCCATGCATACAAGAATGCAAATGAACTTGCTTACATGATATGCATATGGGAATGCTATGTAGGTATGATTGGATTAGTATGCCATGTATGCGGGAATGCAACTGGGCAAGGCCTTAATTCTGGTTTTCAAAGAAGGATTAATGAGGATTAGATGGAGCAAGGTGAAAGACTCACTGGGAATACTGGCATATCAACTCGGGGGTTGAGAAAAGGAAATGCAATATCGACTCGGGGGTCGAGAAACATTAAGATAAACTGTCGTCAACTCGGGGGTTGAAAGAAAGGTAAAGGTAATATCGACTCGGGGGTCGAGGAAATAAAGACAATATCGACTCGGGGGTCGAGAAAATAATGGCAAGGTGATCTATCAACTCGGGGGTTGAAGGAAATAACAAAATATCAACTCGGGGGATGAAGGTAAAAGCAAATATCGACTCGGGGTCGAGGGCAGGGATAAAAGCAATGTCGACTCGAGGGTCGAAGAAGATAAAGATAACAATGACTCGGGGGTTAGCACAAGCATAAAATGTCAACTCGGGGGTTGAAGATGTAATAATGATAACATTGACTCAAGGGTCAAGAGGAAAACAATATATATCAACACGGGGGTTGAGGAAGGAAAAAGGTTATGTTATGTATGCATATGATGCTTGTATGTTGTATGTGATGCATATGTGGATGCGAACAGGTTATAAGTTTTATGAAGGTGCCAGCGGGGTAGACTTTTAGGAGGTTGCCAAGCAAGGTTGGACTTTAGGAGGTGCCAAGCAGGGTTGGACTTTTGGAGGTGCCAAGCAGGGTTGGACTTTTAGTGGTTGCCAAGGCAGGGTTGGACTTTTGGTAGGTGAAAGGATTTGATTTCCCGACACTTAGTATCTGATAGTGCCATTATCAGAGGAAAGTTGTGGATGTTCTTGGTGCCCCAAGTTTGATCCTTTGCAGGATTTGCATACATGTTCCCGAGAGAACCTCACTTCTAGCTGATATGCCATAATGGCTTGCAAATGGTTGTATGAGCGCAGCGACATAACCAATGCATGTTGATTGTGTGAGCGTAGCGACTTATCCGATGCATTTTGATGGTGCATTTGCTCTGCCCTAAGGCTTTTAATACTTGTTGAATTCAAGGGTCGCTTAGTGCATGACATGGCTAGCTTGACCAACTTGAAGGGAATCTGCCCCTGTCTGGAGGGTAATGAGATGATTTGCCCCAGTGTCTGGATCAGTGGTCTGCCCCAGTCTTGGCTTTTGAAAGACGTGCCTCAGATCGACTAAGTATGGCTTTGAAGGACTTGCCCCAGATTCACAAGGTTATGAGATAGTCTCGATTCGAGTCAGTGCCAACGAATACTCAAGTTTTTCTCTGACTGCACTTTGTTGGAATTTTCCTAATGTCAAGTGCTGATTTACAGTTAAAATTGATCATTCAGAAATGGTGATTTTAATGCGACGTTCATGCAAGTTTTGAAAAATCATTTATTGGAATGATGTGTCAGTGTGTGACGAGTGAACCATTAGTCCAAACGCAGTGCTGATTTACTGGTGTGTGAAAGATATAGCAAGAATATGACACCAATTCAGAAGACTAGCAAATTCGTAGGAGTCAGTTTACGCAACCTTGATGTAGTATGCTTTCAGAATAAACCTCGCCTCAATTAGGTCTTTTGAGGGTTGTAACGTGGTCTGGTTCACGGTTATGAAACAAAGGATAATAGGCTCAAAAATTTATTTTGTACCCACCCTTTCTTCGTGATGATCTCCAGCCCTACGTTCAGTTAAATTGACACACGTACTTAGATTTTGACGGTGTAAGAAAGAAGATGAAGGTTCAAGATTTGCTTGAAATGACAGTCACCTTATTTTGGTTTTTTTTTATGGACGTCAATGACCTTTTGATTTTTGATATGGTGGTCACTGAATCTTCTTTTGCTTTGCTGTTAAGGGTTCGAGGGCCTCTTTTGTTTTTTGCTTTTAATCCCTATCTTTTGCATGGACTGATTTCGCTTGTCGAGTCCATCAGGGTTGCCTTGATTTTTGCCTAAGTCTCCTTTGAGGTGCTCGACTTAGCAGGCTGATGGTTTTTTTGTTTTTTTGGTTTTGTTAGAGGATTGTGACTGCCAAGTCATGGGTATTGATGAACAACCGTCATGTCTTGTGGAATTTTGCTTTGTGATTTCGGTGTGTAGTTAGGATTAACTGAACACTACCCTGCCCCAGGTTGAGTATAAGGGTTTGAATATTCAAAGGAAACTCCTACTTCTTGGCTCGAAGTGGTGAACTAAGGATTAACTCCTTATCTCTCCAGTGTTTGGGAATTTGAAACAATGCCTGTACATCCTTGACAGGATTCTATCCGAAAGCATACCATCAACAATTATGGGTATCTCGTTTTCGTCATCCTCCCCCCAATCTTTGCTAAACAACAAATTGGTAAAGAAAGTGAATGAGAGATATAGAGATGAATATTTTTTATTTTTTTTTATTTTTATATAAGTGAAGAAAATGTGAGCGGATGCGACGTGATTAGTTCAAAAAAATGCATGATCACTTCATTAATATTACCATTAATAAACAACAACGTCTAAAAGCAAATAACACATAACAAAAAGAAACTACAAATGCATAGAAATGACATGATCTAAAAATTGCCAGCATTGAGGATTGGGCTTTTCTTTCTTGAGTCACTGTTGGACTAGCATTCTTGTTCATCGAGACCGGTATAATAACCTTCCTCACACCTACTCTCAGTAACTTCTTCCATAACATGGGATAATGAACCTGCCTGATCAGATGAATAATTGATGTTGATTTGAAGACCTTGAGGTGTAAATGAGATTAGCTTGGACTCAATCAGATCTTGGATCTTGTTTTTGAGTTGTTTGCAATCCTCAGTTGAATGACCCATGGCGCCAGCATGGTATCCACATCGTGCATTGGCGTCGAAGCCTGGTGGGTATGGAGGAATAACAGGATCCAAGCCCTTTGGCACTATTAACCCACTACTAATCAAACGTGGCAATATATGACTGAATGGCACTGGCAAATAATTAAACTGCCTTTTTGGTCTTTGACTATAGTAGCGTCGGGGTTGTGAAGAGCGTTGTTGTGCAATCTGTTGTTGACGAGAGAAACCTCTATTGGCAGGAGTATATTGACCATGTGGAGAGAATTGAATCGCACAGGGAGGCCTATGGGATTGCTGACTTTGAACATTTGAGATGCTAGGGTACTGAGGATAAGGTACCGGAGCCGGAGCTCGTAAGGTGTCCCAGATTGCATTGATTGCATCCTCCTTTTCCTCTTGAGAACTGAAAATGGATTCAATCTCACTAGCATGGATGCTCGAGGCGTCTAGGATCTTTCCACTCTTGATATGACTCTCAATGCGTTCTCCTACTAAAACCAAGTCAGAGAAGTTTGATGTCCCATTGCTCATCATTTTTTCTAGGTATGGGCCTTGCAAAGAACCTATGACCAGGTCAACCAATTCTCTATCTAAAAGTGGTGGTTGAATGTGAGCGGCTACCTCTCTCCATCTCTGAGCATACCCTCTAAAGGATTCGTTCTCCTCTTGAGATAAGCCTTGCAACTGTATGCGGTTGAGAGCCATGTCAAGATTGTATTGGTATTGTTTCACAAATGCACCGGCTAGGTCCAACCATGATTGGATATGGCTACTCTGTAGCTGCATGTACCAACTCAACGATGCCCCACTCAGACTGTCTTGGAAACAGTGGATCATAAGTTTATCATTGAGAGCATTGGGGCTCATCTTTCTGCAAAACATCACCAAATGTTGCTTTGGACAGCTATCTCCTTTGTACTTCTCAAATTTTGGCATCTTAAACTTTGGAGGTATTACAAGTCCGGGTACCAGACACATGTTCAAAGCATTCAGATCAAAAGCATCACGCCCCTTCATGGTTTCAAGCTTCTCTTCCAACACACGACATTTTTCTGCAAACTCAACATCTCGAGGTCGTTCAGTATTCACCACCAGGTTTGTCCCTCGGGAATTCGGTGTAGTGAATGCAAAGCTATGGTATTCAATTGCATCATGAGATGAGGCATGTTCATCTTGAATAGTGTGACATTCTTGTATAACCTGGTCCCCAACAGGAATCCGTACGGGCTGAAATTGGGCAAGATTATTCACTTGAGGCAGAATGACGTTCTTAGTGACTGTAGGTCTTTGAATGTTGTCCTCTTTCCTTGCCATAGCTTCCACAAGTTGGTCTAGCTGGTTCTTCATCAAGTCAACATCTGCTCTTGACGCAAACTGATTCTGCTCTTCTGAGTCCATAATTCTTCCAAAAGCGGCTTCTATTCCGATACGAGTGTCGGGAAATCAACTGTGGGTTATGGACAAAGGATGATTGAGTTTATGGTTTTGGAAAATGATATGCAATGCTGATGAGTATGCAATGCTTATGTACGGTTCCAGGATCAAAACAACATCTGATTCTGAGGAAGGAGTTAGACACAGGATATCTTTGATCACAGGACCCCATAGGTAGGCTCTAATCGGGTAGGTGCCTAGAGTTATGGATATCTTTCAAAGACATTATAGCCATGACGAAGGAACATCAGACGATAATATCCTTGAAAGGATCTCGTCTAGGTGAGGTTTTCGTTTCTTCCCCACGAGAAAGACTCCTCGGAGGCGCCCACTACACAACCATCGACACACGGGTTTAGGGTTCTCAGAATCTTAGATCGAGGTCGAAAATATTACTGTCAGGAAGTAATACGTTCGAGGGATCTCATCTGATTGGGGCGTTCGCATTAACTCACATAGAATTAACACTACTAACCACCATGGATAAATGGGTAAAAGGTCCTTGGGATCAACGATTCAGGCTCGAAAATATTACCGTCATGGTAAAGTTTCACCACAACAATAATATCTCCAAGGGAACCTACTCCAAGCGGGGTCTTTGCTTTGACTCACACGGAAGAAACCACGCAAGCCTCCGCTACACAACCACCAATCTAATCCTAGGGTTATACTCGGACTCGGGTATAGAGACATCTCACAAAGTTCCCAATGATCAGAGAACCCCAACAGTGTCATACAAGATAAAAGTATGATATAATAAGAATAAGCAAGCAAATGAATAACAGATAGTTAAACAAGCAAGCAAACAAGCAAGAGAAGATAAACACACAAGCGAATCTAACACTCACGAATCGAGTCTAGTTAGGCTCGACTCTCTCTAGCATAGGGCAATGCAAAGTCCCCAGCAGAGTCGCCATCTGTCGTACCTCGAAAAATACGATCCTCACGATGGACGCGGAAAAAACTGTTCGAAACAGAGTTGCCACCGAACTTTATTCATTCCAAGGAAGGAATAGGAAAACATCGATAAAACCTTTAAAGGATAAGAAAATGGTCATCGCAACCAAATTCGGGTTCGGGAGTCGGTTACGCAAAGGGAAGGTATTATCACCCTCTACGTCCGTTGTACTCAACGGGAACCTCTTGATTCGATTCGTGAGAAAGTTAGATAGGTTTGTTTGTTTTCTTCTAAGGCAGATATTGTTTGCTAAGGGGAAAATGGATGGGTTTTTTATTAGTGTGCTCAGCAAGGATGAAGATCCTTGTGCCTACGTATTCCCTCGTGCAATGGGAAAGTCAGAGCATTCGTAGTGCGTGGGACTACGGTTGGTTTGTGTTTTTTAAGCGAACGAGTGTTTAATTCGCATTCTAACTGCTAAACGTTGGCTTGTCGGCTCGTCATGGGAGGCTGAAGCACTAGTTCATATGCGCGGAAGAATGGATTAAACAATGTTCTTTTTGTGAAATGTTGTTTGAGTATGGATTAAGTATGTTAGAGATTTGATTGAGAAAAAGGTTTGATTTGGACGTGTTTTAGGCGAACGAGAGTTTAGGTCGTATTCTAACTGCTAAACGTTGGCTTGTCGGCTCGTCATGGGAGGCTGAAGCACTAGTTCATATGCGCGGAAGAATGGCTTAAACAATGTTCTTTGGGAAAGGTGTTTGAGTTGTGGATTAAGTGTATTAGGGTTTTGGTTGCGAAAAGAGTTTGATTCGCTTGTGTTTTAGGGTTTCGGTCGCACGGAGGCGAGGAAAGGATAATTTTGATCGTATTGGATGTTTTAGAGGGGACAATTGCTCACACATGAGTAAGAGAACTCGCACCCAAACAATTGAGGAGAAAGACCAAAGACTTGGTCACCCTCACTTCACCTGTAGTAAAATGTGTTTAGATAGAGATTAAGTGTTTTAATGATTATTTGAAAAAAAGTTTGCATGTTGTCGAGTTCGTGTGTTTTAGAGACGTCAATTGTCCACACACGAGTAAGAGAACTCGCACCTAAACAATCGACAAGTTAAAGCTCAAGTTTTTTTAGAGGCATCAATTGTTCACACACGAGTAAGTGAACTCGCACCTAAACAATCGACAAGTTAAAGCTTAATTTTTTAGAGGCGTCAATTGTTCACACACGAGTAAGTGAACTCGCACCTAAACAATCGACAAGTTAAAGTTTAATTTTTAGAGGTGACAATTGTTCACACACGAGTATGTAAACTCACACCCAAACAATTGAGGAGACGGATCGAAGACTCAACCCACCTCACTTCACCTTTTATAAAAGTAATTTTTGAATACAAATTACGTGTTTTAAGCGGTCAAGTGATTATAAAAAGGTTTGAAAAGCGTATGAACAAAGAAAATTGTTAGATATATATGAATATGATATGACCAATATGAATAGTATGAATAAAAATATAATCGAGATAATATTTGACGGAAAATAAACAAGATAATGATTGATCCGGTGAATCGGGAAATAAAAGGTGACGACCTCGTCTTAATCAAGAACTCCAAAAAAGGTTCCATGATGTTTAAGACCTTCATTGATCGGAAATAAAAAGAATATAGTGCAAAGTAAAATGTGCAATAAAAATGAAATCGAAGAAAAGTCTCATCTTAACCGACAAAATTTGGTTTTAGTTGCTCATCGACCCATAAAAATGAAAAGTAAATAAAAGAATAAAATCGGTCTCTTCTTAATCAGGATTTAATCGAGAAATCGATAATCAACGATTTTTGACTTTCATTGACCGATAAAAAATAAAAAAGGTGGCCTCATATAAATCAAGATTTTGAATCGATTTCAACAAATCAATTTAATCAAGATATTTTTCATATCATCGGCCCAAAGATGAAATTAAGAATCGAAAGTAAATCGAAGTTAAAGATCGAGGTAGGAATGAAAAGATAAATCAAGACATAAATTCTAAATAATAAATAAACTTGAAATCAATCCAAACCTAATCAAATTCTAGAATAAGATATTTTGTCTTTTTAATATTTATCATTTTTTGGTTATTTTTTATTATTAAACATTAAAAGTTATTAATCCAAATTTCTAATCCTAAGAATTAAAATACAAAGCTTAAAAATTAAAATACTAATTAAAATTAAAGCTTACTAATCTATAGTTATAATGTTAATCCTAAAATTACTAATTAATTTAAAAGGTTATGAAACCAATCCTAAAATTATTAAAACCTAACTAATGAAAAAAACTAACAAGGCCATGTTCTCAAAGATTACAGAACATTCATACAAGCAGACCAACAAGCCCAAAAGGGTGGTCCAACATCACACGAAGGCGGGTTAATTTTAACCCGATCCAGCTTTATTATTGATGGGTTAATCGCAACCCTAACATTCACACAGCCGGCCATTGCAAAACAATCGTGTTCCTAAACAAAGAAACAACGAATCCAAGTTCAGAAAACGATCGAAAGAAATACTCCAAATAAACCTCACTGCTTTGATGCTCATCTTTTCAGTCCGTGCTCATCTTTCTCTCTCGATCTCGCTCTGTTTACGACGACTTTCTTCCCTCGGTCTCGTTCTTCAGTTACTCTCTCCGGTGCTTGGTTCTGCGGCGGTCAACACGAAGAGGGTAAGAATCATTCGCTCTCACTACCGTCTCGGTTCTCACTCAGGTTTAGGGGCTCCTTTCAATTTAGGTTTCGATCCGGATTCTGAACGATTTGTGGTTCTTGAACTTTGTTTTATTTTACTTAAACTCTCTCTTCTTCTAGATTCGTTGTTCTGAGTATGAAATGGTTTCTTTGGATTCTGATTTGTGGTTGGTCACTGAGAGATTCAGGGAGGCGGTGGAAGTTTGAAAGAAGGGGAGATGATGGTGATTGGAATGGTGGTTTTAAGGATGAGATTTGAAGTTGTTGTGTAGTTATTTTGTAGATTTGCAGTAGCTCGCTGGATTATGTAATGTTGGTGGTTACATGTTGTTCAACGACGGTGAAGGAGGTGAAGGGTGAGGATTGAGATTATAGCGGTGGTGATGAAGTTTCAACCTCGAGGTTTGTGAGAGGGTGTTTTCCTGGAATGAAATCAACGGTGGAAGGGGTAATATTGTTGGTTCGTTGAAGCAGTGGCTCAACCGTACAATTTTTCGGAGAAGAATTGAGGGTTTGAAAGGGAGTGAAAATGGCAGTTCAAAGGTTAATATGTTGTTAATGGTGGAGGTTCGCAACAATCTTTCGTCGGCGAATAGAAGAAGAAGACGGTATAAGGAGTATTGATGATGGTGGTTCTTACACGGTTTGTAGCAACAATATGTTACTGTTGTGAATCTTTGGAATGGGGCGCAGAGTTGTGTTATTGTTGTTTGGTGAATGGAGGTTGATTCATGTTGAAATTGTTGGAAGGTTTTGTTTCTCGTGTTGAAAACAGGGGAAGCTGATGGTTGTGGTCGTTGGTTTGGGATTTACGGTTGTGTTTATGGGTGAATGATGAAAAGTGGAGCGAGGTAGGATTGGAAGAAGAGGGAGGGTGAGTGATTTGTGGATGGTGGTGAAGGAGGAAGGCCAGGTTGTTGTTGGAGACTTCTGTTCAAGAAGTATTATTTTTCTGGTGAGTTTTTCTCCTTGCAGTGATGTTCCTCCCCCCCTTTTGAATTCGTTTCTCCTCTTTTTTAAAATCAAATTCCCCCCTTACTTTTGATTCCTAATTTGTCTTCTACTCTCTTTCTCACTGCCTGAGTTTGACTTGTAATTTTCATGGCAGGTTTTTGTAACAGGAGGTACGGTTTATGCAGTGAAATGTTGTTTTCATTTGCAGTAAGGTACAAATTTGCAGCAAGTTATGTCGCTTTCTTGGCGTGGCTTTATGGCTGGTGTGTACATGGATAGGTTGCAGGGTACACGGTTTTGGAATGGCTATATGCTGTAAAAATGTATTTAGTGCATTGCATGAATTTTTGGCAATTTTGTTGACATTTCTTGTTGACATGGGCTTATTATGTAATGGACCAAAACAAATGGGAACCTCCCTCTTTTGTAATTTTTTGTAATTGTTTGTAAAATGGAATAGGCTTTTTGGCTTTTAGTTAAAAAGTAAATGGTTAAGCTTTTTTATGAAAATGTGGAATGGATGATTTTAAAAGAAATGAACTTTAAAGAATTTCCTTGGATAATGAAAATGTAATCAAAGTGGATAAAAGTGAAATAAAATGTGGATTTTGAATTGGATAAAGAAACAATGGATAAAGAAAAAATGGATTTATGGATTTAGTTATAGGAAAATATGGATTTGAAGAGTGGATAAATGAATTTAGGTGAGATGAAATGGATAATTGGTCTAGAAAAATGGATATGGATATTTGGATCAAAGTAGAATTAAAATGAATATGGTTTTGGATAATGAACTGAAATGTGGAAATAAATTATTTAAATGTGGAAAAAGAATATAGATTTAATTGGATTTGAAATGGTTTTAATGAATGATTTGGTTTTGGAAATGGGTTAAAAAAATGGATAACAAAGTAGCTGGATTTAGACAGAATGGATAAAATGGATATTAAAGAAATGGATTTTTGAACAACAGAAAATGGATATGGGTTTTTGAAATGGTTATGGACTTTGAGAAACTAAACATTGAACTATACTCAACACCTGCCTGAGCAACATATTGATGGTTAGTGAGTGGATGTACAAATGAAAATTATCCACAGGTAGGACAAATTTGGGGTATGACACATATATACAGAGAGCCAATATTGCATTGAAAGCTATCCACCTCTTCTCCTTAGCTTCCTCTCGAGACCTCTTTACCAAGTACTCTAAGTGATAGCCTCGGAATTTTCCTTTGCGAGAAAAATCAGCCTCTAATGTCGCTTTGCTCAAAAAAAGAGCCTCAGCCAGCGCTTGGAAATCACAGTCTCCTTGGGAACCACAGAAAGGAACACCTCCTTGGATAGGAATTCTCAAGATGTTAGAGTACTCTTCTAGGGTAGGAACCAATACATAATCCGGCATCACAAAGCACCTTAAGGAAGGATCATAGAACTGCATCAAGGTGTGTAGTCCATTGTATTCATACTCACTGAGGCTCCGAACCAGGGATAATATCCAACCATACTTCTCTTTAAAGACCCCCAATATTTCTGGGCTAGCCATACTCTGTAAACTGTCCAACGGACCAAGAGTGAGCTTCAGGAACTTATAGATGATGATGTGCTTCTTACCCCCTCTTAGTGTCCATCCCTATGAATGCCCTCTGACTGGAATCAAAAGACTGGATACTACCTGGAAATGCAAAAACATGAATGTCAGAAAAATGGAATGCAATGCGAAGCATGGGATCAAAGTTCCACACGAGCTGGATGCACTGTACTGACTGAACAATCAAAGCTCTGTACCAAAACCCAGAACAAAAGTAACCACAGTGATAAAACTAGAAAACCAGGTAGGTTGAAGGTCAAAGTCACCTGCAAACCTGCAAACACCCATCCCCTCTCACATGTGGGTTCTAGAAAACGGGATCCTCAGTCTCAGATTCTCGATTTAAGAAGAAATAGTACATTCATCCCTCAGGGTACAATATTATCGCCAAACAAAGAGGTCGTCCACTGATTCCCTCAAAAAGGTCATCCTATAGCAAGTTCCCAGCATTGGGTCCTCGGGTCGAGAGTCGTAATGGATTTCCCATCTCTGGTCTGCCATTATCGTTCTAGGGAGGAGTGTCATTACTGAGTCCTCGGGAATGGTCACCAGAGTCGATAGTTCCTCAAGAGAATAACTACTGGCATGTATCAACATACAGTAGCAGATATCTCCCGATAGAACCTCGTCTGATTGTGGGGATCGTGATCACCCGCACGTGGTCAACACCACGGGAGCCTCACGCCTGCCCACGCTAATACCTATGTGTATGCTCAAGCCTGGGTAGTGTGCTTATCTCTCAAAACCTCCCAACCAGCCAAACAGAAAACCAGCATAGCACAGCACAGTCCACCATAATAATGAAATGCAATGCCATAAATGCGATAAATACAGTAGAGCAGTAATACAGTAATATACAGCAAAATAAAGCACAACAGATAAATTCCCAATGAAAATAAACAAACAAACGCTAGGATTGACTCACAAGAGGGGATGGACCAGCAAGAGGTCAACCAAAGTCCCCAGCAGAGTCGCCAGCTGTCGCTCCCGAGGATTTGCATCCGTGGTACAAATGCGAAAGTGGCGCGGAAAACAGAGTCGCCAGCAATGTGTATTTATCCCAAGAGTGGGAAAGGAAACACTGCGTAAACATGAGGGAAGGAAAAGAACATGGTCTCGCAACCAAGAGAAACGGGTAAGGAAGTCGGTTACACGAGGGGAAGGTGTTAGCACCCCACGCGTCCATCGTACTTGATGGGATCCACGCTTGTTGTCTCGATCAAAGGGTGTCGTCGTCTGGAGCTCCACTGCTACTGGAAGGGAGGAGGAACGGGAACGGAGGAGAACGAAGAAACGAAGAAGAAAAGAAAAAGAACTGACTCGATAGGACATCGCTCGTCCTATGCCTACGTATATCCTCGTGCAATGGGAAAGTCCAGAGTCAACGTAGTTCGGACACGAACTAAAGGGGGGGAGGTTGTTCGCCAAGACATCGCCGTCTTGTACCTACGTATCCTCAATCAGACGAGAAAGAGGAAATCAGAGCAGTCGTAGTTCGACCTAACGAGGTCGGTTTGTGTTTTTTATGAGCGACGTTAGATTCGCGTCCGGCAGTTAGGGTCTATGCCTGTTTGCGACGAGACGGAAGTAACGTGCCCTTTTCTGAAAATGAGTTTGAAACTTAATGATCCCGAAGGATGAAAAAGGTTTAAGTTTGCTTTGTATTTTTTAAGTCAGAAGTGGTTTGAAGTTAGTTCATAACTTGCATTGCACCCAAGTCTGTAACATAGGAACGAATACTTCGCGCATCGTCCCCAACAGGACGTACACTAAGTACCCTAGAAGGATGAAGGGAGACCCCCTATACTTCACTTCCCATATGTAAGGCTCATGCGCAATACATGTTAATCTTTTATTAAGTGTTTTAGGATTGTTATGAGATGAGAAGAGAGGGCTCAAGGAAAAAGAAAACACTAAGGGGAATTATATCCTAATGTTATCATGCAAAAGGTGGCCCTATAATTGAGTTTGAAAGGGAAACTTCTACCTAAGTTAGCATGCAAAGGGAAGCCTAATGCTAATCCTACTCCAAGCTTAATCGAAAATTAAGTTGGACTAGGTAGCTCTAAGGGAGTGAATCCAAAACTTAAACAAGTCTTGAGATTCAAGGTAAGGAAAGAGTGAAAGAGATGAAGAAGGAAAGAAGAAATGAGCAAAAACAGCAGCTACAACAGTGCATCTGCACCAATACAGCAGTTATAGACAGCACACAAGCAAAACAGCTTATAACAACACATAATTCAGCACAAGAAAAGGGTGCAAAAGGCCAAACAGCAGCACATATAACAACACATATGCACATAAACAATAGTAGAAACAGGGCAGCATGTGATTCACTTGAATACAACTCAATCATGGCATAGCAAACGTGCATCAAGCATTACATATTCTTCAATCAAACATGATTACAATCACACCACCAACCAAGGTAAATAACTCTTGAAATCATCATGAAAGCATGCATATCATGATAATAAACAAATTAATTGGAATATGCATTTCATGGAATCAAAAGCAAACTAGCATGCACAACACAATTCCAGCAACATAAGCAATAATCCATAATCAACATGCTCAAGAAGTGTGCGTAACGCGTTTATCGCACCAAGAACGCAACAATGTAAACAATGTTCGTAAACGATGAAAATACAAGAGCCGCGTGTTGGAAAATTGTGCACATACAATGGTGTGAGGTGCAACAGTATCAAAACAGTCATTAAACATGTATCATATCAATCCATGAAGATTAAAAGTGAAACGGGATCGAAACATGCCCAAAAATGCACAAAAAACACACTCTACAGCAGTGTTAATCGATTAAACAATTGCAGTGCAATTGTGTTAATCGATTAACAGCTCTTATTACGCACATTTTGCACTGGTTAATCGATTAACCTAATTGCACTGCAATTGGTTAATCGATTAACACTGTAAAATCAGCACAAAATCAGTTTGAAAAATCACTTCCAGCAGCAAAAGCACTTATGCAATCATCTCCAATGATCATGTAATCAACAATGCACGAAAATTAAGTTCAGAGACACCATTCAAACATCACTTAAATTCAATAATCATCAACATCCACAATCAAGATCAACAAAATGAATCAAAACACATCAAAATTCATGGATCTACATTGTATAAGTTACAATTAAGCTAAAATGAGTATGGATCTGAAATTAACCAACCTACAAAGCTGAGATTTGCTTTGGTAAGTGTTGTAAACAGAAATGGATGAATTCAAGTAGAGAAATCCAAGATCCACAAGCTTCTTGCACTCAAAACTTGAAGATCCAAGCAATAAGCAACCAAAGCTCCAAAAGCACTTCCAAAAATCACTTCTGAAAATTCAGAACCAGATCCAAACGAAAATCCAAATTGAAAAGCTGAAATGTAGTGATGATGAGAGGTTTTAGCTCAAGAATTAACAAGTTCCAATGAAGAACTTGTTAATCTTTAAAGAAGAGCTTTGAGTGCGGTTGAAAATGGAGTTGGAGAATGAAAAAGTGAGAGAGAATTGAGAGAATTCTGAAAATTGGGAGTGAAAATATGATCTAGGTTTTTTAGAGGTTTGGAATGAATTGGTTTAAATAACCTCTAAGTTAGGAGTTAAGTTTGGGTTGGGAGTGAGGTTAAGTGAGTGGAAATTGGGATGAAATGTGAATTAGGAAAGGAAATGTGGAATTGGAGTGGAAAGAATTTGAATTTTTGAATGGAAAATCAACTCTCTAGATCCTTCTACTGATGTGTAGAATTAAAATGGGTGATTAAAAATTGGATTAAAAGAAACAGCTCTAAAAATGCAGCATTTGGGCAAAATTCACAATGGTTAATCGATTAACCTAATTGCAATGCAATTGGTTAATCGATTAACACATTCAAATTTTGAATTTTTGTGCCAAAAGGAGGGAAACTTGGATATTCGTCTGGTTCTACCCGTTCTGAACCACAATAGACCTCTGAAACTTGCCATTTGATATTACCACTGGAATACACTTGAAATATGCCGTGAAATGTTTTTTCGCACTCGGATTAAACTGCTGATTACAACTGTCTGGTGTTGAATAACTGATCAAAAATTGACTGCCGGAGTTTCTGATCATCCAGTCATTTAATGAGCAAAATAAATTCTCAAAAAGACTTGGAAAGCTATCTGCTTGGATCTGAACACTATTAAAAATCATATTGGCACTGATGACGTCGTGAACTGCTGAAAGATACCTCGATCCCATGCTCAAAAGAACTATGCAAATGCAGAAATGACGATGCAAATGAAATGAAGCATAAGCCATAAGGGTTAGAAACACTAGGGCAAATTTTGAGGTGTTACACCTCCGTCTTGGGCTTTATACAGGACAGATAAAAGTACTCTCTTGTTGAGTCAAACTCTTTTAGCCTCCATCTTGGGCTTTATACAAGATACATTCTCCCCAACAGAGTCAAATTCCCTTTTAGCCTCAATCTTGGGCGTTGTACAAGACAGAAAGAACATTTTTCCCCGGAAAAGTCAAACTTCTAGCCTCCTCTTAGGCTTTGTATAAGGAAAACCCTGGTTGAGTCAATCAACCTTTTAGCATCAAATTTGTGCCTTGCTCACAACATACAAACATCAACAACTCCTCTTTAGAGATGACAAATTCTCTCTCAGCCAAAACCCTTTAGCTTCACATCTTGGGCTTTGAACAAGATACAAACCACCTTTAGCTTCATGTCTTGGGCTTTGAACAAGGCACCAAAACAATCTCTTTCCTCCCATAGAATAGGAGGAACTACGATCGCTCTAATTTCCCTGTTTCGTTAAACGGGAATACGTAGGCATAAGATTGCAAAAATCTTAGCGAGCATACTAATAAAAAAACCCAAAACCCAGTACCTTCATATCTCCATCAAAAGCATTAGACCTAAAACCTCACAAATAGTCCAGATCCTGTTTTTAAGTAAATAACCCTAAAAGACGAACCCCTATTTTTATAGCATTTGTAAGCCAACAGTTTTGACTATTTAAACTCAGTATGCAAGCAGGGTTAATTGGAGACATCTATTTCCCTTCCTTAATCAACTCAACAGGATAAAAAATGAATCGAACTGTAGTACCAAAGCGATAGTGATTCGAAACCACAAAAATTGCGCTACAGAAAAATGGCGACCACAGTGGGTGCTTTCTTTCTTACAGTTTTAGGTAGAAACCTTGAACAAGTCATTTTCACTGTGGCCGCCACAGAAAAATGGCGACCACAGTGGGAGGCATTCTTTCTAGCCTCCTTTAAGGTAGAAAGGCTTAAATTCACCGAATACTACAGAAATGGCGACTCTGCTGGGGAGTCATTATCTGTATAGGATCATAAGACTAGAGGTCTAGGATGATTAAGACAAATATATATACCGCTTTTCCTAATTGATATTTGTGTTTATTTTTCTGCTAATGGGAATGCGTGTGATGCCGTATGTGGAAAGATTGAGTATACACCTAAGATAGGGGATGGCATTATACGGGTAATCTTACGGGGAGTGAATCCCAGCTAAGAGTCCCCGGTCAACCATCAAACTCAGTGGAGACTCCCTTTGCAGATACATTACCTATATGACTTCAGTTGTTGAAAGTAGTGTGGTCGATTGGGTTATCTGAGAAGCTGAGGTTTTTAGTAGACTGAAACCATGTTGTAGTGCGGAAGCTATCGGGAATAGTTGTCACGCGATACTACCCTTATTTGAGATCACTCTAAGATACTACAGCTCGCTGGCGATCCGCTTGTTGTTGTTATCCCAAGAGGGGTCAATGGTTTTGCGGACAGGTACAAAAAATACCAGTATAAACCTTTGGGGGATGGGTAGAGCCTTGACTTCATGACACCGACCCTTTGACCCCATGTTTTTCTATGTTTTTGTGTGCTGCATTCATACATTCATTTAAAAAACATTAAAACAAAGAAAAATCTTCTCTTCTAGTCTCTCTTTTCTTCAAAATAAACTAAGACAATGATTGCAAATGTCAGATAAAGAGATTGCTAATGGATTTCGGTAGAAGGAAAACTCATAAGTACACCTTCAAGGTTCCAAAACTAGAGGATTTAAGAGGGTTGGCAAGGATGATAACCAACCCCGAGGCTTTCAGAGCTAAGTATGGAGGACTGCTTTCTCTGTTAAGGGTCCATGTAATCGAAGGAATCATGTCCACACTAATCCAGTTCTACGATCCGGTCTATCATTGTTTCACATTCCCGGATTATCAGATAACACCAACACTGGAGGAGTACTCTCACCTGACTGCTTTACAGATCACTGATCAAGCTCCTTTTTCTGGACTGGAAGAAATTCCAAAGGATCAAACCATTGCAAGAGCAATCTATTTGGACGAGTCAGAAGTCAGGACTCACATGACCACTAAGGGAGGAATCCAAGGTTTGCCAGCCCAGTTCTTGATAAAGAAAGCCATGTACTTTTCCAGTATAGGGAACGTGGCCGCTTTCGAGAGCATCTTTGTTTTGCTCACCTACGGGTTATTTTTGTGTCCCAACATCGATAACTTTGTAGATGTCAATGCCATTAAGATTTTTCTAATTGGAAACCCTATACCTACCTTGCTCGCTGATGCTTATCATTCGATAAACTTAAGGAATTTGTATAGCGGAGGAATGATCACATGATGTGTACCCCTGTTGTACAAATGGTTCATTTCTCATTTGCCAAAGTCTGCTGCATTTTGGGATCAAAAAAGTACTTTATGTTGGTCGCAGAGAATCATGTCTCTTACCAACTCTGACATCGATTGGTACAATCAAATCTATGACGGGATCAGAATCATTGACCGTTATGGAAACTTCCCAAATGTACCCCTTATAGGAACTAAGGGAGGAATCAACTATCATCCAATTTTAGTTCGTCGTCAATTCGGATACCCGATGAGGCATGTCCCGCGTAATGCTCATCGGAAGGTCTTTTCTTCAAGGAAGGAGAAAATGACAAAGCACTAAAGACAGAAATAGTGCATGCCTGGAAACACGTTCACAGGAAAGGAAGAGAGTCTCTAGGAAAACTAGACTGTGTCTTGGTAGAGCCTTATCTCCATTGGGTACAAACTAGAGCTCTCAAGCTGAGGATGCCTTACCCTCGTCAAGAAGTTCTTCCATTAATTGACTATGTCCTTTATTTTATGTCTGAGACGGAAAAACTTCAGATTACTCTCAACAAAGTTCAACAGGAGAAGAGGTCTTAGAGGAACAAGTACCGTATTCTCAATGTGGAGTGTAAGAAAATACAACAACTGTTAAAAGAAAAAGATGCTCTGATTGAGATTTTAGAGCAACATGCTGTAGAAAATCAGGAGGACCAAAGGAATTTGCTCGCTCCTTTCACTTGGCAAAGGAATGACAACCCGACAACGGTTCAAGAGCCCCGGTCAAAGAAAAGGAAAATACCATAACTATCACCTGAGTTCCCCTTAGAGAGGACTCGGCACCCATAAGTTTAGATTTCCTTTTACAACACTATGTAAATTACTGTATTTCCATTTCCGCAATCTTTGAATTCAATAAAATGGGGTGTCTCCACTGTTTGATATTTGCAATCCAATTTTCGAATTTTCTTTTGAAAATAACAAAAAAAACTAAATATAATCATTGCATATCATTCATCATTCTCGCATAAACGCATTCTTCTTCCCTGCGAATATCACGTTTGTGTCTCGATTCTAGAGTCAAACTGTCTCATTCGTACAATACTTGGGCCAATCGATAGAAAAAGATGGATGATCTCGAGGAAGAAAACAGAGAGTTGAGGGAAGAGATCGACACTCTGAAAAAGGATCTGAGAAAGCTTCATAACAACATGCAAGCTCTAGCAGAAGCTCAGATGCAACAACAAAGGACTGTGATCTCAGAGATCACATCAACGTCCATAGTGGAGAAGCATGATCCTCGATATACCATGCCTAAAGATCGTCCCTGGGGCATGCCTATTTACTATATCCCAGAAGGATATGTTCTGTCGATCACTGAGGATCAGGGAACCGCAGCAGGAACCGTTGGGCCTGAAGGTTACAAACTTCAGGAAAGCAAAGATGCTAGGGGCATGACAACAACTCTTGAAGGTTACAAACTTCGGGAGAGAGAAGGACCTATAATCACAGCCATGATGACTATACCACCACCCGTGGTACACACTGTCCCGGAAGGACAGATTCCACAGATACCTTCTGGTGGAAACGAAAGTATGTTCGACAGAATGAATGAGTTCCAGGAACAGTTCCTGGAAATACAGAAAGAACTACAAGCCCTTTGCAGTCAGAATCTATTTGGAAAAGATGCCGCAGACCTTTGTTTGGTCCCCAATGTGAAAGTTCCGCACAAATTCAAAGTTCCCGAATTTGAAAAGTACAAGGGTAACTTTTTCCCTCAAAGCCATTTGGTGATGTACGCTCGGAGGATGTCAGCTCAAACAAAGAACTAGGAGCTACTGATTCACTACTTTCGGAATAGTTTAACCAGTGCCGCACTCAAGTGGTACATAGGTTTAAACCGCACTAAGATTGACATTTTCAGAGATCTTGGCGATGCTTTCGTTCAGCAGTATAAGTATAACCTGGACATGGCACCGGACAGAGATCAACTTAGATCGATGTCACAAAAGGACAAGGAAACCTTTAAGGAGTACGCTCAGAGATGGCGTGAAATTGCCGCCCAGATTTGTCCACCTCTTGAGGAAAAAGAGATGACGAAGATCTTCTTAAAGACCTTGAGTTCATTCTACTACGATAGAAAGGTCGCTAGTGCGCCCAGTGATTTCACCGAGATGGTAGGCATGGGAGTTCGCCTTGAGGAAGCAGTCCGAAAAGGACGTTTAGTAAAAGAAATTGGATCGTCAAGTAATACAAAATGATACGGTGGTGCTCTCCCAAAGAAAAAAGAGCAGGATATTGGGAATATCTCTCTTGGAAAGCAAAGGCGACGATATCAACCAGTAGCAGCTATAACTCCTGCTATCAACCCTGCACCTGTTCCAACGTATCAACCTCAGGTTGCTCAAAGCCAACTGAATCAACAACAATATCAGCAAAGGACACAACAGACTCTTTAGCAGGCTCGTCCTCCGTACAACAACAACTGTACAACACGACCACCAGGGTTCGACCCTATACCGATGTTGTACACAAAACTATTTCTGTTATTACTGGTCAAGGGGCATGTCCAAACCAGGGCTCCTCTTGTGATTCTGGAAAATCCACCTTTTTGGTTCAAAATGGATCAGACTTACCCTTACCATCAAGGAGGACCAGGGCATAACATAGAAAACTGTCTCAGTTTCAAATCTGATGTGCAAAAACTTGTTAGGAGCGGGGTCTTATCTTTCAAAGATATGAATCCGAACGTTCTCACGAACCCGTTACCTCAACATGAGAAAGCTGCGGTAAATTTGATAGAGGGAGAGTCCAATAACAACTATCAAATTCATAATGTACTCTTATTGAGGACCAATCTGGTTAAGATGCATCGCAGACAGAGCGGGTATGGCCATATACCACCTCATAATTATCACCAGTGTGATATCTGCTCTAAAAATAATCAAGGATGTTCTGTGGTGCAATCGACTCTACAGGAACAATTGGATCTTGGATGGATCCAAGAGCATCGAGTTCGTGGAGTTAACATGACTTATACGAATTCCAACACCATTCAGAACCACGACATCCGTGCAATGAATGTCAACTTAGCGGCAATGCACTCAAGGCAAAGCCAGTATCATAATCTGCCGCGACACGATTACATTTCCTGTCTGACTTGCTCGGTAAACAAACAAGGATGCTCTTTTGTACAAGAGGCCCTCCAGCGTCAGATGGATCTTGGGTGGATCCAGGACTACCATGATAGAAATCCTTATCAAATCAACATGACTCAAATTTTTTATATTCGTTTGACGAATACCAGTTTGGTGGAGTTACACGCCAGGCAGGTCCAACTCGGTTTTCTCACTCAACATAATTATCAGAACTGTACAGTATGCCGTGAGAGTAACCAAGGGTGCGCTCTCGTGCAAAGGACTTTGCAACACTTGTTAAACCACTGGTGGATTCATATCTATATGGATGAAGACACGCAACAAATCAGTGTGGTTAATGGGAACCCCACTAGGCATCAAAGTCAGGATGTTCGATCAATGGAAACAAATCTAGTGAGGTTACACTGCATTCAAAGCGGACGTGGCCAGGTGCCACCACACAACTATGAATGATGTAGAGTCTGCTCAGAAAATAATCAAGGATGCTACCTCGTGCGAGCAGCCCTCCAGAGTCAGTTGGACCACAAAGAGATTCAACAATATTCAGTTTCGGGGTCCATTAACTGGATGCCAGACTATTTCGTTGACCAGATCAAAGATGTGGTTGTAATCTCGGACTCTGAGAGAACCAAGGATGTTTATACCATCATCCCTCTACTAGACGAATCAAAGGTTCCTATCCAGGAACTAATTGAAGTTACCTACGACAGTCAGAAAAATCAGAAGTCTCATGTAGTTATCTATCTACCGGGACCAGTGCCGTACAAATCTGATAAGGCTATCCCTTACAAATATGGTGCAACAACAATTGAGAATGAAAAGGAAACTCCCTTACCCTCCGTCGTGAATATTGCAGACATCAGTCGAGTAACACGGAGCGGTCGAATCTTCAACTGAGGAGTTGGAGAACCTAGCAGAGAAAAGGAATCTCAAGCGGAAGTTCCTAATCCACCAGTCGGTCAATCCAGTAATCCCGACCTTTCAAGGAACGATGATGAGATGCTGAAGCTCATCCAAAGGAGTGAATATAACATTGTTGATCAGCTATTACAAACTCCTTCAAAGATCTCAGTGTTATCGCTTTTGCTCAGTTCTGAAACCCACAGAGAGGCTCTACAGAAATTCTTAGAGCAAGCCTTTGTGAAACAGGATGTGTCGATAAGACAGTTCGATAGCATCGTCTCTAACATCACTTCCTGCAACAACTTAGGGTTTAGCGATGAGGAATTGCCAGAAGAAGGTAAAAGTCACAAAATGGCGCTCAATATCACAGTCAACTGCCAGGATGATGCTTTGGTCAGCGTACTGGTAGACACGGGATCGGCTCTCAACGTTATGCCGAAGCCCACTCTAATGTGACTATCATTCAAAGGATCTCCGATGAGAGGCAGTGAGGTCGTCGTCAAAGCATTTGACGGGTCCAGAAAAATAGTTATCGAAAAAGTCGACCTTCCCATAACCATCAGTCCTCACACTTTCCAAGTCACTTTCCAGGTCATGGACATCTGAGCAATATACAGCTGTTTGTTGGGAAGACCTTGGATACACCAGGCTGGGGCAGTCACTTCGACACTTCACCAGAAGCTGATGTTCGTCAAGAATGACCAACTCGTCACAGTCTGTGGAGAACAAGCCTTGATCGTGAGTAACCTTTCATTATCTACTTGTGTAGAACCAGAAGAGTTCATTGGAACTCAGTTCCAAGCACTTTCAGTGAGTAATGACAATCAATCAGAAAGGGGAACGTCGATTTCCTCGTACAAAGATGCTCTCAAAGTAATCGAGAGTAGCGATGCAAAGGGATGGGGACAGCTTATCATTCCTACTGATAATAAAACAAAGAAGGGTCTTGGTTTTTCTGCAACTTGCACCCAGACAGCTGCTAATGATGAAAGTCTTCATCCCATTCAGAACTTCTTCCATAGTGGAGGTTTCCTTCACCCAGTGTCTCAAGAAGTACATACCATCAACGAAGGAGACTCCTCCGATACGGATGAAGAGTGGAAGTCCTATCTTAACGAGGACGGTTATATGTCTCAGGAAGAGGTGCCTACGCCATTTTGCTATCCCACACAGAGTCCGAGATTTATACCAAGGTCAGATGTCAAAATGATATACGGAGATTGTGATCCAGAAGGATGTTGTGCTCCACCAAACTCATTAGAGGAAGACACTCTGATGAAAGACAACTTCGACCACAACTATTATGGCCCGATGGATGGTCTGCATATCTGGCAGCCGTATCCAGGAGACTTGGGGAAAGAAAATCAGCCGAACAATGAAAATCAGCTGAGCATCATTGAAAAGAATACCTGCGTCCCCACCATGTCATGGGATCAACACTCAGGTCATTCAGAAAATATCCAGTACGACGATGAATTCGCAAAGTTTGCAGGACTAGAATTCATTAACTATACTTTTCCTGAGGTCAACGTCATTGAAAGGGATGACTCCTCCAGTTCCAAGGAAATATGGGACACCTTAGGATAACCGAGTGGCAAGTACGACTATATGGTCAAGTACACTGCTCCTGAAAGCTCTCGTATCAGGCTCGAAGTCATCCAGCCCACTGGATGGGGAGATCTACCTGAGGGTGCAAATACTATGCAAAATACAACTGAGGAATCCTCCTACGACAACTCTGCCTGGGAGACAGATTCCAATGATCCTGCTCCGCCAGAAATCAGCATTATTTCTGAAGACAAATCAAAGAAGGTACCGGACTTTGTGATTCACCGAGGAGTTCGCCGCCAATGGGTTGTTGTCCATGTTCCGAAGATTGTTCATAAGTCAAAGTAATTGCCGTCTTTAACCTTTCACCCTGCCCAGGTGAAACATACGATCCAATGCCTTCTCCCAACTTTGAATTCCCGGTATTTGAGGCTGAAGAAGAAGATGACGAAATTCCCGAAGAGATCTCCAGGCTACTCAGACAAGAGAAAAGGTTCATTGAACCTCACAAAGAGCCGTTGGAAACAGTCAACTTGGGTTCAGGAGAAGAGAGAAAAGAAATCAGGATTGGGGCACTGCTCAGTCCAACTTGCAAAGAGGGTTTGACAAAGCTTCTCAAAGAATTTCCCAATGTATTTGCTTGGTCCTATCAGGATATGCCAGGGTTGGATACCAGCATCGTGGAACATCATCTACCGTTAAGATCAAAATGTCCGCCAGTAAAACAAAGGTTGAGACGGACTCATCCAGGCATGGCCCTCAAAATCAAAGAGGAAGTACAGAAATAGATTGACGCGGGTTTCCTCGCTACATCAGAATATCCTCAATGGTTACCCAACATCGTACCAGTTCCAAAAAAGGACGAAAAGGTCAGAATGTGTGTAGACTACAGGGATCTGAACAAAGCAAGTCCAAAGGATGATTTTCCCTTACCGCACATTGACATGTTGGTAGACAATACCGCAAAATTCAAAGTCTTCTCCTTCATGGATGGATTCTCGGGCTATAATCAGATAAAAATGGTGCCGGAAGATATGGAGAAAACTCCGTTCATTACCCCATGGGGCACCTTTTGTTACAAGGTAATGTCGTTCGATTTGAAGAACGCCGGGGCAACCTATCAAAGGGCCATGACTACTCTGTATGATGACATGATACACAAAGAAATCGAGGTATATGTCGATGATATGATTGCCAAATCTAAAATAGAGGAGGAACATGTGACCCACCTGTCAAAACTATTCGAGCGGTTGCGAAAATACAAGCTCTGCTTGAATCCCATTAAGTACATATTTTGTGTTCGCTCAGGGAAATTTCTAGGGTTCATCGTCAGCCAGAAAGGAATTGAGGTTGATCCTGACAAGGTCAAGGCCATTCAAGAAATGCCTTCTCCAAAGACTAAAAAATAAGTAAGGGGATTCTTAGGACGTTTGAATTACATTTCCAGATTTATATTCCTCATGACCGCGACATGTGCGCCGATTTTCAAATTACTAAAAAAGAATCAGGACTGCGTTTGGATAAAAGACTACCAAACCGCCTTCGACAGTATCAAGGAATACATGTTGAACCCACCGATTCTATCACCTCCAGTGGAAGGAAGACCACTGATCATCTACCTAACAGTCTTGGAAGACTCGATGGGATGTGTACTTGGCCAATAAGACGAAACCAAAAGGAAAGAGTTTGCCATCTACTATTTGAGTAAGAAATTCACCGACTGCGAAACTCGGTACACTATGCTTGAGAAAACTTGTTATGCTCTGGCTTGGGCAGCCAAACGTCTTTGCCAGTATATGATTCGTCACACTACTTAGTTAGTCTCAGAAATGGATCCGATCAAGTACGTCTTTGAAAAGCCTGCTCTTACGGGAAGGATTGCCCGTTCGCAGATGTTGTTATCAGAATATGACATCGAGTACCATGCTCAGAAAGCCATCAAAGGAAGTGTTTTAGCCGATCATTTGGCTCATCAACTGATTGACGATCAGGGATCAGTCGGATTTGACTTCCCAGGCGAAGATGTCATGTATCTAAAAATGAAAAATTGCGATGAACCACTACCCAGTGAAGGGCCAGAACCAGGTTCCCAATGGGGCCTAGTCTTTGACGGAGTTGTTAATCATTATGGAAACGGAATTGGGGAAATCATCATAACCCCTCAGGGTACCCACATTCCTTTCACCGCCCGACTTACATTCAAGTGCACAAACAACGAGGCCGAATACAAAGCTTGTATCATGGGTCTCGAGGAAGCGGTCGACTTAAGGATCAAGAACTTTGATGTATATGGCGACTCAGCCCTGGTTATCAATCAGATCAAAGAAGATTAGAACACATACCAATCTGGACTGATTCCTTACAAAGATTACGCGAGAAGGTTGTTACCATTCTTCAACAGAATCGAGTTTTATCACATCCCTCGTGAGGAGAATCACATGGCTGATGCATTAGCCACTCTCTCTTCCATGGTTAGTGTAGGTCAATGGAATGACCTACCTAAGATCGACATAATGCGCCTTGAACGGCCCGCTTACATCATGTACCGCCAACGCATCTCAAAGTTCTTTCTTCCCCATGGCCTTTTCCATATGGGGAATCGACATGATTGGCATGATCGAACCCAAGGCTTCGAACGGACATCGGTTCATCCTGGTAGCCATTGACTACTTCACCAAATGGGTCGAAGCAGCGTCATACGCCAATGTAACCAAACAAGTGGTAGTCCTCTTTATCAAAAGCAATATCATCTGCCGTTATGGTGTTCCAAGCCAGATCATTACTGATAATGGATCTAACTTGAACAATAAGATGATGAAAGAGTTGTGCGCTGAGTTCAAGATCGAACACCATAACTCATCTCCCTACCGACCTAAGATGAACGGAGCGGTAGAGGCGGCTAACAAGAACATCAAGAAGATTGTTCAAAAGATGGTTGTAACCTACAAAGACTGGCATGAAATGTTGCCCTTTGCTCTTCACGGTTATCGCACATCTGTCCGCACTTCAACAGGGGCAACCCCTTTCTCTCTAGTATATGGCATGGAGGCAGTTCTTCCCATAGAAGTAGAAATCCCATCAATTCGGGTATTGATGGAAGCTAAGCTAACAGAGGCTGAATGGTGTCAAAGTCGACACGACGAACTGAATCTGATCGAAGAAAAATGAATGACGACACTATGCCATGGTCAGTTGTATCAACAAAGGATGAAGAAGGTGTTTGACAAAAAGGTCCGACCTCGCGTCTTCAGGAAAGGAGACCTCGTGCTCAAAAAGATACAATCATTCCTCACTGATGCCCAGGGATAATGGACTCCGAATTATGACAGCCCCTATGTGGTCAAGAAAGCCTTCTCAGACGGCGCCTTGAGACTCGCAACCATGGACGGAGAGGAATTTGCCTACCCCACGAATGTTGATGTAGTCAAGAAATACTTCGCCTAAATAAAAAACAACAAAAAAAAAGCAAAAAAAATCGTCTAGGTGGATTTAAAACACGAAAGGGCGGTCTAGGAAAAAATTAGAGACATAAGCAAAAAAAATCATCCCGATGGATTGGAAATCTCAAAGTACAATCCAGGCAAAAATTAGGGATTCATGGCAAGTAACTACGTCCAACAAAGGGGCAAATCCCTCAGCAGCAGTAATGCCATCGGTCAGAAAGACTCCCGTCAAGGTCATCTTCGACAGAAGCTCAGGATGTCCAGAATTCAAAGTTGGTAGAAGAATAGTGGTCATTATGTTTCAATGTAACCCTTTTTCCTTAAAATTACCATTTCCTAACTTTGTAAATACTCTATGGAATCACGCGTTTGGCTGATTTCCACCCTATCAATAAAATTTGAGCCCTTGTGCTTTTATTTGTAATTCTAATTTGTTTTAGCTTTACAATATGATGTTTTCAATATGATTAACGATTCTTGAAATAAAAAAAAAATGGATATACTTGTCAAATTTTCTCTGCTTTTTCAAAATAAAGATGACAATTCTTTTGACTGTTGAACATCGAAAGAACATCGATCGCTTCTCCAGAAGTAGTCGAACTTCAAAGTGCAGAATCAAAGTACTCCTTCTAAACCAGTACGCCTGAATGAAGGATCAACTGTGTCAGAGACCGTGTTTCATCTGACACACCCCCCGGCAGAGTCCTTACCTCCTAAGTCTGACCAACGATTGCTCCCCACGGGGACTATCTCTCCTAAACAAGGCAGAATTGCTATCATGAACCAGTGATACTTTTCATCTACCACTGTGGCCGAGTATCCCGTCGTGTTCATCCATTAGTCTGTATGTCGCGTCAGTTTTGTCAGCATAAACATACATACATCATGCATTATTGATTTACATTCATATTCATATTGCATCACTATCACTCTAGCCGGTCTTGTTCCCAAATGATAAAAGTCTTCTCAATTGAGTTGTCAGTTCTTTCCTCGTCAGGAAGCGAACCGTCTAAACGATCTCTCCTCCAGTTTATTTCTGGATTGAAGGTGGTTCTTTGACCATTTTGATAACTTGAACCTCTGAAAAGCGAAAGAGTTCTCGACAAACGTCACTCTTCGCCATTAAAGATGATATCTTCGCTTTCCCGGATTAAGGAAAATCCCCAGAGAAAGCCTCTTAATTAAAGATTCAGCAATACATCAGTTTTTCTCCAAAAAAATTCGCTGACAAAAAGGTCATCAGCACCTTAGGAGTGGATTGCATCACATGGCATTCCTCCGAGAAGACCTCGAGGAAAAGTATGATGTAATATCCCCAAGCGACAGCAGTCTCTCAAGAGACATGCTTTCCCCAGTAGAGTCGACAAATGGCGTCTCCAAAATAGAGAAGTTTGTGCACCTCTACAATCAAAGTTTTTCTATCAAATGGCATCTCCCCAGGAAAAATCGGTGAGAAGTTTGAGGAAAACCGCTACGAACAGCGTCCCTTGTCAAGAAAGTTTATTGACAAAAGAAACTTAGACTAGTTCCTTGGTAGGAAACCAGGATCGAGGGGAAGTTTACATCAGAAACTTAGACCAGTTTCTTGGTAGGACAACAGGATCGAGGGGAAGTTTATTTCAGAAACTTAGACCAATTCCTTGGTAGGAAACCAGGATCGAGGGGAAGTTTATTTCAGAAACTGAGACCAGTTCCTTGGTAGGAAACCAGGATCGAGGGAAAGTTTACCTTTTCTAAGCATCATTGCTTAGCAAAAGAAGAAGGATGCGTGAATTACCATTCCTAACCACCATCAAAATTTCGGGTATTCCGATATTTAATCATCTTGCACCCCGAATGCCCGAATACCTTCGACATTCACACCTTTGGGTCCAAGAAGATTAAATAGGGGCATCTGTCATACCCCAAATTTTGACCACTAAGGTTCCCCATCATTGTACAAATCATCATCACAATATGGATGGACCCTCAT
Organism: Lathyrus tuberosus; assembly: GCA_022829125.1. Classification (NCBI taxonomy): domain Eukaryota; kingdom Viridiplantae; phylum Streptophyta; class Magnoliopsida; order Fabales; family Fabaceae; genus Lathyrus; species Lathyrus tuberosus. Next base: position 897,184 of record JALAZF010000762.1, read on the forward strand.
ACCTCATTAGTCTCCCCAAAGAGATGTGAGCATCAACTACAATAAAACTTAGAGTTTCAAGCCCTCTCAGAGCTCTTAGACAAATGATCAATCAAGGAATGACATGATCTTCAACTTGTCTAACCTCTCAAACATCCACAATGGATCAAGAAGACTCCCACATCAAGGATCAAGCACAAGGCTGCAACATTCTGAGTGGATCAAGCCTCAAGATCGCCAGTGTCACCAAATTAGGATTTTGGTCGACCAGGGCCTCCAGATGGAAATTTTCCTCTGGGCATGAGCCAAAACTTCAAATCATAACTTAAGATTCTCCAAGGGACATCATAAACCCCATCATCAAGTCAATTTAACCTCAAGGGGATGCATTCATAAAAAATCAGGAATTAGGGTTTCTTGACCTAATTCACCCCTAAGTTGACTTTTGGGATAAAACATGAGCCAAGACCTCAAGGCATGATTTGAGGGTACCTAATACACTACATTTATCCATTTTCAACAATGGATTTATCCAAGAAGCTTGACCCACAAGTTTCAATTTCATCTGAACCACAGTTAGGGTTTTTGAAGAAAAAGTCAACTATGCCTTTGACTTTTGACTAGGACATGCTCCTAAAGCTTGGGACATGATTCAATACACCCTATAACACCTATGAAATAAATCCATCAAGTTTGATTTCGGTCAAGGACTTGATTTCATAGAGGATCGCACAGTTTAGAATTCATCTGATAAAAAGTCAACTGTGCCCAAAAGTCAAAGTTTGACTTTTTGATTTTTTGATCAATTATGGTCCCCTAACTCTAAAATGATGTTAATGTGTGATTGGAATCATCATTCATCAATAAAAATCAAGAAAAGTGGGATAACTTGTAAAAGGGGTAACCATAAAAAACTTAGAAATTTTCTAAGTTATGGAACAAAGTGGCTGGGGTACTAACTTCCAAGGATCATAACTTGAGATCCAAGCAACCATTTGGGCTGATCCAAAGATGGATTTGTAGCTCTCATGGCATAATTTAAAAGTGTCAACTACACCTCACTCCAATTCATCATGGATTTTGAGTTATGGTTGGATCAAAATGGTTGAAAACATGAAATGTCACTCTTTCCAACACTTAGTGAAATTTTCACTAAGTCAGAATTTGTTTCACTTTTTCCAAAATGTAAGGGCATTTTTCACTTGGATCCAAAAAGTATCAAGACAAACTATGATCATACATGTGTTGTATCATATGAGAGCTTTCCAAAGTGGCCAAGAACTCCATCAAACTCCACTTGAGCCATGAGATATGACAATGGCAATGTGCCTTGCTGCAAACTGTCATGGCAAGAGAGATTTGGGCATTTTGCTCGATTTGAGCAAATTTTGCAAATGACAAACAAGTTTATCCATCTTAACACCTCAGGGCGAGACCAAGGAGGGACAAACACTGATCCATAAGCCTCCCAAGTCTTTGGAACTAAAAATAGCATGCCAAACCTAAAAAACCCTAAAGAGGGGACAAGACTCCGATTTTGTTTTGGAGCATTCAATGGATGCACCAAGGTGGCATGAACTGAACCATTTTCAACTGAATGAGTCAAGGATGATCTCTGAACTAGGGAACCAGCAGCCTGTGCTCTAACCTCTAGTCAATGGCTAGAGGAGACTTGGATTCCTATTGATCAACATTTGCCAAACCTCTGTTGCAGTTGCCATTCCCTATTCCTTGCAAAACAAACTTGCTCTATTATAAATAGAGCTCATTTGTGCTCATTTTAAGTACACCAAAGCCATCAAACAGATGCTTTCTTCAAAATCACCTTCTAACTTCCAATTTTGCCTTCTAAGGCAAGTCACTATCGGGTTTTGAGTTTGAGAGCTATTCCAACCAAACCAATCACACATACACCTCATAAATATCATATAGAAGTGATCCAAACACTTAAGCAACAACTGTAACACTGATTTCTCAGAATCACCAACCAGTTGCTCAAGGTTTTAACCGAGTTGCAGTTGAGATGCCATGAAGTGATCCAGCCATTTCCAATCAAGTCCAAGCATTCAAACACATTCCATATGGTGTAGGGAAGCTGTTTAGATCATCACAACTCATCTGTAACACCTCCAACTCAAAAATCACATTGCCCTTGCTATCACGACCTTCAAGTAAGCCTAAACTTGGTCATCTCTTAATCTATGCATATTTCCTCGCACAATACTTTTGCCAAATGTTCATAATCATTCATAGAATGTTTCCCCTTAATTAATTACTTTGTTTGAATCGTGTATCAAAATTCTCAGCCTTCATGCAAATTTTAGGGTTCTTGAGGCTTTGTCTTGATTTCTTATTCCATGCTTAAAATAAATGAAATTAAAGACCATAGACATGATCGTGAGGTGAAAACGAGCAGATTGATATGTGGATTGTGTGATTTCATCAAGTATTCAGTGAGATTGGATAGAAAATGCAAATCAGGCCAAACTCAGAACACGCGCGTGTTCTTGCCATGTTCTTGGCGCCTTTTTTGAAAATTCAAATATTTGAATTTTTTTATTTTATTTAATTGATTCAAAAATTAATGTCTCTCTGAATTTTAATGATTTTGAGTTGATTCTTTTTTTAATAATTCACAAAAATGTTAAAATAATTTATTTTGCCAAAAATTCCTAAAAATGTTATTTAATTCATATATTTGATATTTTTGCAAAAGAATTAATGTTTTATTTGTTTTGAACATTTGAAATATTTGTTCCTTCTTGATTTCCCAAACTTAATTGATTTTCAATCATTTTGTGGATATAAACATGATTTTTGAAGCATTGATCCTAGATCACCACTCATTTTTCACATATTCTCATCAATTTTTATTAATTTTTTAACAAAATTAATGCCTTTTTAAACAAAATTAGGGTTTTGATTAATTCAACCCTCATCAATCATTTTAAATCATTTTGGGCCTCTTGGTAGAGTGTAAGACCCAATCCTTTTGTAAATAAAACCTTTTTGGGCCTCACACATTGTAAAAGTCCCTCTGTATATTTTCAAGAGTACGGCGCGGTCGTCGCCTTTGTAAAAAAAAATCTTTGGGCTTCTCCTTGAGCTATAAGACCCATCTTTATTTCTTTTCTTTAAACACTTTGGGCCTCTAATAGAGTGTAAGACTCAATCCCCTTTTAACCAAAACTTTTTGGGCCTCATGTTGTATAAGTCCCTCTGTGTTAAAGGAAAAATCTTGGTGCAATCACCAATTCAAAAATCAAATCATCTGGGCCTACCCTCATGTTATTAGCCATATTTCTTTTCTTTAAAACCTTTTCGGCCTCTAATAGAGTGTAAGACCCAACCCCCTTTGTATTAAAATAATTTAGGCCTCAGTACATTGTATAAGTCCTAATACAGTTTCAGAAACAACGGTGCGATCATCGTTTAAACTTGGGCCTCTCCTTGAGCTGTAAGCCCCAACAATCTTTTCAAAACACTTTCTCCTTTGATTTTGAATTCAAATATATGTTGTTATCAAAACTTTCTTTGTTGAACAACTAACGAAACAACATGGAAGCTCTACAACGGGTAAGTGTTTATCCGCTTTCATATGTATATAAACTGTATTGTGGGGTTGTTTCACTGTAAGTCTTCTTTCACATCCTTTTATATACTTGTCACATATCCACTGTGTAATACTATTATAGTTATTTAGATTTTTCCCCGGCAACTACGTCTAGAACTAGGTAAAGCCCTGTTGGTCACTCTTAAATACAAACAAAACTAGATCCCCCGTAGGATTCCAGATACACTATTCCCTTCTCTTGGGGTTAAACAATATGGAACAAAGAGAAAGGCAGTATTCTCGGTGAACCTTTTCTGAGACTGTCACCCTTAGAAATTGTCAATGAAACTCTAACTCCCCAGAGATGACTTTTCTCCGTGAATGGCATCTCTTGAGTTTCTTCTAAATCCTCAAACTTTTCTGGAATGATCTCTTCTCGATGAATTGCATTTCTTGAACTTCTCTTGGTTTGGGGACCCACGGGCTTCCTAAAAGCATCCCCGCCTCCTCTTGGGCGTTGTACAAGGACCCTTCGGCTTCTTAGAAGTTCTCATGCCTTCTCTTGGGCTTAATACAAGGACCCTGATGACCTCTTAAAGGTATAAGACATAACTTAGTCATCTGTTGCTAGAGCAGTCTTTCCCGCGTCAAAACTCCGGTCATTGTAGGGTCGATACTCATCCCTTAATGCCCGTGCCTCCTCTTGGGCATTGTACAAAAGATAAAATTCTAGACTTGGACAGTTGTTGCACCCCAAAATTTGCCCTCCTTACTTTATTACTAACTAGCTTATGTTTCATTTCATTTTTTGCATTATCATGTATGCATATCATTAGCATGGGGTCAAGGTGCTTGAGGCAGTTCAAGAAGGTCTTATCTGGTCTATCACATCATCAAGAGTTCACAAGTGGCAAGGGACCTCAAGTGGATCACTCTCTCCTAACCAGTGCATAGATTAGGGTTTTGAGATTCTTGGGTCTATTGCTTCAATGGGCGAGCTCCTTGGGTTTTTATCATCACCAAATGGCATATCTTATCTTTGTTGGAGAGGATACACATCATATTCAGAGGAATTTGGATTTGGAGACTGTGTTATTTCCTCCTAGACTGAGGGTACCACAACTAGGGTTTGCTATAAAGTCAGTTTATTTCTGATTTTCTGGGCAAGACTTGATTCCATGGTATTCCCTGGGTCCCTAAGTGCCTAGGGATGGGAGGTTGTCCATCAGTTTGGTTCAGGAGAAGTTCAATGGGCCAATGGATTGGAAATCAGGTGAATGGGGTAAAAGTCAATTGTGCAGAGGAAAAAGTCAACTCCTGACTTTTTGAGATCAAATTCATGTTCCTCATCTCGAATATGTCCATGGATGAGATTGGATCAAGAAATGCTCAAGGATTCATGAAAAAACCAAGAATGTGGAAAAGTTACTAAAAAAGGAAGTTTAGGGTTTTAGAAACTTACTATTTTGGGAAAGTTCTTAACTACTTTCAAAGGCAGTTTTCACCATGATCAAGGCTTCCGTTGCAAATCCTTTCCACATGAAAGTTGTAGTATGAAGTTTTCCCTTCAAAATGAGCACAAGAATCATGTTGTTTGAATCATTTTTGGATAAGTTATAGTGCTCCAAAGTTGACCATTTTTACCTTGCGAATTTGAAAAAAAAAGTGGAATTATTTCTAAGTCATTTAGCCAGATTTGAAGACACGATTTCTTGGTCATTGTTCACCATTTTCCAAGCCCAATTTGCATCTCTTTTGGACACCAACGTTGTTGTCCTAATGGCCCTCTACTCAAAGAGTCCAAGAGTGTACCAAATAGAGGCATGGTTATCAAACTAAAGGCACTCAAAGTGTTTGGCACGAATTTGAACTTTCATGGTATTGTGTGATCAAAGTGAATCAAAACCTTCCTTTCTCATGAGCTGGGTTACTTAGTATGTTTTAGGCCCATAATATCCACAGAATAGAATTAATTCTTGTTATAAAAATGAGAGGAAATAAACCCTAAGGAGGTTGGTCGGATTTGGAGAGAAAAAGACAAGGGTTTCTTAGGTTTCTTTCTGAGCACGCAGCAAGGTCCCTTTGCCTTTACTTGGCCAACTAAAGTCATCAAAGAGGAGGTTTTTTTTGCACACGGCTAGGTAACTTCTTCAAACTTTTGTTTTCTCTCACACTTTGTTAGATAGCATGCTTAGATCTAAATGTGTTAGGACGTGTTAATTTTGCTCACATATTGCATTTGAATCTATCAGAAACGATAGCATCGCTTGTTGTTTGAAATCTGGGCGTGTTTATATGTTTGAATATTTGAAACGATGTTCATACCCGCGTCTTTGGGATCATTTATCCCTATGTTTGAGTGATCTTCCAGGAAAACCAATTATACCATGTTAATCTATGTTATTTGCACTTTATTTCTGGGTGTTATTTTGTTTAATTTGATGGAGATCCCATGGAGAAATAGCATGCGCAAGTCGAGACATTGCTGCGGGATTATTGCTGGGTTTCACGAATTGCATGAGTTTGGTTACGGTTGGATGCATGGGGAAGACGACTAGGTGGCACGGTTTGGTTGGCTGGTGTGTTTGTTTTTGTATTTTCCTCATTTAAAGTTAAGTTGACCGATTGAGAAGGCATGGCATGATATTTTGTAACACTTTGTACATTGTTTTTTTTATTTTAAATAAAGAAAAAACAAATCTGATGGTATTTTATTATTCCATGGGCCTGCGTTTTGCTCCTTTCACCCCCGCTTTTTAGGCCCAATGCGCATGAACTAGAATCATTGTTGTTGCTGAATTGCTTATCCACCCCCATGTTTATTTCATATCATATTTTTATTTTAATTATGGCCTTTTCATTTTCATTTTTTTTAAAATTGTTATATACATTTAAAAAAATCCCAGAAATTTCATGCATCATATTTATCATTTTAATAAATTTTCCAAATTTATTTTTTTTATTTTTATTTTATTTTTATCACTTAAATTAATTATTTAGTCTATTTTCTTTTTGAATTATCCGTATAATGCATACTTAATTTCTTTATTTTATTTCTCTGCATCCGTAAAATATTTTTGATCTGTTCTTCTCGCATTTGTTCACTAACATCCTAAATTGCATAAAAATATTTTTCTTTCATTTTTAAATTTATTTCATATTGCATTTTGGTCCTTCCTCTTGCACACTGAACCCCACTTCCCACCTGAACTTTGCCTAATTATTTAGATGACTAATATCTTAATTTTTTGCAGGGATTTTTGATATTTGGTTTATCTCTGGTTGAATAATATTGATGTTTAATTTGGGAATTTTAGGAGTTACTTTTATAATTATTTGATTTATTTTCACTTGAGATCTGCTTATGTGTGTGTTTCTAATCATGCCTAGGTCCTTGTTTGAAAGGCACTTGTGCCATTTGCTTTGGGGTTGCTTCCTTTAACTTCTGAGTTCATGTTTGGATTATTATCATTATTGTTTGCCGTTGTTTGATTTTCATTTGCTTTGATATTATTTATGTCTGTTTCTCACTAACCTTTTATGCAGGGACTAAGGTAAGTTCTTTAAGGGTATGGATAAGTATCCATGGTCACTCTTATCCTTTCTTTCTCTCCTCTCTTCTTCCTTTAGGATTTAGGTTGTCGTCAAACTTCACTAACCGTAGGTCACCCATGCATGATGACTTTAGGGTTCATAGTCTCCCTTTAGAGTTACCCTTGTGTCTTCTCTCTTCTCATCTCAAATTTCTTTAAAACACTTAATAAGAATAAGGTGTATTGCGCACGAGCCTTAAGTATGGGGAATGAGAAATGAGGGGCTTCCTCTCATCTTTCTAGAGTGCTTAGCGAGCGTCCTGTCTTGGGACGATGCGTTAAGTATTCGCCCCTGTGCCCTAGACTTTGGTGCAATGCAACTTAGGAACTAACTTAAGCCACTTCTGTCCTAAAAAACACAAACCAACTTCAAACCTTTTTGTCCTTCAGGACCTTCCACTTAAAGGCTATTTTCAAAAAGGGCACGTTATTTTCCGTCTGAGACGCAAACAGGCATCGACCCTAACTGTCGGACGCGAACTTAACGTCGCTCATAAAAAACACAAAAAGAACTTGGTCCGAACTACGTTGACTCTGAATTCCCCATTGCACAAGGGGGGTACGTAGGCCTAGGACGTCGACGTCCTACCGAGTCGGTCTTTGTCTTTCCCTCTCCATTTTAGTACAGCCCTAGATGATAGTATAACTTACCCTTAGAATAGACAACAAGCGTGGATCCCATCGAGTACGATGGACGCGTGGGGTGCTAACACCTTCCCCTCGCGTAACCGACTCCCAAACCCAGGTTATGGTTGCGATGACCATTCCTTTCCCTCTTCCTAAGGTTTATGCGGTGTTCCCTTTCCCTCTCTTGGGATAAATTTACACGGCTGGCGACTCTGGTTTTCCGCTCCACTCTCGCGTTTGTACCTGGATGAAAATCCTGGGAGCGACAGTTGGCGACTCTGCTGGGGAGCTGGTTGACCTATGCTGGTCCATCCCTAAGCGAGTCAATCCTAGCGCTTGCTTGTCTTTGTTATCTTTGGTTGTTTTGTTTTTGTTTTGCTTTATGTGTTGTATTTTATTTTTTTTTACCGCATTTTCTGCATTTCATTTTTTATTACTGTCATGCTGCTGTGCTATACTGGTTGTCTTTGTTTTGCAGGTTGGGTGGGTCTGAGAGATAAGCCCAATACCAAGGCTTGAGAATACCCTAGGACTAGAGTGGAAAGTAGTGGGACCTACGTGCCCGCTTGGTATGTTTGTGTGTTCACGAAATTCACAACCAGACGAGGCTATCTTGGGACGCATTCTAACGTGTGTGTGTCTTGCGCATGTTGGGGTGTTGATCTAGAGAGCTGTCGACTCTGGTGACCGATCATTGAGGACCTTAGTGGAAACATCCCTCTTTAGTGGTGACAGTGGCAGACCGCATCCTGTGGCAAACCCATTCGCACCCGAGGGCCCGCTTTGGAACTCGTATAGGATGACCCCTACGTTTTGAAGAGAATCAGTGGAGACACTCCTCGATTGACGATAGTACTGTACCCCGAGGGATGAATGTACTATTGTTTCTCGACCTCAGTGCCAAAGCTGAGGACCTTCCGCTTTGGAGAATCGGTTGAGGCCTCCTCGATTGATGATGATGCCAAACCAGAAATGGTGAACGTATCATCATTTCTCGACCTGAGAGCCCGGGATACTGAACATCCTAGTACCCACATGCGAGAGGGGATGGGCGTTTACAGGTTTGCAGGTAACCTTGACCTTCAACATACCCGGTTTTCTGATCACAGGTTTATCAGTGTGGTACTATGGTTATTCTGGTATTCTGGGTATTTGGGCAGATCTTTGAGATGGTTCAGTTTGTTCAGTACAGCAGTTGTCCAGTCTGTGTGGCATCCTTGATCCCATATGTGCATTTGCATCATCATTTTGCATCCCAACATGTTTATTCATTTGTAGGGTTGCATCCTAACTTTGATTATGGTTTTTGAAATTAAACTGGAATCAAGGGGTGGATCGCCCTGTGAATTTTTAAACATGTTCATTTGCATTCGCATATCCATAATCATTTTGCATAATAGGCGTTTATCTCTGGAGTTCTTACTTGGTTCTCTTCCACCGCACCAGATTGCAGATCAACACATTCACCGGTATCCTACCAGACAGAATCAGAAAAGACCCATGGATCATATACAAAATGAGATGACTTAGATGCGGACTCGCATGAACCAATTCATGGATTTGATGCAAGGGGTTGCGCAGGGCCAAGAGCAGTTAAGAATTGTTGTCCAACCACTGATTGCAAGGATTGATAACAAAGTTGTCCTTCAGGGAGGAGTCCATACTGGTGTTACTGGTACTAGTGTGCAGAATGGCCCTTCGGGCGGAGGTATTCCTGTTTCTGGTGTTGTGATTTCTCCGGGCGGAGGAGAAAGTATTGTGGTTCCCACTGCAGCGGGATGAGGTAATGGCGCTAGCGCAGTTCATGGCCGTCAGTATGATGATGTTCAAGATGATGCATTTTCTCTGCCAGGTGGGGATGCTGGTCCCTAGATTGACAATGATCAGAGGATCAGGTTGATTGAGGAACAACTAAGGGGTGTTGTGAATCAGGATGCTTTGGGTATGGATCTAGAGGATTTGGGGCTGGTTCCAGGCGTTGTTATCCCGCACAAGTTCCAGATCCCTACTTTTGAGAAGTATAATGGTATGACTTGTCCGAGGACCCACGTGAGGGCATACGCAAGCAAAATGGCTGCGCATGCGAAGAATGAAAAGCTGATGATGCATTGCTTCCAGGATAGCCTATCTGGGGCATCCCTGGAGTGGTACATGCAACTAGAAAGGAAGGATGTGAGTAGTTGGAGAGATCTGGCGGGGGCATTTATTAGACACTACTAATATAACACTGATTTGGCTCATAACCGAACACAGCTGCAGAACTTATCACAGAAGAACAATGAGAGTTTCAAAGAGTATGCCCAGAGGTGGCGTGAACTGGCAGCTAGGGTTCAGCCTCCCATTTTGGAACGTGAAATGATAACTATGTTTATGGCCACCTTGCAGGGTCATTACTATGAAAAGCTGGTACCGTGTATGACTGGAAAGTTTGCTGATTTGATCTTGGTAGGAGAGATGGTAGAAAGCGAAATTAAGGCGGGGAAAATATCAGGCGGTGATGGGTCCTCATCTGGAGGAAGTAAGAAACCTTATGCTGGGTCCTCCAAGGGAAAGGAAGGAGAAACTAGTGTTGTGTATGTTCCCCCTGTTATTCAACGGTCTGTTCAAAATCAGCGACCTTATGCTCCTCAGCAACAGAGACAACAGAGATCACGAAGGCCTGCGAGAAGTTTCGATCCACTCCCTATTCCTCACAGTGATGTTCTTGCCCGTCTACTTGAGAGTTCTCTGGTTGAACTAAGGGATGCCAAGCCTGTTCCTGACCCTATTCCTCCTGATTATGATCTGGATGCCAGATGTGAATATCACTCAGACACATTGGGTCATTCAATTGAAAACTGCAACGTGTTCAAGCACAAGGTGCAAGACCAGGTAGACTCAAAGATCATTGCATTCACTGAAGATGATATGTACATTAATTGAAGCCTCCCTTTTCGAGTAAGCACTCAGTCTGCAAGTACGTCCAGGCAGAATCAAGCTTCCTTAGCAATGGCAATCTTCAGCTTCTTTACTGCATTTTCATTTGTAATTTTTCATTTCTTGTTAAAGCATTGTATGCATATAAGACTTATTTGTTTTTATGATGATATTAATGCAATGAGTATGTTTTTCTTGAAGTAATCCATTCGTTTTCACTCTTAAATGTTTATATGTACTGCAATACCAATTTTCTTATTTAAAACTCTTGAGGGAGGATGACGAAATAAGAACGCAGATTTCTAATGGTACGCTTTTGGATAGAACCCTGTTGAGGATGTACAGGCATTGTTTCAAACCCCTAAATACTGGAGAGATAAGGAGGTAAACCTTCATTAACCCCTTTGAGCCATGGAGTAGGAGTTTCTTTTGAATGAAAAAAAACCTCACACTTAACCCAGGGGCAGGGTAGGCGTCAGTTAGTTTGACCAAGTGTTCAAATTTCAAGGAGAGTGTGCATCCGAGGAACCATTACCTTCTATCCCACCGTCAAGAGGTCAAGAGATGTGGAACCACGATGAACAACTAAGGAGTGAGGTAGTCACAACCCTTTCAAGCAAGTAAGACAACCAGTGTCACACGCTTTGTTCAAAGGGAGAATAAAAAAAAAGAAGAAGGCCCGCTAAGTCGAAACTTGAAAACAAGTGACTTAGGAAAAAGTTAGGGCATCCCGCTGGACTTAAAAATCGAAAAACTCAGAAGAGTCAGTCCAGGCAAAAATTAGGGATCAAAAAGCAAAAGAAAGAAGAAGTAAAAAGCATTACAAGAACAAACTCGTGTGATTACAGACACAAAAGATAAAAAGGGGTGACTGTCATTCCAAACCCTCCTTAGGTGCCAAACCATTAGTGGCATAGGTTCCTTGAAAATCATAAACCTTTTGAGAGATGAGCGTTTTGGTCAGATTAACTGAACATAGGACTGGAGAACATCACGAAGAGTGGGTGGGCACCGATAAATTTTGAGCCATAAATCTTTTTTTCCTGAAACCGCGAACCATACCACGTTACAACCCTTAAAAGTCCTTATTGAAACAGGGTTCATTCCGAAAGCGTACTTCAACAGGATAGCGTTCCTGACTCCTATGAGTTGTGCTAATAAGATTTGTTGGTATTGCATGTGCGCATTGTTGTTGCCATTCAAAAATCAAGGTTGCATCCCAGCAAGTGATTCATTCACGAGGCTCGGCGACGCATTTTCAATAAAAACTTCAAGGTTAACATGAGTGTTGCATTAGGATTGTCATTCTCATAATAAACATTTTCTGTTTGCATATATATGTGCCTAAGCATCAATGCAGCTTACACAGTGAAAGTCAGTCAAGAAGCTTGATCCTGCCAAGTTGGGATGCTTGGAAATTCTAAAGGACAATCATATCAAAGGGCAGGCTGCCAAGAGACTCGGTGTAGAAGGGGCTCTCCCCAGTAAGTCGTGTTAAGATGTAGCCAATCTGGGGCAGTCACGCCGAGAAATCTCTCCAAAATTCAGCTATTCTGGGGCATTCATTCTAGGGTCAGGGGCAAAGTTACCTCAAAGCCCATAGTGGGGCAGGCCACCTCTAGAGCATGGGAGATCGTCCACTCCTGAAAATGGTTAATTGAAAACATCTCCTCAAGGTTCAAGATACTAAAGCGGAGTATTTTCGAGTCATTACGATCCCTTTCGAGGTAATGTACGTCATGGATTATGAAGACTAGGGCAGTTATGTCGAGATATGATAAATCTCTCCAAGAGTTTGAAGACCCTGGGGCAGTGCGAACGCCCGGTCTTCTATAAAATCCTCTTGAGATGATTTCTTCCGTTAGACCTGGTGGTCTGGGGCAAGTGGAAAGTTCAAAGGGCCGTTTACGACCATAGAAACAAGTCAGGATTGGATGGCAACAGGATTGTATTTCCCCAGCAGTTTTCTCTCCCCAACATTGAGATTGCACTTTCCTCAGCAGAGCAGCCTTTCCCCAGCAGAAGACCTGGAAAGTATTTTCTCTGGATCAAGACGTTATTTCCCCACAGAATCAGGGTGTTCACTTCCCCCATCCAGTCAGGAAGCGTGCTTCTGCCAATAATGTCATATTCTAATCCCCAGCAAGGTGGGGGTAAGGGTACTCTTCCCTTCAGCAGGCTAAGATCAGCAATATCCCCAAGCAGGATGGTATTACGGACAGTTTTCCCCCAAGCAGGATGGTATTATGGGCTGGCATCCCCCAGCAGGTCCTAAGCCCAATTGGTTATCAGTAATCCTCAGTAACGGACTTCCGGTTCCATCATTGGCATCCATTCTCAACTCCCCCAGCAGAGAGGAAATCTCAGGTTTTGGATGTTACCTTCAGTAGAGGACAGGTGTAGCCCCGGTAGTGGGGATTTTCTTTTGGGACTTCATCCCCAACAAAAATTGTTGATCCAAGGAGTCGATCAGTGTGACCCTTCTCAGCAGAGTTCCTGGATTCAGAGGACAATTTATTTTTGTCATCCCTAGCTGATTGTTTTTTTCTCTTCGGCATTTATTTTGCTGGAAAGACCCTTTTTGCATATCATAAGCATTGCATCCTCAAAATGCATAGCATTTCCATTTCGTATGGAGCATTACGCCATAGAAAAGATTCAAACATGCATCGAAGCATAAGCCAGATTTGGTACCTTGTGCGAAAGCCCAGATCAACCCTCAATACAGTGATCCCAACCTTAGAGCTGACGCTTATCTTCCCCAACTTCAAAGTTGTTGTATACCTTTTCTCGACCTCAGAGTTGATGAAATATCCTTTCTTCCCCAACTTCAAAGTTGTTGTATACCTTTTATCGACCTCAGAGTTGATGAAATATCCTTTCTTCCCCAACTTCAAAGTTGTCGTATACCTTTTCTCGACCTCAGAGTTGATGAAACACCCTTTCTTCCCCAACTTCAAAGTTGTCGTATACCTTTTCTCGACCTCAGAGTTGATGAAATATCCTTTCTTCCCTAACTTCAAAGTTGTCGTATACCTTTTCTCGACCTCAGAGTTGATGAAACACCTTTTCTTCCCCAACTTCAAAGTTGTCGTATACCTTTTCTCGACCTCAGAGTCGATGAAACACCCTTTCTTCCCCAACTTCAAAGTTGTCGTATACCTTTTCTCGACCTCAGAGTTGATGGAATATCCTTTCTTCCCCAACTTCAAAGTTGTCGTATACCTTTTCTCGACCTCAGAGTTGATGAATATTCCCCTTTCTTCTCCAACCTCAGAGTTGTTGCACATCTTTTCTCGACCTCAGAGTTGATGAACAACCCATTCCTCCCCAACTTCAAAGTTGTCGTATACCTTTTTACCAATCTCAGCGTTGATGAATATCCTTTTCTTTACCAACTTAAAAGTTGTTGTATATCTTCTCTCCAACCTCAGAGTTGAAGCCTTTCGTCTCCAACCTCAGAGTTGTCGTACCTCATTTCTTCCAGCCTCAAAGTTGTCATACCTCTTCTTCTTCAACTTCAAAGTTGTCGGACGCCTTTGCTCGACCTCAGAGTTGATGAATACTCCCTTTTGTCCAACCTCAGGGTTGACGCCCCTTTTACCGACTTCAGAGTTGACGTATATCCTTCTTCTAACCTCAGAGTTGAAATTATGTTTTTTCTCAACCTTAGAGTTGATGTCTACCTTCTTATCCCCAGCGGAGTCATCTTTGTAGGTCCGTTGATTCTACAAATCTCCGGTTATAGGTCCACATTCGGCTGGCAATCACTATGTCATTTCTCTCCCCACAGTTTGCAAATTTCCGGGTTCTTTGGTATTCAATCTCCGTGCATCCCGAATGTTTGAGAGTCGCCGCTATCATACCTTCAGGACCAAGTTGATTGAATAGGGGCAGCTGTTGCACCCCAAAATTTGCCCTCCTTACTTTATTACTAACTAGCTTATGTTTCATTTCATTTTTTGCATTATCATGTATGCATATCATTAGCATGGGGTCAAGGTGCTTGAGGCAGTTCAAGAAGGTCTTATCTGGTCTATCACATCATCAAGAGTTCACAAGTGGCAAGGGACCTCAAGTGGATCACTCTCTCCTAACCAGTGCATAGATTAGGGTTTTGAGATTCTTGGGTCTATTGCGTCAATGGCCGAGCTCCTTAGATTTTATCATCACCAAATGGCATATCTTATCTTTGTTGGAGAGGATACACATCAGATTCAGAGGAATTTGGATTTAGAGACTGTGCTATTTCCTCCTAGACTGAGGGTACCACAACTAGGGTTTGCTATAAAGTCAGTTTATTTCTGATTTTCTGGGCAAGACATGATTCCATGGTATTCCCTAGGTCCCTAAGTGCCTAGGGATGGGAGGTTGTCCATCAGTTTGGTTCAGGAGAAGTTCAATGGGCCAATGGATTGGAAATCAGGTGAATGGGGTAAAAGTCAACTATGCAGAGGAAAAAGTCAACTCCTGACTTTTTGAGATCAAATTCATGTTCCTCATCTCGAATATGTCCATGGATGAGATTGGATCAAGAAATGCTCAAGGATTCATGAAAAAACCAAGAATGTGGAAAACTTACTAAAAAAGGAGTTTAGGGTTTTAGAAACTTACTATTTTGGGAAAGTTCTTAACTACTTTCAAAGGCAGTTTTCACCATGATCAAGGCTTCTGTTGCAAATCCTTTCCACATGAAAGTTGTAGTATGAAGTTTTCCCTTCAAAATGAGCACAAGAATCATGTTGTTTGAATCATTTTTGGATAAGTTATAGTGCTCCAAAGTTGACCATTTTTACCTTGTGAATTTGAAAAAAAAGTGGAATTATTTCTAAGTCATTTAGCCAGATTTGAAGACACGATTTCTTGGTCATCGTTCACCATTTTCCAAGCCCAATTTGCATCTCTTTTGGACACCAACGTTGTTGTCCTAATGGCCCTCTACTCAAAGAGTCCAAGAGTGTACCAAATAGAGGCATGGTTATCAAACTAAGGGCACTCAAAGTGTTTGGCACGAATTTGAACTTTCATGGTATTGTGTGATCAAAGTGAATCAAAACCTTCCTCTCTCATGAGCTGGGTTACTTAGTATGTTTTAGGCCCATAATATCCACATAATAGAATTAATTCTTGTTATAAAAAGGAGAGGAAATAAACCCTAAGGAGGTTGGTCGGATTTGGAGAGAAAAAGACAAGGGTTTCTTATGTTTCTTTCTGAGCACGCAGCAAGGTCCCTTTGCCTTTACTTGGCCAACTAAAGTCATCAAAGAGGAGGTTTTTTTTGCACACGCCTAGGTAACTTCTTCAAACTTTTTTTTTCTCTCACACTTTGTAAGATAGCATGCTTAGATCTAAATGTGTTAGGACGTGTTAATTTTGCTCACATATTGCATTTGAATCTATCAGAAACGATAGCATCGCTTGTTGTTTGAAATCTGGGCGTGTTTATATGTTTGAATATTTGAAACGATGTTTATACCCGCGTCTTTGGGATCATTTATCCCTATGTTTGAGTGATCTTCCAGGAAAACCAATTATACCATGTTAATCTATGTTCTTTGCACTTTATTTATGGGTGTTATTTTGTTTAATTTGATGGAGATCCCATGGATTAATAGCATGCGCAAGTCGAGACATTGCTGCGGGATTATTGCTGGGTTTCACGAATTGCATGAGTTTGGTTAGGGTTGGATGCATGGGGAAGATGACTAGGTGGCACGGTTTGGTTGGCTGGTGTGTTTGTTTTTGTCTTTTCTTCATTTAAAGTTAAGTTGACCGATTGAGAAGGCATGGCATGATATTTTGTAACACTTTGTACATTATTTTTTTTATTTTAAATAAAGAAAAAACAAATCTGATGGTATTTTATTATTCCATGGGCCTGCGTTTTGCTCCTTTCACCCCCGCTTTTTAGGCCCAATGTGCATGAACTAGAATCATTGTTGTTGCTGAATTGCTTATCCACCCCCATGTTTATTTCATATCATATTTTTATTTTAATTATGGCCTTTTCATTTTCATTTTTTTAAAAATTGTTATATACATTTAAAAAAATCCCAGAAATTTCATGCATCATATTTATCATTTTAATAAATTTTCCAAATTTATTTTTTTTATTTTTATTTTATTTTTATCACTTAAATTAATTATTTAGTCTATTTTCTTTTTGAATTATCCGTATAATGCATACTTAATTTCTTTATTTTATTTCTCTGCATCCGTAAAATATTTTTGATCTGTTCTTCTCGCATTTGTTCACTAACATCCTAAATTGCATAAAAATATTTTTCTTTCATTTTTAAATTTATTTCATATTGCATTTTGGTCCTTCCTCTTGCACACTGAACCCCACTTCCCACCTGAACTTTGCCTAATTATTTAGATGACTAATATCTTGATTTTTTGAAGGGATTTTTGATATTTGGTTTATCTCTGGTTGAATAATATTGATGTTTAATTTGGGAATTTTAGAAGTTACTTTTCTAATTATTTTATTTATTTTCACTTGAGATCTACTTATGTGTGTGTTTCTGATCATGCCTAGGTCCTTGTTTGAAAGGCACTTGTGCCATTTGCTTTGGGGTTGCTTCCTTTAACTTCTGAGTTCATGTTTGGATTATTATCATTATTGTTTGCCGTTGTTTGATTTTCATTTGCTTTGATATTATTTATGTCTGTTTCTCACTAACCTTTTATGCAGGGACTAAGGTAAGTTCTTTAAGGGTATGGATAAGTATCCATGGTCACTCTTATCCTTTCTTTCTCTCCTCTCTTCTTCCTTTAGGATTTAGGTTGTCGTCAAACTTCACTAACCGTAGGTCACCCATGCATGATGACTTTAGGGTCCATAGTCTCCCTTTAGAGTTACCCTTGTGTCTTCTCTCTTCTCATCTCAAATTTCTTTAATACACTTAATAAGAATAAGGTGTATTGAGCACGAGCCTTAAGTATGGGGAATGAGAAATGAGGGGCTTCCTATCATCTTTCTAGAGTGCTTAGCGAGCGTCCTGTCTTGGGACGATGCGTTAAGTATTCGCCCCTGTGCCCTAGACTTTGGTGCAATGCAACTTAGGAACTAACTTAAGCCACTTCTGTCCTAAAAAACACAAACAAACTTCAAACCTTTTTGTCCTTCGGGACCTTCCACTTAAAGGCTATTTTCAAAAAGGGCACGTTATTTTCCGTCTGAGAGGCAAACAGGCATCGACCCTAACTGCCGGACGCGAACTTAACGTCGCTCATAAAAAACACAAAAAGAACTTGGTCCGAACTACGTTGACTCTGAATTCCCCATTGCACAAGGGGGGTACGTAGGCCTAGGACGTCGACGTCCTACCGAGTCGGTCTTTGTCTTTCCCTCTCCGATTTAGTACAGCCCTAGATGATAGTATAACTTACCCTTAGAATAGACAACAAGCGTGGATCCCATCGAGTACGATGGACGCGTGGGGTGCTAGCACCTTCCCCTCGCGTAACCGACTCCCGAACCCAGGTTATGGTTGCGATGACCATTCCTTTCCCTCTTCCTAAGGTTTATGCGGTGTTCCCTTTCCCTCTCTTGGGATAAATTTACACGGCTGGCGACTCTGTTTTTCCGTGCCACTCTCGCGTTTGTACCTGGATGAAAATCCTGGGAGCGACAACAGTCTAAAATTCTTGAGTCTCAAAGACATTCTCAAGTTCCTTTCAAACATAGGAAAAAACGCAGATCACCTTGGATCAATCTCCAGCAGAAACCCGGTCTCTCCCACGAGAGTTCCCCACACCTGGACCCGCTTCAGGATCTAAATAATCCTCAGCAGTAAGTCAGCCTCCTCTTGGGCTTTATACAAATGATTCTCCCCAGCGGAGCTAACCTTTTCAGACTCTCTTGTTGAGTTAAATTTTAGCCTCCATCTCAGGCTTCGTACGAGATAGAAAAGCACTCTCTTGTTGAGTATAAAAGACTCTCTTATTGATTCAAACCCTTTTTAGCCTCCATCTCAGGCTTCGTACGAGATAGAAAAGATTCTCTTGTTGACTCAAACCCTTTTTAGCCTCCGTCTTGGGCTTTGTACAAGACATAGAAAATCACTCTCTTGTTGAGTATAAAAGACTCTCTTGTTGAGTCAATCTCCTTTTAGCCTCAATCTCGGGCTTCGTACGAGACCACAAATCACTCTCTTGTTGAGTATAAAAGACTCTCTTGTTGAGTCAGTCAACCTTCAGACTCTCTTGTTGAGTAAATCATCTAACAGACTCTCTTGTTGAGTCAACCTTTTAGCCTCCGTCTTGGGCTTTATACAGGACAAATAAAAGTACTCTCTTGTAGAGTCAAACCCTTTTAACCTCCATCTTGGGCTTTATACAAGATACATTCTCCCCAACGGAGTCAAATTCCCTTTTAGCCTCAATCTTGGCCGTTGTACAAGACAGAAAGAACATTTTCCCCCTGAAAAGTCAAACTTCAAGCCTCCTCTTAGGCTTTGTATAAGGAAAACCCCAGTTGAGTCAATCAACCTTTTAGCATCAAATTTGTGCCTTGCTCACAGCATACAAACATCAACAACTCCTCTTTAGAGATGACAAATTCTCTCTCAGCCAAAACCCTTTAGCTTCACATCTTGGGCTTTGAACAAGATACAAACCACCTTTAGCTTCATGTCTTGGGCTTTGAACAAGACACCCAAACAATCTCTTTCCTCCCATAGAATAGGAGGAACTACGATCGCTCTGATTTCCCTGTTTCGTTAAACGGGAATACGTAGGCATAAGATTGCAAAAATCTTAGCGAGCATACTAATCAAAAACCCCAAAACCCAGTACCTTCATATCTCCATCAAAAGCATTAGACCTAAAACCTCACTAATAGTCCAGATCCTGTTTTTAAGCAAATAACCCTAAAAGACGAGCCCCTATTTTGATAGCATCTGTAAACCAATAGTTTTGACTATTTAAACTCAGTATGCAAGCATGGTTAATTGGAGACATCTATTTCCCTTCCTTAATCAGCTCAACAGGATAAAAAATGAATCAAACTGTAGTACCAAAGCAATAGTGATTTGAAACCACAAAAATCGCGCTACAAAGGTCAGCAGTAGAGTATCCTTTGTCCATAACCTTGAGTCCTACAACAAGCATCTGAAATCTTGAGAACATAGTCTCAACGGTTTCAACATCTTCCATTATGAATGCCTCATACTTCTGGATTAAGGTCAAAGCCTTTGTCTCTTTAACTTTAGCATTCCCTTCATGTGTCATCCTTAGAGAATCAAAAATAGACTTTAGCAGTATCTCTGTTTTTTATCTTCTCATATTCAGTATAAGAGATAGCATTAAGCAATATAGTTCTATCCTTATGATGATTCTTGTAATCCTTCTTTTGTTGATCTGTCATAGCACTTCTTGATACTTTGTTGCCAGCATAATCAGCTGGGTGAGTGTAGCCATCAACTACAATATCCCAAAGATCTACATCGTAACCAAGAAAGAAAATTTTGATTCTATCTTTCCAATAATCAAATTTCTCACCATCAAAGACTGGTGGTTTAGTGGTGTAGTGGTGTTGGCTCTCAATTTCGACACCTAGTTTGATTCATGTAACAAATAAAGAAAAGGAAATCTTTTGTCTAGTTAT
This sequence comes from Lathyrus tuberosus, assembly GCA_022829125.1. Classification (NCBI taxonomy): domain Eukaryota; kingdom Viridiplantae; phylum Streptophyta; class Magnoliopsida; order Fabales; family Fabaceae; genus Lathyrus; species Lathyrus tuberosus. The sequence continues at coordinate 917,465 of JALAZF010000762.1, forward strand.
GGTACATTTCGACTAGGCGAGCTCAATGATAGATGCTCAGTCAAAATCATTTCTTACAAAAGGAAGAATGGCTAGTTGGACTTAGGAAATTTTCTAAAGTATGGAGTTGTTGTTTCGACGGAGTATCACAGATGATGTTTTCGACTTGAGTTTTGATTTTGAATCAAGGAGGGAAAATTGTCCTTATCCAATTTTTAAACGAAGACACGTGGAGAGTGCTGAAGAATCGAAGACATGCCGAGCGCCGCTTGAATTAATCTTAGAGAAATGCCATTAAAAGCGGTTATTTCGATTCATTATAAATAGGCAGTCTTAGTGATAGGATTGTGTGTGTTCAAAGTTGTACAAAAATCTCTAATTTACTCAAAGTACCCATGTGTAGAGAAAAGAGTGTGTTAAGAAAATGTACGTTTGATGTAAACACCATATTTTTACATTTCAATTCAAGTTTATTTTCTTCATTTTCCAAAGTTATTTTTAGCACATTTACTTGCTTTTCGATTACGTTTTGCAGTATACTTTCTTTAACATTCTCAAAGTTGTTAACCTTTAAATCCTAAATGCTGTTGAAGTCATCATTTTCACAAATCTTATTTAAATTGTTAGCACATGTCCTAGGATTTAGTATGGTCGATCCTGCAAGTGACCTAATCTCTTATTGATTTGGAAGACCAGCAGTTGTTTACTAATTTTCACAGTAAACAAATTAGCACACCCTGTGGGACAATGCTAACTAACTTTATTTACAAACAAATTACGCTTTGGTTATTATTCTCTTTGAAAACTTTGTTGTATGTTATTGATAAGTGGCAAAGTAGCCACCACTAACGAAGATAGACCAAGGAGAAGGTATACGAGGAGAATGGTGAATTCAAATCAGCCAAATGTTTCGATTCCTCAAAGTAACAATGGAGAACCGCCCCAAGTATCTTCAACTGGGGGAACCACGGTTCCAGCGAATGTGTCAGAACCAATGCCATCCACGGCAAGTTCAATGCCCACACAGTCGATCACCCATAGCAAGTCCATTTTAACTTATATTGGGCCAAGGGGTCCTCAGCAACCCCCCTCCCCCACAGATAGGGAATGCTTCGAGTAGGCCCTTCATGCCTCCAGGTTTCTCTATGCCTTTAGGCGGTCGAGAGCAACCATATTGAATTCCAACATCTATGATGCAAACCTGCATAACACCGTTTCAACATTCTCAGAACCAGTCATGAATGTTACTTTGCCTTTACAAGGATCAGGATCTGGGATAAACATTGGTCGAAGTAGCCAACCATTAGGAATAGGTTATTACACCCAAATACCAAGTTTGACTAATAATTCTGCGGCGGTTATTAGGCAGCAAATGGATGAGAGTAATCACAAAATGGTCCAAATGTTGGCCCAAACAATGGGGACGATTTTTAGTCCCCTAATCCAAAGTACTGCTCAATCCAACCAACAAATGACAGCCCAGATAAGACGTCTTGTAGATTTCTTTGGAGTACCACAGCCTCCTCAACACCCCCAGATAGAATACATATTGGGAAATCAAGGAGGAGTCCTAGAAGAAGATCCTACCATTAATAAGGTCCAGCAAAGCCAAGGAAACCCACCCCATGCAAACCTAGTCAATCCAGGAGTAGCGATCGAACAACCTAGGCTTGAACCCCCTTAGAGCCCAACCTCAAATCCCAATTGAGGAGAGACCTAGGGTAGTAATGGTAAATAGGAATCAAAATGCGGATAACATTGTCCAGCAGATTCGACATGATGATATGGCCACAGATAATAACTTAGCAGCCATGGTCGAAAGAATAATGGCGCGAAATGGGGTAAACTTTGGTCTTCAGAGGCCGATTTATACTTCACCATTGTCATAGTATATCTTACAAAGAGATCTACCCCCTAGATGGAAAGTTCCTAAATTCACCAAATTCTCTTGGGACACCACTGAATCCACTGTCGAACATGAGGCTAGGTACTTGATAGAGGCTGGAGAGATTTCGAATAATGAAAAACTTAGGGTAAAATATTTTCCAAGTTCTCTCACAAAAAACGCTTTTACATGGTTCACAACCTTGCCACTAAATTCGATCCATACCTGGACCCAGGTAGAAAGATTGTTTCATGAACAGTTCTATATGGGGCAAACCAAGATTAGCTTGAAGGAATTGGCTAGTATTAAACAAAATTTTACTGAGCCAATAGACGATTACCTGAATAAGTTTTGATTACTTAAGGCAAGGTGCTTTACTCAAGTGCTTGAACATGAGTTGATCGAAATGGCCGCTGGTGGTCTCGATTACTCAATTAGAAAGAAATTGGATACCCAGTATTTGAGAGATATGGCTCAATTGGCTAACAGAGTTCTACAAGTCAAGTGTTTGAAAGCCGAAAAAGTTAGGGTAAACAAAAATAGAAAAGAGAAGATAGCCTACGTCAGAATTAGTGAAGATGACGAAGAAACATATAATGAGTCATTAGACTTCGACGAAAACGAGGTCGACCTTGCTGAACTAAAGCAGGGACCACCTTATGCCTATAAAGTCTTGGCCCATTCGAATGGAAAAAACCCAGTCAAACCAGAAAAGAACGATAGATTCCCTAAGAAAACTTACACATTCGACGTCACCAAATGTGACGAAATCTTCGACTTGTTAGTTAAGGATGGCCAAATGATAGTGCCTCCTGGTGCTAAAATTCCTCCTTTAGAGCAAAGGAAAAAGAGAGGTTTTTGTAAGTATCACAATTTTTTGGGTCATAAAACATCTCAATGTTTTATTTTTCAAGGACCTCGTTCAAAACGCCATCAAGGATGGAAGGCTAAGGTTTGGAGAAAAAGTGAAGGCTCAGATGAAAATTGATGCTGAACCTTTGCAAGTAGCTGATGCTCATTTCACTGAACCTGCTGTTGTCAATATGATCGAAGTTACTGATGACTTTGCTCACAACATCAATATGATCGAAGTCACTGATGACTTTATCAATGATGTTGTCATGGTTAAGATCACTGAGGATCTTGACGAGAATATGATGGAAGATTGCATGTATGAGGATACTGATGGCCTCACCAAAGGAATCGTCGAAGACTATAACAACGAAGCTGTTGATGGTTTCGATACTACAGGAATCACTGAGGATTCTAAGTTGGCGATGGTAACAAAAGAAATCGCTGATGGTTTCGTACGGATGGATAATTTGAACCAGACTACTGATGGCCTTACAATGAAGTTCCAAAGTTTGGACATTACTGAATATGTCGCTATGGATGTTAACATGGTCGAAGTTTCACAAGAGACTTCAGTGGAGATTGTCGAAGAACAACGACAAGAGGAATACAACAAATTGGCTTTCCCAGAGGAAGAGGAAAGTCTGATTGATTTAATACATAGGTGCCAGAAGAAGAAGTCAGAGGTTATGCTCTGTCCAAGGTGCAGTGTCGTATTCGATAAGAAGGCGGCCCAGAATATGGAGGGAGTTCGATTGGCAAAGGCTAGAGGAAATTGGAGAGACTCTAGTAGCCACCAAGGTTTTGATAAAAATAGGCCATACAGGGGGTAGGAACAGGCCAAGCCAGGATTCCCAGGTGCAAGACACACCACTTTCAAGCCATCTGCATAGGCTTCTAAAGGGAAGTGGGCAAAACTAGTTAAAGACAGAGAGAGAGAGAGGCCAGCAAAAATGGCAGAACTTCAACGTTAATAGGGGTTCATCGATTGGATACCGTAGGGAGTTCCAGACCTCCAAGAAGTCAGCCTATATCTCTGAGAATTACAAAGGCAAGAATCCGATGACTAGATCCCAATGGAGAAGGGAGCAAAGGAGAAGAAAGGCAGAAAGGGAGACTAAAGAAAATCAGAAAGCTGAATCAAGCACTAATGTGCCGGCTGAAAAGAATGAGAAAAAGGAGTTGAAATCCTTCGAAAAGAAGCCTGTGGAGAGGAAGGTGTGTTCCACTCAAGAAGAAGAGGCTAAAAAGGAATGTGATCATTTGATCGCTGAAGACGAGATGCTTACTGATGAGTTTTATACAAATTCAGAGGCATCTTTGGATATTATGGTTAATGTAGTATATGTGTTACTGAGGGAGTTCGACCAAATTAATGAGGTCGAAGAGCTGGAGGATAATACTGACATAGAGATGGCCACCCATAGGCTAGTTTATTACTATGTTATGAACAACGGTTGTGTAGAAGAACAGAATGTGTTCTTCTAAAGACCTAATGAGGCTATGAAAAGTCATTTAAAGCCTCTCTTTATCAGTTATCACAGGGAAGGTTGAAGATGTGCCAGTCAACAAGATCCTGGTGGATTGCAGTGCAGCGGTAAACCTGATGCCGCATTTCATGCTATAAAAAAATAGGGAAGTTCAACACAGACACCAAGCCTCACAATATGGTGTTATCTAACTATGAAGGAAAAGTTGGTACCACATTGGGAGTGATTCAAGTTGATTTGACGGTAGGAACAATTAGAAGACCGACCATGTTTATGGTTGTGGAGATGAAGGCAAACTATAACTTATTGTTAGGACGTGAATGGGTTCACGACATAGGAGTCGTGCCATCATCAATGCATCAAAGGATTACCATCTAGCGAATGGATGATATTATGGAAAATATCGGAGCCGATCAGAGCTATTTCATGGCTTTGGTTAATCATGTCGATAGACGCAGTTTCGACAAAAAAATTGGCTAACATTACTCCTTGCAATCCAGCCAGTTTTGAATTTACTCCAGATGATAATGCATATTGATCTTTGTATTTGCACCCCACCAATGAGTTTCAGTGGGATCGAGAGGTTATGGGTGAAGACGACCTTGCATACATAGGGACATCTGGAATCGACCCAATAGGTTAGGGGAACGAATTTGGCGATGATGACTGAGTTTCCAGTGCTCGAAAGAATTTCAGCTTATGTAGCCGAGAATAAGCTAAAAGCGGCCTTGGAGGCTGAGGTAAAGTTCATGGATGTCGAAGCCAAGAAGGAATCATGTCAGGAAAGTCCTGGTAAAGACTTCGACCCAGAGCCACCTGATAAGGCTCAAGACGAAGTACAAGGCTAGAGGCTCTACACCATTTACAATGACGAGCCTTTGGGATTCGAAAAGGATCCGCTGGCAACCAACATTAAAATGCTAGTGCAAGATCCACTTGAGGAAATCGACTTGGGAGATGGGGCGACAAAAAGGCCAACGTATATCAGTGCCAATATCAACCTTCAACTCAGAGTCGAACTAATCCAATTATTGAAGGAGTTCAGAGACTGCTTCGCATGGGATTATGACAAGATGACTGGTTTAGACAGAGAGCTGGTTGAATTAAAGTAGCCAATCAAGCCTGGGAAGAAGCCCATCAAGCAGAATCCAAGGCGATTTGCACCTGAAATTCTCTCGAAGATTAAAGAGGAGGTCGAAAGACTTCTGCGATGTAAATTCATCCGTACAGCCAGGCATGTCGAACGGCTTTCAAATATCGTGCCAGTTGTTAAGAAAAATAGTACTTTGAGGGTTTGCATAGACTTTAGAGATTTAAACAATGAAACCCCAAAGGATGAATATTCGATGCCAGTGGCAGAAATGTTAATCGATTCTGTCGTAGGGCATGAATACCTGAGTATGCTTGATGGACATTCAGGGTATAATCATATATTCATTGCTGAAGAGGACGTCCCAAAAACAATATTTCGATACCCTGGAGCATTAGGCACTTATGAGTGGGTGGTGATGCCTTTCGGCTTAAAAAATGCTGGGGTAACCTACAAAGGGCAATGAATTCGATTTTCCATTATTTAATTGAGACTTTTATGCAGATCTATATTAATGATATTGTTGTAAAGTCAATTTTAGGGAAAAATCACGTAGACCATCTTTGACACTCCTTTGAAAGGATGAGGAGACATGGTTTGAAAATGAATCCTCTCAAGTGTACTTTTTGTTTGCAGGCGGGGGATTTCTTAGGCTTTGTGGTCCACAAAAAGGGAATCGAAATAAACCAGAATAAGACCAAGGCCATAATGGAAGCGAAAGCGCCATCAACAAAGAAGGAGTTGCAGTCATTGCTGGGAAAGATTAATTTCTTGAGAAGGTTAATCTTGAACCTTAGCTGAAAAACTCAAGCCTTCTCACCTTTGCTTCGACTCAACAAGGAAGGATTCGTATGGGGACAAGCTCAACAAGAGGCTTTCGACAAAACCAAGGATTATTTGAGTCACCCTTCAACATTGATTCCACCTTGTAAAAATAGGAGTATGAGGTTGTATATATCTGCTTCGGATAAGACTTTAGGGAGCATGTTAGCTCAAGAAGATGAAAATGGTGTCGAAAGAGCCATTTACTACCTTAGTAGAGTCTTGAACAATGCAGAAACTAGATATAGCACAGTCGAAAAACTATGCCTGTGTTTGTACTTCTCATGTATAAAACTTAAGCATTATATAAAACCTATTGATGTTTTTGTTTCCTCACATTTTGATGTTATAAATCATATGTTGTCAAAACCAATTTTGCATAGTCGAATTGGAAAATGGGCGTTAGCCTTAATTGAATACTCTCTAACTTATATGCCTTTAAAAGCTGTTAAGGGGCAAGTAGTGGCAGACTTTATAGTCGACTACTCAATAAATGAAGAATCATTAAAGTATGTCGAACTAGACCCTTGGAAGTTGTACTTCAATGGTTCGAGTCATAAAGACGGAACAGGTGTAGGAGTCTTGATTATTGAAATTCTAGCCTATGCAGACAGTAGATGTCCTAAGACATGTCAAGACATTATGCTACATAATGATTTAAACTCAGAGGCGCAACAGCAGACTGATACCTTGAATATCAGAACTGCACAATCACAGATGTCACGACATCTGATCCAACATGTCAGTTAAGAACAATAACAAAACTGTAAATTGCAGAATGTTAAATAAGATAGTATGTGATAACCCAGTTCAGTGCAAATCACCTACATCTGGGGGATACCAATCCAGGACGAAGACTTCACTATCTGTAGAACTGTTACAAAGCTAAACTCCTCCGTTTACAAATTTATACCTAACATCTACCCAATGAAAATCTTTACAAAGGCTAAACTCAAATGTTTACAACCCTGATATGAGATACCCCACACACATCCTAATCACAACCTGTAAAATCTCTGTCATATTCTGGTCCAGAACATGTCGCGGTTTCTTGACCTCCAAGTTATCTTGGGCTTGGTTTAAAGCTTCGTCCAAGAACAATACATCAACCATTACCTACAGGCTTCTGGTTGTATCCCTGTACCTATGCCTTCAAATCTGCATCCCATATTACAGAGTGGAGACTTACAACTCCAAAGAGAGTCAACGACTCTCAAACCCTAAACCTTTATTCAACACAAGAGAACTAGGTTACAAAGTTATAAGTTATACAAAGTACAATTTCTTTTACCCTAGGTCTAAGTATCCTTATATAGTCTTCTGCTGTCTTGGGCTTTCAATCTTTTCCCCTTTAATTCCTTGATCCGCTCCTTAATTCTTGCAGCAGATTAAAACCTGCTAACTTAGTAAGTCAAGATGTCGAGTCACAATGCTGGGACATCTCCCTTGACATCTTTTTTCTCCTGCAGATTCTTTAGTTATATTATCATAATGTTTTAGCCAAACTGTAGTCAAACAACAGGTGTTTTCAATCTCCCCCTTTTGACAAATTTTGGCTAAAACATTTTATTTTTCTACAAACAGCAAGACTCCTTCATCAAGACTTCTCATCTTGAGAATTAATTGGAGCTAAGGTCTGAGAGAGTCTCCCCCTTAACATGTTCACCCTCCTTTCAAGGGTAGTCTTGAGAACCAAAAGACTCCTCCAGAAAAGAAACAGCAGTTGTAGGTCACAAGACACAGTCTGCTTCACAAATCAGATCACAAGACACAAGGAAAAATATGATTGTTAAGATATCAGAACATCTTACCCAACATTCTTGCAAAACAGCTGCAGGAATGTACCCAGAAAACAACAAATAACACAGATAACCATTCTCCCCCTTTTTAGCCAAAACTTAGCAAAGGTGACCAAGACAGCTCCAAACCTAGATGCAACATACCTAGATTCTGAAGAACCCCATCTGTCACCAACCCAAGGAGAGTGTATTGAGACTAAAGAAGATCAAAGCAGCCCTATTTATAGCCGAGTCATTTACTTAGGAAATAACGAACCACAGAAAATAAAGCTAATCAATTCAAGGACCATTAATCGAAGGCAATAACTCCACCAATAGCGCATTGACCAAGATTGCTTTGACTGTTTCTTCTTTTAAGAACGCCGACCAAAGAACCCATTACATGCACACATGTTTTATAACAATGTCCTGACATTATGTCAAACATTGTCTATTCTTCCTAAGTTCTTCTTCTGATTTGACAGCACAGAGATTTCTTCACAAACTAGTGATCCCAGTCTTCAGAGAAAAATAAATTCCCCCAGACTCAATCAATGATTCTTAAGCATCCAATAATAACCATTTTACTTGTACTGCCAAGTCTCCCCCAACTTGTAACAATACAAATGTCAAGACATCTTTCTTGACATCTCATCCTCCCAGGCTGGACACATAATCACAGCTTGCTTGACGCACAAATGCAAACCGGAACTCCAACTGTATCCTCGCAGTAAAACATCTTAGATCAAGGAGCAACTCCCCCTATCTAAGGTAACCAGTGCTCCTCCACATAACACCTATCTAATGAATGGAAAATATAAGACGCATCTTCATGTCTTCAAAAGCGCACCCTCAGTTCAAGCCACCTGCTGAACACAATCATCAACTCTCTTATTGCTTCTTCTGACAAGAACCAATAATCACTCACACATGATCACCATCATGCTACCCGTGAGGAAATGAATATAAGAATCACATTCCTTTCATAACAAACTCTTGGCTTAAGATCAAAGTCCCATTGATCCCCCCCATCCTGCAACCATCTACGCACCACACAAACTCCTCTTGAATTCTCATGTATAGACCTCCAGCTGCTTGAGGCACAAACCAATTGAATCAGAATGCTTCACATTCCTTAAAGAGACGCACAGGGCCCCTTAGTTTGTTATAACGATGTCAGATATCGTATGCCTGCTCCAGAACTTCACAACTACCAAACTGATCCACTACTAGCATGACTTGTAGCCAGGGGCAATATCCCCTTCGCAAGATTTTCCACTGACTTTACCAAGCCAGTAATAGAGATAGACACCCCACAATCTAAGACAGACATTTCTTCATCATGCTCCTGTATGATAACTTGGAATACTTCTAATTTTCTGGTGAATATCCACTTCTGAACGCATCAGAAACCAGACCTTCATGCAATCAACCTGTGATCCACTCCAGTCTTCTAAAACACTTACATCAAACTTCCAAGACAATTCTTCTACTTCATCATTCTCCCATATGACAATGTAGATACTTCTTAGACACGATGCAAGTAACCAGTTCCTCTCAGAACCTGAAATCCTCCACCAAGGATAACCAACCCAAAGATGTTCTAACATCAGTTAGGACTTCTTCCACACATCATAGACACCACACATCATGGTTCTTGATATGCTCCACCACTGGACTTACTATCAGCATAGTAATCCAAACTGAAGATCTTCACACAACACTGCGCCACCAGTTTGAACAAAGAGAACTTCAGAAACCCAGAGAGAAATAAACTCTCATCCACCAAAAGAAGGTATACTTCCATCCTCAACCCAGAATTTCTGCCACAAGCTCCAAGAGAACCAGAACCTCCTTACATTTTCAACTAACTACTCTTCTACACAAGAGCAGTTAGTTTCAAGCAACCTACTTGAATGCACATTATGAGACCAACCAAATGCCACTTTTTGATTGATATCACTCTTCTTCAGAACTCCCACAAGATACACTGATCCACCAATGAAATCAGATCTTCAAGTCACATGAACTACTTGCTCCATAGCAAGACATCTTGGATCCACCAAGCCTCTTAGTCATGTAACATCTTCCCATCCACAGCTCCCGCAAACTGCATGAGATAGACCTTTATGAAGCATCCATAACTTCCATTCTCCTGTAGCTCACCTTATCATAAGCCGATGTGCCACATCACCAGCTGAGACTTCTAATGTTAAGCTTGATGTCAGAACATTTTGATATGACATCCAACTGTTGAATTCAGCTCCTCCTTCTGCCACTTAGAAGAACCTCCTCCCTTCGCAGAACAAGAGTTCCATGCTCTCATAGACTTGATTCAACAACCAAGTTTGAGTAGACAATCTCCATCCTGCTTTATAACTCCAAAGACTTCAAACCTGCCACATCTGAGTCTTCAGAAAATACGTAGTCCAAGACTACACCATAGCCATACTAAAGAATGCCATTTTCCTTAGTAGAGCAGACTGTAGAAAGTCAGAGATAACTGCCACTTAACTTTGACTTCCAAGAAGAGGAAGATCCATGCTCTAAAGCACCTAGATCAGAAATAAACTGATCCAAGCTGTAACCATCAAGATTATGATGTCTTCATCTTCATCTTCAACAGCATCACTCCCATAATTCTGCACAAACTCTGATGATGAGATGTTCCAACATCTTGTTGAACATCAGCAATCTTGACTTTTAAGGATAATCAATTAAATACTTGTGGATTCCACAAATAGCAATTGATCTTAAATCCTTGTCCAATAACCCTTCTTCACTGTTGTAGTTGAGCTCCACCAGATCACTTCATGAACACTTATCAAGTATTCAATCTTTTTGCAAGTATCTTCTTTGACTAACAGTGTTGAGATACCAAGGCTGCCACCCTTGACTCAAGTAACTAAGATTATCTCTGAGTAAATCTTATTTACCTCAACAATTCTTCAATCAGATTGGATCCACTCTTAGGGTCAAGAGAGATGAATCCTTCCTTGCTGTTTTTGGATGGTGAAAATAAATCACCTCCACTTTCTTCAGATTGTGTTTCAAAGAAACACCTTCTAGTCAGAAGAGTAACTAGAAGACTCCAGATACACGACTGAGATGCCTTTATGAGTGGACTTGAGAGAATTCTCAAGTATCTTTGACAACCTAGCCTATCAATAGTTTATCAAACTCCTAGATCAAGAACCTGATAAACTTAAACTCAACTCCTCTCCTCTTCAACTGACTTCAACTGCACTAAGAAACCAAGCTTCCAAGTACCAAGTCACCAAAACAGATATCTAACAACAACTCCCTTCACTCCATCACTCCCGACTTTGGAATAAAAGAATGCATATATCTTCAAATATAGTGGCCGACGATAGAGACCTTCCACCAACTGTCTTCAGTAACAACTCCAGAATCCCATAATTCTAGAGCTCTTCCATTAGAAACACATGTAGCGGAACCACCATAGAACAGATCCTGCTTGCCCTAATAAGATGTCACTGTAACATCTTATAAGACACACCAACAAGAGAACTAGCCACTTCTCATGTAGTTGTTGTAGAATCTCCTCAGCAACATGAACAACCTTCGGGTTGCTCCCTTCGATCCAGAACATCCATCTCATCCATTAATACCCTTGAGTATGTCTGAGTTGATTGATCTGATCTTCAAAACTCCTCCTTGTTTAAATGCCAGAAAGTATCTCCCAAAGATCTCATCCAGAACCAGATAGGATGCCTGCTCTGATACCAATTGAAATTTTGGCCTATGCAGACAGTAGATGTCCTAACACATGTCAAGACATTGTACTACATAATCATTTAAACTCAGAGGCGCAGCAGCAGACTGATACCTTGAATATCAGAACTGCACAATCACAGATGTCACGACAGCTGATCCAACATGTCAGTCAAGAACAATAACAAAATTGTAAATTACAGAATGTTAAATAAGATAGTATGTGTTAACCCAGTTCGGTGCAAATCACCTACATCTGGGGGATACCAATCCAGGACGAAGACTTCACTATCTGTAGAACTGTTACAAAGCTAAACTCCCTCATTTACAACATTATACATAACATCTACCCAATGAAAATCTTTACCAAGGTTAAACTCAAATGTTTACAGCCCTGATATGAGATACCCCACTCACATCCTAATCACAACCTGTAAAATCTCTGTCATCTGCCAGTCCAGAACATGTCGCGGTTTCTTGACCTCCAAGTTATCTTGGACTTGCTTGAAAGCTTCGTCCAAGAACAATACATCAACCATTATCTACATGCTTCTGGTTGTATCCCTGTACCTATGCCTTCCACTCTGCATCCCATATTACAGAGTGGAGACTTACAACTCCTAAGAGAGCCAACGACTCTCAAACCCTAAAATCTTATTTAACACAAGAGAACTAGGTTACAAAGTTATAAGTGATACAAAGTACAGTGTTTTTTACCCTAGGTCTAAGTCTCCTTATATATTCTTCTGTTGTCTTGGCCTTTCAATCTTTTCCCCTTTAATTCCTTGATCCGCTCCTTAATTCTTGCAGCAAATTAAAACCTGCTAACTTAGTAAGTCAGGATGTCGAGTCACAATGCTGGGACATCTCCTTTGACATCTTTTTCTCCTAAGGATTCTTCAGTTATATTATCAGAATGTTTTAGCCAAACTGTAGTTAAACAACAGGTGCTTTCAATTATTTCTCCTAACAAAATTCCAACAAAATTCAAGTATAAAGTGGAAGGTCTATGTTCGAATAACGAGGCTAAATATGAGGTTGTTATAGTCGGACTTGAGATATTTTTGGAATTGGGGGCAACTTGAGTCGAAATAATGGGTGACTCAGAGTTGGTCATAAAACAAATCCCAAAGGAGTACAAATGTGTGAAAGAAAATCTCATCATGTACTTTGTGATATCCAATCGACTCTTAAAAAGATTTGAACTGGTCAGCATTCGACACATTCCTTGTTTGGAAAACTAAGTAGCTAATGACTTGGCTCAGATTGCTTCTGGGTACAAAATTTCGAAGGAAAAGTTGCAAGATGCAGTCGAAGTCAGAGGAAGGGTTTTGTCGACCAGATTATCTCCATCAGATCTGGAAACAACAAAGCTGGGATATGCTGATAAATAAAACTTTGAAATATTAGCAATAGACAGCCTGATGGACGAAGATTGGAGAAAACCTATAGTGGAATATTTGCAAAATCCAACGGCATCTACTGAACAAAAAAATCAGGTATCGAGCTTTAAGTTATCTTCTTTTGGGAAACGAATTATTTAAAAAGACTCATGAGGGAGTTTTGCTTAAATGTCTTAGCAAGTCTGAGGCATATTTAGCCCTTTCGAATGTCCATAGTGGGGCTTGTGGGGCATATCAGGTGGGCCATAAAATGAAGTGGTTGTTATTTTGACAAGGAATCTATTGGCTGGCCCGCCATGTTGAAAGATTGTATTGAGTTTGCCAAAGGGTGTCAAGAATGTCAAGTGCATGCAGGCATACAACACGTTCCTGCAAGCGAATTGCATTTTATAGTCAAACTATGGCCTTTTAGAGGCTGGGATTTAGATCTTGTTGGAGAAATTCGACCAGCGTCATCCAAAAATCAAAGATACATCTTGGTTGGTATTGATTATTTTACGAAATGGATCAAAGTTGTACCTCTGACGAACGTTGACCAAGAAGATGTGATCGAATTCATCCAGAAATACATCATCTACAGGTTCGGAATTCCAAAAACTATTACAACAGACCAAAGATCGGTATTTACTAGTCGAAAGATGCAAGAGTTCGATAAAGAAATAGGTTTCGAACTGTTAACATCCACACCTTACTACGCTCAAGCTAATGGCCAAGTCGAGACAGCGAATAAGATTGTCATTGCTTTAATTAGGAAGCATGTAGGAAAAAACCTAGAAACTGGCATAAGACTTTGGACCAATTCCTCTGGGCATGTCGAACATCCCCTAAGGAGGCTACTAATACAACTCCATTTCGATTGACGTTTGGCCATGATGCAGTTTTACCAGTAGAAATTTATTTGCAATCGACAAGAATTCAAAGACATCATGAAGTTCCATCCGATATATATTGGAATATGATGTTTGACGAATTAGTGGATTTGGACGAAGAAAGGCTAAAAGCCCTGGAGTTGTTAAAAAGACAGAAAAAGAGAATAGAGAAGTCTTATAACAAAAAAGTTAAAGTTAAGGCGTTTCTTCCTGAAGATTTGGTTTGGAAAGTGATACTTCCTATAGATCGAAAATATAGGGCTTTAGGGAAATGGTCCCCTAAGTGGGAAGGTCCTTTTCAAGTTATTTAAGAATTCTCTAACGGTGCGTATGAGATCGAAGAATTAAGCGAGGATAAAAGGGTCTTGAGAGTGAATGGAAAATATTTGAAAATATATAAATCAGCACTCCAAGAGATAAAAATAGCAAAAGAATAATCACATGCAAAATGGTCGAAGCCAACATGGTAAATAAAGTATTGCCAAAATGGCTTAAGTCATTACAAGTTATGCCACAAGGAGCTAAATTACAATTGAAAAAGGAAATAAAATTCAAATTCAGTTTAGAATGGGAAAGAGCTCTTCAGCCTCTCATATTTGGATTTTTGAAGCATCAAGTGACGTTCGCAGAGAACTTTGTTAGTCGAGAGGGTCTCAATTTCCTTTCCAAGCTGCTGGGCTCTGTCGACATGATACATTCCAACTTTGAGTTCTTTGGCCACCTCTTCTTGGTTGGACTTGAGAAGCTCATCTTTACGTTGCTTAGCCTAAGAAATTTTGCTTTGTAGAATCTTGATTTATTTTTCCCACTCTTTGACATTTTTGTCACAACTCTCGATTTCCTTTTTATTCTGCTCAGAGATTTTTTCCAAGTTTGACACTTTGATAGTAGATTCAAAGGCTGCGTCCCATTCGTCCAGCTGGGTCTCTGACTTGTTGATAATTGTGTTGGAGAAATCTCAAAGACGGTTCAGATCAGCAACAACAAGGTTGATCAATGTACCCAGTTCCATGATAACATCAACAACTTCAGGAGAAACCTCCAAGACATTGACTTGCTTCAAGAGTTTCTTCAGCCCAAAATGGGCAGAAACATCCTTTTCCAAGAGTTGGAATAGGTCCACGTTGAAAATTTGCTCTTTGATTTGAAGAAGCAAGTCCTCATCAGGTTTTCCAATGGATTGGTTGCGTGAAGCAGTCAAAGTGCTTGTGCTTTTATCACAAAGTTGTATCTGGAGCTAATCATGGCTTTCAAGTACTCCAGCGGCCTTTGTACCTTTAGTGACTCAAGTTCTTCGTGTGAAAGATTGGTAGAGTTTGTGCCAGTCGAAATAGGGTTGGTTTTCGATGGATCTTCTTGTTTTTCTTCTTCTTGTTCGTCCTCCACTATAATTTCATCTTCAAAAACATCTTCCTCCTCTTCTTCCTCCTCCTCCTCGTCCTTTTCGTCGCCATTGTTCTGTTGAAAGATTAGAGACTTATATTCAGATTTATCTTCATCATCTTGGTCTACCATAACTTCGTCAGCAATGTTTTCCATAACCTCGTCAGCAATGTTTGCCATAACCTCGTCAGCGATGTTTGCCACAACTTCGTCAATGATATCAGCCATAACTTCTTCCCTAGCTGGGCATGTTTGTTGTTCAGGTTCGTTGGTGTGCGAAATCATAGTGGCAGCAACAGGCGTTTTCTCTTGAACATCAGCAAGTTGGCTTACTTCGTCAGCGGACCCTTTTGTGGAATCCTTAGGGGAAGTTCTGGAAGGGCTCGTTAGATGGTAGGTAGGTTCGCTACTGTGGTCGGAATGATTTGTCGTACCATTGGACGTCCTTGATCATCTTTAGCAGTCTAAGAAAAGAAATCAAAATGGATCAAAAGCATGTTGATCGAAGAAGATTATAAGAGTTTGAAACGAAGAAGAAATTTGTGTACCTCAGGATTCTCAGTCCCAGGGATGGAGTTATCACTCTCAGCTTGATCAGGGATTTTCTGGTCAGTTTGTCCGTTGCCAGAAGGAGTAGCATCAGTTTCGACTACTTTTAGGACAGGAGTTTTCGTTACAGGTACTCTGGTGGGTTTTGGCTGTGGACGAAAGCTGACATCAGTGATTTTCATTTGTTTCTTCTTCTTCGGTTTGAGGTGTTTTGTTTGGTCTGGTGAAGCATCCCCGTCATTGAATTCAACTATTTGAACCTCGGGTTCCTTTTGTTTCCTCTTTTTGGGGGTCAGAGGGAGTTTCTGACCCACCTGCAAATAGTAACAATTATATCACATTTTTTATGATAATGTGAGAAGGCAATATATATATATATATATATATATATATATATATATATATATATATATATATATATATATATATATATATGTTGAAAAGAAAAAATGATAAGTACAAATTTACCTTTGATATGGGTTTCTTGGTGTTATCATATTCTTCTTCTTCTTCGTTGGTTTCTTTCTCGACAGGAGTAGCTTTCTTGGCTGGAATGCTTACAGCTGCTAGAGAAAAGTAATGCAGTTAATATAAGCAATAGAAGAATATAGATAAAAGGAAAAGATGAGATGTCAAAAAACCTCCCATTCCACACCTTCATATATCAGAGACTCCACGTGAACGTGTTATATGCCAATATGAAGGTGGCTTTTGAAATTGTCCAAGGTATACTTAGTCGGAACCACTTGCTGAGCACGTTTTTGATAATCATGGCGAAGATTTTTCATAAAATTCCCACAAACGAACCATTCTGGAAATGGAGGGCTAAAAGCCACACCAAAATCAGCAGTTGGCAGTCAAGGGAATTTTGAAGGATAAAGATTAAAAGCTACCTTGTAGCGTTGATCAGGTTGAACGTACGATGGAAGTTTTAAATCCTCTAATTTCTTAGTAAATGTTTCTTTTAAAGTTATTGCTGCTTCGCTATTGGTTCGACTAAGCTCATTTGGCCTGTAGGCAGTTTCAAAGTATTTCTGGAATGCTTGGATCTCCTTAATGTGTCTTGCAGTACCTTTCTTCACTTTGTCCGATACAAGGGCAAACACTCTAGTTAGTTGTATGTTGAAGGAGGCTACATAAAAAAAAATGTGTTTTAGTATTCTCTCCACCAGTCGTTGAACTCTTTGCTGCAGAGGAAACTTGGTTTGAAGGCCACAGGGGTAAATTCTGTTAGGCCAGAATATTTGGCTAGCAATCTGGCACACTCTGTTTCGTTGTGCACCATGTTGTACTGAATCAGTGAGCCTTTTCTTTGAAAAAGAGGCCTATGTGTAATCTGAATCAAACCAAATTGTCGAGAGACAAGGTTTGGTTGATAGTTGACGAGTGAGATATGAAGCTTGGAGGGGTCAAGTCTTGAGGCTAATAATCGTAGTGTAAGGAAAGACTCCCAGATATCAAGAAATTCTCCTTCGTGTTCCTTCGACTCAAGAGGAAATTGTCTTGTAAACCATGTAGGGCCTATTTTCCTGTTAGCAAAAGGGGGCATAGAAGGGGAAAAGTTGTAGCACTTCACGAACATCATTACATAGCTGGTAAAAGTTTGTTGAAGACTCATTCCCTCATCATTAGGAGTCAACATCACAAGTCGTGTTCCTTCGACTCTTCTATCCTTTACAGAGGCTTCATTGACAGGGTTTCGACCAGGGAGTGACGCTTCGAAAGTGGAATTCAGCCATAGTTGGAGTAACCAGAAGGGTCTAGAGAGGAGCAAGCTTCCTTTCGTCTTGATCGTCTTCAGTGTCGTAACACCTTTGTTGAGGGATTCATACAGGTTCACCAAGATAATCTCGCTAAGACAAAGGTCATGACCAGCGTGCACTTGGTTCTCCATGTTCAAATACCTCTTCGCCACTTGAAGAGATCTTGAACAAAAGACACAATGTGAGAGCCAGAGAGCTAAGAAGGCGACGTGCTCTTGGTCAGAAACCTCTTTGGTTTCCTTGTCGTGGTAGTAGGCATTGTAGGTGGTAACGGCTGCCTTGCTGGTATCAAATCCTATCGAGTCATCAGATAAAATGTTGGGGTCGTAACTAAATCCAGTCGGTTTCAAGCCAGTTATGGAAGCAATGTCGAACAAGGTTGGGGTGACCATTCCACAAGGGAGATGAAAATTGTTATAGGTGTTGTCCTGGAAGTAAAGGGAGGCGATGAGCATCGAAGGACAATAACCTGGTCCTACTTTTGATAGTTGAATAAGGTCATAGATGCCCATATTTTTTCAAATTTGGGACTTGGCATTTTATATCTTGTCTAGCCAAGCTAGATAGTTGGAGGGGCCTTTCGACAAAGGGCAGGATCTAAAAACCCTAGAACTAGTATTCATAGATTCTAAGTTTATGGGGTCCCTAGTTGCTACGGTCGAAGGCGAACTTTGACCATCTAACTTAGATATTTCATCAATCGTAACTTCTTGGTCAGTCCTAGGTCTTACACCATTTGCTATGGGTTTATAGCGATGGTAGGCTGGAAAAAATTCCCTAATCTTAACAAGGTCAGCATTTAAATCAGGCAATGGACCTAGCATGGCATGGGTCTTACCAGATACAAGTATAGGAATCAATACCTGGTATTGTTAGATACGGCGTTTCTCTTCTTCATTAGGAGGTTCTGGAATGTACTGTTGATTCCCAATGACTCTTGGACCCAACTCCTTATGAACTGGAGCCAGCTCCTTTGACTTCTTAGAGCCTTGTGCTTTTTTGGTGGTTTCTTTGGAGGTTGTTTGAATGGAAGCCATTGTTGAAGTAAAGATTTGAAGAAAGCTTGGAGAAAGAAGACGTTTAGGAGAGGATACGGTTTCAAAAATTTAGGAAGCGAAAAGAAAAGTGAAAAATGGTGACGTTTTCCCTTTTTATAGGTGAAGTAAGACGAAACGGTTACTGTGCACGATCATTGTACCTCATTAATGGTGACAAGATCGTGGGACACGCTTCACAAGGGGATAATGCAATTAGACAGTGGCAGTTAAAATTCTGACCTATGATCTCCTAGGGGCGAGGAGCATGATGATTAGAAAGATTTAGGCATGGGATTGAAGGGACATTTTAGAAAAGGTGTCATGATGACCCTGACGTCACAGTTTTACTAGGTCATATGAACCGTTCACAACGTCAAATTATCTGCGGCGTCGAATCGTGCTGTCAAAAAATATCCTTTTCTCTATTAGATATCGAAAAGGACATTTTTGGGGGGCAATTTGTTGGCTCTCAATTTTGACGCCTAGTTTAATTCATGTAACAAATAAAGAAAAGGAAATCTTTTGCCTAGTTATGGTACATTTCGACTAGGCGAGCTCAATGATAGATGCTCAGTCGAAATCATTTCTTACAAAAGGAAGAATGGATAGTTGGACTTAGGAAATTTTCTAAAGTATGGAGTTTTTGTTTCGACGGAGCATCACATATGATGTTTTCGACTTGAGTTTTGAATCAAGGAGGGAAAATTGTCCTTATCCAGTTTTTAACAAAGACACGTAGAGAGTGCTGAAAAATCGAAGACATGTCGAGCGCCACTTGTATTAATCTTAGAGAAAGGCCGTTAAAAGCGGTTATTTTGATTCATTATAAATAGACAGCCTTAGTGTTGATAAAACTTTTATCACAAGTGGTAAACAAGTGGAATTTCTCACATAAACTGAATCGGTACTGAACACGGTGAAGTGTTGATAAAACTTTTATCACAGTCAGAATCAGAGCTCTGATGCCAATTAAAGGTGCGAAAAAGACAAGAAATGGGGGGTTTGAATTGTGTTTTAAAAACAAAATCTTTTTACCAACTTAAAAACTCAACAATCAAAAGATTAAACAATGAGATAGACACAATGATTTTTATCCTGGTTCACTTGAAACTCAAAGATAATCCAATCCACCCGCCAGGTGATTTCTTCTTATACATAAGGACTTAATCCACTATAATCAACTGATTACAAGTGCACTAGCAACAACTGGTGACTAATAGATCATAAATATGAACAGCCAATGTCTTCTCAAGAATTCTGACCAAACTGGTCCCTTAAGGAAATACATACAACAAGTTTGAATAAAGAATGTGTGCTTACAAGTTGCTTCTACACAAGCAGATTTACACAAATGAAATACAAACACTTAAATAAAAGTATGCATAAAGTTGAGAACTTTTCGCGTAGAAACAGTCTTGTAAAATTAGCAACATTCTTCAAGTCTCCAAGTCCTCTTTATATAGCATGAAAAAGGAACCATTGGAGGGAAAATTAGGAATACAAGAATTGCAGTTGTCCACTAACGGAATAGTGACAGATGTGAAGAATAGTACAGTCATTTTGCCCATAATTTCAGGCAGTGAAAGGAATATTTTACTTTTGTACCATGTACTATTTTGATCATGTATCCTTTAATCCATATCTTCATATTCATAGGCTTCTGGTTGAAAGTTAATGAAGCATGAAAATGAAAAACATATAGCTGGGATTAGAATCTTTAATCAGAACCTTTTGACAGTGTCAGCGTCTAGCTTGAGAATCTTCAGAGTATTCAGTTTAGAAACTTCAGAATCTTCGGCCAGAACCTTTTGACACCGCCAGCGTCTGGCCTGAGACTCTTCAGAATCTTCAGGTTAGTAACAGAAACTTCAGAAGCTTGCCATTATTCAGAAGCTTGATTATCAGAGTCACATCAAGAAGCAGAAACAGAGCGAACATTGCAGCAGCAACATAACGTCTTCTTAGAAGCTTATTAGGAGTGAATCAGCGCGGAAATGACCATCGGAACACAAAAGTTCAGAAACTGATGACGTTACAGGTATATTCTCATAATCAGAACTGGATGTTAAAGATATACAATAACAAACCGTTAGGGTACCAAAATTATTCTCACACAAATACTACCTTGTTATCATCAAAACTTAAAGGTCTAAATGTAGAACCAAATCATGTTCTAATAGCTACTACCCTCGAGAAAAAAGATCTTTTTGGTGAGGAGAGGGAACTATTGTTATGTTTTCTTTATTATTTACAAAATATTTATGTTGCTCGTCTTCTTATTTTCTTTTTTGCATAACACGAGTGTTCTTGAACACGTCTTCAAGAGGAAAAAGGCCACTTGGTGAAGGATGATGTGTTTTCTTCCTTTTCGACTCCTACACGACCCCTGTTGAAACCGAAATAGATGAGAACCTAAAAGAGACTAAGACTTTGCTTACAAGGAGAGCATAAACGACCCCGATCATGCGAGAGGATATGGAGTAGACAAGGCACCTTCCATCTAAAAGCCAGAGAAAAAATTCTCACGACTGATATGCATCTATTGGTGGTGAGATAACTAAGAGGAAATGTGGCAAAGGTCAAGATGTGGAGGATAACCCTTCCAAGAGACCCAAGTCATCATGGTCTGCTTCTGAAAAGGTTTCCATGGTTGGTGATTCATCTTTTTCCCCTCTTTCAAACTCACATGCGTCTTCCTATCACGAGGGCCCCGTTTTGCTTAGGAGGTTCAATCCTGTATCCACTAAGGGGACTAAGCCTATATTCATAACCATACAGATGCAACTAAGTTGGAATTAATGGCTAAAATGACATTCAACGCGTATTGAGGTGCTTTTTTATTGTCCTTGGCGGTTGTTAGCCGTGGTGAGGTGTTTGCTCTTGATAACTCTTTTAAGAATAATGAGCTTTTGATATGCCAATGTGTTATCACTATTCATAAATAAAAATAACTTCAATAAAAACTTGTTGGTTTTGAGAAAGAAACAGAGACTCATGGTGTCCCCTTTTGACCTTTCCGTAATGCTTTCTTCCCTAAAGGAATCCTTGGCAGATAAGGAGAGGGCCTTGGTAGACAAGGATAAATCCCTTAGAGAGGTTCATATTTCTTTTACTAACTCTGATACGTCCAGAGAGGTGTTGGTTTCCAAGTTCAAGGAGTTTTTGAAAACCCTCTAGAAGGAAAGGGAAAACCGTTCCAAGGAGGTGAAGGCCCATGAGGATAGATTGGTTTAGGTAAAGAATGATTTGGATGCCTCTGTCAAGGACAAAATCAATGTCGTTCAGGCCACCTTTCATAATGCTCTCGCGTAGGTTAAACTGTTTGGTCAATATTTGAATATCCATTGGGAGTTGTTAAACCCATATAAGATAATGGTGGATAGGGAGTTGGTCATTAATGATGAATGGTCCTCGTGGCTTCATTTACCAATGATTGTAATTTTTAGTAAGATCCAGTGATTGTAATAATATTATGTCAAACACATAATGACTTTTCCTTTAATGAATTTATTTCTTCGTTACTTGGTTTGATTTGCTTGTTCATTATTTAGCTTTGCATGGATTTACTTGGTGTATAGTCTTCCATGATTTTATTTATCATGTGATATTATATGATTTTATTTCATCATATAACTTGTCATGATATTATTTCATCATGTGTTCTTCTTTTATTTCATTTCATCATATAATATTTCACAGTTTTATTCCATCATGCTCGTGTATGATTTGTAGGCTAGGTTGTGCTTTGGTCTCAGGTGATTGTTCTCAGTCAAGGGTCAATTCCCTTTCCCTGGCCCTAGATAAAAATATGGTTTAAGGCCGACATAACCAAGGCTCTAGAGTCTGCGCTCTAGAGTGGTTAGCTATTAAGAAGACGTGTGTCAACTACGACTTTGTGTGTTTTATTTATCTCATATTTTGTTCTTATTTTAGGAAAGACAATCATACAATCCGAACAAAGCATGCCATTTATTTTTATCAAAATTATTTCATTAGGTAATCATATTCAATTTATGTTAAGTCAACTTGGGAAAAATTTAACAAAAATGTTGCACGAGCTTGACGGCATTCCACATCCTTAGAATTGATTCTCCCGACTAAAAGTCTCGAGGTTAGACTCGTTTGTTGTATTTTATTGTAGTTGATTGCTTCTCGACAACGATCATAAGGACATATGAATTTCTTCTTTCTTCCAAAATGTTTGCCCATCTCTAATAGTTTGTGAATCAACTCTTTCTACCAGAGGATGTTTTGTTCTCCAGCTCAACTTTCTTATTTCAACAAGGGTGACAAATTTAGTTATGTAAGTGAGGCGAAAGGTCGTTTCACCTGTTTTTGAATGCGGTGTGGTTATGTAAGCCCGGAGAACATGTGAAAGCTCTTTTTCCTAGTTCCCCTTAGTTGATTCAAACCTTCTTTTCAATCCTCACAATAGAGCCTAATTTTCTGCCGTTACTTTCTCATTGGCTTAAGGGTATTCAACTGACATTAAGTGTTGCTTGAATCTCAGATCCTCCAGCAGCTTATTCAATTTTTCATCTATGAATTGCATCTTGTTGTCTATCCTAGTGGATTGATGGATTTTGTACTTTGCTAGGATATTTCTTTTAAAGAACATTAAAATATCAACAACAATGATTTGTTCCAAGGCCTCTACTTTGTAAATAAATATACTACCACAATCAGGAACTTCAACTGGCTCGGAGCTAAAGGAAATGGATCGGGGATGCTCATGCCCCATTGAGAGAAAGGTCATAACAATGCCAGTACATGTAACTCAGATGGAGGAGTGTTATGAATGTCTCCATGTGTTTGGCACTGGCCTCACTTCTTCACATAATATTTGGTGTCTTGGATCATGGACGACCAATAATACCCGGTCCTGAAAACTTTCTTAGCTAGAGCTCATGCTCCTAAGTGTTGTTCGACTATCCCTTCATGCATATGGTCCAATAATCACATGCACATGTTGTAATATCTATATATACAAAAAATAATAATAACTAAGCAAAAGGCATCAAATTAGAATTTGTGTCAACTATGCTTTCAAATTATAATAGAGCAATCTAGTTAGTGTAAGTCCTAGAGGTAAATGATTTTATGATTGAATATGACACAACTATCATGTTTAATATTTATAATTAAAAAAAAAATATTTATTATGCTCATTTTTAAAGTAATAAAACCCCTAAAACATTTAATTTGTTTAATGGAACATTAAATATGACTTATTTGTGAGACACCAACATAAGATTGTCAGTCTAAAAATATTCATAGTCAATTATTACTGTTAAATAGGAAAACCGTAATGCGTATACACTATTACATGAGTAAAGTGATGACAATATCTCACATGTCATGGTTATGAGATACTGAGTTTTCACATAGATATAAATATTATGATTAATATTTATACTTGATTGATCCCCATAAGAATACTACATTGTGTGTTATATGAGTATCTTACATTATTCTCATTGAGATAGTAGTGTATTTCACTCTTTGACATGAAATCAATATAGTCCTTACTTTAGGAGTTAATTTATTTCCATGAAATCAATATAGTCCTTATTTTAGTAAGAATACAATTATAAAGTCTGTTAATTGAGTACCCAAGGGGCCATGTGGAAGGACATAGTCAACCTAGATGGTATTTTTTCTTCCTACATATGCAGAAATAATATCTACGAAACCCTTGTTAGTGTAACTATAAAATGCATGGCCAAATAGAAATAAGTCAATAAGGGGTATTGAGCTTATTTCTTGTTACTAATAATACTTGGGTATCAAGGAATATAATGTTGGACTATGCAAAGATGACACAAAATATGTCTTATGTTAAATATAGATGGATATAAGGAGAAATGGTAATTATACACATGATCATTATCACATAAAGTTTATTTTAGGTGACATGACATTCTTGTCAGTTCAGTTGTAGTGGTGTGTTGCTAGACAGGTTGGGCTTTGCCGCCTTTATGGCGACAAAGGCACCATACCTTTAGACCGTAATTCATCAATATTTTATAGAAAAAAATGAAAATGAATCAATAATAGGATGTGTGTGTCTGTGTGTGTGTGTCTGTGTATGTGTGTGTGTGTGTGTGTGTGTGTGTGTGTGTGTGAGAGAGAGAGAGAGAGAGAGAGAGAGAGATACACACAGAGGCAGGTGCCTTAGGCGCCTTAAAGGCGACCAAGCCCTTCCCGTTGCTAAACACCACTCTTTATTTATAATATTAAACAAACAATTTAATATTTTCGTTAGTGTTACGAGAACATACTAGGTCACACACACATAAGGATATATAAACTGAGATTAAATAAATGAATATGATTCATTTAGGATTCGGTGGTGTATTCTTATGATGCACTAGATCTAATTATAGAAACATGGTACATCGTAAGTTATAGTGCATGTAAGTGGTTCTATAAATAGAACCCTTATACTAAAGTGACAATGACTTATTCAATAAATCTAAAAACCTATTCCCATTAAGTTCATGTTCTCTTTAATACTTTTGTTCATTCACATGTAGCATTGTAAATGTAGGAATCTGCCATTGCATATTATGTTTGTGTGAACTGAGTAGAAGCGATGTCATTCGTGTAGTGCTCATGATCGATGTTTCGACGATCAAAGATTTAGAACTACAAGAGATAGTTAATCAATCCCTAACTTATGACCATTCTTAAGGATCCATCGAAAAATATTATATTTTATCCTTTGTGTCTATTGTGGTTTCCCTTAAATGGTATCACGTCTCTTACGAAATAATGAATTAGTTTTTGTGCGATTACATATTTTATGTGATTATGACTTATTTCTTCTTGTATGTTGAAAAGGTATTATGAATCCATTAAACCATATGATGATTATAATGACATGTTTATATGTGTATGTAATATATTGTCTTTTTTTATTAACTTATGTCATAATAAAGTGTTCATCTAAATAAGCAAACTATTGTAATTATGTATGAATTATGTAAGTCAATTATACATATTGATCATGACGGTTGTGCATTTGAATAAACAATTTTATATCAAATGTTGATAGTGTGTCATTAGGGTTTAAGTATTAATACTCGTTATCAATTTGGTGTCAAGTGTTGATATTGTATCACTAGGGTTAATGATGTTATAGTTCAAGTGTTAATACATGTTATCGATTTCTCTTAGTGAAAATATGATAATCATATTACGATGTGTTTAAGTTGTATCATCAGGGTTCAAGTATTGGACCTCGTAATTATGTTTCCGATAACATGTTTTTATGACAGTGAAAAATGATTTCTAGAAAGTGAAACTGCTCAATAAAGTAGGAAAAAATTACCTCATAGTGTTGCTCTGATCCTTTTAAGGGGTGTCCCTCACCCTCCCACCTTAAACCCCGTTAGTTGATCAGTCAGTATTGTTAACTTTCGTTGACCCGCTGCAAAGCCTCTTGTGCAACAGAAGCATGATGGTCATACTAGATTTTTGGGTATTAGGTGTATGCCTTATTGGCGCTAGTGCTAGTAGGAGATTATTGATGTAAGCCTTAAAGACCAATAGTTTTATTAAAACTTGATACTTGTATAGAATTATCTATTAATAATAAGGATGAATTAATTTATTATGTTTATTTTTCCAAAGTTATAAGTCCGTATAATAGCTAGTCTATTTGATAAAACATTAAGTGTGACTTAATCGTGAGACTCCTTAATCGTGAGACTCATTAAACATAAGGATATTATTCTTATAGTATCTATACTCAAGTTTTATTGTGAAGTGATATGGCATTAAATCGTTGAGACTATTATGTGGATAGACTGATGAACACATATCTCAAATCATGGATAAAGAGTTATCAAATCTTCATATAAGTACATATATTATGAGTAATATTTATATAGTATTGACTCGCCATGAGAATACTATATAAAATTCTAAGCAAATGTCATAATTTATTCTCATGGTGATAGGGATATATATAACCCTTTGACCTAAAAACACTTTGGACCCAAGATATAAGGTCAAGTACTTTATTGTCGTTCAAACGTTGTTCATAATATAGAATGGCCATTAATATGGTTGAAGTATACTCTACAAACCATTTTTAATATACTTTATACTCTAACAGAAATAGAATTGAAATTAGAGATTGAG
Organism: Lathyrus tuberosus; assembly: GCA_022829125.1. Taxonomy (NCBI): domain Eukaryota; kingdom Viridiplantae; phylum Streptophyta; class Magnoliopsida; order Fabales; family Fabaceae; genus Lathyrus; species Lathyrus tuberosus. The sequence goes on from JALAZF010000762.1 coordinate 944,248, forward strand.
TCGTATAATCGATAGGTCAGAGTTGTCAATTCATTGAATCGATTGATTTTAATCACACGTATTTTTATTGAATTTCCTTAAAAGTGTTCAAGTTCGAAAGAGAAAAAAAACTCTTTCATAACTTTATTGATTCTGGAGTTAGGTAATGGAATTATGAGTCTATGTGATAAGACTCGAGTGTCGCTTCTCTAAACTACATTTTGATTAACTTATTTTGATTAACGTTATTCATGATAATATTTCACTCAGAGAACTGAACTGTACGAAAAATAACCATAAATAAATTACAAAAATTGAATCAAACCATTTCGATTTGTTCAAAACCAAACTTATCCAAACAGTTAATTCGTTACACCGGTTCTTAATTCTAAATCGTACCAAATTGTTGATAACCAATTTTTTAAGAGAATTTCTTATTATTGTGAACATGGCCGTTATATTTTTTTAATAAAAATTATTTTAGATCTTTTAAAACTATTTTTATTAGCATTTTGTATGACTAAAGTTATTTATATCCAAACCAATTGAAATTAAAATTATAAACCTAGTAAAAAAATTAAATATTATTGAATGTCATAGTATTTAGATCGAATTTTAGATTATCCAATCAATTAATAATGATTATATATATATATATATATATATATATATATATATATATATATATATATATATATATATATATATATATATATATATATATATATATATATATATATATGTTAACAATAATAAACATATATAAACATAGAGAAGGAGAAAGACCCTTTAGCTTAGGGTTTCAATAGAATGAATGAAAAACTGGAGAATAAGAGTTACACTAGATTATAAATACTATATGCTAGTAAAGTACCAAACTACCCTTACAAAGATATAATAAATCAATATAATAATAATAATAATAATAATAATAATAATAATAATAATAATAATAATAATAATAATAATAATAATAATAATATCTAACACCTCCCTTCAAACACAAGATGCATTAGTAGGAAGCATCGAGAGTTTGTCAATCAAAAAACGAAAACGTTTAATGGAATATGTCTTCGTAAACAAATCAGCAACCTGTAAAGCGGAGGAGACAAACGGTAGAGTAATTGTCTCATGCTGAAGATGATGACGAGTGAAGTGACAATCAATCTCAATGTGTTTGGTACGTTCATGAAAGACCGAGTTGTGGGCAATTTGAATGGCACTCTTGTTGTCACAATACATGGGAGTTGGTTCAGAAAGAATGACACCCATATCAGAAAGTAACCAACGCAACCAAACTATTTCAGTTGTGGTGGACGCCATAGCACGATACTCGACTTCTGGAGAAGAACGAGAGACAATATCGTGTTTCTTACTCTTCCAAGAAATAAGAGAGTCTCCAAGAAAGATACAAAATCCTGTAGTAGACTTACGATCTGTGGGGTCGCCAGCCCAATCAGCATCAGAATAAGCACGTAGTTCCAATGAGGACGATGAGGGAAAAAAAGGCTATGAAACTAGGTTCCCCGAAGATAACGGCATATGCGAAGAACGGCTGCCCAATGCACTGTAGTAGGAGAGACAACAAACTGACTAATAACATGAACGACATAAGAAATATCTGGTCTAGTAATTGTAAGGTACACCAGACTGCCAACCAAAGTACGATATAATGTGGGATCTGATAGAGGAACACCATCAGATGGAGCATACTTCACATTTAACTCAAGAGGACTATCCACCACTCTAGTATCAGAAAGGCGAGTTTGTTCAAGAATGTTTGCAATATACTTGGATTGAGAGAGAAGATAACCTTTAGGAGAGTAAGCAACTTCAATGCCCAAGAAGTACCGAAGAGTGCCTAAGTCCTTCATCTCAAACTGTTTGGATAACTGTTGTAATACCCCGTAAATTTATAAACGCTCTGGTGAATATTATTATGACCAACTGGGTTCCGGAGTACTCTGAGCAATTATTTGATAAAATAATTAGAGTAAACTGACGAACTCAGAGTGATTAAATTAATAGTATTTAACTTTGAGTTTTTATTATTTGGTGTATTTGAGCTAATTTGGACATTTAGTAGTATTGCTAATTAATGGAAAGTATTTTCTTTACTATGTTTCTTTTTCTCATTTGGAAACCAAAACAAAAGTTAGAAAGAAAAACAAAGGAAAAAGGAAAAGGAAAAGTGAAGGAGAAGGGAAAAGGAGAGAAATTTTTCTCAAAAGCTCAAGATCATCATCAATCATCTGTTCTTCATCTCTTCATCTCAATTTCATCATCCTCATCTTGTTGTCCAGGTGGGTTCTAGTTAGACCCTTTAGAGTAGAGTTTATTTTGAGTTTAGAGTTAGGTTGGAATTGTGAAAATGGGTATTTTTGGTATAAAAACATGAATCTAACTGTTGAAATTCAATGTTTGATTGTATGTTATACTGCTTGTTATGTTATAACATGTTTTGATGCTTTGTGATTGATCAAAAATGGGAGTTTGGGGTGATTTTGGATCAACCCGTAGCAGGAAGTTTCTGCTGGTTTTTCTGCATTTTTCTTTGCCCATACGCGTATGGGGCATGTCAATACACGTATGGGGCATGTCATTACGCGTACGGCAGGAGCGTTACGCGTATGGCAGTTTTAAAAGGAATTTTCAAGGAAAAACGTCTCTGCCCATACGCGTACGACCTTGGGCAATACGCGTATGGATGGCCGAGAATTTTGGGCAATACGCGTATCGCTTGGGGCAATACGCGTATGGCTGGGCGAGAATTTTGGGCAATACGCGTATGGGAGGTGCCAATACGCGTATGGCCAGGAGAATTGCAGAAATTCTGCTGTTGTGATTATTTTCCGATCGTTTGTTTCAAATGCCGTAACTTTTTGTACATAACTCGGATTTGAACATTTTTGGTATCGTTGGAAAGATAATAAAATGTACTTTATTATTACAATGGTTTTAAGATTGTCGGCCGATTTAATTATGTCGGGATTTTTGGAATAGTGTCGTTTTGTCGACTTTTATCTGTGAATGGTGTGTAATTGCTGTTGAAAATGTATGCATGCTAAAATATGAAATAGGTAGGGTGAGGAACATTACCAAAAACTGTGTCGGAAGTGTGAATTGTTCCATGTGTGGCAACGCTCGTGCATGAAAGGCCGAGGTGTGTGCATTTTAATCATAACCACTGTTTCTTGCGGTGTAGTTTCATGAGACTCGAGCACCTCCTCTGAAACGTTATGCACAACTACTTGGCAGGTTTGAGCCCCGTGTTAAGTACGATTGGAGCCTACGGGTAAAGAGACTTGTGACGGTGTACGGGCCGTGAGAAGTGACGGATCACGGTGTACGGACCGGTGATCCCGAATCTAATTCGTATGCCAAGTAGCTACAAGGATCCATGACTCGGGTCGTCTTCTAGACGTAGAAGCGGACGGGAATAGGGGATGCCTTGGTATTGGTTATTGATTTGTGAATCCTTGAGTTTACAGGCTCAGGAGGTACTTCGGTACTAGTGTGAGTTTACAGGCTCACCGTGATGGTTACTTGTGTGTGTGTACTCATGGTCCTTCCCTTTCCCCTTGGACATGAGTTAGGTTTTATTAGAACCTTGTAAAGCCGAGAGGACTTTAAGATAGGGAACTCACTGAAATTTGATGTATCTCACCCCACTGTTGTTGTTTACATCACAGGTTCGGCAGGTTCGGTGAAGGGTAAGGACAAGGTTATTTGACCTTCCTTACCGATCGTAGTTTTGTGATGGCGTGGCTTCCGCTATGGCATTTATGTTTTGAGATCATTGTTTTGATCTAGTTCTTAGTTTTTATCATTTTGGAACATCTTGTATATGTAATGCCTTAGACTTTTAGTGTTTTGTATTAGGGCATTTATGTATATAATGTGTTAACTAGGAACTTATTATATTTCAGTACCAAAAAAAAAAGTGAAAATCATGTATAATATATGTTTTGATGCATATATGTATATGTGGGCTTTACAGTTGGTATCAGAGCAGGTCGTATCCTCGACCTAGCCATGAAATAGAATAAGTAATTCTTTCTGTTTCAGATACGTGGTGTCGCCTTTGGTCTTACGTGTTATATTTATGGTATTGAGCCTGATCAACTTAATCCTATTTGTATGACATTCAGGAACATGGCCGACGGACGTAGAAACAACCGTGGAAGACCAAGGACTCCGAGGACTACTCCAGCTGGGACGGTTCCATAGGGTGCTGAAGGGAATGCCCCTTTGTATCAATTCATGCAACAGATGCAGCAGCAGTAAAATCAGTTTATGCAAGGAATGGTACAGCAAATGGCTGATGGTCTGCATCCTCCCGTGGTTGTTCCTGAAGTTACAGGGGGAACCTATAGGGAATTTATTCGTATGAATCCTCCGGAGTTTCAGGGAGGGTTAGATCCGGTGAAGGCGCATGAATGGATAGCAGGTATGGAACGGATTTTCTTGATAGTGCATTGTAGTGAGGAAAATAAAGTGGTCTTTGCTTCTCACTTGCTGAAGGGTCCTGCCATGAGGTGGTGGGAGAGCGCTTCAGCCTTAATGACAATCCAAGAGGTACCAAAAGTGTGGGAGCAGTTTAAGGTAATTTTTATGGAGAAATATTTTCCGAGTTCTTTAAGGTCTCAGAAGGAGTTTGAGTTCCAACAGTTGAGACAGGGCAATTTATCAGTGGCTTCCTATGCGGAAAAATTTGAGATCATGGCTGACTATTCTAGGCAGGCCATGTATGCTCCTGATGAGAGGTGGAAGATTGACCAGTTTTTGTTTGGTTTGAGGGCTGAAATTTCACATAGTGTGTCGCAACGGGAATTTGCTACTTATGCTGAAATGTTAAGACAATGTTATGTGGCGGAGGATAGTTTGAAAAAGGTACAAATGGAGGTGGATTTGAACAGGGCAACTCAAGGTGACCGAGGAAGGTCGAATCAACAGTTTAGGCAAAGGCAACAGTCTTCCAAAGGGAAGCAAGTACAGGGTTCTAGAACTAGTGTGCCTCCGGTATGTCGTACTTGTGGAAGGAATCATTTTGGTAGGTGTTTTTCGGAGGGAATACGGTGTTATCAGTGTAACAAGATGGGTCATGTATTGAGAGATTATCCTCAGGGTAGGAACCAGACACAAGGGAAGACTACTGGCCGAGTGTATACCTTGGATGCAAGGAAAGCAAAGGGTGACAACTCCTTGATTGCGGGTACGTGTTTCGTAAATGGACATCCTTGTTTTGTTTTATTTGATTGTGGGGCAACGCATTCTTTTGTGTCCACGTGTTGTGTGAAGCGACTTGGGTTGCAAACTATTCCTTTGTTTCTTCCTATGGTGGTTACTACTGCCATGGATGAAATGGTTGAAACACCATTGATGTGTGAAAATTGTGTGTTGTCGGTAAACGAAAGAGTCTTCCAGATTGATCTTATTTGTTTGCCGCTTAAGAAAGTGGATGTTGTTCTGGGAATGGACTGGCTTTCAGCTAATTCGGTTTTTATCGGTTGTGAGGAGAAGCTAATTATTATTCCATCTGCTGAGGCTACTCCGAAAGATGTATTATCAACGATTTTAGAAGGTACGGTGGGAATGGTAAATTTCTTGTTTGAGAAGGAGAAATCCGTTTTATTGGTTCTTACTAAGGAAGGAAGTAGTGAACAACAAGTTCTGAGTATTCCAATAGTGTGTGAGTTTCCTGAAGTGTTTCCTGAGGATGTTTCTTCTCTTCCTCCGGAGAGAGAAGTTGAGTTCTCTATTGACCTGGTACTGGGAACGGCTCCTATATCCGTTTCTCCTTATCGGATGGCACCGCTTGAATTAAGAGAATTAAAGGACCAATTGGAGGACTTGATGTCTAAGCACTTTGTTAGACCTAGTGTTTCACCTTGGGGAGCTCCAGTGTTATTGGTAACGAAGAAAGATGGGGGAATGCGGTTGTGCATTGATTATCGTAAGTTGAATAAAGTCACCATTAAGAACAAGTACCCCTTACCCAGGATAGACGACTTGTTAGATCAATAGAAAGGAGCCTGTGTGTTCTCGAAGATTGATTTACGGTCGGGTTATCATCAGATCCGAGTGAAGAGTTCCGATGTGCCAAAAACTGCATTTAGAACACGTTACGGTCATTACGAATTCCTAGTGATGCCTTTCGGTGTGACTAATGCTCCAACTGTTTTTATGGATTACATGAACCGTATATTTCAGGCTTACTTGGACCAACTTGTGGTAATCTTTATTGACGACATTCTTATTAATTCTCGTACTCCACAAGAGCACGGAGAATATCTGAGAATTGTCTTATCGGTATTGCAAGAGAAGAAATTGTTTGCTAAGTTGAGTAAGTGTGAGTTTTGGATGTCGGAAGTAAATTTTCTTGGACATGTTATATCTCAAGGTGGTGTGGCAGTGGATCCATCGAAGGTAGAAGCCGTGATTAATTGGGAGAGACCGAGAAATGTTTCAGAGGTTAGAAGTTTCTTGGGATTGGCAGGTTACTATAGAAGGTTCATTAAAGGATTTTCTCAATTGGCCTTACCAATGACGAAACTTACTCGGAAGGATTTTGCTTTTGAGTGGGATTCGGGTTGTGAACAAAGTTTTATGAAATTGAAGGAAAGTTTGACGAGTGCTCCAGTATTAATTATTCCTGATCCTAACAACTCTTATGAAGTATTCTGTGATGCTTTTAAGAGGGGATTAGGGGGTGTTCTGATGCAAGGTGGTCAAGTAGTAGCTTATGCTTCTCGACAGTTGAAAGTTCATGAGAAGAATTATCCAACTCATGATTTAGAATTAGCTGTCGTGGTATTTGCACTGAAGGTGTGGCGTCATTATTTGTATGGTGTACGTTTTGAAATGTTCAGTGACCACAAAAGTTTGAAGTATTTGTTTGACCAAAAGGAGTTGAATATGCGACAAAGAAGGTGGATGGAGTACTTAAAGGATTATGACTTAGAATTGAAGTATCATCCAGGAAAAGCGAATAAAGTAGCAGATGCTTTAAGTCGGAAAATGGTTCATAGTGCAGAATTAATGATTTTGGAGTATTCGTTGTTGGAAAAGTTTAGAGATCTTAATCTCCAGTTTGTGTGGACTCCGAATGGTGTAATTATGGGAAATTTGAATGTCAATTCTACTCTAAGAGTTGAGATTCAACAAGAACAAGTGTTAGAGGAGGAGTTACAAGAATTGTTACTTCAACCGGGTTTTACACGAGCAACTGATGGGATTGTTCTGTTTAATCAACGGATTTGTGTTCCGAAGGATGAGGCATTGAAAAGGAAGATCTTAGACGAAGCTCATAAAGGTACTTTTACGATACATCCTGGTTCTTCGAAGATGTATCAGGATTTAAAGAGGGATTATTGGTGGTCTGGGATGAAAAAGGATATAGCGGAATATGTGTCAGAGTGCGCAGTGTGCCAACAGGTGAAGATTGAACACCAAAGACCGGGTGGTCTGTTGCAACCTTTGGATATTCCAGTTTGGAAGTGGGATAATATTTCTATGGACTTTTCAGTGGGTTTACCCCGTACACAAGGTGGGTATGATTCTATTTGGGTAATTGTAGACCGACTAACGAAATCTGCACATTTCTTAGCCGTGAAGACTACTTTTAAGGCAAGTCATCTTGCAAGATTGTTTATTGCTGAGATTGTGAGATTGTATGGTATTCCTTCGAGTATTGTGTCCGATAGAGATCCGAAGTTTACTTCGAGGTTTTGGAAGGTGTTCCAACAAGCGATGGGTACGAATTTGCGTTTGAGCACGTCGAATCATCCTCAAACGGATGGTCAGACTGAGCGAACGATACAGACGATGGAGGATATGTTGAGAGCATGTGTGCTAGAGAGTAGAGGGAATTGGAAAGAACTTTTGCCATTAATTGAGTTTTCCTATAACAATAGTTACCATGCGAGCATCGGTATGGCTCCTTATGAAGCATTGTATGGGAGGAAGTGTAGAACACCTTTGTGTTCGGCTGAAATTGGCGAAGATAGAATTTTATGACCCGAGATTATTCAGGAGACTACGGAAAAGATTCGAATGATCCGTGAGAAAGTTAAACAAGCACAAGATCGCCAAAAGAGTTATGCGGATAATCGTAGGAGACCTTTGGAATTTGAGGAAGGTGATCATGTATTTCTGAAAGTTACTCCGAGATTGAGACTGAAAGGACCGTTTAAGTCACGTAAATTAAGTCCGAGGTACGTAGGACCGTATCAGATTTTAGAAAGGATTGGTGAAGTTGCTTACATATTAGCCTTACCGCCCTCTCTATCTGAGATGCATGATGTTTTTCACGTATCTCAGCTCCGTAAGTTTATTCCTGATCCTCTTCAGCCAATTTTACCAGAATCCGTGGGTATAGAGACAGATTTGACTTTTGAACCACAACCGAGTTGTATTGTGGGAAGAGAAACAAAAGTGTTAAGGAACAAAGATATTCCACTCGTTAAGGTGCAATGGGATATGACGCATCCGGGAGATGCTACTTGGGAACTAGAATCGAAAATGCGAGATTCTTATCCACATCTGTTCAGGTAATATTCTAAATTCGAGGGCGAATTTCTATTTAAGGGGGGGAGGATGTAATACCCTGTAAATTTATAAACGCTCTGGTGAATATTATTATGATCAACTGGGTTCCGGAGTACTCTGAGCAATTATTTGATAAAATAATTAGAGTAAACTGACGAACTCAGAGTGATTAAATTAATAGTATTTAACTTTGAGTTTTTATTATTTGGTGTATTTGAGCTAATTTGGACATTTAGTAGTATTGCTAATTAATGGAAAGTATTTTCTTTACTATGTTTCTTTTTCTCATTTGGAAACCAAAACAAAAGTTAGAAAGAAAAACAAAGGAAAAAGGAAAAGGAAAAGTGAAGGAGAAGGGAAAAGGAGAGAAATTTTTCTCAAAAGCTCAAGATCATCATCAATCATCTGTTCTTCATCTCTTCATCTCAATTTCATCATCCTCATCTTGTTGTCCAGGTGGGTTCTAGTTAGACCCTTTAGAGTAGAGTTTATTTTGAGTTTAGAGTTAGGTTGGAATTGTGAAAATGGGTATTTTTGGTATAAAAACATGAATCTAACTGTTGAAATTCAATGTTTGATTGTATGTTATACTGCTTGTTATGTTATAACATGTTTTGATGCTTTGTGATTGATCAAAAATGGGAGTTTGTGGTGATTTTGGATCAACCCGTAGCAGGAAATTTCTGGTGGTTTTTCTGCATTTTTCTCTGCCCATATGCGTATGGGGCATGTCAATACGCGTATGGGGCATGTCATTACGCGTACGGCAAGAGCGTTACGCGTATGGCAATTTTAAAAGGAATTTTCAAGGAAAAACGTCTCTGCCCATACGCGTACGGCCTTGGGCAATACACGTATGGATGGCCGAGAATTTTGGGCAATACGCGTATCGCTTGGGGCAATACGCGTATGGCTGGGCGAGAATTTTGGGCAATACGCGTATGGGAGGTGCCAATACGCGTATGGCCAGGAGAATTGCAGAAATTCTGCTGTTGTGATAATTTTCCGATCGTTTGTTTCAAATGCCGTAACTTTTTGTACGTAACTCGGATTTGAACATTTTTGGTATCGTTGGAAAGATAATAAAATGTACTTTATTATTAAAATGGTTTTAAGATTGTCGATCGATTTAATTATGTCGGGATTTTTGGAATAGTGTCGTTTTGTCGACTTTTATCTGTGAATGGTGTGTAATTGCTGTTGAAAATGTATGCATGCTAAAATATGAAATGGGTAGGGTGAGGAACATTACCAAAAACTGTGTCAGAAGTGTGAATTGTTCCATGTGTGGCAACGCTCGTGCATGAAAGGCCGAGGTGTGTGCATTTTAATCATAACCACTGTTTCTTGCGGTGTAGTTTCATGAGACTCGAGCACCTCCTCTGAAACGTTATGCACAACTACTTGGCAGGTTTGAGCCCCGTGTTAAGTACGATTGGAGCCTACGGGTAAAGAGACTTGTGATGGTGTACGGGCTGTGAGAAGTGACGGATCACGGTGTACGGACCGGTGATCCCGAATCCAATTCATATGCCAAGTAGCTACAAGGATCCATGACTCGGGTCGTCTTCTAGACGTAGAAGCGGACGGGAATAGGGGATGCCTTGGTATTGGTTATTGATTTGTGAATCCTTGAGTTTACAGGCTCAGGAGGTACTTCGGTACTAGTGTGAGTTTACAGGCTCACCGTGATGGTTACTTGTGTGTGTGTACTCATGGTCCTTCCCTTTCCCCTTAGACATGAGTTAGGTTTTATTAGAACCTTGTAAAGCCGAGAGGACTTTAAGATAGGGAACTCACTGAGATTTGATATATCTCACCCCACTGTTGTTGTTTACATCACAGGGTCGGCAGGTTCGGCGAAGGGTAAGGACAAGGTTATTTGACCTTCCTTACGGATCGTAGTTTTGTGATGGCGTGGCTTCCGCTATGGCATTTATGTTTTGAGATCATTGTTTTGATCTAGTTCTTAGTTTTTATCATTTTGGAACATCTTGTATATGTAATGCCTTATACTTTTAGTGCTTTGTATTAGGGCATTTATGTATATAATGTGTTAACTAGGAACTTATTATATTTCAGTACCAAAAAAAAAGTGAAAATCATGTATAATATATGATTTGATGCATATATGTATATGTGGGCTTTACAACTGTAATTTCAAATCATTAATTCCATCAATATCATCACCTGTAATAATCATATCATCAACATATAATGAGAGTATTATACAACCATGATAAGTGGTCTTGACAAACAAAGCATAATCATGATCACTAGAGCGAAAGCCAATAGATGTAATAACAGTGGTGAACTTCTCAAACCAAGCTCGTGGAGCTTGTTTCAGACCATATAATGCCTTCTTCAACTTACACACTTCCCCTTGATTATGAGAAACACCTTGTGGGGGTACCATATAAACTTCCTCTTGAAGTTCACCATTAAGAAATGCATTTTTAACATCCATTTAAAAAATATGCCACTGATGAACAAATTCAACTGCAATAAGAGTGCGAATAGTAGTCATCTTAGCAACAGGAGCAAAAGTTTCTTCATAATCCATACCATATTGTTGAGAGAATCCCTTAGCCACAAGACGTGCTTTGTAGCGCTCAACTGATCCATCTGACTTATTTTTTATCTTGTATATCCAACGAGACCCAATAGCATGTTTTCCAGGAGGAAGAGGTACTAATTCCCAAGTTTCTATTTTATGCAAAGCAGAAAGTTCTTCTGCCATAGCCTGCTGCCAAAGAGGGTCAAGAATAGCCTCTTTATAGGAAGAGGGTTCAGACAAACTGTGGATAGAGGTTAGAAAAGAAGAAAAAGAAGAAGAGTAAGTGGAATAGACAAAATCAGGAAATTGAGTAGACTTACGGTCACGAGAGGGATAACGGGGAGGAGGAGGATCAACATTCGTAGGAGCTTCTTGGGTAGCCGTGGGGACAAGAGGGATGTCAGTATCTGGATTATCAGTAGCATCAGTCCTGCAATTCTCAATCCTACAATCACTAGAAATATTATCATTATGATTAAAAGGATCGATATGAGTGAGTTTTGAACTGTTAGTAATATAAGAATTAGAAGAAAGAGAGTAAAAAGGAATGTGTTCAAGGAAAACAACATGACGAGAAACATACAATTTCCTTGCACCAAGATCATAACAACGATAACCCTTTTGACCATCCCCATAACCAAGAAAACCACATATAGCAGAACGGGAAGGCAACTTACTACGTTCTACTTGGGGCGAAGAACAAAACAAGTAAAACCAAACACTTTCAAAGATGAATAATCAGGGATAGAGTTATACAATTTTTCAAAGGGAGACAAACTTGATGTGACAGACGAAGGGATTCTATTAATAACATGAACAGCAGTAAGAACTGCTTCACCCCAAAATTCACTAGGAACCGAAGCAGACAACAAAAGGGAGCGAGCAGTCTCAATAATGTGATGGTGTTTCCTTTCAGCAACTCCATTCTGTTGAGGTGTATCAGTACAAGATGTTTGATGAATTGTACCATAAAAAGCAAGCAATTCAGAAATTTTATTAGAGGTATATTCACCACCTAAATCACAACGGAAGCACTTTATGTTGAGTTTTAACCATAGCACGAAACATACAATAAACGTCGAAAAATTCCGAACGATTTTTCATAAGATAAACCCAACAATAACGAGTATAGTCATCAATAAACGAAACATAATATCTAGATCCACCCTTAGTAAGAAGCGGTGATGGACCCCATACATCAGAGTGAACTAAGTCAAAAGGTGCATTTGAAATGGAAACACTTTTACTAAATGGTAAAGCTGAAAATTTTGCAAGTTTGCAACCACAACAATCAGAGATATCACTGGTTTGTAACTTTCCTAAAGCTCCAGTAGAAGCCAAATACTTTAATCTAGAAGCAGACACATGTCCAAGACGGTAATGCCATAAATAAAAACTAGAAGACGAAGAATTTAAACGAAAAGAGGATAATAAATCGTTTATGGAAGTAGAGGTTGAGGCTGCAGTATCTGGGACTCTCAACTCATCCAAAATATAAAGTCCCCCTTGTCTACGGCCTGTCCCAATCAGCCTCCCGGAATGAAGATCCTGCACACAACAAGAAGTGGAAGAAAACATAACTGAGTAACCAGAATCACACAATTGACTAACAGAAGCAAGATTCAAAGTGAGGTTAGGAATATAGTAAACATCAGAAAATGACAAATTAGGTGAGGAGACAGAACCAATGCCTGCTAATAGCATATGAGTGCCATCAGCAGTCATAACCGACATAGATGGTGCAGCATTCAAAGACATAAATGATTTAGCATCATATGACATATGGTGTGATGCTCCAGAGTCTAGAATCCAGATGAAAGGAGATATACCTGAACAACTAGAAGAGTTCAAACCTTTAGTAGAGGAGGCAGGCATGGCACGTGACTGAGTGGCAAGAAGCTTTTGAAGCTGCTCTGTAATATCAGATATTTGAGAAGTAGTCTCAGATGGATATGCATGATCAAAACCAGAACCAATGGTAGTAGGAGCAGCAGCAGCAACATTGGATGATGGACTCTTGAAATTTTTCTTATTTGCTTTCAACAATCTGGGACATTGTGCTTTCCAGTGACCTTTCTCCTTACAAAAAGCACATTCATCAATACCAAGTCCAACCCTACCTTGAGGTTTTCCTTTGTGAAATGGAGCAGCTAAAACAGACGGAGGAGTGGATATAACTCCTTTATTTGGAATCAAATTTGAGTGAGACTTGAGTCTAATTTCTTCTGCCAACAATTCATTAAAAACTGAATCAACACTGGGAAGAGGATTACGATGCAGAATACCCCCACGAAGTCCCTCAAAATCATCCCTAAGCGCCATTAAAAATTAAACCAAGCGTTGCTCTTCTCTTTGATCAGTGTATGCTTTGACAACTTTCAATTCAGCCGATTCCATAAGAGCCAATTGATCCCACAAATTATTCATAGCTGAATAGAATTCCTGAATGGTCATATTATTCTGTTTGAGAGCTCTAATATCACTCTCCAGCTGGTACCGTTTTGCAAAGTTAGACTGAGCATACAAACGTTTCAAATGGTCCCAAAGCTCCTTAGCAGTATCATATTTTGCAAGTTGCACACCTATTGACTGAGAAACAGAATTATTGATCCAAGTAAGGATCTTAGAATTACTAACATCCCATGTTTCCAACTCTTTTGCATATTTTGTTGCATCTGTTTTATTTGTAGGTTTAACAGAGGTTCCATCAACATAAGTCCACATCCTTTTTCCTTTCAAAAATTTTTCATTACGTAACTCCAATAAGAATAATTTTCTCCATTTAGTTGGACACTGATAGACTGAAGAGAATCATCTTTATCATTACTCATTGTAATCAACTATGAGATAATCCAAACACTACAATTAGACAAGCTATCAAACAAAATATGTCTAAAATAAATTCTCTGTCACTGTATCAAAGAATAATGCATCTTCCAATTATAATTAACCCTTTTTTTTATGACTAATGAAAGTAAAGAAACAAGGAACCTGACACAGTAACAATAGTGCACTAAAGTATCACAATTTGGAAACAATTAACCAAAGAATCACAACCCAATGAATTTAAGTAACAGTAACGATAGACAAACCTCCAATGAACTGGTGGCACCGTAAAATTCCAACCCAATGTCAAATTCCAATATCGGCACCGTAAAATTTCAATGAACAGTACCGTAAAGCCAACCCTCAAGCAAATCAACACCGTAAAAAAAATGTGAACCACTTTATTGAAGATCCGAAATCAAACCGAGCTCTTTGATACCATGTTAACAATAATAAACATATATAAACATAGAGAAGGAGAAAGACCCTTTAGCTTAGGGTTTCAATAGAATGAATGAAAAACTGGAGAATAAAGGTTACACCAGAGTATAAATACTATATGCTAGTAAAGTACCAAAGTATCCTTACAAAGATATAATAAATCAATATAATAATAATAATAATAATAATAATAATAATAATAATAATAATAATAATAATAATAATAACTAATAATATATATATATATATATATATATATATATATATATATATATATATATATATATATATATATATATGAGTGGAGATTAACTTACTCTAAGAGTAAGTTTTTTTGACTTACTTCTAATTAAGCACTTTGACTCGAGTGATAAACGAGCGCTTGCTAAAGAACGAATGTTTAAGAAATATCGAGTTCGATTCTTGGTGAGAAAAATACTTGGTCCGTGTTAATATCTCTCGGCACGAGCTCTGAATTCTATTTGACTAACCAAAAGAAAATCGTCAATAAAAAAGATTACATAGTTTGTCCAATACATTATTATTGATTACTAGTATTGATTTTATTTTACCAGTAACACATAATCAATATTTCGAATATCCACGTGAAAAACTTTTCTTTTTTACATAATCAATATTTAATATAAACTTCAATGTTTAAAAATCAATTTCATTCATAAATATATTTAAAAAAAAAACAGTTCGGTTATTTAACAACAGTTCGATTCAATTTTATTATTTGATTTGGTTTTATAAATGTTTTGAACAACCCTAATTTTGATTTATGTACGACTGCGATTCAAGATCGTCAAATCTATCCGACGGACCCTGTGAAGTACCCCAAATGATAAACTCCATTGGTCGAATCAAAGAGTTTAAGGACTGTGAAATAATCTTATCCAATTGTCGTATAGTAGCATGATCGAAGAAACTCTAAAGATTGACAAATCAAACAAATTACTGATCGCACCTCTCGCCGACGTCAAGATAGTTAGTTATCCACAAAGAAAATTCTAATACTACAATTTAAGATGGACATACACTAGAACACATGATCAATGTCTTCTCTTACCGTTCACAAGCACAAAGTTAAAGATCTCTAAAAACTTTAGAACTCTCCTATAAATGACAGATGACACCTAAGTGTTAAATACATATTATTCTAACTCTAAAATCTCTCGTTTAAAATCGTACTTGACTTTGGCATCAGCTTATCTACAAGTACCCCATTGCCAGACCGAACTCAAAGAAACTCTAGAACCATTCAACTAATTCACCATGATATCTTAGTTTACCTTCGTCATGTGAACGTATAAGGTCCACACCACATCCAAAATAATTAGTTGTAACTATACAAAAAAAATAATAATAACCAAACAAAAGACATTAAACCACAATTTGTGCCTGCCATGCTCTCAATTTAAAGTGGGCCAATCCCCCAACATGCAACCTGCAAGGGGCCGAGTCAAGATAGGTAGTGCTAACTCAATTGATGTCTCCTCTTCTATCTTGGTGTACTCAATTTCGTGGAGTTAAGACACTTCGTATTTTTTCTCTCACTTTTTATTTATTTATTATGGAAAAACAATGGTGGAAGTAAATGATTCATTTTGATTGCTTTTGCAAGCCTTTTTATGAGTTAGTGGTCATGCCATTTAAAAAAAGCTTCATCATGTCATACATGAAGAACAAAACTGAATGATTGAGCTAAAGAAAAAAGTGTATAGCATATTCCATCCATTTTTGCAATTACTTTTCAATTTTTTTACAAAGGAAGATCTTCTGAATTTGAAACCTGCACTCAATAGTTTATGTATATGGCTGCACATAACCTCTATTTGAATAAAGAATGAGTGCTTCAAGAGAATTAATATTTCTATATTACGAAATGGCGAGTACATGAAATACCTGGCTTGATTTACAAAACTAACAGAAACAAAAGGCTTATTCATTAACAATGTACTACTAAAGAAAACATAGATATTATGTAGATTAACGCCATCATAAACTGTTACAGATTGTCAGAACATGATTCACCGCCAGGTTTAGGAGCATAATTGAACGAACTAGGCATGAGAAACGAGAAAGAACCTTCTGAATCTTCAAATGATGGTTGAGAGAATTCATTAAACGCACCAAAGTTACAGCCTTCAAAGTTCAAAGATGAGAAGTAACTGATAGGATCGTCAATGTTACCTTTCACGTCCATGATGTTATCAACTCCGTTTTCACTTGAAGGATTTGATCCAAAACAGAAGTTCGTGCTCCCTACCATAGCGCTATTTTCTTTGGTGACACATCGATCAGGTGGCTCGGCGAGTCCTTTATTGTCTTCCAAAGGAATAGCCGGTGTATGGCCTTGGAAAAGAGCAATGTGTCCGAAAAGCTTGTCTTTCCTTGAAAATGTTGTGCCACATGAACAGAGCCATTTATCCTTGCCACAGTGTTTTTCATGAGTTTTGAGATCTGCAATGACTGAAAACTTCTTGGTGTGGCATCTGCTGCAAGTGTAACTCTTATCGCAGTGTGTTCTTTTGTAGTGGTTTTTCACACATAAAATAGTTTTCAGAGGCTGAAATTTCTTGTGATCCTTGTTACGCTTGCAGCCACCATAGGGGCACGAATACCTCTTAATAAGCTTCGGTTCGGACCCGGCTTCTTTATGTGGTTTTGCAAGGGCTGCCGGAGTTTTGTACTCATCACCATGGCCTCGCATGTGCATACGGAGATTCGCATCCCTCTTGAACCCCTTGCCACATATTGTACAGAAATGTGTGTGGGGTGCAAGGATTTCTTCTTTTTCTAGTTGTAAAATCTCATACGAACCAGGTGGAAGATTCTCTCCCTCTTCCATATCTTCTTCATCTTTATGTTCATGTTCTTCCATATTATGGTTTTGCTCCATTTCGCAGTTATTCAGTACATCTTTATGAATGGACTGATCAAACAATTTATTTCCAATATTATTCTGTTGCTGAATACCATTACTCACGCCTGTTCCAAAAGGAAGGTTAATTCCGCGAAGCTGACTAAGCTGTCCTACCAATGGACTTGTGTCCGTCAGAGTGTTCCTAACAGAAGGGAGAAGACTACCTGCAGTAGATATCAACTGAACAATAATCGATGTTAAATCAGCTGTAACGAGTTGCTGTTCTTGAGTCACGAGTTCACGAGGTTGTTCAAAAGGTTGGCACTTCTTATTAGCAATCAAATGCACTACCTCCTGGAGCTGATGAATCTTTTCTTCCAGGAACGAAAGGTTATTCAACATCGCACTAGGATCCCAATCTTGAAGTTTACTGGTTTCCTGATCAGTGATCTTAATATCTTCGTTAGATTCGTCTGGAATCACAGACTGAGTTCGAGAGAGTTCGTTGATTTCTTTGAAAGGCATTTCAATACCGATGCCGTAGAAAGAGGAAGGATCCAAGGACAGATTTGTCTGTAATCCATTCCCAGGAGGAACTAAAGAAGTGGACCTTGCCCAGTTGTTAGCACACAAGCTTCCTGTCGGATTCATTTCAAACTCGTTCAGGAGGAATCAATATCCGGTCAATCAAAGGTACCTGTGTAAATAACATTCAACATACGTCAAATATCTTAACGATCCAACCAGTAAAAGGACCGAAATCAATATGATGAAGAAGGATAATTTACATATGAACCCTAACTAGAAGACACATATCATTCAACAGAGCTGTCAATCCGATTCCGAACACAACTATTACAGACCATAAATCCGACAATTGATAATAAACTCTGTAAATTGAAATCTCTAACAAATCAATCAACTTTCAACAGCTACATCATACATGTCCAATTAGCCAGTAAAAGCTAAGACTTATAAACTAGTCTAAACTCTCAAGAACAAGTTATTCTTCATTTCACAGATCTCCTCTCCAGATCCAAATTCAAACTTTTCCTCTTTCAAAAAACACTTAAATATTCTTACAATCATAGAAATAAAATTCAAAAAACCTCTTAACCCTAAATTTTCAAATGAAAACTGCGTATTAAATTACTAAATTTTCAGATAATCAATCATCAATCAAATCAACCCTAAATTGAAACATGCCAGCAACTAAACAGCAATTCAGATTTTAACCAAATAAAAAAAAATTAAAAATAGTCAATTTAGTAAAAATCCCTTAAAAAAATTCAATAAAAATAACAAGATGCATGCTTTCTATAGGAAAAACCCTAGAACTTGAAGCAGCAACAAAGATCCACAGAATATAAAAAAAAAAAAATTAAAAAAATAATAATAATGAAATGAAAGAACTTACAAGATGCTCTAAAAATCTGAACACTCCTCCATAAGAAAACAAAAAATAAACAAAAATAAAAATTTGGGATGAGAAAGAAAACATAGAGATGAAGTGAATGGGTTATATAGCAAAGATATGAAGTGGAAGGCAGGAGGAAGGTTAACTCATGTATTGTGTAATGTTGAGGTGAGCATACCACAGGAGAACACAACCATAGTTGGTCAAACCCACTAAACTGCCGTTCATTTGTTGGGTCAATGTTGCTGGGGCCCACTCTGGTGGGGACGTTTCTTATCATCTTGTTTTTGTATCCATTGATTGTGGCCGTTGGATTGATTTTGTTGGTGTTGTGATTGGAAGATCATATTGATAAGGAAGATGACAAATAAGTTGGGGTTTGGTTGTTTGTGATTTTAAGTGATGAGCACATCGTGGGTCCTACAACACTTTCAAAAGTTTTGGACTTTTGGTTTTATAAAAAAATACTCTTTAAATTTTAGAGTTTGAGCAATTAAAAAAGATATTTGAATTTTAAATTCGGGATATTTTGTCTCATTCATGAATTTTTTTTTTATTTCTTTTTTTAATTGACAATTTGTATATTCTATGTGTAAAACAAGAAAAAATATTCAAAGAAAAGTGATGGATAAATTGCATTTATTCATTCATGTATGTAGTAGATAAAATTAAAATATTTATTAAAAATGAATTAAATATATTAAAATGAGAAAATGGGTAATGCATTGACAGTGTAAAAAAAACTTTACACTATCACTCAATCACAACCATAAATCCCACCAAGTCAGACTGTAATTTTTAAAAAATTTATATAATATGACAAAACATTATGTTTTTATTGGATGATAGTGTAAAACTTTTTTACACAGTGCATATCAATTAAACCCTTTTAAAATATGTTAAATATTTAAATTATAAATGTTATTGAAAATGTCAGATGTCATAAATTTAAAAAATACATTTTCAAAAAACACAATAAAACTTTTTAATAAAAACTTCACTTTTTTCTTATACATAAATAATTTTTTGGACTTGTTTTATTTATTTATTTATAAATATCAAAAAAAATGTTTATAGTAATACATAAATATAAAGAAAAATATTGTTGATAAGAATGAAGTACTAGACTAACTATTTAGAATATGTTTTTAATATAACATATATTTTTAATTAAAATACCAAATAAATTATAATTTCAAATTATTTACCAAAGTAGCCATGTTTCTAAGCAAGACAAAGAGGATACACCAATTCATTTAACAAATGCAATTATTTTTAAACTCGTGCGCCAAATGAAATGGTTTGTGCATGTGGGTTAAGTCATATGAAATGGCGCTTTCACTCTCTCTTTAAACCCATGCGCTATTTCATATGGAAAATACACTTCATGCGAAGTGTATGCGCCATATGAAATGGCACATCCTTTTATTTTATTTTTAAATTTAATTAAATGTAGAAATAAAAAAAAATATAAAATAGAAAATAAATTAAAGATATTATTAATTAAAATTAATGATTACACCAATTCATTTGAAAATCAATGTCTCGCCCGATTGAAACGTCCCCTAGTTCTACATTTCGATGCATTAGCCCGCTTCCGAGGTCTGCCACGATTTTATTGAGGTGTTTGTGGTCTTTGCGTATTTGCCTGAGAAAAATGTTTTTGGTCCGAGGACCCCGACGTATTTGATATATTTGCAAACATTTGCCCCCGGAGTTGGTATAATGTAATAGTCATTTCAAATAGTGCATACACACATGATTTGAAAAAAATATAAAAAAATAAAGGGGATGTGCCATATGAAATGGCGCATGAGTTATGAGATAAAAGGGTGGCGTCATTTCATATGGCACATGTGTTTTTCTTATTTCAGAAACATGGTCATTTTAGTAAATTTTTTGAAAACATGATTTATTTAGTAATTGATTTGAAAAAGTAGGTTATTTTAAAAAAAAATCAACCGTTTACATTCATTTATTTCAACTAATGTATATTAATTAAATTATTTGGTTCACTTATCTTTTGACTTGTTGAAACAACGTCAATTTATTGAGAAAACAAGTGTGAATTGAAAGTGTTGAAAATTAAGTGTGAGGTAGAATTCTCACATTAATAAAAAAATGAAAATTAAACACTTTATAAATAAAAAAAACTCATACATATATCATTTTAAAATTTTAAATGAGTATATAATATATCTCTTATTAGATTCGTTTCATATATAAAGATCACAATATAAAAATCTTTCTCATGTTATAACCCTCAAATTAATGACATAACAATGCTGAAATTATTTTTGACATGCAGATACTTCCTAAAATACTCCCTCTAGTTGCTATTGTAACAACCAATATATTTAATGGATTATTTGTTCAATAACTTAAAAAAATTAATTTATTTAGAATGGTGAATAGAACAAATCTTACTATATAAGAAAATCTAAGGTCTTGGAATTGACCAAACTACCCCACTCTTACTAATTGCCACATAATCATTTTTGCCTTCAATTTTGTCTTTTCACCACCATTTACTAACTACTCTTTACACTAACCATTCTTCACCACTTTTTTACTATATTATAATTACTATGGTTATGCATTTTACTTTAATACCCCACATCTACTACTTACCATTTCCCTTCAGTAGCCACATTTTTTGACTTTTCACCACTCTTTCTAACCATTGCAACGAAAAACATCATTAGTCATTACATGTTTACAGTAATCTCATGTCTTCCACCTTAAACACACTGCCCAATGAAGTGAAGAGACATCTATAGCAACTGTAGACTCTCCTATTTTATTTCGTCTGTGTCCGGCTTAGGCTACTTCCTCAACTGTAGTCTCCATTTCCATTTCGTTCGTCTCTTCCGGCTTAGACTCCTTCGTCAACAGCTCTTCAACAATGGCGCGACCTTTCGAACCCGTCGCCAATATCAACGGCCGTAAAGAGCTGTGGAAGATCGCCGTAAAGGTTCACCACAAATGGACAGTCAAAACTTCAGCAAATGAGCATTTCGAAATGGTGGTTGGTGACACAAACGTGAGTTAGTTACGTTGTTTCTGTAGTATTTGTCCTTCGCTGCATCTTTGTCCGGTTTTTGAACGTCAGGGTTACAAGTTTGGTCATCGTGTTGTTTATGTTGTCTTAAAGCGCATTTATTTATGTCTTGCTTGTGTTGTTCAGGATGTTCTTTACGTTGTTGTAGATGGTGTTGTTCAGCAACTGAAATTTCTTATTTGACTTTCAACTTCAACCCGTTGCTCATGGTGTTGTTTGTGTTGACGTAAATAACCAGTTATTTTCCTGTGTTGCATAGACTGAAATTAATTTAGACAAATGTTTTTCATTGCAGGGACATAACATTCACGTCGTTGTTCCGTCTGTGCTTAAAAAAGCATTTGATTCGGTGTTGTCGGTTAACGTCACCTGCACGATATCAAACTTTCAGGTCCATCCTAATGATTTGATATTGATGAGGTGGGATACTCCCAACCAAAGACTGGGGGGAAGAAGCCTCTAGTCAACCTGGTGTTGCGCGATTTAAGGTATTTCAATAGCTAACAATAAGGTTTCCTAGGTGGTTGAACGTTTGTTTTCCAACTGACTGCGTTTCTTGAACGTTTACGCGATTTAGAGACCAGACGTTGTTGTGTACCCTCTGGGAGGACTATGCTATCAAGTTCTTTGAATATACAAAACATCAACATGAGATTAACACCCCAACTGTTATTCTTCTGAAGTACGCAAAGATTAAGAAAGAAGGCATTCCCGTAACCCGCGTCAGTCTGCTCTTTAATATCCCTTACCAATTTTGATATCCTTGCTTAATTCCATAATATAATATATTCCGTTTTGGTTGTGCAGGAAAGTATCCCCTAGCTGTGACAAACACTTACAACGTGACAGAGTTACATATTAACGACGATTTGCCGGAGATCAAATCGTTTCTGAAAAGGTCAACAACTATGGACTTTCTTCCATTGCTATTATCTGCCGTTACTATTTTATAACAGAATTTTCATCTACAGCTTGCCCAAAGGGACTGACTATGGGAAAGCACTCTCCACGGCTAGCAACCAAACACGTGATTCGTCTCATATGTCGTTTGGTTCTCAACAGTCTGCAAGTGAAGCTTTTATATCAAAATCTGTTCAGTTACCACTCTCAGAAATCATCCAACTGTACCAGGTAATGCATGTTGGCAATGATATTCTTACAATTTAACGCAATTCAATAGACCTAATACATCTTTGAATCCCATTCAGGTAACTGTATGTGTCACGGTTGCAACAACCGACAAACTTATCGCTTCGCCAAATGGGTGGTGCTACAGAGCTTGCCACCAATGTCCTCAAGTTGCCAAGGGCTCCATGCCTCCTTTTGTCTGCAGAGATGGCCACCGCACTGAGGCAGAAATATGGAGGTTGACCTTTTATAATCTTTATCGTCCGTTGTGTTGTATAGAAACTTACATTTGCCATGTCTGAATTTGGTTGCATCTATAGGTATAAAATAGAGGTGTTTACGGTTCATGAGGGATGCTCGGCAATATTTGTTTTCTGGGATGAAATTGCAGCACAACTTTTGACAACATCTGCTGCTGACTTACGAGCCACAATGATTGAGGTGAGTGAAAACTATAATTGAAATTCTGGCACGGATATCAGATGTCCTACACAGATGTTGAGACACTGATATCCAACACAATGAACAAGATAACAATAAAAATAACATTGCAGAAAGTAAATAACACAGTGATATGTTTACCGAGTTCGGTCTAACACACCTACTCTGGGGGCTACCAAGCCAGGGACGAAATCAATATACGATAGTATCAATTCACAGATCATACAATAACCGAATAATCTGCTCACTTAATCACTACCCTTCCTATGACTTCTACCTAAGACTCACCTAGGTATGAGGCCCTCCTCAAATCCCTCTGCAACCACAACCCGTGATTGGTATCTTTCCACACAAGTAACAAACCGAAAGTCACACTTTCACAACACACAATTCTCAATACTTCACAGCTTATGAGAATTGACACACAAGAAACTCAATGCTTAAAAGCTTATGAGTAACTGACAGAACTTACAACACAAACAAACCAGTCCTTATACTGTTATCAGAATGATACCAGTTAGGCTCACAAAAATACACTCGAAAACCCTAACAAAACACAGGTAAGTTCCACACCTAAACTAGATTTACATCAGTCAATATATAGCATTTAATCTGGACTGAATTTGGGCTTCAAAAACGCAGCAATTAGACTGCTCACAAATCTGCAAAATTAACTCCAACAAAATAGGTCTTCAATCCAAAGTTTCCTATTATGTCTCCATAATTAGAAACAGCAGCAAATCTGAAAAACCAACAAATAAACACAATCCAAAAATGCTTTGGATGCCACATAGGTTAACCAAATATTCACAGAATATTTAGTAACAATTTTCAGCAACAGAAACTGCTTTAAAAATGAATCCAAACGCGATGTCCTAAGATCAGGTATGGGACATCTTCATTCGACATGTTGAATGCAGCAAATTAGAACTTCATGTTACAACATCTTACTGCTATAATAGTTTTAGCAAAATAAATGCCAACCACAAAAGCACAGAAATAACAATCTCCCCCTTTGGCTTATTTTGGCTAAAACTACACACACAAAAAAACTTGTAAAGAAGCACAAAAACATCCATATCAGACAACAGCGAAATATCCAGCATCACACAACAAAAAAATATCCAGCATAGCAGCACTCCCCTTCAGCTGCACACAACACACAGCACACAACATATCATAACAACATAGCAAAACTCCCCCTCAACAGCAGCAACAATCCACATACTCCACAAACTCCCCCTCAACTACTGCAGCAGCACAAGCACTCAAGCACTCCCCACACAAACATACTACTCCCCCTTTTTAGCCATAAATATGACAAAGGCAAGTAGAACAAGTTAAAATAAAAATAAACTAGAATAAACACCACATCACATGACCAAGTGTCATGCTCAAACTTCAGCATTTTCCCTCCATTCACACACTGCACTACCAGAACCTCTTTTATTCTTTCCACTCTGGCAGCCAGAACGAACATTGATTGCTATAGTTCTTCATGAATGCAAACCCCAAGTCTGCTCCTCAGGTTTTCAAACTGAACTGCATCCAGAGCCTTGGTAAATATGTCAGCAAGCTGATTTTCAGTGCTCACATGTTCTAGAGTTATGACTTTGTCCTCCACAAGTTTTCTGATGAAGTGATGCCTGATATCAATGTGCTTAGTCCTGCTGTGTTGAATGGGATTTTTGGAAATATTAATAGCGCTCAGGTTGTCACAAAACAATGTCATGACATCTTGTGTGACATTACACTCAGATAACATCTGTTTCATCCATACCAGTTGAGCACAACTATTACCAGCTGCTATGTACTCAGCTTCAGCAGTAGAAAGGGCTACAGAATTTTGCTTCTTACTAAACCATGAAATAAGATTATTTCCTAAAAAGAAACATCCTCCAGAGGTACTCTTCCTATCATCTGCACTTCCAGCCCAATCAGCATCACAGTAACCTACTAAAATGGGACTTGAATCATGGGAGTACAACAACCCATAATCACATGTACCACTCACATACTTAAGAATTCTCTTTACTTGATTGATGTGACTGACCTTGGGTTCTGCTTGGTATCTTGCACACACACCAACAACAAATGTTATGTCTGGCCTACTTGCTGTAAGATACAGTAGACTGCCAACCATACTCCTATACAAAATTTGTTCAACATTCACTCCTTTTTCATCTTTGAATAACTTCAAGTGAGTAGGAGCAGGAGTCCTCTTATGCTTGGCACTATCCAGTCCAAACTTCTTCACAATGTTCCTCGCATATTTGCTCTGTCAAATAAAAATGGAATCTTCCATCTGCTTGACTTGTAATCCAAGGAAGTAGGTCAATTCACCTACCAAGCTCATCTCAAATTCAGACTGCATTTGGTTGACAAAATGTTGGACCATTTCATCCGACATCCCACCAAACACAATATCATCTACGTAAATCTGAGCAATCATTAGTTTCCCATCCTTCTCCTTGACAAACAGTGTTTTATCAATACCACCCTTCCTGTATCCATGGTTGACTAAGAACTCAGTCAGCCTTTCATACCAAGCTCGTGGAGCTTGCTTCAACCCATACAAAGCCTTCTTCAGCTTGAAAACATGATCAGGAAAATTTGGATCCACAAACCCTTTAGGCTGCTCAACATAGACTTCCTCATTAAGATAGCCATTCAGAAAATCACTCTTGA
This sequence comes from Lathyrus tuberosus, assembly GCA_022829125.1. Taxonomy (NCBI): domain Eukaryota; kingdom Viridiplantae; phylum Streptophyta; class Magnoliopsida; order Fabales; family Fabaceae; genus Lathyrus; species Lathyrus tuberosus. The sequence continues at coordinate 970,205 of JALAZF010000762.1, forward strand.
CATCCATTTGAAACAATATGAATTTCAACAAACATGCCACTCCTAGCAGCAATCTGATGGATTCCAATCGAGCCACAGGTGCAAATGTTTCATCGAAGTCTACTCCTTCAATCTGTGTGTATCCTTGGGCAACTAATCTGGCTTTGTTCCTGGCAACAACTCCTTGTTCATCAGACTTATTCTTATAAACCCATTTTGTTCCAATCACATTTGTTCCTGCTGGTCTTGGAACCAGTTCCCAAACTTCATTCCTCTTGAATTAACAAAGTTCATCTTGCATATCACTTATCCAGAACTTATCTGTCAATGCTTCTTTGACATTCTTTGGTTCAATCTTTGAAACAAAGCATGCATTTGACACAGTCTCCCTCGTTCTGATTCTTACACCTTCATTCAGATCTCCAATAATCAATTCCTTAGGGTGATCCTTCTGAATCCTTATAGAGGGTCCCCTGTTAGCATCCTCTACCTCTTCATTCTCAGGTCTAGTGTTGGTTTCTTGAGCATTATCTTCTACGGACTCAATGTCTTGGGAGGTTTCATTGTTCATGGGCAGACATGCTCCAACATCATCTGGGACATCTTCGTTTTTGCCAGAGTCATCAACCACCACATTTATGGATTCCATCATCACCTTAGTTCTGGAATTAAAGACCCTTTATGCTTTACGGTTTGTAGAGTATCCTAAAAATATTCCTTCCTCACTCTTAGGATCCATCTTTCGCCTCTGCTCACGATCCGCCAAGATATAGCACTTACTCCCAAACACATGGAAATACTTCACATTTGGCTTTCTACCTTTCCATAGCTCATAAAGAGTGACAGAAGTACCTGATCTGATAGTCACCCTATTGTGTATATAGCAAGCACTATTCATGGCTTCAGCCCAAAAGTGATATGGAAGCTTTTTGGCATGAATCATGACTCTTGCACACTCTTGTATAGTCCTGTTCTTGCGTTCCACCACACCATTCTGCTGAGGAGTGATCGGTGATGAGAATTCATGAGTGATTCCTTCAGATAAGCAGAACTCTTCAAACCTGCTATTTTCGAATTCTTTCCCATGGTCACTTCTGATCCGAATAACACCACAATCCTTTTCCCGTTGAATTCTTTGACACAACTCTTTAAAGGCTGTAAACACTTCAGACTTTTCTCTGATAAAACTTATCCAAGTGAATCTGGAGTAGTCATCTACAACAACATAGGCATACTTCTTCCCACCAAGACTTTCAACCTGCATAGGTCCCATTAAGTCCATGTGAAGAAGTTCTAGAACTCTAGAAGTTGTGGTAAGATGTTGAAGCCTCTTGTGTGACACCCTTGTTTGCTTCCCACCTTGACATTCACCACATATTTTATCCTCATCAATCTTCAGCTTGGGAATACCTCTAACAGCTTCACTTGACATAACCTTCTTCATCCCTTTCAGGTGTAAGTGACCCAATTTCTGATGCCACAGTTTGGTTTCATCTTCCTTTGACATCAAGCAAGTAGACAGATTTTCAGGTTCTTGAGGATTCCAAAGATAGCAATTATCCTTAGACCTGGTTCCCTTCATAACAACTTCATCTTTCTCATTGGTTACTAGACATTCAGATTTGGTGAAATTTACCTTGAGACCTACATCACACAGTTGGCTTATACTGATTAAATTTGCGGTCAGCCCTTTGACAAATAGAACACGGTCCAGATTTGGTTGTCCTGTGTAGTCTAGCTTTCCAACACCTTTTATTTCACCCTTTGATCCATCCCCAAAAGTGACATAATTGGTGGAGTGAGGCATAATATCTGACAAGAATTTCTTCACACCAGTCATGTGTCTTGAACAACCACTGTCAAAGTACCAATCTTCTCTTGCAGATGCTCTAAGAGAGGTATGTGCTATGAGACCAGCCATCATTTGTCTAGGAATCCATCTTCTCTTCACTTTACCCTAACTCTGTCCTTTATTTTGTTGCTGAGCAGTTTTGGGATAGCCGTGCAGCTTGTAGCAAAAGGACTTTAAGTGACCAATCTTTCCACAGTAATGGCATCTCCATGGTTTATACTTTGATCTACAAACTCTTTTCTGATGCTTCATCTGATGTTGAAACATGTGATTTGACATCCCCTCTTCTTGCTTTATTTTCTGAGGAACAAACTTCAATACAGGCTTTTTGTAAGTCTCTGCTTGATTGTTAAAACCAAGGCCTTGCACATTTCCAGCTTCTTTCCCAGTCTGAAGAATCTCATCCAGCTGCGTGGTACCATTGTTCAACATTCTTATAGATTTGGTCATATTGTCAAGTTTCGACTTTTGCCATTCAACCTCCTCTTTCAGATCAGCAATGGTTGATAGATGTTCTTCCTTCTCAGCTTCTAGTTGAGCTATCAGAATCTTCTGTTCCAATATTATCTGGCACCTTTCTTCATTCTTGATACACAACTCTGAAAACCCTGTGAAGACTTCTTCCTTAGTGAGTTCTCCAACATAGGATTCTTTGTCAGAGTCAGACTCACAAGTAGTTTCTCCATCAGCCTTACAGATCCCAGTCAAAGCTGTCACCAATTTTACTGATTCTTCTTCAAGATCACTCTCAGACTCTCCTTTTGGCCAAGACACTGATAAGCCCTTCTTCTGCCTTTTGAGATACGTGGGACACTCAGTCTTTATGTGCCCATATCCCTCACATTCAAAACACTGAACTCTCTTCCCTTGATTGGAGTCTTCTTCAGTTCTGGATCTTCTGCCTCCATCCTGGTTCTTACTGATGTCGAGTGACTTGTTCTGAGCATTTGCTCTCGACTTCTAGTCAATCCTTTTCAACACTTTGTTAAATTGTTTTCCAAGCAATACCAGATCTTTAGACACCCCTTCATCTCTGACCAGGTCACCTTCATCTTCTGAGTCACCAGTATTTGACACAAAAACTATGCTCTTCTTCTTCTCAGACTTTTCACTGATCCCTAATTCAAATGTTTGAAGAGATCCCACCAGTTCATCCACCTTCATCTTGTCTATATCCTGAGCTTCCTCTATAGCAGTCACTTTCATGTCAAATCTCTTAGGTAGAGATTTGAGGATTTTTCTGACCAGTTTGCTGTCAGACATCTTTTCACCTAGGGCACTAGAGGCATTAGTTATCTCAATAATGTTCATGTGAAAATCATGAATGCTCTCATCCTCTTTCATCTTCAAACTCTCAAACTTGCTAGTGAGAAGCTGAAGTTTTGACATCTTCACCTTTGAAGTCCCTTCATGAGCCACCTTCAAGACCTCTCACGCCTCTTTTGCAATGGTGCAATGTTCAATCAACCTGAAGATATTCTTGTTGACTCCATTGAACAATGCATTCATGGCTTTGGAATTTCCCACAGACCCTTTGTAATCTGCATCATCCCAGTCTTCCTCTTCCTTCACCACATCAGTAGGGGTACCTTTTTCATCTTTAACTTTTGGGGGCTCCCATCCTTTTATAACAGCTTTCCATGCTTGATCATCCATGAATTTGATGAATGCTATCATCCTTGGTTTCCAATAGTCATAGTTGGAACCATCAAGCAGAGGTGGTTTGTTCAGAAATCCTCCATCCTTGTTCATTGTACCAGAAAGTACCTTCCCTGAATCTCACCCAGAACCAATTAAGGGTGCAAGCTCTTGATGCCAATTGAAATTCTGGCACGGATATCAGATATCCTACACAGATGTTGAGACACTGATATCCAACACAATGAACAAGATAACAATAAAAATAACAGTGCAGAAAGTAAATAACACAGTGATATATTTACCCAGTTCGGTCTAACACACCTACTCTGGGGGCTACCAAGCCAGGGACGAAATCAATATACGATAGTATCAATTCACAGATCATACAATAACCGAATAATCTGCTCACTTAATCACTACCCTTCCTATGACTTCTACCTAAGACTCACCTAGGTATGAGGCCCTCCTCAAATCCCTCTGCAACCACAACCCGTGATTGGTATCTTTCCACACAAGTAACAAACCGAAAGTCACACTTTCACAACACACAATTCTCAATACTTCACAGCTTATGAGAATTGACACACAAGAAACTCAATGCTTAAAAGCTTATGAGTAACTGACAGAACTTACAACACAAACAAACCAGTCCTTATACTATTATCAGATTGATACCAGTTAGGCTCACAAAAATACACTCGAAAACCCTAACAAAACACAAGTAAGTTCCACACCTAAACTAGGTTTACATCAGTCAATATATAGCATTTAATCTGGACTGAATTTGGGCTTCAAAAACGCAGCAATTAGACTGCTCACAAATCTGCAAAATTAACTCCAACAAAATAGGTCTTCAATCCAAAGTTTCCTATTATGTCTCCATAATTAGAAACAACAGCAAATATGAAAAACCAACAAATAAACACAATCCAAAAATGCTTTGGATGCCACATAGGATAACCAAATATTCACTGAATATTTAGTAACAATTTTCAGCAACAGAAACTGCTTTAAAAATGAATCCAAACGCGATGTCCTAAGATCAGGTATGGGACATCTTCATTCGACATGTTGAATGCAGCAAATTAGAACTTCATGTTACAACATCTTGCTGCTATAATAGTTTTAGCAAAATAAATGCCAACCACAAAAGCACAGAAATAACAATAATCAACAACATTTCTAACTGTTTCTGTTATCCAATTCAAATTCCATCCGTATTATTGGGTTTAAACGTGATGGAAAACATGCCGGAATCACTGACCCGCTTGAGTTCCCACTAGCTCTTGATAAAATGTTGGGAAAGAAGTTGGCATTCAAGGTGAAGTGGAATCCTCGGTTTAAGAGTTGTTCCGTCATCCACTATCTTGACGATGCCCAGCTGATCAACAAACTTGAAGGACCGCTTGCAATTACTCAGGTTACTATTGTGTAAAATTTCATATTTTGTCTATCACAAATGTTTTGTTCAAATTTTGTTCTAACAGTATTTTACCAATGGCAGGATGACAAGCTCATTTAAGACAGCGACCACTTTGTTGAGGCCTCCTCTAATTCAATGCAGGTAGCTTAATTGTCCTTTATAACGATTCCTTTACGAATGATGTATTACACGAACCATAGGGAAATATCAACTAATGACTCTAACAATATGCCAATGCATTATGATTTACACAGGTTGTGGAGAGTGTTAGTGAGGATGTACCGTTTGTAAAACTAACTCCTCCTACGGTAATCTGTTCTTATATGTCATTCCTAAATTTACTGGGAGTATTTACCACAGCCTGCAATTGTAATCCTTTCTGTGTTGTTGTCAAATTCAGGATGGTGAAATCACATCCACCCACGTCTTGATCCTTCAACCCCTAAGGCCAATGCTAAGCGGATGTCTACGGAACCAGCCGGTGAACCGTCGATCAAAACTGAACCAGATGGGGACCTTTCGTCCACAAAAGCCAAGAAACTTAACAAGCGGGGTAAAAAACAAGTTTGACCGTCGACCACTGCCGGGAGAGTTTACATGTTATTGGACTCTTTTTTGAAGTTTCACTTGCCACTCCTACCATGTCTATTTAATACAACACATTAGTGTATATGTTTTGAAGTTTTTTTATCTTTGTTTGATCAAATCACTACAACAATAGGACAACTGAATATATGTTGTAATACATGTTGACCTCTATTGTTAACATATGTTGTAATATATGTTGTATTTTTTTAATGTGATCTGTTTTGGCATTCAAGATATTTTGATCTGTATTGTTAAGATACATTGATACAAGCCCCCTAATCTACAGCTTCAATGCATTTGTATTAGAACATATGAACCATAACGGATAAACATGAGCTAATGCTATACATTTTACTATTAACGAGACAGAAAAGCATTGGCAGCCACCCCTTACTAAGTTATGCCATTAGCATTATATTTACCACTTCAGTCGTTTACTTGCCAATATCAGCACAACTTTTGTAGATAAACAGCAGAAAACCATGTATGTCCTACTAACCATGTTACAATAATATTAAAATATTGATCCTACCAACTTTTGTACATTGTCCAGTAGCTAAACACATATGCTCAGTAGGTAGCACTACAAAGCACTCAAGCACCACCTCTGTCATATGTCATGTCACCATTCCTTCCTGCTTCACGTTAGAAAACAAGTACAAACTTAATGATAATTCCTACTTGCCTTCCCAGCATATTTAATAACAATAAAAAAACAGTACAGAGTTGGCATTAAAATATTAATGGGTTGCTGCATCTATTTGGAGGGTTTTTAAAATTTCAAATTTTTAGTGGGAAATGAATTGCAACACAATGCCAGCCCATCATCACCTCAGCAAAGCAAGCAACCTGTATTTCTTCGGTCCCACTGCTCATTAGATTGCTTACAATTTCAGACTTTCTCCATCAAAGTTAATGGTGCCAAATCTTTACTAGGTATTCATTTTGCACGTCCAAGTTTTTGCCACAGCCTTCCCATGGATGGTGACAGTCATACGCCTGCCATTATTGCAAGACAGAAAAGAAAATTATTCTTGAGTAACAAGAGACAACATAATTTGCGTCCCAACAAGGAGAATAATGTTGCTTCACCATCAACACCTTTGCTTCCTAATACAAAACACTCCCAAACTTAACGTACATCCCCCCACAGTAATGTCGATGATACGACACACACTGGACCGTCTATTCGGCACAATCTTCCTACTGCTCCTCCGAAGCGTAGACGAATCGATATTAGTTCTGCCATAAATCTATTTCCCATGTTAAATTCTGTCGTGCCTATGTCAGTAACAGGCATTAATTCTCCCTTGGATGCGTCCTCATCAATCAACACAGGCACTTTTGCATCTACAAGCTATACTTCCCCAACACCCTCATTCATGCCCTGTGACTCCTCGTGGACGGTCCTCCACTAAATCCTGCCTCCTGTCGGAAGTAATGCACATTCACCATGTAATGCTTCTGCTTCTGGCACTCCACAACGCAACGCACCTACACATTCATCTTCTGAGGAAAACTCTGATTCAGATTCTGATCATACGGTTGCAGATTCTTCAGACTCTGACATTGAATCTGGTGTTGAAGATGTCGAAGATCACCTACAAGGTAATTTCTTTACCAATTTAACTAACATAATTTCCATTTGTTTCTTAGTTGCGTATTATGGACATCTAATTGTTACATGCACAGAATACTTCGATATCGGAGCTCCTACTTGGGAATGCCAGCATTGCAAGGCATGTATGTGGTACCTGGAACGTAAATCCAAACATAGACACACAACTGCACCTAAGTTTCACATTTGTTGTAAGTCTGGTAGAGTCGTGCTACCACTGATGTGGCAGCCGCCACCTTTATTAGCTAAGCTCATTTTCGATGGAAATTCCCCCTATAGTAAAAACTTCCAGGCCAACATACGAACATACAATGCTATGTTCTCTTTCACTTCTCCTGGGATGAAATTTGACACAGCATCACAGAGAGGGAACGGTCCTCCAACTTTACGACTACACGGTCAGGTGTGTCACCGGATAGGTACTATGCTTCCCGAAATTGGTCAACCTCCGCAATATGCTCAGCTATACATCTTCGATACGGACAATGAGGTTGAAAACATGATGGATTGTTTCAGGTAGCTCAACTCTCTTTTCTCATATGTATAACTAAGTGTCTGCCAATCTCTTTGAAATGAAAATCGTATGTGGACTAATATATGTTCTTGCTGTTTATTGTAGGGACAACAAAAAACTTGAGAGGGAATTGGTCAGAGACTTGAAGGTGATGTTGGATTCTGTCAATGTCCATGCCAAAGCGTTTAGAAATGCTAAGGATCTGTTGAGGGATAATTCTTTTCTAGACTTGAAGTTGAAATTGATATCCAGTAGACCCCGCGACGGACGTGTCTATAATATGCCTACTGTTGTGGAAATTGCTGCTCTCATTGTCGGTGATATTGATTCTGCAAAAAAAAGGGACATAATAGTCCACCCACACGATGGAGGGTTACAACGAATTGATGAATTCCATCTGGCATACCTTGGATACCAATACCCACACATTTTTGTATATGGCGAAGACGGTTACAGAGATAATATTCTTCACAAATATAGTCACCAAAGACAGGTCACGAACAAAAATCGTCAAACAATCAAGGATTGGTTGTGCTTCCGCCTACATGAGCGCATCTCCGAACCTAAGACTTTACTTCATTCGCGGCGCCTTTTCCAACAGTTCCTGGTTGACGGTTATACTATGATGGAATCCGAGCGTCTAAACTGGTTACGGAAAAATCAATCTAAATTAAGGGTCGGTAAATATAGCAACTTACAGCAGGAAAACGCTGCAGGTACTTCTAATCAAAGTACTAAACAGGGCAAGCGTGTTGTTTTGCCTTCGACCTTTGTCGGAAGCAGACGATACATGGACCAGCTCTATTTTGATGGAATGGCGATTTCAAGTAAACTTGGCTTCCCTGACTTGTTTATAACATTTACCTGCAACCCCGCATGGCCTGAAATAAAACGTCTGTTGAATAGCAACAATTTAAGTGTTATTGATCATCCGGATATTGTTGCAAAGGTCTTCAAAATTAAGTTCGACGAACTTATGAGTGACATAACAAAGAGACATGTCCTAGGACGCGTTTTGGCATGTAAGTCTAGGTTTGGAACTCTGCCTCTATTTTATGTTCACTTATATTGCGTACAACTATTATGCTTATGCTGACTTCTGTGCTATTCCATTCAACAGTTATGTACACCATTGAATTCCAGAAAAGAGGTCTACCTCACGCTCACATTCTTATCTTCTTGCATCCTCAGAGTAAATACCCCACCCCCAATGATATTGACAGAATTATTTCCGCCGAGATACCTGACCCGGACATTCATCCTACGTTGTACAACTTGGTCAAGTCGCATATGGTGCATGGACCTTGTGGTATGGCTAGGCAATCATCACCGTGTATGAAGAACAGAAAGTGCACAAAATTCTTTCCAAAAAATCTCATTGAGAATACCATTATTGATGTTGATGGCTACCCTCTATACAGACGACGATCAACTACGCATGTCATACACAAGAACGGCATCCCTCTGGACAATAGGCATGTCGTCCTGTACAACACAAAACTGCTCTTGAAGTACCAAGCCCATATTAACATGGAATAGTGTAATCAAAGTACTTCAATTAAGTATCTTTTCAAATATATACACAAAGGCCATGATAGAATTACAGCTTCTATTGTACATAGGTCTCATCCTTCCTCGAATAGTGTCGAACCCGTAGACGAAATTCAACAATATCTTGACTGTAGATACGTCTCTCCGTGTGAGGCGAGTTGGAGAATCTTCTCTTACAATATTCATGGCCGTAAACCCGTTGTGGAACGTATGTTTTTCCATCTTATAGGTGACAAACCTGTCTACTACACTGATCATGACCGGATGGAGAATATATTAGAGAAGGCGAGCATAACGGAGACTATGTTTTCGTCGTGGTTAATTGCTAACCAGACTTACGAAGAAGCTAGAGAATTAACTTATGGTCAGTTCGTCACACGGTTTGTTTACCAAAAAAGAAATAGATTGTGGAAGCCTCGGAAAAAGGGGTATACAATTGGCCAATTAATTTGGGTACCACCGTCTACTGGCGAGTTGTTTTATCTACGTATGATGCTGACTGTCGTGAAAGGACCCACGTGCTATGAGGATATTCGCAAGGTCGGCGATAGACAGTGTGATTCCTTTAGAGATGCATGTTTTGCTATGGGTTTCCTTTAAGACGACAGGGAATACATTGGAGCCATTAAAGAGGCAAGCGAGTGGGGGTCCGGTCATTTCCTACGCAAGCTTTTCGTTGTTATGCTTATGTCCGGCACCGTCAATCGCCCGGCGTATGTGTGGACACATACATGGCCTTTACTGTCCAACGGTTTGTTGCACCAACAGAGGCTCTTGGTTAATAACACGGGTAAGGTTTTAAATTTCATCCATTTCAATTACTTTAGCATTTACCTTTCTAATATGGGTTTTAAGTGGCAAAACTTTACAATCCTTCAATTAAGGCCATACTGGATGGTTAGGTGCTATGCATTCGAATAGTCTGTCCATACTGACCTATGGGGTATTTTCCTTTGACAGAACTAATATTGAATGACCATGAGCTGCAAAATCTCACGTTGCATCACATTGAGACTCTCCTTCAAAAGAATCGAAAAAGCCTTCACGACTTCAAACCTATACCATACCCCGACAGTTATGTGTTGGAGCAGCTGGGGAACCGTCTCATATATGAAGAACGTAGTTACAACATACAAACCATGAAAAACGAATTCCAATCACTACATTCTACTCTTACAGGTAGTTACCAGGAAACTGAATGCCATTCCTCATTTAATACTTAGGCGTTGCTTTGATCGTATACTTTTCTTATTTGTTTTAGACGAGCAGCACGGAATCTATGACAAGATTATGACCGCCGTAACAAATCAGAAAGGTGGAGTTTTTTTCCTGCATGGGTATGGTGGAACCGGGAAAACTTACATGTGGCGGACGATGGTAAGTGCAATTAGATCTAAGCACGACATTTGCTTAACTGTCGCCACCAGCGGAATCGCATCGCTGTTGTTACCGGGTGGGAGGACGGCTCACTCAAGATTCAAAATACTAGTCCCTACTTTGTCCAACTCTACTTGTAATATCACTCACAATGATGAGGCCGCGGAACTACTTCGATAAACAAAACTAATCATTTGGGACGAGGCGCCCATGGCTAACAAATGGTGTTTCGAAGCACTTGACAAGACATTAAAAGATGTGATGAGCACTGATGGGAACTCAGAAGAACTCTTTGGTGGAAAGGTTGTCGTGTTTGGTAGGGATTTCAGACAGATATTGTCGGTAATACCAAGGGGTAGTCGTTCCGACATTGTACATGCCACAATCAACTCTTCCTACATATGGCATTCGATACAGGTATTGAACTTAATTAAGAATATGCGTCTTAATTGCGGTCCCACCGAACACGACAGGAAAGAAATGGCAGAATTCTCCGATTGGCTACTCAGAATTAGAGAAGGAAAGGTTGGAGAACCAAATGATGGGACTGCTGAAATTGAGTTCCCGCCTGAGATGCTTATCACTGATTTTGATGATCCTATCCTTGCTGTCATAACGAGTACGTATCCTGATTTTCTCGCTAATTATACGGATTTCAACTACCTAAAGAGCAGGGCTATATTGGCATCAACAATAGACATGGTTGACAAGATTAACAATCATGTGTTGTCGATTATGCCAGGTACTCTCACTTTTTATTTGATAAGCTCCTTAACACAATACAGTTGGTGATGCCTTTCTTGATATACAGTGACTCATGTTGAAAATGCAGGTGACTTGAGGGATTACTATAGCTGTAATACAGTCGATCGATCGGAGATACATGACAGGGATGTTCTAGATGTTCTAACACCGGAGTTTCTCAGCTCATTAAAAACTTCTGGCTTGCCTAACCATCATATCAAACTTAAGGTTGGGGCACCCATTATATTGATGCGAAACATCGATCAGTCTGAAGGCCTGTGCAATGGTACTCGCCTAATCGTGACCAAAATGGCTACACATGTGCTTGAGGCACATATCATGGGGGGAAAACACCATGGCAACGTCGTATACATTCCCAGGATGGATATGTCCCCGTCACAGTCTCCTTGGCCTTTCAAACTAAGCCGGAGACAATTTCCCGTCATCGTCTCCTACGCGATGACGATTAACAATTCACAGGGTCAGTCATTGGATTGGGTCGGGCTATATATTCCACGAGACGTTTTTACTCATGGCCAGATTTATGTCGCACTTTCAAGGGTTACAAGCAAAAAGGGTATCAAAGTATTGATACACAATGAAAACAACAACGCCAAATCATGTACTTCCAATGTTGTTTACAAGGAGGTTTTCAACAATGTTTAGTTATATGAATTTAACTCCGTATGTAACCTTAATATGACAACTTTAACATTGTTGTTTAGGTGTCAGGTTTTTTGTTGCACTTTGTGGGATATCCGTAGGTTTTTTTGTTAATTCACATAAGACTACTGTATTTTCACCTTCTGTATAAACAGTACAGAATTACATTACCTGCAGTCATACCTATTTTGCACTTCTGTATATAAGTGTAATACAGAAACATACATTAATTTGTAAAGCATATCAACAGAGAGACAGAAAGTTTTAATATCAAGTGCAAGCTTACCTGTGTCATATCTTATACACATGACACCCTTTGTTTTCATCAGTTGTATCCAAACGGAAGCGTATGCGGTCTCCACCTTTGAAATTATTTAACACGCATAATGCATTCCAGTCTTTTCCTAACTTGGTGCGGTATGCATCATCGATGTTCAGTATCGACAGCATTTTACAACGTCCGTTGTCCCCATAAAGCAGCAGATCTTCGTAACCGAATTTTTGTAGAACGCCGGCAAAATCTGGCTGTAGCTTCTGAATGTGTATAAAAGATCACTCAATTTATTAGCTATTCAACTAATTTGCAACTATATCACAATTGATTTGAACATAAAAAACAGAACTCAACTAATTTCGGTGAGATCTCACTCAGTGGTGGGAGCACGACGTCAAAAGCATATATCGATTCGTTGTACAGATACCTACTATGGAACCTGGGTAATTCCTGTTTTGCATGAATCTCTTTAAACCCACATATCCCAAAGTTATTGTCCTCATAGTAGCCAAACCAAACAACGACGTTAGCTGGTAGTGAGTAGTAATCTTCAATACCCTTCCACCCACTGATTATAAGTGGTTGTACCTCCCTATTGTTGTATACTAAAGTATGATGAATACCTTGGTTGTTCAGTACTGTCCACGTTTTGCTTAAGTCTCCCCGGTACGCTCGAACGAATACATGCTCGATCTCAGGAAAGGCCCACACATAACTTTCTTATGATTTAGTTCATGAAATTAATATATAACAGCCTATATTCAGTGAAAAACACAGACAAAACCCAAATCACATCTGTTTTACAGCAACATGGTTATACTTACTTGGAAGGATAACTTTGCTATTACAACTGTGTCATTCACCTTTCCATTGGAACTCTATGAATTGTTAATTTGAAGACGTGGTTGCAGGTATGTTGTGGCTATTTTTACTAACGAGTGGATGGTATTTATTGCTTCAACTAATGTTTCCTCTACCCTATCAAAATCACATGTCAACAGTATGATTGATATATTATATTTTCTCCTGCAGTGCGCCAGTGCCCATGTGAAGTGAGGGAATAATGTGGTCCTTTTAAAGTAATTTCACTTGCTTTACACCTGTGCTATATTTGTGTGCTCATTGTGTGGTCTACAAAGCATGCATTAATTATGTTTTCTCCACGTATACTGTGTGATTTCCCAACTAGCACAATCACTGCTAATAAAAACACGAACCATATTATATTTCCACACTTGGAAAACTGTTGGATGAAGACAGAAACAACAACATGAAATATAAAACTCCACAAACAGAAGCATTCTCAATATTTTCATTGCAGCAGTCAAACATAACATCCTTTTATAGGGTCTTATAAAACAGAACCAAACCATAGTAGCTACATATGCTGCATATTGTTACTGATAAAAGTTACAAAACTATTACAACTCATGACAGAGACAAAACAAAACTACACCACCAGACAATTTAAACTACACCTAATTCCCACGCTTCTTGAACCACACCGCGACACATTTCAACCCCACTTTCTCTACAAATTTCCAAACATCACTGTGAGAAAATTCACCGCCTCACATTCCCACGCTTCACAGACACCAATATTTCACTGGCTGGTGGGTGTCTGATGCAGAAATGCAGCACATCTCCATCCTGGATGTCTCGGTCTTTCATAAAGTCGTACCATCCACCGAGGAGATACTTCTCCATTTGTTCACGCCTCTTCTTCAATTCACAGTAGTAAGCGCATGACCTATCTGTATCATATAGGTTGATAGAGTCCTGTCGTTTGCGCAGGCACCTCTTGATCACTAGCCGTGGTATTTGCTGTACAACCAATAAGCCAACATAAATAACATCAATTCATGCATGAAATCATTACATAATAACAAACATAAATTAGATATTACTTACGTATACATTTGAACGCAAGGCCTTCGCATCTTTCACTACGCGAACCCAATTTTCTTCAGACTCTTCACAGTAAATGGGTGTAACCTCCCTGCATTTCAGAATAACCCATATCAATATCCCAATACCTCCATATGAACCAAACCGTATTGTACCTGCACCAATATATTAGTTGCAGTGGAGCTGCCATTGTAAATACTCACCCATCGCTATCAGACGATATACAAATATAGTCCGGCTCTGTTTTCACTTCCACAAAGCCAACCCCAACCTTGCTTTTCCCCTTGACGTCTTTCCCGACTGGCACGGCTTTTGCTTTACCCTTCCCATTCGAAGGCTGATCATCAGCATCGTGTATAACAATGCTCTTCTGTTTCTTCATCCCTTCAGTAGCCAACGCTGTACTGTATTTACAGAATAATAAAAACACATAACTCCTGGATTCCAACGACAACCCTTATGCATGCAATAGTAGAAATATAACTTAAATGAACGATGTTTAACAAATTTTACCTACCCAATCCAGATACTCTTTCAATTTTACTGTACTCTACAATAACTAACACCATGCCTTACCATTGACAACTTCTGATCAAAGTCTTACCGTGATCTGCAGTCCGGTTTCGTGTAGGGAGAGACGAAATGAGCATCCATTGTGTCTTTCGTCGCCTGCGTCATCGCGAGGGACTTTGTTGGAATGCCATCGTAGCTTCGCCTGGGACATTTGAAGTGGGCAGCCATTGTGTCTTTCAAAGAATGCTTCATCTCCTTTGCATGCGTAAGAAAAGTTGCAGGCAAGACCGAGTTGCATCCTTTTGAGAAACAAGGTTTGGCAAATAAGTCTCCCAAGGGCATTTCTGGGTTTTCATGCTTAGTATTAATTTTTTTTTTTTAGTTTTATTTCTATTACTATTTTTTCAAGCAATATTAAATATTTTATTCTCAATTATACCTTTTAAATTTTTTAAGTAGGCTCATATACCTTACATTTTTATCTTTATAATTTAACTTTTTCTCTATCTCAACTTTTGTGATTTAACACTCTTTCATATTACATTTTTTTTTTGCACACTCCTTTAAAACTTGCAAATTTATATTTTGACATTTCAAAATATATTGGTCCAATTTCATAAGCCCGCCGCAGAACCTGTGCATCCGCACGGGTATCCCACTAGTAGTAAACTAAAATTTAAGTATATAACTTTTTGTGTTGGCTGACACTTTATTTTCTCAAAATAAATGTAGTTAATTTTTCTAGGCAAAATAAATTTGACAGTTTTTTTTAAAAGGTCAAAATAAAATATATATTAAAGATTAAAATAAATTACTCCAAAACTCAAATGTATCGAAGATGATAAAAAGAATCTGAATTGCAACCTAAAACTCAGAAAAAGAAACAATAAAAAATAGACTGCATAATACATAATAATTGATAAGCAAATTAAAGAATTTAATCTCT
Source organism: Lathyrus tuberosus (assembly GCA_022829125.1). Classification (NCBI taxonomy): domain Eukaryota; kingdom Viridiplantae; phylum Streptophyta; class Magnoliopsida; order Fabales; family Fabaceae; genus Lathyrus; species Lathyrus tuberosus. The sequence goes on from JALAZF010000762.1 coordinate 985,796, forward strand.
AGAATTGACAATCATAATCGAAAGTAACATATTTCAATTTTAACCACCAAAACGAGTGAAGCTTTATCCTCTCAGATAACGCTTACAGATGTTTCTTTTATTCTGAAAAATATGTCTATTTCGCTTTTTTCAAATAACTCAAATCTTAGAGAGTCAAATAGTGTTAAGAGTCAACTAATTATTTTTCAAAAAAACATCTAATCCGCCAAATTATAAGAGATAATCTTGTAACTTTTCTTGAGATGGCGTTGAGAATTCTAACTAGTTAGAAATAATAGGCCACAGTCTGCCGAAAAAAAACACATTTTAATTCAGAATATTTGTATCGTTAATGAATTTCTTTTTTTATTTTTTTTAATTGACAATTTGTGTATTCTATATTTAAAACAAGAAAAAATATTCAAAGAAAAGTGATGGATAAATTACATTTATTCATTCATATATATATATAATTAAAATATTTATTAAAGATGAATTAAATATGAGATTAGTTATTATGTGCTGTTAGTGTAAAAAAAATTACACCGTCAATTCATCATCATTATCCATTTGCATTACTTCATAAATGATTAAAATAAAAATCGATTTTTTTTCAAAATTCAAGATGTATGATTAACTGATTGTGTAAAATACTTTTACACTGTCACTGAATTTCAATTAAATTCATCAAATATTTTAAAATATGTTAAATATTTAAATTATAAATTTTATTGAAAACGCTTGATGTCATAAATTTAAAACTTATAATTAAAAGACATTTTCAAAGAACACAATTAAATTTTTTTTATAAAAACTTCACTTTTTATATATAAATAATTTGTTGACTTGTTTTCTTTATTTGTTGATTTATAAAGATCAAACAACTTTTATAATATTACATTAATATAATTAAATATTGTTATAATAATGGAACACTAGACTAACTGTCTATATTCATTTAATTCAAATAATATATATTAATTAAATTATTTCATTCACCCGAGAAAATAAGTGTGAATTGAAATTGCTGAGAATATATTATGAGATATAAGTCTCACATTGATTAAAAAAAAAATTTGAGTATTTTATAAATTAGAAAATTCATACACCTATTATTTTAAGATTTTGGATAAATATGTGATGTGTCTCATACAAAATATATTGTTCATAAAAAAGATCACAATGTAAAATCTCTCTCATGCCTCAAATTAATACCTAACAATGATGAAAATATTTTGACATGCAAATACCTTGTAAAATACTCCCTCTTATCACTATTGTAACACCAATATATTTGGATGGATCATTTATTCAATACATTAAAAAAAATTAATTTTACTTATAATGGTGAATAGAATCAATAGTAATCCAAAATTTAAGTATATAATATCTTTTTATGTTGGCTGATATCTTATTTTTCTCAAAATAAATTGAGTAGCTAATTTTTTAGTCAAAATAAATTGATAGTTTGTTTAAATGTCAAAATAAATTATATATTAAACATCAAAATAAATCATTCCAACATAAGATATACCGAAGATGATAAGAAGAATCCGAAGTTACAACCCAAAACTCAGAAAAAGAAACAACAAAAAATGGGTTGTATAACAGTTGATAAGCAAGTTAAAGAATTTAACCTTCGAAATTGACAATCATAATCGAAGGTAACATATTTTAACTTTAACCACCAAAACAATTGAAGCTTTACCCTTTCAGATAACGCCTGCAAATGTGCCATTTTATTTTGAAAAATAGGTCTATTTCGCTCTTTTCAAATAACCCAAATCACATAGAGGCAAATAGTGTTAAGAGTCAACCGATAACTTTTCGAAAAACCAACTAACCCGCCAAATCACATGAGATGCCATTGAAAATCCTAACCAATTATAAATAATAGGCCACAGTCTGCCGAAAAAAAAAAAACACATTTTACAAATAAATGATATATGTCTCCATCCATGCCACAATTCACCACGCATCTTTTGATCGTTCAGAGCAAAAATCCAACGCCTGGACAAGTTATTCTTTGTCGGAATATGATTTAGTAACAATCGTCATACAAAAATCGAAACCTTGAGATGCCAGTCTTCAACTACAAAATTTAGGAATTAGCTTGATTGTTGTTGACGTCAAATTCAAATAAATTTTTATAAGCACTGCTAACAATGTAGCAAGAAGAGGGATGTAAATTTCATACCCACCGATCTTCTACGTCCACCTATAAAACAACTAGGCTTAACCACTCAATAGACTCGCTCACTAACTCCTCCTCCCATGCAAACAACCTTTTACGCCACTTCCATGCCTAGCCATTCTCCCCCGCCCCTACTCATTAATTTTTGCTACAGTTGCCATCATATTCTCCGTTAAATCAAACAACCTATAAAATCTAACCTTTAAAGAAGTAAAGTCAAGCCAAGAATCTCTCCAAAATAGAGTAGAAGACTCATATCATATCTTCTGATCAATGTTATCAATCAATCATCCTCCATCGACCAAACCAACACCCTCCCTCATGTTTTTCAAATTCCTCCACCAAACAGAACCATCACTTCCCTTAAAACAAAATCTCCCCTTTCCTCACCATACCGAGCATACAATACCTTATACCAAAGACTTCCCGTCTCATTTAGAATCCTCCAACTTCATTTACCAAATATAATAGATTTTGAGACTTACACAGTTTAGATTATGAAGGCGTGCACGTTGAATACTAAATCATAAGATGTGTTTTTATTTAGTGGCGAGTTATTTTCCCCATTAAAATGAGATGAATTCTATGTGTGCCTTAGTGATGGGCTAATTATATCTGAATCATGTAGTTTTAAGAGCATACATATTTTTTCATATGGATGATACAAGATTGATTGTTGATAATTTTGATTTAACTTTTTTACGTGTATTATGTTTAAGCTTACATTTTTGTTATTAATATTTTTGGTGGGTATTTTTTATTTAATTCTCTTGGTGGGTACTATTTATTTAATTCCCTTAGAGATGATATGGTATATTTATATTTTTCTTATTTTTAACTCTTGTTTAGTTTATTTTGACATGGATTCTAGTTAATGGAAACTGATCCCTTACAACAACATTTTAGGTACAAATGTGGAGTTTCAAAGTGATTGATGTTTTGCTTTATGCGTGATCGTGGAAAAGAAAGGATTTTCAAAATAATATCATGTAGTAATAAATCAATCTCGTTACATTTTGAGTTAATAATTCGTTTATTTTTCAATTGAATTAGAAATGCAGTGATGTTTCGGCTTAGGAACTTAGATTGGCATTTGATTGATTAGATTTTTAAAACTTTTTCTTTCTGTTTAAACAAGTATTTGATAATTTCTAAATCATGTATCGGATTAAAATTTGGGGTGTTACACACGCACTTTTGAATGATCGAAAATCCTCTCTTATATTATTAAAATCACCATAAAATATTTGTGTGTCTAGCTAGTTGAACACTATCTCAAATTATTTATTATGAGTGTAGTTTAAAATAAATAATTGATTATCACCTTAGGCCTAATCGGTTATTTCTTTTGTAACACCTCATAGTCGATTATTAATGCTTATAATCGATTAGTTACAACTCTTTTGAAAACATTTCATTTCTTTACGTCATAATCGATTATGGGATTGACTTAATCGATTATGAGTCTTAAAAAGCTCATGAATTATTTCTATACTCGAGCCACCTTTTTTCCAATAAATAGAAGGCTCTTTTCTCATTTCATTAACACCCGAAAATATATCCTTAGTACCTATCTCTCTCTCTCTCTCTCCCTCTCTTTCTCTCTCTCTCTCTCTCTCTGATGCTCCGCAAGTGCACGAATTTATCGAAGTAATATAAATGATTGTCGAATCCACAGAGACCAATGTCAACCTACTGTAATCTATCGTTGCTTTATAAAGCTAAGGCTATGATTAAAATGGTACGAATGGAAATATAAACGCTAATTACTAAAGGTTTGAAAATAACGATAAAACAAGCCCTCATATGGATTCCGTGTTCCTAAGGGACTTGTAGAATACGGGTACTAATTATGACTATATGCCTATTCTGTAGAATATACCGACTTAAAGGCTCCGCCTCACGCTCTCGCGGTCTTATCTAAAGCCACATCTCTTAATCCCAAGATTTTGCTCTCGCTCGTCCGGTAACTAAGAAACACTATTTGAAAGCCAAAAATATCCTAATCAACATCTAAAGCGCTCTCACTGTATTTAGATATGATGCCTAATTTCTACTATCTGGTTCACTCCTCACACTCTCGCGAATCTCGGCTCAAACCTTTATATGCTTCTCACTCTCATGACAAAGCAATGTTAAATAACTTCTCACTCTCATGACAAAGCTACTTAAATTATGCATAGAAATTATAACCAAAACGACATACAATCTCGATTTCGTACTTAATACATCTATGGAGTCCCGTCGGTAACGACGGTTCTCATACGTCGGACTCAAGACAATTTAACTAGACATGCAATTAAATGAAAACAAACTAAACATGGTAAATACATCAAGGACATCATGCTTAAACAATTATAAAATACGATAACAATAATAATAAAGCGATAAATAAAGAACCTGTAAAGGCGGGAAAATAAATGGAACGAAAAGAAAATGAAAACTTGTATTAATTTGATCCAGAAGTACAACAATGAAGAAAGTACAGATTTGCAACAATTCCTCAGTGTGAGTAATTGTTGCTTTTAACGGTAAATATATGCCTAAGGAATCAAACTAAATTGCAACAGCGCTTCCACACTTTGATCCCCCTTTGGAACTGGCCTAAGAGGTCTTATTTATAGAGGAAAAATACAGTTACAAGGCCTATATTCGAATTCTGAGATGAAGGGAAAAGAAACTGCCAAAAACTGCCTGAAACTGCCAAACTGCTGCAAAAAACTGCTCCCGCCACAAACGGCGACCGTTGTATGCCTAATGGCGACCGTCATTAGTTCAAAAGGTGATTTCCCTCCTTTTTGGGCACGGCGAACGCCTTCCTCAGGGCATGGCGAGCGCCTTTCCTTTGAGGAGGCCAGAATATGCACTTTTGTTGCTTTTTCTTCAATCTTCAGCTCTATTTTCGCTCTTTTTTCCATACTTGCCGATTAAACACCTGTCGACATAAAAACAAAGGAAAACATAATAAATCAAAGTAAATAGTATGAAAGACTCGATAAAACGGTACTAAAAGTGCGCGTAATGAGTCGGAAAATACGATACAAATTCGAGTTATCAAACTCCCCCACACTTAAACCATTGCTTGTCCTTAAGCAATTAACCAACACGGTAAAAAGAAAATAAGCACGGTTCGAAACATAGGCACAACGAGACTCTAATCATACGTGGCTGCTAGGCTAATGTTTGATTGAGAGGTACTAAATAGTGAAAACAAGGATATCGTAACGACACATTTCCACATTTGCGGACAAAGTCTCCCTTCCTATGAAATACCAATTCAAATCATGACATTGTAACTTGACCTCCATCCTTCATCCTATTTCACCTCTTTTTCATTCTCGCGCAATCACATTAAGCCCATTATCCTTTGTACTTACATGGTAAGCGAACCTGTTTGTGTTATATGATCTCGACATTCAATCGATTTTTTTTTCTTTTTTGCACATTATGTTTTCTTTTGCTTACGAATTTCAAGAGTCCGAACCTTTAGGCTAAATGGTCGGGTGAGGACCACCTAACTTAGCGGGAACATGTCTTTCATTCATTTTTTCTATAAAAATCACATTATTCAAATTTTTGAGATCAACACATATTTGCATTGGTTCGTTACTTAGTTTGTACATAAGGATGGTGCTGACTACTAGTATAAACTAATCAAGAGGCTACTTTTAAGAAGCTAGGCATAAGGTCTTGGCATAATATCTATTTAAATCAATATCACATACTTAGGGAATCTAAGGTGTAGGAACGATACCGATATTTATAAAACTTTCCCAAGTCTATCTAACACAGCCTAAACAACCTATATACTTTCAGAGTGTCGTGCCGTGAATCGAAACAAAAATAGTTGGAGGTTAAAATTTTTAAAATTTTGGGGAAATTGAATAACAAGTGAAAACCACGCATAAAGACTCGACAGCACATGCAAAGACTCGACAAAACATTAAAAATAGATAGAATTCCTAAAAGCATGAAATAAACTAAAAAACAATAAATCAAACTAAAAAGCAGTAAAATTAAAGCGGTAGAGTTCCTCCCCCACACTTAAACCAAACATTGTCCTCAATGTTTTGATAAAAGGTGGAAAAAGGAAAGATAGAACCTATGTGAATGCTACTGCTTGCCAAATCTTCTCTGATCCTGCTCTTGTTGTCCCTGTCTTCACCGACCACTTCTATTTCGGCGGCGGGCATTTTGAGATTCCTTCGTTTGTGCAATTTTTGAACCAGCTCATCATATTGCCCGCTTCCAGAGGAAGTACCTGCAAAAAGTGTTAGAAAAACACGGTGCAGTGTGTGCAGGTGGAACATGACTAAGAGAAGAACGATGAAAAGGTGAGTTATGAACGGGAGAGACATGCTCTCTCCTATCATACTCATCATCGGTGTCACCACCAACAGCGACATTCATAAGAATGTCCGTGGGCACCAGCTCATCTCTAGGATCGAGAATTTTTGCCTAGATGTAGCTAAGACATGACAAGCAATACATTTCTTTATTATCTGCAAATTCAAACAAACAAACATAACAACTTAAAATAAAAAAAAAACCCGTGGGTTGCCTCCCACGCAGCGCTTTATTTAATGTCGATAGCTCGACGGCTAATAATCTTCGGTTTCCATGGCTACTTATCAAGCCATCTCACATATCCCTCACCTTTTCTTTTCTTCCTTCTGTGGGGTGGTTCATTCTTTTGAACTTGTGGTGGTGGTTCTGGATCTATCCTAAGTATCAGTTTTTCAAGTTTGGGCTTAGTTACTTCATCCACTACCTCAAAATCTAACCTTCTCCTATTAACATTAATGATTTCCCTAGTTTCACGGTCCTCGAATTTTCTCTTTTTATGCAGGACCTCAGACAAAGGTGCATCGGTGTGGATATTTTCCAATACCTCCACATATGTTTTGGATTGGGGGTCTACCTTAGCTTCTACAAACCTTTGTGGGAAGGGAATAGGTGGGGTATAGGGAGGTGGAACAATAATAGATGCTTCCTTCTCTACCTCTTCGACAACCTCCCTTTCGGGTGGCGTGGTGGATTTTTCTCAATCTCTACGCTTTTCTCACCATAACTCTCCTTCAATTCATTATCACTCTCCTTAGGATTTTCTATTTGTTCTTCACTACTAGTTGTTACAACATCCACATGTCTCTCAAGGGAGGGTCCTATAGGTGTCTGGGCAAGCAGAGAGATTTGAGTTTCCAATGCCTCAGTGTGAGTCGTGAGGGACTCGACCACAGTGTTCATTTGCCTAAAGGTTTCATAAGTATCGAGATGTTATTTTCTAAACTCTTCATTCTGGAGATTTTGTGTCTCCACAAAGCGCCCCATCATAGATTCTAGCCTAGAATTAGTTTTTGTTTCAATGAAATCCTCCATTAATTTTTCGAGGTTGGAATTATGGGATTCTTGCGATTCCTCGAAATATTGGGAGTGGTAATAATGGAGGAAATTTGGTTGAGAGTGAGCGAGCGTCGCATTGAAATCCCCCATCAATAATTCAAGGTCGGGATTATAGGATTCTTGTGGTTCCTCAAAATATTGGGAGTGGTAATTGTAAATGAAATCTGGGTGATACATAGTTTTTTTTTTCAAACAAGAGTGCCTTAGTCTATACGGTGCAACAACGGAATCACAATATTGACCGTTGGTCCCCGGCAACGGCGCCAAAAACTTGATGCTCCGCAAGTGCACGGATTTATCGAAGTAATATAAAAGATTGTCGAACCCACAGAGACCAATGTTAACCTACTGTAATCTATCGTTGCTTTATAAAGCTAAGGCTATGATTAAAATGGTACGAATGGAAATATAAACGCTAATTACTAAAGGTTTGAAAAAAACAATAAAACGAGCCCGAAATATGGATTTCGTGTTCCTAAGGGACTTGTAGAATACGGGTACTAATTATGACTATATGCATATTCTATAAAATATACCGACTTAAAGGCTCCGCCTCACGCTCCCGCGGTCTTAACTAAAGCCATATCTCTTAATCCCAAGATTTTACTCTCGCTCGCCCGGTAACTAAGAAACACTATTTGAAAGCCAACAATATCCTAATCAACATCTAAAGCGCTCTCGCTGTATTTAGATATGATGCCTAATTTCTACTATCCGGTTCGCTCCTCACACTCTCGCGAATCTCGGCTCAAACCTTTATATGCTTCTCACTCTCATGACAAAGCAATGTTAAATAAATTCTCACTCTCATGACAAAGCTACTTAAATTATGCACAGAAATTATAACCAAAACGACATACAATCGCGATTTCATACTTAATACATCTACGGAGTCTCGTCGGTAACGACGGTTCTCATACGTCGGACTCAAGACAATTTAACTAGACATGCAATTAAATGAAAACAAACTAAACATGGTAAATACAATCAAGGACATCATGCTTAAACAATTATAGAATACGATAACAATAATAATAAAGCGATAAATAAAGAACCTGTAAATGCGGGAAAATAAATGGAATGAAACGAAAATGGAAACTTGTATTAATTTGATCCAGAAGTACAACAATGAAGAAAGTACAGATTTGCAACAGTTCCTCAGTGTGAGTAATTGTTACTTTTAACGGTAAATATATGCCTAAGGAATCAAACTAAATTGCAACAGCGCTTCCGTGCTTTGATCCCCCTTTGGAACTGGCCTAAGAGGTCTTATTTATAGAGGAAAAATCAAACTAAATTGAATTTGACTAAGCATTATGTTCTAGTGAATGGAAAATTACTGGTTTCCTTAATTTCACTTTTGGGTTGCATCAATGTGATCCACTTTCTCCTTTTTTATTTTTCATTCCATGAGAGGTTCTCAAAAGAAGTCTAGTAAAGACTTCCAATAATGGTAGTTTATGTTGTGGCGCAAAAAAATACCCGGGTGTAACGAACGCTCTAAATAACAACGCAATCACCCCCGAAGTTTATTTATTTCAAAAGGAAATGGAAAATATAGATAAAACCCTTAAAGAAAAAAAAAGGTCGTCATAACCAAATTTGGGTTTGGGAGTCAATTATGCGAGGGGAAGGTATTAACACCTCTTACATCTGTTGTACTTTATGGGAACCATTTAGTTAGCTTTGCGAATAAGTGTTAGTGTGATGTTATTTGTTTTCTTCTAGTTATTAAGAGTTTGCAAGGGAAAATGAAAATACTACAAATAAGTTTTTTATTAGTGCGCTTGACAAGATTGCGACTCTTACTCTTACGTGTCCTCAAGTGCGATGACGAATTAAAAGCTACGTAATTGTGGCAAGAAAAATATATTTTTTTTATTTTTTATTATAGTGCTTGACGAGACGTTGAATCTAGCTCTTACGTATCCTCTAGTGCGATGAGGAATTCAAAGCTACATAGTTCTTTGTAGAAAACCATGTATGTATAGGTTGATTTTAGTGAACAATGTTTAAGTTGCATTCTAGAGGTTAAACATTGCTTGTATGCTCGCGCATGGGAGTCTTGAGTATTATTTGTATCGTGATAGATTGGATCCAGTTTGATCAAATTCTAGCAGTTAAACGTTGCTTGTATGCTAGTGCATGGGAGGCTTAAAGGTTTGTTTGCATTGCGGTAGAATGAATAAACACTATTCATTTGTGAAAAGTTTTCAGTTATGCTAAGGCGGAAAAAGTTGATTTGATTGTTGAATTTGTTTTTTTGAGTGGATGATGAGTATTCGAACGGTAGGTTAATTACGACTATCATCCAAATACTCGGGGACTATGATGGATAATTACGTCCAATTAATCATTCTTTGTCCAAGTTATTTATGAAGTTTGTCAGGCAAATTAAGTTACAATTCCTTAACGGAAGACAAGTATTCGCACGGTAGGTTAATTACGACCATCATCCAAATACTTGTTGACTAGGATGGATAATTACACCCAACTAATCCTTTTCATCCAATAAGGAACGAACTAGATTCAATTAATTATTGTGTTTTGAATGGAAGACGAGTATTTGAACGGTAGGCTAATTACGACCATCATCCAAATATTTGGGGACTAGGATGGATAATTATGTCCAACTAATCCTTTTTCATCCGATTGTTCATTGTAAAACATATTTGAAATGCTTAAGTTTGAAAAAGACTTTATGTTGATCAATTGTTTGATTCGCATTTTGTATGAAATTGATTTGGTTATGAAATGGGTTTGAATGAAGGAGTGGTGAAATGTTTTTGAAAATTACTTGATGCTGGTCAAGATTTTTTATTTTGAAAGATTGATTTTAATGGCTTTTTTTACTCTTATTAACAATTATTACTTAAATAATTAAATAATGAATAAAAATAAAAAGCACAAAAAATAGAATAAATAAAAAAGGGAGGGGTGCACTATCAATACAATGGTGTAAAAATAAAAAAAATAAAAATCGGTAAAGCCTAAAGCAATTAAATTAATAAAAATAATTAGCAAAAACGAGGGTCCATCCCTGAAAGAGGGAGGTGTGGCGCTTAAAAATGCCTTGGTTAAAGGCAGAGGCCCAATGCTTTAAGCCTCACACAAGAAGGGGTGTGAGGAAGCAAAAACGCAAGGTCCCAAATTTTTGGAAACCCAAAAGGCCAAGTTTCAAACAAAAGAGATGCCCACACGTGTGGCCTTTGGATTGATCGCATAGCACAGATTGAGCCAAAATTAAACAAATCAAAACCGCTAGATTAGGATCAAAGGATCCCAAGGCTAGGGCTTATGTTAAGCCCATGGGGAGCTCCTTGCATGATCTTACTCCATTTTAAACTAACTCCCAATCATGGGTTGACACATGGAATTTGTAAATTAAGAAAACAAAAGGAACTGAAAACAACAAAAGGCCAAACACATATGCAAAACAAACTCAGAACATGGAAAAGATAAAAATGCCAAAAACATGGCCACACAGAGATGAACTTTGGTGTCTGAGTTTGGGATCAGTGGATTGCTCCACTTTTCTTTTTCTGGTTTCAATTTTGAATATTTGTTTGTGTTATTGTTGATGTTATCGTGTTAGTGATGTTGTTGTGAGATGTAAAATAAGTGATGTTGTTGATGTTATCCCCTTTGTTTCTCAATTGTGGCTCCATTTATATATTAGAATGAGAAAAATAAGTGTGACTCATGTGTGTGAGGTGAGTGTGTGAGAATAAGAGAATGAGAAAAAAATGTGAGTAAGGAAATGAAAAGTCTGAGCTTGTAAGTGTGAATCAAGAAGTGAAAATAGTGTGACTTAAGATATTTTGTGTGGAAATAATGTGAAGATATTTTGTGATTTTTGTCACTTTGTAAACTTTGTTTAGAAATAAAAATTAAAACTAATAATAAAAATAATAATATTAATATAACTTAAACTTTTTTTGTTTTGATCATTTAAACTAAAAACGAATAAAAAATAAATAAAATCTAATAAAACTCGAACGTGCAAACATGCGAGAAAACAAATGAATGCACTAAAGTAATCTACACATAACAAAGCTCAATTAAACAGACATTCACAGATCAATTACTGCAGTTAAAAATACCCTGATGAAAAAGCTTGAACTGAATAAAATGCGCACATGCACGAATGCGAAAAATATTAAATGATCGCACCCAATTAACCTACGCGTTATGTAGTTCAGTAAAAGAGATAGTCACAAGACCATACCTGAAAACACGATTCTCTAATTTTACGCGCAGTTAAGAAATTGATGTAATCGGTCTGTCAGCAAAATTGAAATTTTATTCTGGACAAAACAAAATAAAGTTGGTTGCTTAAAAAATTTAAATGCCTGGACAAAATCAGTGTACGACAACTACCCCTATTTTATTATTTTTCAACTTAGAGCGTATGAATGACAATGGACTTCATATGGTCTTTGTGGAATATGATTAAATAAAGAAAGTGCGCTAAATTTGTCTATTGAATGGCACAAGTCGATGGGCTGATAGGATGAATGGCTGGACATTTTTAGTAGTAGGGGTGATACCATTATCAATACAAGTCTTAATTCATAGATCGACAATAAGATCATCATCAACACAAGTATTCATACCTATATCGACAACTAGATCGTCATCAACACGAGTGTTGATACCTAGATCAACAACAAGATCATTACCAGGACAAGTGTTGATACCTAGATCGACAATAATATCGTCATCAACACAAGTGTTGATACCTAGATGGACAATAAGATCGCCATCAACATGAGTGTTGATACCTAGATCAAGAACAAGATCGTTACCAAATCGAGAGCTGATACCTAGATCGGGAATAAGATCGCCATCAACACAAGTTCTGATACCTAGAACGACACCAAGATCATCATCAAAATGAGTGCTTATACCTAGAACGACAACAAGATCGTTATCAACACGAATGCTGATACCTAGATCGACAATAAGATTATCACCAGCACGAGTGTTGATACCTAGATCGACAACAAGATCGTCATCAACATGAGTGTTGATACCTAGAGGACAACAAGATCATCATCAACACGAGTGTTGATACCTAGATCAACCACAAAATTGTCACCAAATCGAGAGCTAATTCCTAGATCGAGAACAAGATTGTCATCAACCCGAGTTTTAATACTTGTATCGACAACAAGGTCGTCACCAACATGAGTGTTGATACCTAGATCGACAACAAGATCGTCACCAACATGAGTGTTGATACCTAGATCGACAACAAGATCGTCATCCTTTTTTATTGGACTTTCATTCTTGTCCTTTTAATGATAGTTATCTTGCTTCTCCTTAGATTTCATCGTCTTAGGTTGATCAATACCTTATTCGATGTCCTTGAGTATGTCTTTTAAAAATACATTTGCATCATGAAACAAAATACCTTTTTCGACATTTCTCAGATAGGAAGCATTAAAAGTAATCTACACATATTTTACAAATTAATGAACACTAGTTGTTGTCTTCTTGGTCACGCAACCCTTCTTCCTTGCCACAAAGTCAACGAAGGGTTTGTGAAACCTTGGTTGCATTTAGGCAACCATTTAAAAACACCTGTAGGCACAAGAAATCTCCTAAATTTGTATTTTGTAGTGGTTTGACCTTTCTTGCAAAAAAAAGTGACAAGTTAAATTGTGAGGAGAGTGACCTTTGCTATTTTGATCCTTTTCAACAAAGTTATACCCTCTATAAAGATTATAATAATGCATTTTATATTTGGTAGTATCAATAGTAAAAGTGACCTTTGGTTCTAAACCTTTGTTTAATTTGGCCTTTAGAGTATTTACTCTTTTTTACCAAATATGACAAGTCTCTCAACCGAACCAAGAGGGTTCTTCATCCTAATTTTTAACTTTTTGAACATCTTCCATAAATTGATTTAGAGCTTATTTTTTCTTTTCAGTTTCTAAAACCTTAGCTTCTAAGTATGAAAATATCATTTATTTGAAGCTAACTTTTTAAAAGCATCTACCGCTTCTCTACGTAGATTTTCAAAAGTTACTTGTTACTCGGAATAAGAAAATTTATTAACATGTTCATAATTAAAATGCCTTACATTCTTTTTCTTCTTTTCACGATAATAAGCAGAGAGACAAACATTTGTCGATTCTTTATTATCACTTGAGCCTTTATCACTTGAGGAATCACTACCACTTTCCCAAGCAATATAAGCTCTTACGGACTTGCTAGAATTCTTGTGTTGACCCCTTCCTTTATCTTTATTTGGCAATGGACAATTCGGCTTGTAATGGACGATTTTTCCACAGTTGTAACATGAACCTCTTGATCTTCCTTTCTTATTATTATCTTCCTTTGAGGAGCTTGATTATCTTCTAAATTTGGTGAGGTTTTTGTCTGAGTACTTTACACCATTTCTTTTTATTTACCTATAGTACCTTTTCACAAAAATCCCTATTTCTTTATCATCTGAATTCTCGTCATCACTTGTTTCATAATCACTTTGCTCATTGGTTGAGGACTTCGAACTTGAAGCTTTTAGAGCAATAAAATTATTTTTTACCTACTTGTCCTTTCCTTTATCCTTCTTTATCTTCTTCTCATGCCTTTTCTCATGTTTTTCCAAGCAAGTGAGTTCTTGCTCATGTTCTTCTTGCTTGCTAAATAAAGTTGTGAGATCAAGTGTTATAAGATCATTCGCTTCTTCGATTATGGTGACCTTAGGTTGTCATTCCCTATTAAGAGAACTCAAAACTATATTAGTAGAAATATCATTGGAAATAGGCTTACCCAGAGCATTCAAACGATTTATAAGATGTGTGAACCTATTTTGCATGTTGGCAAGGGTTTCACCATGCTTCATGCGAAATAGTTCAAACTCTTGATGTAAGGTATTAATCATAGCTTATTTGACTTCATTAGTTCCCTCATAGGTAACTTCTAATGCGTCTCACATAGTTTTGGAGGTTTCACAATGGGAAAACGATAATATTCATCAACACCAAATGCGGATATGAGAATATTTTGTTCCTTGAAATCATGTGACCACAATTTCTTATCATTATCATTTTATTGTGCTTCAGGTTTTGGTACGATGACACCTTCGCCATTGGTCATTGTAATTTGATTAGGACCAATAGTGATGATGTCCCAAACACCCTTATCAACCGAGTTGATATGGATATGCATACAAGCTTTCCAATAGCCATAGTTTTCACCAGTAAAGACGGGCGCTCTATTGTACGCCCCTTTAGAATGCCTTACATTCTTTTTCTTCTTTTCTCAATAATAAGCTGAGAGACAAACATTTGTCGATTGTTTACTATCACTCGAGACTTCATCACTTGAGGAATCACTATCACTTTCCTAAGCAATATAAGCTCTTCTGTATTTGCTAGAATTCTTGTGTTGACCCCTTCCTTTATCTTTATTTGGCAGTGGACAATTCGGCTTGTAATGACCAATTTTGCCACAGTTGTAACACGAACCTCTTTATCTTCCTTTCTTATTATCATATTCCTTTGAGGAGTTTGATTATCTTCTAAATTTGATGAGGTTTTTTTCTGAGTACTTTACACCATTTATTTTTATTTACCTATTGTACCTTTTCACAAAAATCCCCATTTCTTTATCATCTCAATTCTCGTCATCACTTGTTTCATAATCACTTTGCTCATTGGTTGAGGACTTCAAACTTGAAGCTTTTAGAGCAATAAAATTCTTTTCTACCTACTCGTCATTTCCTTTCTCCTTCTTTATCTTCTTCTCATGACTTTTATCATGTTTTTCCAAGCAAGTGAGTTCTTGCTCATGTTCTTCTAGCTTGCTAAATAAACTTGTGAGATCAAGTGTTATAAGATCATTCGCTTCTTCAATTGTGGTGACTTTAGGTTTTCATGCCCTATTAAGACAACTCAAAACTTTATTAGTAGAAATATCATTGGAAATAGGCTTACCCAGAGCATTCAAACGATTTATAAGATGTGTGAACCTATTTTGCATGTTGGTAAGGGTTTCACCATGCTTCATGCGAAATAGTTCAAACTATTGATTTAATGTATTAATCATAGCTTCTTTGACTTCATTAGTTCCCTCATGGGTAACTTTTAATGCGTCTCACGTAGTTTTAGCGGTTTCACAATGGGAAAAACGATAATATTCATCAACACCAAGTGCAGATATGAGAATATTTTGTTCCTTGAAATCATGTGACCACAATTTCTTATCATTATCATTCCATTGTGCTTCAGGTTTTGATTCGATGAAAGCTTCACCATTGGTCATTGTAATTTAATTAGGACCAATGGTGATGATATCCCAAATACCCTTATCAACAGAGTTGATATGGATACGCATACAAGCTTTCCATTAGCCATAGTTTTCACCAGTAAAAATAGGCGCTCTATTGTACGCCCCTTTAGGTTCGGTAGCCATTTTCTAATAAGCGAATATTGAAGCATGAAATTAATCAGAGCTCGTGATACCACTTGTTAGATGAAAGATACTTATCTAGAGGGGGTGAATAGATCCCAAGTTAAAAAAAACTTTACAAAAAATTGTTTTGAAAAATTTAACGGTTAACGGAAGTGTCCCAGATCAAATCGTCTAAACCTAACCACTATCGAAAAGCTCGGATATGCATATATCGAATCAAGTTATGTTAATAAGAACAAATTGATCAATATACTTATAACAATAACCACTTGAATGCTATAATAAAACTGAAGTCTATTTCCAATGAAAAAATACACAAAAACGCAATCGAGAGAAATTATCGAACACCTTGTGTGCAATCAATTTTGTTTAGAATTTTCACTACTACAAAACGCTAAAACAACAACGCCAGACTTACAATGCATCCTTTTATGCCATTGTAATAGGTTAAAAATTTCGCGCCCAGGTAGAAGTTGGGTCATTTAATGACGGTTGAATGAACCACCGTAGTAATAAATAAAATGTATCAAGCTTCGATTCCCTACAGCTACATTTTTTCCATTTTTTAGAGTACATTTAGCGTGTGTCAATTAAGTCCATTATTTAAAAAATAAATTGTAAATTATTTTACAACGGTTAAGATGAACAACTGTAGTAATAAATGAAATGTAACAAGCTTCGATTCCCTGCAACTACATTTTTTCATTTTTTAGAGTACATTTAGCGTGTGTCACTTAAGTCCATTATTTAAAAAATAAATTGTAAATTAATTTACAATGGTTAAGATGAACAACTGTAGTAATAAATGAAATGTTACAAGCTTCGATTCCCTGCAACACATTTTTTCCTTTTTTTAGGATACATTTAGCGTGTGTCACTTAAGATTCCACTACGGTTTGTTTCTCCACCTAGATTAAAAGGTTTACTGATAAATTAAAACAAAACTTATTATGTATTTCTTTCATAAGATAAGACGCCCTAATCGAACAAGTGAGCCAGAGATGCCCTAACCTTTACCCTCTTCGTATCCATTCATTTGGAGCTCAAATATTGCTCAAATAAGGTACTCTTCAACATCTTCATTCCTTTTTTCTTGGTTTATGCTCAAATATTGACCGTCTTCATTCATTTGCTTCTTCAGCTTCGAAGTAAGGTACTCTTCAACATCTTCATTCCTTTTTTCTTGGTTTATGCTCAAATATTGACCGTCTTCATTCATTTGCTTCTTCAGCTTCGAAGTAAGGTTCTCTTCAACATCTTCATTCCTTTTTTCTTCATTTATGCTCAAATATTGACCGTCTTCATCATTCATTTGCTTCTTCAACTTCAAAGTAAGGTTCTCTTCAACATCTTCATTCCTTTTTTCTTTGTTCATATTGTATATGCTCAAGTCAGAATGAGATGTTTCATATGCTTACGTTTAGTATGAGAGTACATCTTCATTGATTTTTTCTTTGTTCATATTGTATATTCATATGCTTGAGTTTTTGGCTTAGATTTTGGTGTGTCATTCACATTATTATACATGTATAAATTTCAGAAGTTGTAATGGATCGTAGTTGGATGAAAGCCAATAGATTAGATCCGGTTTATGAGAATGGAGTTTGTGAATTCCTTGAATACGCTGATAAACATCTTCCCGGCAATGATGGTATCTTTTATTGTCCTTGTGTTGTTTGCGCTAATATCAAAAAGGGTACAAAGAAAGAAATACACAATCACCTTTGTTGTGATGGTATATGTCAAAATTATATAATATGGACGTGGCATGGTGAGGTGGATAATAAGGAAAGTCGGGCGTCACAAAGTCAAAGAGTGGAGGAAGATGAATATATGGATGATCACCTAGAGGATATGTTCCGTGATATTGGGGAATCTTCTTTTATGAATGCTCATATTTATGATAATTTATGTAGTGATAAAGACACCCCTTTATATAAGGGATGCATAGAGTTCACACGATTGTCGGCGGTGTTAAAGTTGTTTAATCTGAAGGCAAAAAATGGATGGTTGGATAAAAGTTTCACGGAATTACTTGAATTGCTACAGCAAATGTTACCAAAAGATAACAAATTGCCGGATCGTTGTTATGAGGCCAAGAAGATATTGTGTCCACTGGGTCTGGAGTATATCAAGATACATGCTTGCCCTAATGATTGCATATTATACCGGAAAGAGTATGAAGACTTGTTTCAATGTCCGAAATATGGTGTGTTGCGTTATAAGCTGAAGGCTAGCAATGGTGATGACAATGATCACTATGACAATGTTAGTAGGAAGCATCCTCCTGCTAAAGTGTTATGGTACTTGCCAATACTTTCACGATTAAAAAGACTTTTTGCTAATTCAAATGACGCAAAGAATCTTAGATGGCATGCAGATGAAAGGATTCGTGATGGAAACATTTGCCATGTAGCTGATTCTTTGCAATGGAGAAAATTGATTCGTTGTTTCCGAATTTTAGAGTTGAGCCAAGAAATCTTAGGCTTGGGCTTGCCACCGATGGAATGAACCCCTTTGGTAATATGAGCACTGATCATACTTCGTGGCCTGTTCTTCTCACTATTTACAACCTATCTCCTTGGTTGTGCATGAAGCGCAAGTATATACTGTTAAGTATGATGATTTCTGGACCACGACAACCTGATAACGACATAGATGTTTATCTTAGTCCATTAATTGATGATTTATGACTCTTGTGGGATGAATGTGTTGAAGTTGATGATGCATATTCTGGGGAAAAGTTTAATATGCGTGCAATGTTATTTTGCACAATTAACGACTTTCCGGCTTACGGTAACTTGGCGGGATACAGTGTCAAAGGACATAAAGTGTGTCCTATATGTGAAGATGATAATTGTTATCACCAACTTGAGTTTGGAAAAAAGACCGTTTACCTTGGGCATCGAAAATTTCTAAAATCGGGTCATCCTTATCATAGATTGCGAAAGGCTTTTAATGGAGAGCAAGAGTTTAGTGAGGATCCTAAACCTTTAACCGGGGATGAAGTTTATCAACGACAGGAATACATTAATGTTGTCCCTGGGAAGAGAGAAAAAGAAAAAGGCGGGAAGAGAGAAAAAGAAAAAGGTGGGAAGAGAGGAAAAGAAAAAGGGGCAGTTGCGAAAAATATATGGAAAAAGAGGTCCATCTTCTTTGATCTTCCATATTGGTCAAGTCTTGATGTTAGACATTGTCTTGATGTGATGCACGTGGAGAAAAATGTGTGTGATAGTTTGATTGGCACACTTCTAAACATTCCGGGCAAGACTAAAGATAGTTAGACTTCCCGTCTTGATATGGAGAAGATGGGTATACGAAAACAGTTGGCTCCAATAGAGAAAGGAAAAAGAACTTATCTGCCTCCAGCATGTCACGCTCTATCTAAAAAGGAAAAGAAGATGTTCTGCGAGTGTTTGCAAGGTATTAAAGTTCCGCAAGGTTACTCATCAAACATCAAGAAACTTGTATCAATGAAAGATCTCAAGTTAATTGGTTTAAAATCTCACGATTGTCATGTATTGACGCAACAACTTCTACCAGTGGCTATCCGTGGGATCCTTCCAAAAAATGTGAGAGTAACTATAACGAGACTGTGTTTATTCTTCAATGTCATATGTAATAAAATTCTTGATTTCAAAAAATTGGATGAATTAGAAGATGAGGCTGCCATAATCTTGTGTCAATTGGAGATGTATTTTCCGCCATCATTTTTTGACATTATGGTTCACTTACTTGTTCATCTCGTAAGAGAAATCAGAATTTGTGGTCCAGTTTATTTAAGGTGGATGTATCCAATAGAGCGATATATGAAGATCTTTAAAGAATATACGAAGAATAATCACCGACCGAAAGCTTCGATTGTTGAAAGGTACATCACAGAAGAAGCTGTTGAGTTTTGTACAAACTATTTGTCGGATGCAGATTCTATAGGAATTCCAAAGTCTCGTCATGCTGACACAGACAGAAGAGGTATTCAAGGTCTAAATGTTAGGTCAATGGCTCGGGATGTAGTTATTCAATCACATTTCTATATATTGAATAATATAAATGAGGTTCAACCTTTCATAGATACTCACAAAAGACTTATGAAGAAAATATATCCCCGAATGAATGACAAGTTGTTGTTGATAGAGCATAACAATAGATTCATGGATTGGTTTAATAAAAGTGTATCTAATGATCCTAGTGCATCCGAGATACTTAGATGGTTGTCGTACGAGCCAAAATTTTGTGTCATTACCTAGAGTGCATAGGACATTGGTCATTATACCTTTTATACAAAATCAAAAGATGATCGTAGTACAATGCAAAATAGTGGGATTATGGTTGAAGCCGAATCGATGTATTTCTCTAGTTCGAAAGATAAGAATCCGGTATTGGCAACTACCGCATTTTATGGTGTCATTGATGAGATTTGGGAGATTGATTATGTTATTTTCAAAGTGGCTTTATTTAAATGTAAGTTGGTTCCCAATAATAGTAATGGTGTAGACATTGATGACTTAGGATTCACCCGGGTCGACCTTGGCAAGACATCTTTTAATACAGAACCATTCGTCATGGCTTCTCAAGCAAAACAAGTTTTCTATGTTTCCGATCCATCAGACAAATTGGGGAAATGGTCAATCGTTCTCCAAGGAAAATACATTCCTCTTAGTGATGAAAGTCTTGATATTCCGTCCACACCTTCTTACACAACACAAGTTCCTACCTCATATGATGAAGTTGATGGAGATGCCGTGCATGCTATACGACTCGATCATGAAGAAGGCATATGGGAAAATTAACAAGTACATAATTTATTATTTATTCATAATATATTAATTGTATGTTATAGTTTATAAGTATTTTTACTAACAAGTATAATTATTTGAAATAATAGGTATTTTGAGTCTAGACACCAGGCCAGGAGACAAGACACCAAGAGACAAGATACCAATACACCAAGTTACAATTATGTGAAGTTATGTAATGTGTGTAAACTGTAATATTGTATATGTGATATTTTATTTATGTAGGTTGTTTGTTCAGATAAACCGTAATCTGGTATATGTGATATTATGAATCTGATACGATTAATATTATTATGAAAACATTATCACAAAATGTGAATTATATTTTTCTGCTGTGCTGAGATATGGAGAACAATAATACAGGTAAAAAAATGGGATTAATTATAAAAGCAGAATCATATTTGTTAATTTTGCAGAAGCTTTAAAGACAGTTATATTTCATAACCGTTATAATATCTGACGCGCTGTCCAGGAAATAATAAATATCAAAACGGCACTGCTGGGAATCGAACCGAGGACAATTATATTTATTACAACGGTGTATTGTAAAACCGTTGTGATAGATAGATAGATAGATAGATAGATAGATAGATAGATAGATAGATAAATAGATAGATAGATAGATAAGAGAGAGAGAGAGAGAGAGAGAGAGAGAGAGAGAGAGAGAGCATATAAGAATTTGCTTAGGCAGTTCCCCAATCGGCCTCGCTATGGGTACGTCTTCCCTCAATTCGAACTCGAATTGAGATAATTAATCTTACTTTGCAAATGTAGTTTTACAAGAGAAATGTAGCAATATGACCCCATAAATCCTATGTTTGATGTTGATTCTAACACTTTCTCTTCCCTTGATTTGAGCTTGATCAAGTCACCCAATAATAACAATTTGATGCACCGTCTCACGCTACTCCTTTGCAAGAAACCCCTTTCTTGAAAGCTTTCACTCGATCAAATCCAAATTGCAAATTATTACCACCCAAGATTTAGCAATTTGATCCACCGTCTCATGCTACTCCTTTGCAAGAAACCCCATTTTTCAAAGCTTTCACTCGATCGAATCCCAATTGCGTAATCTTATCCAAAACCTTCAAATCCCCAATTGATCTTGAAGGAAAACCTCGACTTGGTTTTCTTATTTGAAACCCCCAAAGATTCTCAACCTAATGTACAATTTAACAACTTAAATTGGACGTTATCAACTCTGATTCTAGACGGCACTCGAACAAAAAATGATTATGTGTAATTTGTTTGTGCGTATGCATAGAACATAGGTTGAAGATAAAAAGAACTCTTTGTATATTCCTGGTTTCGTATCTGGTTTTTCTCAACTACCACGTGTTTAAAAAGATGCATGTATAGTGTATATATATATATATATATATGTGTGTGTGTGTGCGCGCGCGCGCGTGTGTGTGTGTGTGTGTTGTGTGTGTGCGTGTGTGCGCGCGCAAGTTGGAGGAAAAAGGAATGCAAGTGGTTTAGAAAAAATGCAAAATTTTCAAGATTTTTAATGCATGTGGCGACCTATATAAGTCATGTGTCAACACATTCGATGCACGTGTTGACTCATACAAGCGGCACATCACTCGTATGTGTCGACTTATAGACGAATTTTTCTTCTATGTGTCGACCTGAAATGCTTTATGTGTCGACTCATGCATTACAGAAGCTACAACCTTTAAAAATGATCCACACGTGTCGACTCATAGCATGCATGTGTCGACACATAGACCTGTTTTTCACATAAAACCCTATTTTTAATGCATGAAACCTTTTCTAAACCATTCCTAAGTTTCCTAATACTAAGATACGCATTTAGACTTAAAGAATACCGTCTAATATACATAAATGCTAAATTGTCCTAGTTTTGACATCACACAAAATAATTCTAATAGGAAGGTACACTCACAACATGCAACAAAGATGAAAACTACATACTTCCATGGTTACTAGTGTTAATATTTCCAAAGGTCAAATTACAAGTGTGCAGGAAGACCTCTTGATTCTTCAAAAGTCACTTATTCCCCAACGTCAAATGTCTGCTCCGAAGATTTCTTTGGTTCTGTGGAAGTCTCGTGTGATTTTCTAGGTTAAAGCAAATAAAGATGGTTCGCTGGTGGAAAACTCTACTGCTTCTAGGGCTATTATCGGCGACTATTCATGCTATGGTGATTTCAGTTAGTAATGGTTGGAGTAATCTATGAGTTTAGAGCGACTCTCAGGTTGCTATTAAGGTCTTTTTGAAACCAGGTATAGTGCATTGGGATCTTCGTAATAGTTGGGACAGTCGTGTTTTAGGCGTGAATTTGGTCTGGTCCTACATCTTTCGAGAAAGAAATTCTTATGCTGATAAGTTTGCCAATTCTGATCATTCCGTGACTTCTTCTTTTTTTATGGGATACGATTGGTTCTCTCTTGTTATCATCTTTTATATATATATATATATATATATATATATATATATATATATATATATATATATATATATATATATATATATATATATAAAGTTATGATCATAAGACGAGAGTCTCTTTAGATGACGATCTAGTTGAGATGTTTAATTTCTCCTTGATAATAGGAAGCTTTTAATTCAGTTTAAAATTTGTACCTTTCCAATTCTAAAATATTTTGCCTAATTAACCATTTTATAGATATTAAAAAAATTATAAATAAAATAAAAATATTTTTCTTTTTGCTTAATATAAGATAGAAGACATTCGAATAAGAAATAACTGTAAACAGTATTAACTAAATAATACTACAATAAAAATAGTAATTAATACTATATGTTAAAATCACAAAATACCAATCATTATAAGATTGTCTTTTACATAAACATATCAATCATTTTGAAATGAAAAAATTATTTAATTTACAATTAGAGAGACTATATGATAATGTTTCTACCAAATTTGTTTTTGTAGGACATGCATGCAATGCAAATTTGACTTTGCTTTGAAAATAGAGAAATTGTGATTGAGCTGGTGGAGGGAGGAGGGGTCACTGAAATTTGTGAAAGGAAGCTACATTCCTACAAATATGGGTCTGCTGCTCCTTTTCACGTGCATGGTTTTTTAATTCACGCCTTCCTTGAACCTGGACCAACAATAACATGGTTATGTGTTCCTTTTTTTATGAGTAAAATACAAGTTTTTCAACAACATATCGTATTGATTGGTTCTATTTTTGAATGCGCCTTAAACCTAACCCTATATTAGACTAAATACGAGTTTTTCAACAACATATCCGTAGAATAATTCTACTAAACTTATTTTTCATCATAATTAATTTTACATATTTAATTAAATCTAAACAAGTACAACATATTTAAAATTGATTTTAAATTCATATTATTTACTGTAATTTGTTCAACTCACATTATATAAATATAAAAAATAAACTGTATTCAACTCACTTTTAATTATAATTAACTTTCCAAAATTAATTTACAAGAACCAGAATTCTTATAAGACATAAGTCTGAAATAAGGCGAGACAAATTTGTTTTTTTTTTTTATATCTTAAATCTGACTTAATACGATCACGAATATCATTTAAGCAAATAAGCTTTTTACTGGAGGCCTTTTGCATTATTGTTTGCGGTAAGCAAGTGAAATATTATTCTATCCACAAAAATTGATGGTATTTAAAGATAGTTTTGACAGTTCTTATCATTCTAAGTAAGGGTTTAAAGTTGTTTTATTGCGAAAAAATAAATGAAAAAAATTAAATAGAGATTTTGGTGTTAATAGTGAAAAACCTTGTTAGATGTAAATTTTTTCATCATTATACTCGTGCATAATCATTGATCACTAATATGCTCATCTACTCAACAATTAATATTACCGCTTGATGCTCTTGTCGTATCTCATTTCTGAATCGGCGATGTGAGATCAGTTGTATTGTCTAATCACTACTACGGAAAACCCATTTAACAACGGTTGGGAAAGATATGTAATCACGCGGGCACAGTCGTTGTTATGTAGAGTGTCGTTGTATATATGATACTTACAATCACGGCCCAGTAACCGTTGTAATAAACTGGAAAACGCATCACAACGGTTTATCCAAAAGACCGTTGTGATAAAATAATGGTCATAGGTTCGATTCCCAGCTGCGCCGTTTTGATATTTATTTTTTTCAGGACAGCGCGCGAGATATTATAACGGTTATAGTATATAACCGTTGTTATATTTTCTGCAGAATTAACAAATAGTATCCTGCTTTTATAATTATTCATTTTTTAATCTGTATTATTGTTCACCATATCACAGCAGAAAATACAACTCATATTTGTGATAAAGTTATCATAATAATATTAATTGTATCATATTCATAATATCACATAATTGTATCATATTCAATTGTAACGCAACAAACATCCTACAATTTATCAGAACAAACAATCTACAGTTTACACATTACATAACATCACATAATTGTAACTTGGTGTTTTGGTTTCTTGTCTCTTGGTGTCTTGACTCTAAAGACTTATGATTTCAAATAATTATACTTGTTAGTAAAAATACTTAGAAAGTATAACATACTATTAATATATTATGAATAAAGAATAAATTACGTACTTGTTAATTTTTTCATATGCCTTCTTCATGGTCGATTCAAATAGCATGCACGACATCTCCATCAACTTCATCATATGAGGTAGGAACTTGTGTTGTGTAAGAAGGTGTGGACGGAATATCAAGACTTTCATCACTAAGAGGAATGTGTTTTCCTTGGAGAACGATTGATCGTTTCCCCGATATGTCCGATGGGTCGGTAACATAGAAAACTTGTTTTGCTTAAGAAGCCATGATGAATGGTTCGGTCATAAAAGATATCTTGCCAAGGTCGACCCGGGTGAATCCAAAGTCATCAATGTGTACACCATTACTATTATTAAGAACCCACTTGCATTTAAATAAAGTCACTTTGAAAATAACATAATCAATCTCCCAAATCTCATCAATGACACCATAAAACGTGGTAGTTACCAATACAAGATTCTTATCTTTCGAACTAGAGAAATACATCGATTCGACTTCAAGCATAACCCCACTATTTTGCATTGTACTACGATCATCTTTTGATTTTGTATAAAAGTATAATGACCAATGTCGTATGCATTCGAAGTAATGACACAAAATTTTGGCTCGTACGACAACCATTTAAGTATATCTGATGCACTACGATCATTAGATACACTTTTATTAAACCAATCTATGAATCTCTTGTTATACTCTATCAACAACAACTTGTCACTCATTCGGGGATATTTTTTCCTCAAAAGTCCTTTGTGAGTATCTATGAAAAGTTGAACTTCATCTATATTATTCAATATATAGAAATGTGCTTGAATAACTACATCCCGAGCCATTGACTTAACATTTAGACCTTGAATACCTCTTCCAACTGTGTCAGCATGACGAGACTTTGGAATTCCTATAGAATCTGCGTCCGACAAATAGTTTGTACAAAACTCAACATCTTCTTCTGTGATGTACCTTTCAACAATCGAAGCTTCCGATCGATGATGATTCTTCGTATATCCTTTAAAGATCTTTATATATCGCTTTATTGGATACATCCATCTTAAATAAACTGGACCACAAATTCTGATTTCTCTCACTAGATGAACAAGTAAGTGAACCATAATGTCAAAAAATGATGGAGGAAAATACATCTCCAATTGACATAAGATTATGGCAACCTCATCTTCTAATTCATCTAATTTTTTGAAATCAATAACTTTATTACATATGACATTGAAGAATAAGCACAATCTCATTATAGTTACTCTCACATTTTTTGGTAGGATCCCACGGATAGCCACTGGTAGAAGTTGTTGCATTAATACATGACAATCATGAGATTTTAAACCAATTAACTTGAGATATTTCATTGGTATAAGTTTCTTGACGTTTGATGAGTAACCTTGCGGAACTTTAATACCTTGCAAACACTCGCAGAAAATTTTCTTTTGCTTTTTACATAGAGTGTGACATGTTGGAGGTAGATAAGTTCTTTTTCCTTTCTCTATTGGAGCCAACTGTTTTCGTATACCTATCTTCTCCATATCAAGACGGGAAGTCTTACTATCTTTATTCTTGCCTGAATGTTTAGAAGTGTGACAATCAAACTATCACGCACATTTTTCTCCACGTGCATCACATCAAGACAATGTCTAACATCAAAATTTGACCAATATGGAAGATTAAAGAAGATGAACCTCTTTTTCCATATATTTTTCGCAACTGTCCTTTTTTATTTTTCTCTCTTCCCAAAGACAACATTAATGTATTCTTGACGTTGATAAACTTCATCCTCGGTTAAAGGTTCAGGTGCCTCATCAAACTCTTGCTCTCCATTAAAAGCCTTCTGCAATCTATGACAAGGATGATCGGGTTTTAGAAATTTTCAATGCCCAAGGTAAACAATCTTTTTTCCAAACTTAAGTTGGTGATAACAAGTATCATCTTCACATATAAGACATGATCTATGTCCTTTGACACTATATCTAGCCAAGTTACCATAAGCAGGAAAGTCGTTGATTGTGCAAAATAACATTTGCATGCATCTTAAACTTTTCCCCAGAATATGCATCATCAACTTCAACACCTTCATCCCACAAGAGTCGTAAGTCATCAATTAATGGACTTATATAAACATCTATGTCGTTACCAGGTTGTCGTGGTATATAAATCATCATACTTAATAGTATATACTTGCACTTCATGCACAACCAAGGAGATAGATTGTAAATAGTGAGAAGAACATGCCACGAAGTATGATTAGTGCTTAGATTACCAAAGGGGTTCATTCCACCAGTGGCAAGCCCAAGCCTAAGGTTTCTTGGCTCAACTCCCAAATCCGGAAACAACGAATCAATTTTCTTCCATTGCAACGAATCAACTACATGGCGAATGTTTCCATCACGAGTCCTTTCATCTGCATGCCATCTAAGATTCTTTGCGTCATTCGAATTAGCAAAAAGTCTCTTAAATCGTGAAATTATTGGCAAGTACCATAACACTTTAGCAGGAGGATGCTTCCTACTAACATTGTCATATTCATTATCATCACCATTGTTGGCCTTCAGCTTGTAACGCGACACACCACATTTCAGACATTGATACAAGTCTTCATACTCTTTTCGGTATAATATACAATCATTAGGGCAAGCATGTATTTTGATATACTCTAGACCCATTGGACACAATATCTTCTTGGCCTCATAGCAACGATCCGACAATTTGTTATCTTCTGGTAAAATTCGCTTTAGCAATTCAAGTAATTATGTGGAACTTTTATGCGACTATCCATTTTTTGCCTTCAGATTAAACAACTTTAACACCGCCGACAATCGTGTAAAATCTGTGCATCCCTTATATAAAGGGGTGTCTTTATCACTACATAAAGTATCATAAATATGAGCATTCTTAAAAGAAAATTCCCCAATATCACGAAACATATTCTCTAGTTGATCTTCCATATATTCATCTTTATCCATTCTTTGACTTTGTGATGCCCGACTTTCCTCTTTATCCACCTCACCATGCCACACCCATATTATATAATTTTGACATATTACATCACAACAAAGGTGATGGAAAATTTCTTTCTTTGTACCCTTTTTAATATTCGCGCAAATAACACAAGGACAATAAAAGATACCATTATTGTCGGGAAGATGTTTATCAACGTATTCAAGAAATTCAAGAACTCCGTTCTCATAAACCAGGCCTAATCTATCGGCTTTCATCCAACTACGATCCATAACAACTTCTGAAATTTATACACGTATAATAATGTGAATGACACACCAAAATCTAATCCAAAAACTTAAGCATATGCATATGTAAATCTAAACCTAAAGCATATGAAACATGTACTCTCATACTGACATGAGCATATACAACATAAACAAATAAAAAAGGAATGAAGATGTTGAAGAATACTGCACTTCGAAGCTGAAGAATCTTATGCACGTAAGAAATGAAGATGTTGAAGAGTACCGTACTTCAAATCTGAAGAATCAAATGAACGAAGAGGGTGAATATTTAAGCATATACAACATAAACAAAGAAAAAAGGAATGAAGATGTTGAAGAGTACCGTACTTCAAAGCTGAAGAATCAAATAAACGAAAAGGGTGGAGATTTGAGCTACAAATGAATGGATACTAAGAGGGTAAAGATTATGCCACCGCTGTCGTCTCTGGCTCGCTTGTTCTCCTAGGGCGACTTATGAAAGAAATACATAATAAGTTTTGTTTTAATTTATCAGTGAACCCTTTAATCACGGTTGGACAACCCAACCGTAGTGGAATTGTAAGTCCTCTAACAATGGTTGGTTTACTTCACTGTTGTAAAATCATTTACAATTTATTTTTTAAATAATGGACTTAAGTCCTCTAAAAATGGTTGGTTTACTTCACCGTTGTAAAATCATTTACAATTTATTTTTTAAATAATGGACTTAAGTGACATACGCGTAATGTACTCTAAAAAATGGAAAAAATGTAGTTGCTGGGAATCGAAGCTTGCTATTCATCATTTATTACTACGGTGTTTTAAGACAACCGTCATTAAATTACTGTTTATAAATCCAGCTACTCACTGGGCGCGAAAATTTTAACCTATTACAATGATGTATATGAATCCGTTGTAAACCTGACATTGTTGTTTGCGCGTTTTGTAGTAGTGAATAGTCTATGTCTTGCACTATTAAATACAACAACATTAAGTTACAACAGTGATATATATATATATATATATGGATGACCGATAATCTGTTATCTATGGATATTAAGGTTAACCCTATATCTAGGCATTAACATCTAATAGAAGGAGCCTTAGATCTAGTAATATTCAGCATCTTTCATATTTCAAGTCATACCATGAAAACATGTTTTAGATAGATAATCCAAAATAGGCATTAAGAACGAAGAATCATCAATATTAAAGCATAAGTAGAATTACATAAAACGCCATGAGTGAATGAAACATGAATATGTAAGTAGATATTGCACCTAAGAGGGGGGTGAATTAGGTACTTAGAAATTTTTCCGGATTTTTGATGGTTTTATGTTTTACTTTCCTAAGTAATTACTATGTGATGAAAACTGTAAATGCGGAAAGTAAACGACACAAGGATATATCCTGGTTCCCCTCAGAGACCGAGAGTACTCCATTCCCTTTTCAACATGAAAGATATTTTTAATA
Organism: Lathyrus tuberosus; assembly: GCA_022829125.1. Lineage (NCBI taxonomy): Eukaryota > Viridiplantae > Streptophyta > Magnoliopsida > Fabales > Fabaceae > Lathyrus > Lathyrus tuberosus. Next base: position 1,015,817 of record JALAZF010000762.1, read on the forward strand.
TTGTTAGGACTTTAGACAAGACTCTTCCTAGCATTTCTATACAGACACTAACAAACCACACCAAGAATAATCTCTTGGATTTTTCACTAAGTCCAAATGAGAACAATCCTCTCAAAATGGACCTCTTTTTTCCAACAACCTGGACAACAAGGATAACAACCTCACAATCTTATATCCAACAATCCTAGAAAAATAAGATGTGATACAATAATTTTGAATTTTTACAAGTATTTGATGTGAAGATTACAATATCAATCTAAGATTGATCTTCTCCTTTGAACAAGCAAATTATCAATGATACACAAGTGTTCAATGTTATATGAAATGAAACTTAGAATGTTTTTTCTATGATGGTTAAGTGCAGAAAGTTTCACTTTAAAAAGTTTGGTTTTGAACACTTAGAGAAATTCTTGAAAGATGAAGAGAGATTTTGAATGTATGGAATTTGTAAAAGGAGGTAAGTTTAATTTTGAAAATAAATGAGTTTATATAGGCACAAGACACCTATTCAAATGAGTGCAATCAATGAAATGATACCTTGCTTCAAAAAAACCAAGTTTGAAAATCATTCTGCTGAAAAAACAAAGTACTTTTACATACTGGTTCAGTGTTAATCGATTAACACATTTGCACTAGCAAATGGTTAATCGGTTAACCCCTTGCAACCTACAAAAAATTCAAAGTTTTCAAGTGTTAATCGATTAACATATTTGCACTAGCAAATGGTTAATCGAGTAACCAGTGTTAAAAACTGAAAAATACTTTTGTAAATGATGTAGAATGCAATGGTTTTCTAAAGCAAACGTTTTAATGAAATATGACAAGTAAGATTGATGTTTTAAACACTTGTATATGCAAAGATAAGTAGAGTTCATATACCTTAATTCATGATCAATCTCTTAAAAACTTCAAGACATTTTTTGATATACTTGAAACTTGAAACTTGATACTTGTCTTGAGCCATTCCTTTTTGTCATTATCAATTGGTTGTGTAATGTTGTTGTCTTCATCAAAACACATTTGAGAAGCTTGATTCTTTAGAATATATAATGACTACATCTATTTCTACAATAATGCGATTTATAACTACACTTATTCATTGTAGTTGTATAGTTAATCCCAAGAAGACAAATTTGGAGAGCCATCTGCAAGTGTCACCGCTAGCAGCGCTTTCGCCTTTAATCCCCCTATTTTATTCTCGTGTTGAGACCAAGGTGAACCTACTCCTTTTCTGTACTCCCTTGAATCCACAGAAAAATTACATGAGAACTAAAGTTGAAGTTTCTATTTATATTATAGAGAAAGGTATGCTCGTTAGGCGCACCGCCTATCTTCGCCTAGCACGCCTTTTTTTTTCTAGGTTAAAAAAAGCCAGCTCACCCTGCAACTAGCCCGGATTGCTATGCGCACTACCCATCTCCGCTTAGCACACAAACCTTTCCTTCATCACTAAGTTACTTAGCCATGAAGTATTCTCTCGCCTGTGCTCGCCTAGTGTCCCATGGTTGTGGCCTAACGAGCCTTGCTTGTAGAAAGTTGGTATTGTCAAGGTCTTTGTGTGTAAGTGGTTTTTTAGTCCTTTTCACATATTTTTGATAAATGTGCAAGTAGAAAGTCCAAACAGGTGTTTTTATCACTTTTCATAAATAAATTGAGGGTTTTTGTTTTGATTGTTTGTAAAATAAGTGATTAAATGCCTACATATTTTACGTTATTTTGTCACTTATAAAGGCCTATGCTAGCAAGCTTGTCAACACAAACATTACCTTCCTTATAGATATGTGAGGAAATTAAATTCATGGAATTGTAATTCATGGATTTCTCACTTAGCCCCATTTTGCAACAAAGTGTGCTAGGTACTCTGTATGGCTCGCCCAACGAGTTGTCTACTACAACACATGTACCTGTTTTTTCTTGTTCAATTTTTTTTATCGTGTAACAAAAAAATTAAAGGGAGAAAGGTAATTATCATCACAAATATTCATAATATGTTGGAAACTTGGGTGTGTTGACCAACTCACCCAAGTCCATCGTGCATGGAAATTTGTTAATTAAGATAATACATAATAACTAACAAACACAAATTAGCAAACAATGTTCAACGAGTAATTAAATTAAAGCGATAAAATGACAAAAACTTCACAATGATAATGGTTGAAGCTTCAATAATCAAATTCACTCTCCTATTGATTCTCTTCTTCCTTTTCTTCCTCTTCTTCTTGATTTACACTATTTCATATACTACCACTTACCTCTTCATGCATATGCTCTGTCCTCACTTTCTCAAGATAGAATGGCCTATTTTTAGGCCATTGAAGTTCAAGGAAAAATTCTTCTCTGGCTGGCATATGACCAAAGGAAGAGTTTGAACTTTGGACTCTTAACTTTAATCTAATCATGGATTATTGTAAAGAAACTCTTCGGTATTCATAATTAATATCCCATTCATGAGTAAACTAGGTTTGTAAGTTGTGATTATCATCATCCAAACTTAAAGGTTAAATTTAGGTTTGTTGTGCCATTGAAGATGGTATTGAATGATTATTTTCTCTATATTGTCTTGCCATGCAATGATGGCGAACAAAGTCATCATCGATTGCACTGTTGATGCGATAATGATAGTAATCAAGGAAGTATACTTCATGGACTCGACAGAGTCTTATGATTTGCCCTGAGAATGCAAGGAAAGGTTTAGAGATGAAGTGCATGATAGCCCAAATTTTACTTGAAACTATTTTAGCTACACATATCTCTTGTTGAGTTAAAATGAGCCAGATAAGTTATGCAGTTAGGAGGCTAGTTGAAAAGGTGTTTAATTTCAGGGTAACATTGTGTAGGAGAAAGACTAGCCATATTTGTACTTCAGTCATGTGGTTGGAATTTTTGAATTGAATTGGTTTACCATTGATAAGTGCTAAATGTAATTATTTTTGTATATAAGTTTTGTTACATTTATCGATACTTTTTGGTTAATATCATTCGAATAAATCCCGATTTGTTTATAAATACGTTTACTTCACATTTTAGTGTATACTTGTGTTTTTGATTCATTTGTGTAACGATTACTAGTTTTCCATTCATTTTGTAGGTAATTAAGCATTGTTGGAGCAGATTACTCCTAAGTTTAAGTACAAAGAACACACAAGTGTTCGAGGAAGATGTGAGCAACAACTCCTTGATTTATCCTAAGAAACTACAGAGATGTATAATGATTTGACAGTGGTTGACATCTTGTAGATCTTCTTCTTCTTCGTCTTCTTGGGTGAGCAAGCTATGAGCAACAACTCCTTGCTTTAGATCTTCAATGTAGCACTGACGAGAAGGTGGGTTGATGACTTGACTGATCTTCAATGTTGTCTTCTTCATCAACAGCTTCTCTACTAATTCATTGTTGTTGTGTTGAATGATGATCTTTGAGTTTCAACAACAATGGCCATGTGCAAATGGTGATAGCGTTGGATATTCTAAGTGTTACAACGAGAACTCATCGTTGTTACTATCTTCACACAATGACTTTGAGCAATTTGCCATTCATGGACTAAATCGATTTTTGGAGTTGATCAATCTTAATCAGAAGCGAATAATCTTTCCTTTAAATAGCCCAGTAGAAATATAGCCGTTTGAAATATTGTTGGCTGTTGGAAAAGAGACGTTGCGTAATAACTAGTTGTACTGACACATCTCCTTTTTGCTGTGGGAGAAGTGATGGGATATATCTTTCTTGGGCGCCGTGTACAGTTACTCACAACGGTAACATTTGACTTCCAAACTTCAGAGGCTTCTGATGGTAATTTGATGAAGCATGAGTAGAACCTTCTTAACAGGATATCGGATACGTCAAGTCTTTAGTCATCTGAAGAAGTCCATTAGGAATCAATCTTCAGAACTTCGGCACTTATCTTTAAGAACATTATCCTTTACGTCTTCAAGTCTTCCGAATCTTCAGAACTCGTCCATTTGGAATCCGTCTTCAGAGTCTTTAGCACTTGACTTCTGGAACTGTAATCTTCAGAACACATAAGTCTTCAGAGTCTTTCTGCACTTGGTCTTCAGAGCCTTCCGCCTTCAGAACTTCAAGTCATGAGAGTCTTCAGCACTTCGGTTCTTTTCTTCTGAAGCTTCGCAATCTTCATAATCTTGACCACTTTCAGAGAGCATCCACAAGAGCATTGCAACAGCAATATCGGCATTCTTGGATCTGACTGATCACGATCAGATACAGAAGCATTCTTGCTTCTTGCGACTTGTGTCACACATAGTAACTTCGCATATTATCAATTACGCTCATCTGGCTAGTGCTTGTTGGATCTGATAACTTCTATGAATATGATCTACACACAACACACGTTAGAACATAAAATGGTTCTTTCACAAATACTTATTGTTATCATCAAAACATAGATTGACTTGTAGAGACAACTCTTGCTCTCACAATCTCCCCCTTTTTTATGATGACAAAACCAAGTATTTTGATTGAACATTTTATACAAGGTAATCACCAAACAAAGATATTCAGAGTCTGGAACAACAGCTCCCCCTGAATGTGTTATCCTCAAAGTTTTATCTGTGATCATCTAGAATCTTATATGATCCAAAGATATACAGAATAACAACTTGAGTTGCCAGAACGAAGAATATAAAATGACTACTTCTCTATCTCGTCTTTAAGAAAACAAAGAGTCTTCAGCATCTGGAATAGTTCATCAGAACTTCCATCTTCAGATCTTCAGAACTCAGTTCCTTTGTGGTCCTATCAGAACTTGTAATCTTCAGAGTCTTCTGAAGCATTTCTACTTTTCACCAGATTCATTTAAACACAAACATATCAGTTCTTATTTGATAACATAGCCTCGTTATTCATCAGAGACAGACACTGTCTTTTAAGAAACTCCCCCTGAGTTTCAGACTCTGTGAAGATTATAGGATTTATCATTTGAATCTTCTGGGTAGTCTCCCCCTAATTTCCATAAGTCAGATATTGGGATCTTTCAGAACGTAGTTCAGGAATATTAAATTTTAATCACCAATAAAGATCATGACTTTTTAGAGTTTGACTTTTGGACACAGGTCTTCATCTCAGAACCTTGTTACTGTCACAACTCAAAGCTTGATTTTTGATCAGATACCAATTGAAGGTTAATTTTTGTGATCAATCAACGCTTGATTCTGAATCTGGTACACATGATTTAATTTTAGTCTGATACCAAGTGATGTGCTGAGTCTTATACCAGAGTAAGTTGAGTCTGATACTAAGTGAATGTATTCTTCTTATACCACTTGAAGGGTATTTTCTTGGAGTGCTGAGATTGATACCAATGAAGGTATTGAAAGCATTATACAACTTAGCTCTGATTGATATTACTGCATATTGAGTTTGATACCAATCTTTGTGTGTAATGAGTTTGATTACCATTTGTTGACTTAGTTTGATACCAAATCATTTCTTCTTAATTGAGTTCTTAGTAGACATCAGAACTACTTCTTCTTGGATCTTTAATCCGGATCTTCAGACAATTCTTGACTTTTGATTTGCACAATTCTTCTGAATAAGCATCTTGAGATGTAGACTTTGTCTTGACTGCTTTCAAAGTTTTGAATCTCAAACTCTCAGATAACTTACAACTTCTGAACCATGAGGTGTACAACTTCTATCATATGACTAACATAGTTCTTCTTTCTTGACCTGTCTTAGAATGCCTAGTGAACTTTTTTAGAGTTCCTCAGATAACGTCAAACAACAAACGTCAGTAGTAACGCATTTTATATGATAGATTACTTGTTTGAGTTGCATTTTAAGATTTCCTTCTTTCTTTCAATCAATATTCATATTCATCAATCAAAATCATATTCTTTCTCCCCCTTTTTTACATCATAAAAAAGTTATAGAGCATCTGAGCATTTAGGCTTTAAGCACTAGATTGGTAAGATGTATCATTTAAGCATTACGCATGTTTAGGTCAAAATGATAAAGAACAGTGATATATCATTGTAGAGATCAGATACGACATTATCATAGACACAGTAGATCAAATTTATCAATGAAATTTTAACTCAGAATCACAAAGTAGTTTTAAAAACATAAGGCTTAGGTGAGCTTAATCTTAAGGAGTTTAAGGTAATCAAAACATAGACCTAATGACGATGGGTTCCTAAGGATTAGACTAAAAGGAGCCTAATAATGATGAGGATGAGAACGAGCTTTCAGAACCATCAGTTCTTGAGGCATATCGTTTTCCATCTGCTTGAGTAATTTCCAGCCTCTTGCTTTTCACAATTTCCTCTGAGATCCATTCATGGAACTCAGTCCAGATAGTTCTTATTTCCATGGGGTCTATGCTTGAACTAGAAGCATCCACTAGGTTTTGGATTTTTGTGATGGCATTATCCTTAAAGGATGTTAATGCATCATTGACGTTCTTTGATTCATTTTGTATTGTAATAAAGAGCAAGTATTTTAATCATTTTAAGTAGTGTGAACATTTTGGATATGATCAAAGTTTTTATGCAGTTCTTAGAGTATAGTCTTATGGTAAAAGATTTTTGTATTTATAAGACTCCAAAAAGATATTTCATTTAATAATCTTTAGCAAGAATACATAGAGCAAGAAATAGCATAGCAGGGCAGAAACCTTATAGCCTAATTCTATTTCTTCTTAGGAACTTCCCGATAGATTTGTAAGATCTATGGGTGAACATTCAGTGGTTGCTCCTAAGTGGTTTAGCCTGGTAATCACATATTGAATTTCTAGAACTCGAGATATGACTCTTCCATACGGGATGCAAAGAGAGGGTTTGTCTCTAGACAAAAGAATTTGTTCTTTCAGGTGATTGAACATAGTTAGTGGAAGGTTTATTTTCCTTCTGTAGATCAGGAGGAAGATGAATAGTCTATCTGAATGGGTTAGCACTTGATCTCCTACTTCTCTAGGTCGAAGGTTTGTTTCCATTATTCTGTGCCAGACTTTAGCTGAGGGTTTGAGTGTGGAGACACAATTGGAGGCACCATTTCCATTATGAATTTGGCAGATGAGATCATTGAAGATGGTTCTTTCCTTGTAATCTTCAAGGGTGTCACTGCTTTCATTACACTTGATTGCTTGAGAAATAATGGATGGATTAATCAACACATGTATTCTGGAGATGGTTGATTGAATGATGTGTTGGTTATGCATATTTGAAAACACATCAGCATTTTCCCAGAATTCTTTAACAAGATCTGTGTAAATGAGACCTGGAAGCATCTCAAGATAACCTTCCCATTTCTGACAGCTTAATTCGGACGAAGTTCTTGTAAAGCCAAGTTCCTTGAGAGAACTGGTGTTTACAGAGAATTCATTTAGGACTCTTAACTTAGAGATTTCACTCTTAGTAGGTTTTGGAAGAGAGGTGGACATTCTAGAGGGAATACTAACTGAGATGATTTGGAATTATGGATAGAGGAGGGAACAAGGTGCCTTAAGTAGGCAACGAATAGAGAGAGTCAAATAAATGCTTGTGACTCCAACTGTCAGGTTCGTCATTTCCTAGACATTTTAAGCTAGCTATGCCTAGGTTAAAGGATTAATACTGGCGCTAAGTCCAACAGTTTATCATTCTTGGAAAGACCAAGAGATCATGCATAGACTTCTTTAATTAATTCTTGTCAGGAGTCAAGGATTTGGAAAAAGTGCATATGTGAGATTAGTATCGCTGACAGACACGTTTTCTTCCTTCAAAAATATTTATATGTCTAATAAGTGCACATACATATGTGTAGACATAAAGACAAGTAACACGTACTTCATTAACTTAATCAGCAATTACACAATATGAGCACGTGAACTTAATAAACCATTACACATTAATAACTTAGCCTAATTGAGACAGGCAATCTTCTAATTTTATGAGAACCAACTGTTGTCGAAGGTTTCACAAAACTTCCTATCCAGAGCAGTATCTGGGCCACATCGAACTCTGCAGATCTTTTGCACTATTCCTGCTCTGAAGAGTACTTCTGATAGGACTCTTCCATAAGGAATTTATGATTGGATCATGGTTCTTGATGTGACGATTGACTATTTGAGATGGTCAAAGATTACTTGGGAACGGTCTATAGGAATTTGCCTAAGAAGACACTTGATGAGGAGCTTATCATCATGATACAGAAAGTCCTTGTTTGTATTGCGAGGTTTAATATTTGTTAGGATGAACTTGTACCAACCTCTAGCAATGGGCAGAAGTGTTTCAGGTTTCGTAGGTTCAAAGGAAGATCCTTTATCAAACATAAAGTGTATTTCAGCATCGGAGGTGCATCAAATGGATGCATGGTTGGGAGTGACACCTCCTGGTGGACAGTCAATGGCTTCAGAGATTTTTGTGGCGTTGATGGTAACTGGGAGACCATAAATGTCAGAGGATATGGTTAGACCATTACTGCTAACAGAGGCATTGATCCAAAAGGATTTTAAAAGGTTAGGATAAGTTGAGCCTCTTAGCATATGTATGTATCCATTCCAATTTCGAAAGTGAATACCAAGATGAAAATCATGATCAGTATCCATTGGATTTGGTCGTTTTTCATTGATGACTTCAAGGAGATCATCATTGCCATAAAAGGTTCTTGGAGTAATTTTAGATTGCGTTTAGGCTGAAAGGAAGGTTGAGAGTAAGAGATTGTGGAGAATACTTTCTGGAATGACTTTAAATAGATGGATGGAGGAGTTTGAACTGAATGGGTCAATGACTAAGAATGACTTAGGAAGAATGGAAATCTTAGATGAAGACAGATAAGCAGTATGTTGTTCTAGGGAAGATCAAGGAGGTGCACTTTATTCTTAGCAAGAGTTAGGTGGATGCAGTAACTGCATTATGAAGTCATTAATTCTAAGAGGAGACCAAAAGACACGCTTTCTAATTTCAAGGTTTTTATTTATTTATCATTAATCAGTGCATAACCCAGAAAGCAGACAAACAGGATTTTTCACTATTTTCAATATTAAAAGAGAATCCCGACCTGTCAGAATATGACCATGCCTGGTTTAAATGTTATTGCCTAGGTAATGAGCTATTTTGGTTATGGTAGCACGATTCCCTATTTCATAGCTGAGCAGATGTCACTCAATATGCGCATATCAAGGAAATTTGGATGGCTGAGATTTTCTTAAGTAGAAATTTGGATAGATTAAAGAATCTAAGGAGTGTCATTCAATTTAATTGAACATCATGGTTTCTTAGACTAACTAGGTTGAGTGGAGTGACTTTATGAGAGAGAGAGAGAGAGTTAGGTTTGGAATAGGATTACTAGTTGGAGTATGCTTATGGGTTATAGGATGTGGTCAACCAGAGTGAGTGACATGATGAGGAGAATCTTATATTCGAGATCTATATACTTTAATTGTTCCAAGAAGCATTTGCAGACACATACGGAAAAGAACAAAAGATTATCTTAAAAGTTTTTCTAATCATTTCTCACAAAACTTAATCACAGCATAACCAAAAGTTTGATAAAGTGATTCTGGTTGTTATCATGAAAATAAGTCATAAATGAAGGAAGGATGGTACCTGAGATCTTTGCAGACGTATCTGGATGCATTTCCAATCTTGACTCTGATTTTTCCTTTTCTGAGTGAACTGCAGAGGGTTCTTGGATTCTTTAAGATTCACTTGCATTTTGTCTTCTTTTCCTGTTCAACCTTATTCATCTGTTTTCTACTTCTGATTTCTTCATTCTGAATGACGTCTGCAACTAGAATCCTTAAGTCGAGGAACTAAGTGTTTAGATTGATATCTTCTAATTCCAGTGCTTGAGGGGTTCTGAACAACTTATCATATAGTGATCTGATCACTAACATTTGATTCACCTGAGAGATAGTTTCAAGTTATCAGAACTTAGTTATGCTGATTCAAGCAAAGCTTAAGAGTTCATTCTTGATCAAGTATTTGATGAATCCTTGACATTCTTCTTACTGAATATTCTTTCAGTTTCCTGTATAACTTCCAAGAAAACAATATCCAGTTCTTTAGTTTTCTAAATTCTGCACACTTCATTCAGAAGTTCAGCATCATAGAACAACAATCTTTCTTCTTTACATGAAGAAGTTCTGAATGAGTTTTAATACGAGAGATTCAAGGGTGGACCTAATCCGTTTTTTGAAAACATCTCAAAAACTCATAAAGAATTAATCTTCAAAAAACAAGACTTCTTGTTTTCTGATGATTCCACTTTGAGCAGATACGTGGTTCATCCACACGTTTCTTCCAAGATTAGCATTCAACATATACTACTTCTTATCTGATGAATCTATCTTATCAACTAATTCTTCAATCTTCATCAAAAATTTAGTGAGAAAGATTTAGTTGTTTGACAACTGCAAAACTTTCAGAATCAGTGATTTGCTCAAGTACTCATATTGATTACAATTTTGTACACAATCAACTTCTGAGCTGTTACAGAAATTGTAAGTGGATTTCAATCTCACCCAGAGTATTTCTACGCACCTCTTTTGGATCTTTTTCTGACACTGTTAAGTGTTTGATATCCATCAATAACAGAACCGGAGCTCTGATACCAATTGAAGGTGCGAGAAAGACACAAGAAAGGGGGGTTTGAATTGTGTATTTACTCTTTTAACAACTTTTCGCATCTTGTTGTTAAAGTACTTAGGATAACATCAGAGTTCGTTGAGAGACTCTGACTAGTGAAGTTACATTCAGACTTGCTCTGCGTGAAGCATGAGAACCAACAAGAGTCTGAACATAAACTACATTTCTCAGAACTTGTAGTGCGGAAGCTTATCAGAGTTGCAAGGTTCTGACTTGCTTGTGTAAGGTTCTGATACTCAATATATAAATATAAACAAGACATTAAGCATAAGAGTAAAGAACACACGATATATCCTGGTTCACCATAAATGCCAATCCAGTCCACCCTCCTCAGGTGATTTCGCCTTGAACACAAGGTCTTAATCCACTATAATCAATCTCGATTAGAGATGCACGGGCAATAGCCGGTGACTCACAACTTGCACAGCCACATTGTGACTAACATGCAATGAACCGTTCAGGGATTCAACTTAATGAATATAACGAACATTGACCTGCATGTTCCAATCTCGTAAGATCTACTGCTAGGCTTTCACAGCTAGACGTTCATGGATTCATCGCAATGAATATAACACTACTGACCCTATTTCAGGCTTTTCCCACAATGACATCTCACCATTGTCTTCTCGAGTCTTCAGTCACACTGACCACTCAAGGAATCCTAATTCACCAACAATTAGTTTTACAAGAGATTACAAAGATGCTTCTTAACAAGCAGATTACTCCTAAGTTTAAGTACAAAGAACACACAAGTGTTCGAGCAAGATGTGAGCAACAACTCCTTGCTTTATCCTAAGAAACTACAGAGATGTATAATGATTTGACAGTGGTTGACATCTTGTAGATCTTCTTCTTCGTCTTCTTGGATGAGCAAGCTATGAGCAACAACTCTTTGCTTCAGATCTGCAATGTAGCACTGACGAGAAGGTGGGTTGATGACTTAACTGATCTTCAATGTTGTCTTCTTCATCAACAGCTTCTGTACCAATTCATTGTTGTTGTGTTGAATGATGATCTTTGAGTTTCAACAATAATGGCCATGTGCAAATGGTGATAGCGTTGGATATTCTAAGTGTTACAACGAGAACTCATCGTTGTTACTATCTTCACACAATGACTTTGAGCAATTTGCCATTCATGGACTAAATCGATTTTTGGAGTTGATCAATCTTAATCAGAAGCGAATAATCTTTCCTTTAAATAGCCCAGTAGAAATATAGCCGTTTGAAATATTGTTGGCTGTTGGAAAAGAGATGTTGCGTAATAACTAGCTGTACTGAAACATCTCCTTTTTGCTGTGGGAGAAGTGACGATATATATCTTTCTTGGGCGTCGTGTACAAGTTACTCACAACGGTAACATTTGACTTCCAAACTTCAGAGGCTTCTAATGGTAATTTGATGAAGCATGAGTAGAGCCTTCTTAACAAGATATCGGATACGTCAAGTCTTCAGTCATCTGAAGAAGTCCATTAGGAATCAGTCTTCAGAACTTCAGCACTTGTCTTTAAGAACATTATCCTTTACGTCTTCAAGTCTTCCGAATCTTCAGAACTCGTCCATTAGGAATCCATCTTCAGAGTCTTCAGCACTTGACTTCCGGAACCGTAATCTTCAGAACACATAAGTCTTCAGAGTCTTTCTGCACTTGGTCTTCAGAGCCTTCTGCCATCAGAACTTCAAGTCACGAGAGTCTTCAGCACTTCGGTTCTTTTCTTCAGAAGCTTCGCATTCTTCAGAATCTCGACCATTTTCAGAGAGCATCCACAAGAGTATTGCAACAGCAATATCAGCATCCTTGGATTTGACTGATCACGATCAGATACATAAGCATTCTTGCTTCTTGCGACTTGTGTCACACATAGTAACTTCGCATATTTTCAATTACGCTCATCTGGCTGGTGCTTGTTGGATCTGATAACTTCTATGAATATGATCTGCACATAACACACGTTAGAACATAAAATGGTTCTTTCACAAATACTTATTGTTATCATCAAAACATAGATTGACTTGTAGAGACAACTCTTGCTCTCACAACTATTTCATCAATATTAGCAGGATTTGCATTAGTGTAGAATTCTCTTATTATTGTTATCATCAAAACATAGATCGACTTGTAGAGACAACTCTTGCTCTCACAACCATTTTCAGTTTCTTGGTTAAAGCTCAAGAATTATCTCGGATCTTCAAGATATAATCTTCTTTTAGTGGTCAGTTCTCTATTTCTTAACTGATGGTAGACACCCTCGTGATCAGGGATTTTAAACCAGTTGTAGTGATATGGTGCTTTTTAAGATTCTATCCCAGATTCCCTTTTTCTTCCAATGGTGGATTTCTTTGGATCCATCTACAAAAGTCATCAAACAACATATATCTTGACTATTTGTTTTAGACAGTTCAATGACATACATGAAACTTAGCAGTAATTTCCTTATTGTAGCATGCTGAATTTTCTGGTTTTGGCCTTTATTAGCTAGGGGAGGCTACTAACATGCTTAGCGCATCAGTTTGATCTAAACCAGGTTTCTTGATGAAATGCGCATGCAACAATGGTATATTCATACATTCATGTTGTGTTTTTCAAACTTAATCTAAAATTTTTGAACATGCATTGAGGATTACTACTTAGAAACATGTAAATGGTAAGATCATACATGTGTCACAATCATATACATGTAAGAAAAGTGAATAAATTGGAATACCTAGATTTTTGTGTGGGAGTAGTGTGTCAGATGAGAGAATCCATTATGATAGTGTTCATTTTTCAAATTCTTGTTGGGCGAGAACTTGCATACCTTTTGTACTGGGTGCGCTAGGCAAAACATGGCTCAGGCTAAGTGCGCTTAGCGAGCCCTTTTTTGTTTGACTTGTTACTTTTATCTTATCTTTGTGATTTTAAAAGAATAACTAAAAATAGAGACTACCTAAGAAAAACTGTAAAATATGGTTGGGTTTCCTCCCAACAAGCATCTAATTAACATCAATAGTTTTACGAAAGTCAGTTTCACATAATATCTATTACCTTAAAATATACCTCACAATCTTTGATCTTGACCTTCACTTGGCCTTTTTCCATGTCCAACACCCTTGTGGTCTTCATGAATGGTCGACTTAGAATGAGAGGTATTTTTGAGCTAGCCTAAATGTCTAGCACAACAAAATCTACAAGAAATGGAAACTTGTCAATATTAATAAGTAGACCTTTAATAGTTCCAATTGGTTTCTGTTGGTGTAAGCCCTATAGGCCATTACTTTTGGTACTTGTATCGAACTATTTATTAATAATAAAAGGCATTTCTTTATTATGTTTGTTTTTCCAAGATAATAAAGCCCCTAGAATAGCTAGTTCGTTTAATGAAATATTAAGTGTGACTTAATCATGAGATCCCATTAAACATAAGGACACTATTCTTAAAGTATCTGTGGTCGAGCTTTACTGTGAAGTGGGATAACCTTAAAGCATTGAGACTATTATGTAGATAGACTGATGATCACATCTCATGGATCATGGATAAGGAGTTATCAAGTATTAACATAGGTATGAATATTAGGAGTAATATTTATAATGGATTGACCCGCTATGAGAGTACTGCATAGAATGTTATGCAAAGTGTCATAAGTTACTCTCATGGTGATAGTGGTGTATACCACTCTTCGACCTGAAACCACTATGGACCCTAGATGTAGAGTCGAGTACTTTAATGCTGATCTAACATTGACCGTAACTGGATGACCATCAAGACAGTTGCTGGATACTCTACAAAGCATGTTGAGGGACATGAGTGATCTAGATAGAATTTATCCATCCTGCATAACAGGATAAATGTATAAGGGCCCAATATTGAACTGGACAAGGATGACACGGTGTCTGCCTTGTGTTCAATATAGGCATAAAGGAAAAAAGGGTACAAGTATTATCACAAAAGGTTTTGTCAGATTACATGACATTTTCGTGACTTGGGTAGCAGTGGTGTGTTGCTAGATACCGCTCACTATTTATTATGTTAAATGTATAATTTAATATAATTTCCAACGTCATGAAAACCTACAGGGTCACACACATAAAGACAAATTAATAAGAGGTAGAGTTAATAAGGAACATTGTAAGGTACAATGCACTTAAGTAAATGTAGAAACCTATAAGGTACAATGCACTTAAGTAGAATACGGAATGTGGTAAGGTACCATGTGCTTAGGTGATATACGGTACACCATAAGATATGGTGTGCACACACTTAAGTGGGCTTTTTAGCTTGTAGCCTACACAAGTGGTTATATAAATAGAACCCTTGTGCAGAAGCATACACACTTGATGAAAATTCAGACAGTGAAACCCTTGCCATATTTCTCTCTCTCTCTCTCTCTCTCTCTCTCTCACTCAAAGCCTTCGATCGTAGCAGTCAGCATTGACACTTAAGGAATCTGTTCGTGTGGACTGAGTAGAGGCGCTGTTCATCATACATCGCTCGTGATCACTCATTCGATTCATAATCAAAGGTTTCATCGCCACAAGAGGTAACTGTTCTATCACTGATCATGACCATTCATAAGGATCACTAAAGGGAAATTTTTATTTTCTGCTGCGTTTTGAATTGCATATTTCCCTTCAATGGGATTAAAGCCACTTATGAAACCATGCATCTGATAACTATTTATTTTCTGCTTTTATGTTTTAGTTCGTTTAAAACACAGAATAAATTAATTATAATTGAGTAATTGAACTTTTACAAGAAGTTGTGTACGATTTGGATGATTGATATTGACTATGCTTCAGAATCTGATATTAGTATGGTGAAGCAGTGATATATCGATAGTCCTTAAGTTACACAAATATGATCGACCAAATTTTTATATGTGATATAAGTAACTCTAATGCAAAGATGGTATATTGGATATACTGTTTCTATTCCGTCCATTCAATCATGTAATGATTGTTATTCCTTTGAGTGATCCATGTTCATTTGCTTTGGAATCCAACATTAGTATGGTGAAGCAATGGCATGTCGATCAATCATACTGAATTTTCGATCATGGTGTTTTGACGGTATGAAATTGTTGCATTAGGGTTTATGACGGCACAAGGATTGTGCTGTCAAAGAGGTATGCGATGGCACAAAAGTTGTGCTTTAATGTTTATGGAAAGTATCAAATGTTGATGCGAAAAACGACGCCGATTTCAAATGAATTGTTCATTAAAATTTTGGGTTAGGGTTATCTCTGTGTAGTGTGATCATTCACCGAAATTTAATTTGATTTATTTAGTTAACAAGATTTAAATTAATAATAATAATAATGTGTTTATTATTGTTCACTTGTGGTGATCAGTTATGACCTTATTTTTCCTTTATTTTGTTTTGGGATTTTAAAATACGACGTGCGTGTCGTGCCTCTCTTTTAATCTCTTGATGTAACTTATTTTCTCATCTCACTCCCTCGTATGTAAAACGAGTATTCTTTGATGTAATGTAATGTTATGAAGAAATAGAAGAATACAAGATCAAAGGAGGAAAACCTTCGAGATCTTGCTTGGAGAAGTGTGGATCGTTATTAGGTTTAACTTAGGTTCTCTCATTGGCTTGGAAGAACAATTACACTAGGAGCCATAACTGTTTTATTTTGTATGTATGTTGATGCATGTGAATGCATGTTGATGCATGTGAGAGACAATTTATATGATAAATAAGCCGGTGAGATCAAACTATTGAAAATTCCCTGAAAATTGAATATTAAGTTTATGCTTTCCAAGTTTTAGAACTCATCAAGACTAGTATCGAATAATGTAGGTTTCGCCTAATGCGAGGTGCATATTCTATATTGGTAAGGTGCGATGGGATAAATGTTATATCTAATTTCTAAAACAATGGGTCAAACTTAACTAAACAAATTATAATAAGATTATATACGTTTAGAAGCAAGAGTTGGGAATGATCCATATGATGGATTAGAATAAAGAGTTATTCACTCAAATGAAAATATTCGAGAATTGTATTAGATACAATTGGAAGGAGTTCCTACCTAAATAACCGAGTTTTGTGTAATCAGCCTAACGCTGACTTAAAACAAAGTGAAATATGGATCTCGATCCACTAGAAAATCTTCTAACAGAATTTTTCGAATCAAATGATGAGGGTCATTTGGTTTGAGTAAAATAGTGGGAGTATATTTAATTAAAGGCCTCATCGAATATGTTGTTTTTTTATTGATACTTATAATTTCATATTTTTCCATCTAGATTACCATGACAACAAACACCTCTAACAACATTTTGCGATCAATCCTTGATAAGGATAAATTGTCTGGGATAAATTTTATGGATTGACACCGAAACCCGAGGATTTTCCTCAAACATGATAAAAAGTTGTATGTCTTAGAGACACCTGTTCCTGAAGAGGAGCCTCTTAGTTCTGCTCCTAAGGCTGAAAGAGATGCTTATAAGAAGCATGTTGATGATGTCAATGAAACTGCTTGCCTCATGCTGGCTACCAAAAATTTTGAATTACAAAAGCAACATGAAAACATGGCAGTGTTCGATATGATAGAACACCTGAAGATGCTCTATCAAGAGAAGGAAAGGCATGAGAGATTTGAAGTTTCAAAAGCCCTTTTTCAAGGAAAGATAGCTGAGGGAGCCCCAGTAGGTCCCCATGCACTCAAGATTATTGGGTATGTGGAGAACCTTGAAAGATTGGGTTTTCCCCTAAAAAAGGAGCTTGCGACTGATTTGATTAGGTTCGGGTTCGGGTGCCACCCGATATTTCGGGTGCGGGTTTGGGTAGTGTAAAACCCGTGCCCGAAACCCGAAACCACACCCGCTATATATATATATATATATATATATATATATTGAGTTTTTGCTATGGGTTCGGGTTTGGGTGAAAAAACCCGAACCCAACGGGTGCGGGCGTGGGTGTTATTTTGCCACCCGAATAGCCTTTGGGTTCGGGTTCGGGTTCGGGTGGTGATTTCGAGTGGTGATTTCGGGTGCGGGTTTGGGTATTGTGAAACCCGCACCCGACCCGACCCGACCCATTTCCATCCCTAGATTTGATCCTATAATTGTTGTTGGAGAGCTTCAGTTAATTTGTCCTGAATTTCAATATGAATGATATGGACAAAAGTCTTCTAGAGCTGCTAAGCATGTTAAGAACTGCTGAGCAGAATATGAAGTCAAAAGGGAAGTCCATTATAATGGTCAGTAATGGAAAGAAGCAGAACAAAAGGCCCACCAAGCAGGGGGTAAAGGGAAGGGCAAGGAAGTTGCCAGACCCAAACCTACTGCTCATGCTTTGAAGCCTAAAGGAGGAATAACAAAGCAGGGCACTTGCTTCTATTGCGGTAAGATCGGACACTGGAAGAGAATTTTCCAAAGTACTTGGAAGATAAGAAGAATGGAGTGGAGACTTCGACTTTAGGTATTTTTGTTATAGAAATAATTTTATCTACTTCTGCCTCATGGGTATTGGATACTGGATGTGGTTCTCACATTTGTACTAATATGAAGGGGCTAAAAATGAGTAGATATTTGGCAAAAGGTGAAGTTGACCTACGAGTTGGAAATGGATCAAAGGTTGCTGCTTTAGCTGTAGGAACTTATGTATTGACTTTACCTAGTGGTTTAATAATTCAGTTAGAGAACTATTATTATGTACCTGTAATTAGCAGGAATATTATTTATGTTTCTTGTTTGGACAAGTTTGGTTTTTCATTCATGATAAATAACAATTGTTGCTCCATTTATTTGAATGATATATTTTATGCTACTGCACAAATGAACAATGGATTGTATGTTCTTGATCTTGAAATTCCAATTTATAACATTAATATTAAAAAGATGAAACCTACCGAGTTAAATCCAAGTTACCTTTGGCATTGTCGCTTAGGTCATATAAATGAGAGGTGCACCTCCAAAATCCATAAAGATGGACTATTGAACTCTTTTGATAATGAATCATATGATATATGCAGATCTTGTTTAATTAGAAAGATGACAAAGTCCCCATTCACAGGAAAAGGTGAAAGGGCTAATGATCTTTTGGCCCTCATACATACTGATGTATGTGGACCACTGAACATACCAGCCAGAGGAGGTTTTCAATACTTCATCACATTTATTGATGATTTCAGTAGATATGGTCATGTGTATTTAATGAAACACAAATCCGAATCCTTTGAAAAGTTCATAGAGTTCAAGAATGAATTACAAAACCAACTAGGTAAGAATATTAAAACTCTTCAATCATATCGAGGTGGTGAATATTTAAGCCTAGAGTTTGATGACCA
Organism: Lathyrus tuberosus; assembly: GCA_022829125.1. NCBI lineage: Eukaryota > Viridiplantae > Streptophyta > Magnoliopsida > Fabales > Fabaceae > Lathyrus > Lathyrus tuberosus. Next base: position 1,034,680 of record JALAZF010000762.1, read on the forward strand.
TCTAAAAGAGTGTGTGATTCTATCCCAACTCACTCTTCCAGGAACACCACAATGGAATGGTGTATCTGAGAGAAGAAATAGAACCTTGTTAGACATGGTCCGTTCCATGATGAGTCACGCCGATCTTATAAACTCCTTTTGGGGACATGCACTTTTGACAACATCTTACACACTTAATCGTATTCCATCCAAAAAGGTTGAGAAGACACCATATGAGTTATGGAGTGGTAAGAAACCACATATGTCTTATGTAACACCCTTCTACCCAAAGAATATTCACGACAATGATACATAAGTAAATCAGAGTAAAATCACCAAAAAGGGTGCCCCATGCTTCATAAAAACATCATAATAAACTTCCTGCTCCGTAACACGGGTTTTCAAACATTTATACTAATAATTTCTTCGATAACATCAATAAATAAAATTCAAACTTCGCATCAGAATCATAGTCTCAAAATAACTTCATTTATGTCATCAAACATAAATACCTTTTAGTCATTGTCAAAAGTCGTCGTCAAATAAATTCAACATGTAGAAACCTCATAAAATATGTTTTATAAAACAACACAACTTCAACTTAAGCGTTCCCCATCCGGTGTTACATATCAGAGCAAGACACCTCTATTATTAACGAAAATAGAGTAAAATAACTCCAAAGCTAAATCTTCATACATCTACAAGCTAATCTTGATCACCTGCAAGTTACCACCATAGAGGCAACATTTCCAAGCAGGCAGGGTGAGTAATTATAATTCATTATGAAAGATATAAAGAAAAGAATACTAATAGGGCAGCAACAACAACATCATGATATCCTCAATAAAGAACACATATTAATCAACAATCAACCCATACACATGCAAGGCCACATAGAATGAAATGTAACTTCATCGAAAACATGCATGTGGTACCAATTCAATCATGTGATGGACACTAGGCCATCAACCCTCCACAAGGGAGCGCAACATAATCATCATGTGATGGACACTGGTCATCAACCCTCTACAAGGGAGCACAACATAATCACTCCAATCCGCACAATGGGATTGAAGCCAACAACAACGGACCGAAGTCCCAACATAGTATGCCATGATGCAAAAACATCTACATAATCAACAAATTCCTCAAATTGCATCCGCATTCATGTAATCATTAATCATAATCATCATAAAGCATATATACATCAAATATGCACATCATCAACTTCTTCATCATCACAACATCATAACCATCATAATATAACATCACAACTTTATTTTCAACATCAAAACATCATAATGCATCTATCACCATAATAATTCCAACACAATTCTCTTACCCCATGTATACATTTAACATGCACATCATTAAACAATCATCATAGATCACATCAACATATAACAACAACTTCATAATAACTCCATAGCATCACTAAGATAGTCATTCAAGTAGAACATCATAGCATATCATCCATACAAGACATTTGCTTACATTTCACAAAAACGACATAACTCGACACATTCAAAAGACATGTCCACGCGTCGAATAGCTGAAATTTTGCTACTAAAAATATTTTTAAGATAAATTATGTTAACTCAGCTTTCCAACGATCCAAACCACGCATCAATCGTATGCTCACAACTCAAGTTATGAATTTTTAAAGTTTTTCAACAAACACAGACACTGACATCTTACACTGACACCATAAAGCCTCATTAGAACCTAGTTAATTTTAACTCCAAGACTTGAAACCATTTTTACAAGAAATTACATCGTATTAGGTTTCCACATGTTCGAACGGCGAGTCAAACAGACACCCGAAGCTCAAGATACGAATTTTTGAAGTTCTTAAACAAATCTGTCACAGGGTAATCGGTTACTGCATTAGGGTAACCGGTTACTCTGTTACAGAATCACTTTTCTGCTGTATTTTTGTGCGAAAAATCACTTATTTAACCCATACCAACATCCCCAGACATCATTTATCACAGAACTCGGATTTCTACATCAGTATACAACAATACACATTCATTAGAAACTCTTATAACACTAAAAATCACAATTCAACCAAGCAATTTACACAATTCGAGCATTTTTATTATCACCGACACGTAACTCCAACTTCTCACCGGAAACACCAAACAATCAACAAACACATGGATAAAAACCCAACAATTCATCTACCCTCATACATACATCATTCTAAATCAAAACATACATCCTAAATTCATCACTTTCTATCTATTTCATCAAGAATTCATCATAAACCCAAAACTCCATAAAACCCCAACCTATCTATATTCAGATTTTTACATCAATCATAATGAATGTTATACTCCCCATACCTTGTAATTGATTTTTTTTCTGAATTCTTTCTCTTGAGTTCTGCAGCAATCCCTCCAGAGCCCTAGCTTTCTCCCTCTTTTTCCTCAGAGCACTTCTCACAAAAGTTACGATCAATCAGAATAACTCCTCACTTCTATTTTCTTATTAAGTCCAAATACCCCTAATAATGGTTTCCCAATTATATCCTCACTTATCCTTTACAAAAGACCACCTTGCCCTTATTATTACTCATCTTATTTAAAATAATAATAATCTAAATAATGCCATCTATATTATGATTATTATTATTATAACTCCACATATAATATGATTAAATTATTTAAATCTAAATAACTCTAATTATATCAACTTCTCACTAATACCCACAACACACATCAATAAAACCACTCAATGCATCATATAATTCACAATCATTCACCATAATTATAAATAATTAATTAAATAATTAAATATGAGTTTTGGGGTGTTACATCTCTCCCCCACTTAAAGAATTTTCGTCCTCGAAACTTACCTGATGTAACCAACTCTGGATACGACCCTCGCATCCTTCCCTCCGACTCCCACGACGAGTTTGACAACAATTCGAATACCACTAATCCAAATTCCACATTGTTACCTACAACAATCCAACAAGATGCAATGCTACCGAGTTATGAACGCACTGATTCATTTCACTCTTCGTCTCATCACCTTAGGATCTCATTTGCTCTTGAACCGGAACACAATAAGGTCATTACCATTGCCATCAACATCGTCATAAGAACATCAATATAACCATAATACCGATAACTCGGTCACACAACATTAGTACCACAATGATGTGACTCCTCAATCAACATATAATTCAATACATCTATATACATAGCATTAACACGAATAGTATATAAACCTTTCCCATATCACTTTCATTATGGGATATGTCCAATGGTTTGCATCATTCCCGTAGGCTTCTGATGCTTACCCCTGACTCCAATAAGTCATACACACATAATGAACTGCGCCACATCACACTTCAGCTGCGCCACTCTGGTCATCTTCCTTAAAGTTATTGTCTTCATTTTGACTTACATTAACTATTATATCTACAAATCTCACATCTATCTCTTGACTCCATCTAATATTCACAAGAAAATAATGGTTCACTTTTGACATTCTCAACTTTCCACTCTGCAGCGTTAGCTCGCGTACAACTCACCGTATCTGAACTGTATAATAAGTACCAACTCTTTTATAGCCACTTTTGCATTAGGTCCACACCAAATAGTGAACAACTATCCTCTCGATAAAACGTCAATTCACTTTACTCACTATCAAGCTAGCAAGACAAGTTTATCCCATCCAATACGATCCCGTCTACTATCAACAAGAGATTAAGGGTGATCAGTTCCTCAATTTGTCAATAGGTAGCCGACAACCATAATGGTGGAATAAATCATTGTTACCCAACTACAATAGCGTCATTTACCTTGTGCTCAAAGTTACCTAAGCATAGTGTTCAACAACCTCTCTAAGGCTCACAAAAGTTTTCCTAATTTCCTTCTTTTCAACCTCGTCAATGATACATAAACGCCCAAAATTCTATTACATATCTTCCTATACACGCTCGTAGCACAAAACAATTGTTAAATATTCTCCCAATACCGGAAATGCTACTACACCAAGTACAATCCAAATCGGTTCGCTCCAAATGAAGCATTTATCCAAGTAGAGAACTTTAACAACACTAACAAATCCTTCATCTTTCCTTTAATTTCATAATCTCGATGATCCGTATAGTTTCACATTTGGATCTCATTCTAATCACAATCTCAACAGTACCATCTCATCATCTGGTTGGTGATAGAAACTTTCCAAAATCTTCCCGACACATGTCGACACCATGTCATCAATGACACACAATCCACTTTACTATTTAACCTTCTCCCTTCCTCAAAGATCTCTCCACTCTAATCATTCTCAATTGGCATACGCCGCACCTCCATGTGTTTCTCCGATACCCTCACCTCCTTCCTATTACCAAACATCTTATACCTGGCCTCATTTTACCCATTTCCAGCAAGAATCGCTCAACTTCAAACACGATTATCTCCTTCAATACAGACCTTCTTGATACAAAATTATATGCTAAAATGAAGGGAATTTCATTTAGATTCCAATAATTCAAGAATCGCTTAAATCCGAGTTACGAGTAAAAAGTTATCACCAGTGTAATGGAGGCTAGTCAAGAAATCCCGTATACATGCCTTCACCAAAATCAGCATCAGACCCAAATCTTCAAATGCATTTCTCTCCCTCGTCAAAAACATGCAGAAGACAAAAGTTTATATGTAAAATGTAGGGAATTTTGTAAGCTTTCTAAAAAGTCCAGAATCGCTTCCATCGGAGTTACGAGCGAAAAGTTATTACCTGTTTAGTGAAGGTTGTTCCATAAGTGCGAAAATGAAGATTGGAAATGATGAACATGAGTTCTACTTTTCTCTCTTGCTTCTAAGATCCTCTAACTATCCTCACTCTTCACCCAAATCTGAAAATAATCCGACCTCAATTCAATTATACTGAAGACATATTAGCCTACCAATTGGTCCATCAAATCGTCAATTCTTTGGAGTGGATCCTTAATCTCGATCATCTCCATAATCCACTGTCAGTAATCTACGCACAATCTCATATAACCGTTATCACATACATGCATCCATCTGAGCTTCATTCCCTAAGAGTTATCCTACTTGCTTACCAGATATCTCCGAGAACATCTGGAAGGCACACCCTACCGACATATTATTAACCGCCACATTTCTCTCTACCCTCTGAGAACAACCATCAATATTACTTGATCGTTCTCCCTCAGAGACGTCCAAATTCGCCCAACAGACCAAAACCTTGAATTCACAACGTTCTTCAGTCGGAAGAATCTGCATCGACTTAGCGACATAATTCCAAAGCACTTTATTTAACTCCAATCTATTCATCCTCCAGAGTAACCTCAAGTTAATCCAACATCTTGCTCTAACGACAAGTCGCAATCATCTTCGGGAAGACATCAAGACTCACACACAACTGGCACATCATTAGCCATAACATCGCCCTCCACTCCTAGAGATGCTAACAACCCAAGTACCTGACCATTCCCTCTCAAGGACACTGCAACCTGACCGCTAGACATAAATATTGAATCCGTACTCCCTTCGAAATCGGGAACAACACAGTCTCACCAACAATTGTACTCTTGCAATCCATGGCATAATGTATTAATTGTTCACACCTTGAAAACCAAACACCTCTAAGAAGCAGCGGCTTCTCCCCCACTTGTTTCAATCTCCCTCCTAGAAATAAGTGATTTAGAAAAATAAGCAAGCACCAACAGTGTTTCATACACATGTCGCATACTAAAGGAACAAACAACATTGGACAACCTGGCCGAATGGACTGACCTGCTCTGATACCACTAATGTAACACCCTTCTACCCAAAGAATATTCACGACAATGATACATAAGTAAATCAGATTAAAATCACCAAAAAGGGTGCCACTTGCTTCATAAAAACATCATAATAAACTTCCTGCTCCGTAACACGGGTTTTCAAACATTTATACTAATAATTTCTTCGATAACATCAATAAATAAAATTCAAACTTCGCATCAGAATCATAGTCTCAAAATAACTTCATTTATTTCATCAAACATAAAGACCTTTTAGTCATTGTCAAAAGTCGTCGTCAAATAAATTCAACATGTAGAAACCTCATAAAATATGTTTTATAAAACAACACAACTTCAACTCAAGCGTTCCCCACCCGATATTACATATCAGAGCAAGACCCCTCTATTATTAATGAAAATAGAGTAAAATAACTCCAAAGCTAAATCTTCATACATCTACAAGCTAATCTTGATCACCTGCAAGTTACCCACCATAGAGGCAACATTTCCAAGCAGGCAGGGTGAGTAATTACAATTCATTATAAAAGATATAAAGAAAAGAATACTAATAGGGTAGCAACAACAACATCATGATATCCTCAATAAAACACACATATTAATCAACAATCAGCCCATACACATGCAATGCCACTTAGAATGAAATGCAACTTCATCGAAAACATGCATGTGGTACCAATTCAATCATGTGATGGACACTAGGCCATCAACCCTCTACAAGGGAGCACAACATAATCATCATGTGATGGACACTGGCCATCAACCCTCTACAAGGGAGCACAACATAATCACTCCAATCCGCTCAATGGGATTGAAGCCAACAACAACGGACCGAAGTCCCAACATAGTATGCCATGAATGCCATGATGCAAAAACATCTACATAATCAACAAATTCCTCAAATTGCATCCACATTCATGTAATCATTAATCATAATCATCATAAAGCATATATACATCAAATGTGCACATCATCGACTTCTTCATCATCACAACATCATAACCATCATAATATAACATCACAACTTTATTTTCAACATCAAAACATCATAATGCATTTATCACCATAATAATTCCAACACAATTCTCTTACCCCATGTATACATTTAACATGCACATCATTAAACAATCATCATAGATCACATCAACACATAACAACAACTTCACAACAACTCTATAGCATCACTAAGATAGTCATTCAAGTAGAACATCATAGCATATCATCCATACAAGGCATTTGCTTACATTTCACAAAAACGACATAACTCGACACATTCAAAAGAAATGTCCACGCGTCGAATAACTGGAATTCTGGTACTAAAAATATTTTTAAGATAAATTACGTTAACTCAGCTTTCCAACGATCCAAACCACGCATCAATCGTATGTTCACAACTCAAGTTATGAATTTTTAAAGTTTTTCAACAAACACAAACACTAACATCTTACACTGACACCATAAAGCCTCATTAGAACCTAGTTAATTTTAACTCCAGGACTTGAAACCATTTTTACAAGAAATTACATTGTATTAGCTTTCCACAGGTTCGAACGCCGAGTCAAACGGACACCCGAAGCTTAAGATACGAATTTTTGAAGTTCTTAAACAAAACTGTCTCAGGGTAATCGGTTACTGCATTAGGGTAACTGGTTACTCTGTTACAGAATCACTTTTCTACTGTATTTTTGTGTGAAAAATCACTTATTTAACCCATACCAACATCCCCATACATCATTTATCACAGAACTCGGATTTCTACATCAGTATACAACAATACACATTCATTAGAAACTCTTATAACACTAAAAATCACAATTCAACCAAGCAATTTACACAATTCGAGCATTTTTATTATCACCGACACGTAACTCAAACTTCTCACCGGAAACACCAAACAATCAACAAACACATGGATAAAACCCAATAATTCATCTACCCTCATACATACATAATTCTAAATCAAAACATACATCCTAAATTCATCACTTTCTATCTATTTCATCAAGAATTCATTATAAACCCAAAACTCCATAAAACTCCAACCTATCTATATTCAGATTTTTACATCAATCATAATGGAAGTTATACTCCCCATACCTTGTAATTGATTTTTTTTTTCTGAATTCTTTCTCTTGAGTTCTGCAGCAATCCCTCCAGAGCCCTAGCTTTCTCCCTCTTTTTCCTCAGAGCACTTCTCACAAAAGTTACGATCAATCAGAATAACTTCTCACTTCTATTTTCTTATTAAGTCCAAATACCCCTAATAATGGTTTCCCAATTATATCCTCACTTATCCTTTACAAAAGACCACCTTGCCCTTATTATTACTCATCTTATTTAAAATAATAATAATCTAAATAATGCCATCTATATTATGATTATTATTATTATTATAACTCCACATATAATATGATTAAATTATTTAAATCTAAATAACTCTAATTATATCAACTTCTCACTAATACCCACAACACACATCAATAAAACCACCCAATGCGTCATATAATTCACAATCATTCACCATAATTATAAATAATTAAATATGTATTTTGGGGTGTTACATCTTACATGAAGATTTGGGGTTGTAAAGTTTAAGTGAAATGACAAATTTCAACTAAGCTTGAGCCCAAATCTGACAAATGCTTATTTGTGGGGTATCCTAAAGAAACAAGATGGTATTACTTTTATAATCCTTCTGAGGGCAAAGTGTTTGTCGCTCAAACTGGAGGTTTCTTGGAAAAGGACTTTATTTCCAAAGGAATCAGTGGGAGGAAAGTAGAGCTTGAAGAAATTCAAGAATCACAAAGCATTGATACACCTATGGAGGAATTAGAGCAGGAATCACAAGTAGTTGTGGAATAGCAACCTGCTCAAGTAGAACACGACCAGCGTAGGTCGAGCAGGATACGTCACCAACCACAGAGATATGGATATCTCATAACTGATCAAGGTGATGTATTACTCATGGATCAAGATGAGCTTGTAACCTACCAAGAGGCCATAATTGGTCCTGAGTCTGTGAAGTGGCTAGAAGCCATGAAATCTGAAATGGATTCCATGTACGTAAACCAGGTTTGGACCTTGGTAGATCCTCCTATATGAGTTAATCATATAGGATGTAAGGGGGTCTTCAAAAAGAAGACTGACATGGATGGTAAGGTACATACTTATAAGGAAAGACTGGTTGCAAAAGGCTATGGGTAGACTATGATGAAACCTTTTCACCAGTTGCAATGCTTAAATATGTTCGGATTTTACTTGCTATCGTTGCATATCATGATTATGAAATATGTCATATGGATGTCAAGACTGCTTTCCTTAATGGGAATCTTCTTGAGGACGTGTACATGACACAACCTGAAGGATTTGACATACCAGAAGAAGTCCAAAAGATATGCAAGTTACAGTGATCAAACTATGGATTGAAACAAGCTTCCAGAAGATGGAATCTTTGTTTTGATGAAACTGTAAAACAATATGGATTGATAAAGAATGAAACTGAGCCTTGTGTCTACAAGAAGGTTAATGGGAGCATGATCGTCTTCATGTATTATATGTAGATGGCATATTACTAATTGGAAACGATGTCCCTACCTTGCAACAAGTGAAAACTTGGTTAGGGAAATGCTTTTCTATGAAAGACCTTGGTGAAGCAGCCTATATATTAGGAATCAGGATCTATAGAGATAGATCACAAAAATTGCTTGGCCTAAGTCAGAGTACATACATAGATAAAATGATGAGACACTTTAATATGCATGATTTCAAGAAAGGATTCATACCTATGCAACATGGCATGTGTCTATCAAAAACACAATCCCCTTCAACTAAGGAAGAAAGTGATCGCATGAATAAGATTCCATATGCATCTGTTATGTACTCGACCAGGTGTCTCGTATGCTTTAAGTGCAACGAGTAGGTACCAATCTTATCTCAGTGATGCTCATTAGGTAGCCGTTAAGAATATCCTTAAGTACTTGAGAAGGGCTAAGGACTCATTCTTGGTATATGGAGGTCAGGAAGAGTTTGCTGTAATTGGATACGTCGATGCTAGCTTCCAGACAGATAAGGATGACTTTAGATTGTAATCTGGTTATGTGTTCTGCTTAAATGGTGGCATTGTGAGCTGGAAAAGTTCAAAGCAAGAAACAGTTGCTGATTCTACAACTAAGGTCGAGTACATTGTTGCCTTAAATGCAGTAAAGGAAGGATAAAAAAGTTCATTAGTGAACTTGGCATAGTCCATAGCATTGTGGATCCCATTGATCTCTATTGTGATAACAATGGTGCTATAGCACAAGCTAAGGAGCGTAGATCTCACCAACAATCCAAACACATACTTAGGTGTTATCACCTCATTCGAGAGTTAATAGATTTAGGAGATGTGAAGATATGCAGAGTACCTACACTTGACAATATTGTTGACCCACTAACAAAGCCTCTTGCGCAGCAGAAGCATGATGGTCATACTAGATCTATGGGTATTAAGGGTATGTCTGACTGGCTCTAGTGCTAGTGGGAGATTTTTTGTGTAAACCCTAGAGGCCATTACTTTTGGTACTTGTATCGAATTATTTATTAATAATAAAAGACATTTCTTTATTATGTTTGTTTTTCCAATATAATAAAGTCCCTAGAATAGCTAGTCCGTTTAATTAAATATTAAGTGGGACTTAATCATGAGATCCCATTAAACATAAGGACATTATTCTTAAAGTATCCATAGTCGAGCTTTATTGTGAAGTGAGATAACCTTAAAGCATTAAGACTATTATGTAGATAGACTGATGATCACATCTCATGGATAATGGATAAGGAGTTATCAAGTTTTGACATAGGTATGAATGTTAGGAGTAATATTTATACTAGATTGACCCGCAATGAGAGTACTACATATAATGTTATGCAATGTGTCATAATTTACTCTCATGGTGATAGTGGTGTATACCACCCTTCGACCTGAAACCACTATGAACCCTAGATGTAGAGTCAAGTACTTTATTGTTGATCTAACATTGTCCATAACTGGATGACCATAAAGACAATTGATGGGTACTCCACAAAGCATGCTAAGGGACATGAGTGACCTAGATGGAATTTTCCCATCCTGCATAACAGGATAAATGTCTAAGGGCTCAATATTGAACTGGACAAGGATGACACGATATATGCCTTGTGTTCAATATAGACATAAGGGAAAAAGGGTAATTATACACACAAGTATTATCACAAAAGATTTTGTCAGATCACATGACATTTTCATGACTTGGGTAGCAGTGTTGTGTTGCTAGATACCGCTCATTGTTTATTATATTAAATGCTTGATTTAATATAATTGCCAACGTCGCGAAAACCTACAGGGTCACACACATAAGGACAAATTGATAAGAGGTAGAGTAAATAGGGAACACCGCAAGGTGCAATGCACTTAAGTAAATGTAGAAATCTATAAGGTACAGTGCACTTGAGTAGAATACAGAACGTGGTAAGGTACCACGCGCTTAGGTGATATACAATACACCATAAGATATGGTGCGCATACACTTAAGTGGGCTATCTAGCTTGTAGTTCACACAAGTGGTTCTATAAATAGAACCCTTGTGCATAAGCATGCACTATTGATGAAAATTCAGACAGTGAAACCCTAGACGTATATTTCCTTCTCTCTCTCACTCTCTCACTTAAAGCCTTCAATCAAAGCAGCTAGCACTGAGACTGGAGGAATCTGTTCGTGTGGACTGAGTAGAGGTTGTTCATCATACATTGCTCGTGATCACTCATTCGATTCAAAATCAAAGGTTTCATCGCCACAAAAGGTAACTGTTCTATCACTGATCATGACCATTCGTAAGGATCACTAAAGGGAAATTTTTATTTTCCGTTGCATTTTGAATCACATATTTGCCTTCAGTTTCTTATAAGTTTTGTCTTCCATCTACAATGTTAACACAGTTAGCTCTCTTTCGAGGCCTTGAATCCTTTGTACCACCGATAATAGTGTTATGTTTATAGTTGGACTTGTGTGAACAATTGCGTTTCCAACTTCCATATTACCTATAGTGACAGGTAATATAAATATCTCAGGGTCTATTTTTTTTTCCTGGGGTAGAGTTTGTTGGATAATTATGCAGTTCTTCTCCCACAATTATTTTTCTTTTGGTTTTTCTTCTACTTCTTCTTCCATGACTTTAATAATAACATTTTGATCCTTCCTAACTACACTACAGTGGTCCTTTGGATTTGTCTGGGTATTAACACTCAATGTAGGACTCATAATATCAGTTATCTGTTTTGCTAATTGACCAACTTGCGTTTCAAGGGTTTTTATGGAGGCTTTGGTATTTTTGTAGCTGGCCATAAACACCTGTCTAAACTGATTAAGTGAATTCTTAAACTTTTATTTATTTATATGGTTGTGGGTATGCTTGTGTAATATGTTGAAAAAGTTGTATATTAGATGGACCAGCTTGAATTCTCCATCCTTGATTGAAGTTGTTTCTTTGAAATCTGTTGTTTGGATATTGCCCAGACCTTTGTTGACTGCATAGATAATTTACTTCTACTTTACTGCATAATTCGCAGAATGCAATCTACCTTTGTTTAAGTGTTTAATGCATCTCCTTCAATTGTTGCGGCGGTTTAGACAACTGATTTTTTGGCTCATCCATAATTTGAGCCAACAACTTCTTTTGTGCTAGAATAACATCATTGGTATTTAACTCAATGATACCACTCATTTTTAATTATTATAATTATATTTTTTCAAAAATGTAGATATATTTTTTAAGTTAGAACGGAGTCTCCGAATTGATTGGACAAATTCTAAATTATAATTACCAAAACCTTTACACTTCATTATCATCCATTCCCATGACAACAACTTTGCTTTGACAAACATTTAATGAACATCTATAACTCGTCCATTGAACAACACTCAATTCCTACTAGTTCAAATGGACCAATAAACAATCAACTAAACTAGTAACTCACTAATCCCATAAGGCAACCTATATGTTCAAGACTAAATGTGAGGGAAGATGAAAGATTTTGTGAGTTATGGCAAATTTAAAATCTAAAATAGTATTTTTAAAGTTTTGAAATATCTTTAAAAATTAAGGGTGGCAAACGGGAATGCCCGTCCTGTTTAGACCCGCTTCGCAAAAGGCCGAAAAACATATGGGGCAGGGCGAGACGACAATGGTTAAGGATGCGGGTCTAAAACCTAAGTCCACCGCACAAAAAAGTGAAGGCGGGACAGGAAAAGGTCGCAGACACTGCAACTTTTAAGCTTAAAAATGTAAAAGTTTATGTAAACGCTCGTATCCGCAAAAGTCCGCAAAGGAAACAGAACAGAACGAACACATTAAAGGGCAAGAGACTAAATCTTTGATTCTTTCTACACTGAAATATAGGAAAAAATGGACATGACCATCGACACGCGCCCGTTTTGCCACCCCTAATAAAACGAGAAAAGTGAACAAAATAAAAAACATTATAGAGTCTCACAAAATCTACGAGAGAGGTTCTAAGAATATTTCTTTGGTACACATAAGAATAAGAACTTGGACATAAATCTAAATCATTCATGTTTTAAACATATACTTTTACTGTCACCATTTTGTCTCGTTAAAATAGTACATGACGGCTTAACTCACTATCTAGACATATTAATATATTAAGTGTTAATTTTGTTTTAAATTTATTTATTGATCCACTTTTTTGATGACAAATGGAAGGAATTTTGAAAATATAACATGTGGGTCCTAGCTAGCCGTGTGAGACCCTTACCTTTCCTCTTTCTGATACATTTCATATCCAACTTGGTTCAGAATCTTTCTTTAAATTCAAGTTTAAATATACCTCTCCTGTTAATCGAAATTAGATTACCATATCATGTCAAAAATTAACGGCTAAAGCACGAGTGAGTAGTTGGAAAAATAAATGCATTGAACTTTTGCACAGCTATAAGTCTATAAATAATTGAAACTACTATTCCAACCTTTGAAAATGGAATGAAATGAACTTTTGAATCTAATAATCAAATGAATTTTGTTTATTAGAATATGTTTATTAATTATGATTGATAAAATAATTAGACATACAAAATAATTTATTTAATTTATAATTTTTCTCACATCAATAATTAATTCATAAAATATTATATTAAAATTTTAAATTGATAAATAAATAGAAAAAAATTTCCACATTAAAATATAATAAAAACTTAAGGACAATAAAATGGATTCACTAGATCTTTTGATTTTATGTTGTAATAAAAAAAAAGGTATAATATGATTTCTATATAAATTTGATAAAATATGAACTTTATTGATGAAAAAGTAATTTTTAGAAACAAAGATTGCATTAGATGTAAGTATAAGAGGTGTTTAATTCATATATATATATATAAAATAAGAAAAAATTTACATAATACTACAAATTATTGGAGATTTCAACCAACTTTAAAATCGACAAAAATTGTATTTTTCGTCTAATGGATCTTATCTCGATAGAAACGTGTGTTGAAAATCGACAATGTAAAAGACTTTTTTTAGCATTTTATGTTATGGCAATATATCATTTTTTTTTGCACTAATATATTTTAGTAGATAAAATTGGTCTTGAGAGATCAAACATCTACAAATACTATCAGAAATATTTTGTTTTCCTGCGGATTTTGACATAATTTCCGTAAAAAACATGTTACCTGCGATTCTTCCTGCTATTATCTGTTCTCAGTTAAAATCTTCATGGGTAATTAATTTAACAGGTAAGGTCGCAGGAAAATGTTGCAGGAAATAATCGCAGGTAAAACAGCTAAATTCGTAGATAATACCGTAGGTAATTAAAATTTTCCCTGAAAAAATCACAGTAACTTAAAAATTCGCAAGTAATTTCTCTCTCAGATTTTTAATTTTTATTATTAATTGTGTTTAATTCATATTTGAATTATAATGAATGTTAAATATGAAAGTAACAATAATATAAAAATAAAAATCTAATTTGAATAAGCCAATGCAACACTAATCACATTCAAATTTTTAAAGCAACCAAACATTATTATAAAATCAATAACAAGTATTTCTAGAGTTATATTATTAAAAATGACACAATCAAGTTATTAATAATCACTTGTCGAACTAAATTAATAAGAAAAAACAATGCAAATTTCAAACTAGCTAGTTAACAAAAAAAACAATCCAAATCAAAATTTACTACTAATTTATTCATTAATATCTTCATCAAATTCATCAACATTATCTTCACTTGAATTATCAATTTTAAAAGATAAACGTTTATTTTCTTTTTCATTTATTTTCTTTGTTTGGAGCGAGTATAACCACATTCTACTTAGGATAGATCATGGGTCCCAAAATAAAGAACATGTAGATCAATGATTTCTACAAAGATGATTTAAGCAATGACGAAATGGCAAGTTGGTGAAAGAATCACTTTCCAAACGCATGAAAGTGACAATTAACAAAAGAAAATAATTCAAAGAACCTTCACGTGTGAAAAATAGACGGCCTGAAATGGGTTGTTTTGCCAAATTTGATAATTGTCTTAAAATTAAAGTCTGATTTCTTTTATTTATTGGTTTAGTCTGATTTGGAAAAGCAGATTATCTATATTAGTAAGTTAGTCTATTTGATTTGCATAACTATAAATTAAAATTATATGAATATTTAAGTGGTTTTATTCAAAAATAATACTAGGTAAAATCATATTTGATATTGCAAATGATTGAACTCAAAATACATATCTAAAACCATGAAATTAGACAACTTTATAAATTAAAATGCAATTTTAATAAGCGTTTGGTTCAAAGCATACCTAACCTTATATATATATATATATATATATATATATATATATATATATATATATATATATATATATATATATATATATATATATATATATGAGTTGTTTAAGATCGAGAAGTCCACAATCATAGTTTTATCAAATTTGAATAATATATTTTAGGTTTAATTAGTCTCAAAATTTTATTTAATTTTAGAGTTTACTTTAATCCCTTATTTAATAAATGTTTCATTCTAGTCCCTTAACCATTATGTTATCCAAATTAATAGTTTTTATTAAATGTTAAGCAAAAATGTTAAGTTTGGATGATGTGGCATGATAACGTGTCAAAAATAAAAATAATAAGTCAACAATTGCGTTAAGGCACTAAATTGAAATTTTATAGTTAGTTAAGGGATCAGACTTGGTCAATAACAAAATTGTGATTAAAGTGACCAGAATAAAATTTCATACATTTTATCAGACCATAATTTGTTATTTAGCAGACCAGAATTTTATATCAACATAATCTTGAATTTAATGGCATTAAATTATAGTTTTGTTACATTCTTTGATTCAAACCAAAGTAATTAAACTAAAATGACATTAAAAATGTTTCAAAATGACATAAGATATACACAGACACAACTACAAGATGTGTACACAAGCACTACTACAAATTTTAATCTTTTTTGAAGTTTTCTTTTCTTCTTTGAAATTGACTGAGCTAAAAATGGTGGTGACGTAGATTAAATTGATATTTCTGAATTGGTAACTAAAGCAATTTGATAGTGTAGCGAGCGATTTTGGACGCGGTTCTTAAGCGCTGGTCGCTCTCTGCGGTTGAGCTTAAACTACATGTCGATTCATTTTTTATCCTATTGTGAGCTGATGAAGGAAGGGAAATAGATGTCTCCAATTAACCCCGCTTTGCATACTGAGTTTAAACAGCGGTCTGTTAGGTTACGGATGCTATCAATGTGGGGGGGCCTTTGTACTGGTTATTTGTATTTTCGCCAATACTGTTTTCTTTCTTTCTAGGACTTTCTAGCAGGGAACAAGGGTTAGGATGTTAGGACTGATGCTTTTTGATAGGTATGTGAGAGTATGGGATTTTGGTTTTTTGTTGATTGTGCTCGCTAAGATCTTTTCTTTCGATCTTATGCCTACGTATTCCCGTTTACCGAAACAGGGAAATCAGAGTGTTCGTAGTTCCTCCTATTCTATGGGAGGAAATTGGTTTTTGGTGTCTTGTTCAAAGCCCAAGACGTGAAGCGAAAGGTGGTTTGTATCTTGTTCAAAGCCCAAGATGTGAAGCTGAAAAGTCTATTTGTATCTTGTTCAAAGCCCAAGATATGAAGCTGAAGGACCTCGACTTTAGAGAGAATTTGTCATCTCTAAAGGGGGGTCTGTTTGTCACAACTGTTTATAAAGGAGAATTACTTTAACCGGGATATGTGAATCCGGCAATGCCATAATTTCCTTTATAGGGGAGTTCCAACCTGAAGGAGAAGACTTTAACTCAGTGTAGAGCAATGTCATTTTTCCTTAGGAATTTCTCATGCTAAAAGAGGGACAGTGGCATGGATGTAAATAATCTAGAGGCTTGCCGCTTACAGCGATTAGATGAAGGGGAAGAAGTTGTTGATGTTTGTGTAGTGTGAACGAGGCACAACTTTGATACTAAAAGGTTGATTGGATCAACCAGTGGTTTTCTTATACAAAGCCTAAGAGGAGGCTAATATGTGTCTCGTACAAAGCCCGAGAGAGAGGCTAAAAGGGTTGACTCAACAGGAGAATCTTTTATACTAAACAAGAGAGTGTTTCTGTATCTCGTACGAAGCCCGAGATGGAGGATGAAAGTTCGACTCAACAAGAGAGTCTCTGTATCTCGTACGAAGCCCGAGATGGAGGCGAAAAGTTTGACACAACAAGAGAGTCTCTGTATCTCGTACGATGCCCGAGATGGAGGCGAAAAGGTTTTGACTCGACGAGGAAATCTTTTTGTATCTCGTATAAAGCCCGAGATGGATGCTATGGTGACTGTTTCAGTTGAGTGACAGGTCCAGTATGCGGATTTTGAAAGAGAAAATAAGTTCTTATATGAGCAACACTGTACTCAAGGATTTGATTCAAGGATCCGGGTTATTCCTGTTCTTTAAGGAAGTGGGAAATCCGAAGGGTATTGAGACTATCCGAGTCTGCGGGTTTCCTTCCTATTTAACAAAGGGGTCACTTGAGAATGTCTTTGAGACTCAAGGAAGTTAGACTGTCCAAGTCTAGAGTTTCATCTTTTGTAATATGCTTTGAGAAACAATAGTAGACTCTTTGAAAGGAATGTTCTATGAAGATGATTAAGTTCTGTTCCTATACCTTTAGGAGGTCGTCGGGACAATTTGTACGAAGCCCAAGAGGAGGCTGGAAACTTTTAAGAAGCCGAGAGGTCCTTGTACGAAGCCCAAGAGAAGGCTATCATTCCTGGAGGAATAGATCATTATACGAAGCCTAAGAGGAGGCTGTGGATACTTCTAAGAAGCCGACGGGTCCTTGTACTAAGCCCAAGAGGAGGCTAGGTTGCTTTTAGGAAGCCTGTGGGTCCTTGTACGATGCCCAAGAGGAGGTCGATGCTTTTAAGAAGCCCGTGGGTCCCCAAACCCCGAGAAATTCAAGGCAAGCTATTCACAAGGAATAGATTAAGTCAGGAAAGTTCGAGAATTTGGAAGAAACTCAAAGATGCCATTCACGGAGAATACATTCATCTCTGGGAGTAGAGTTTCTTGACAATTCCTAATGAGGACAGTCGAAGAGAAGACTGTATCTGGTGATCCTATTGGGGATCTAGTTTAGTCTATTTCTAAGAGTGACAGTCTGAGAAAGGGTTAAAAAAGAATCTGCCTTTCACATCTCCATATTGTTTAACCCCAAGAGGAGGAAAGACTGTGTCTGGTAATCCTATGTGGATCTAGTTTTGAC
Source organism: Lathyrus tuberosus (assembly GCA_022829125.1). NCBI lineage: Eukaryota > Viridiplantae > Streptophyta > Magnoliopsida > Fabales > Fabaceae > Lathyrus > Lathyrus tuberosus. The sequence continues at coordinate 1,053,224 of JALAZF010000762.1, forward strand.
TGTAAGTTCAGAGTGATCAACAGGGCTTTACCTAGTGCTAGACGTAGTTGCCGGAGAAACTCTAAATATCTATACTATTATTACACAGTTAGTATGAGTTTATGAAAGGAGGCTTACAGCGAAACAGCCCCACAATACAGTTATATATATATGAGTTTATGAAAGGAGACTTACAGTGAAACAGCCCCACAATACAGTTATATACATATGAAAGCGGTAAATGAAAGCGGGTAAACACTTACTCGGTTGTAGAGCTTCCATGCTGTTTGGTTAGCTGTTCAACAAAGAAAGATTGAAAACAACAGTATATTCAAAATCAAAGGAGAAAGTGCTTTGAAATAAAAAGATTTGGGGCTTACAGCTCCAGGAGAGGCCCAGGGTTTTATCAGCGAGCGCACTGTTGAATTTGTACAGAGGGACTTATACAAGTGACTGTGGCCCAAAAAAGGTTTTCTGTACAAAGGGATGAGTCTTACACTCTCTCAAGAGGCCCAAGTGAGTTTTAAGAAAAGAAATGGGTCTTACTACTCGAGGGTAGGCCCAATGGTTAATTTTGAAAAGGGCGACGATCGCGCCGTTTATTTGAAAATGTACAGAGGGACTTATACAACGAATGAGGCCCAAAAAGTTTTCTGTACACAAGGGGTTGGGTCTTACACTCTAATAGAGGCCCAAAGAGTTTAAAGAAAAGAAATGGGTCTTACTACTCGAGGGTAGACCCATAGTCTTTATTTTCAAGATGAATATTCACTTTTAAAATGCTTAAAAACAATTAAAAATGATTTTATTCACAAAAATACCAACTATATTAAATAAATAATATAAATTTGATTTTTTTGTAGAATAAAATATTTTACTATTTTTGTGATTTTTCAGAAAAAGAACCAATAAAAAATAATCAAAATTGAAGGAGTTATTAATTTTCCAAATCATTATAAAATAAAATGAGAAAATATAAAAAAGAGGGGTTGGGTCTTACACTCTATTAGAGGCCCAAAGTGTATTTTTGTACAAAAGATGGGGCTTACAACTCAGGGAGAAGCCCAAAATATTTTCAGTTTGAAAATGGCGATCGCGCCGAGATTTTTAACGTATCGGGACTTATACAATAACTGAGGCCCAAAAATGTTTTGTTAAAAAGGGGTTGGGTCTTACACTCTATTAGAGGCCCAAAGTGTTTGAAAAAGATTTGTTAGGGTGAAAATCAAAGAAAACCCCAATTTCATTTTTTTAGGCATTTTTCCAAGAAAAATTAAGTAAAAAAATGATAAAAATATCAAATAAAATCATTAAATAATGATTAAAGTTTATGAAAAAAATATTTTATCCACATAAATATTTAAAATCATTTTGGTTTTAAAAAATCAAGAAAAAAAAGAAATTATTTTAAAAGCATTTAAAACAATTTAAAACACTATTTTTAAATATATTAAAAATAATATTTTTTTTGTGATTTTTTGTGGATTAAAATATTATGGGGTATGAATTGGAAAATGATGATTTTTTTGCTATGTAAAAAAAATTGGTTGAGTTTTGAAAATAAAAAGTAAGAAAAAGAGGAAAGATATCAAAATATCATCTCCGACATTTCTTTTGGGGTAAAAACGAGTACCGAAACTTTAATTTTCAACACGTTTTTTATCAAATTTCAAACACTCATAACTCTCTCAATTTTTATCGGAATCAAAATCTGGAAGTACCTATCTTGACCGATTTTTCGCAAGGAATCCGATGGTACCGCACATACAAACTGAAACTCGACGTACAAAACACGCAAATCGAAAAACCAGAACTGCGCGTAATTGAAAACATCGTTTCGTGCCAAACTTCCGACGCGCGTAACTCTCTCGATTTTTAACGAAATTAAGATCCGAAAGAGTCTATCTTGACTGATTTTTCGCAAGGAATCCAATGGTATCGCACATGCACGCTGAAACTCAACGTACAAAACGAAGCAGCAAAAAAACCAGAACTGCACGTTAGTTGAAAACATCGTTTCGCGCCAAACTTCCGACGCGCGTAACTCTCTCGATTTTTAACCGAATCAAGATCCGCAAGAGTCTATCTTGACCGATTTTTCGCAAGGAATCCAATGGTATCACTCACGCACACGGAAACTCAACACACAAAATTCAGAAATTAAAAAACCAAAACTGCACGTTGTTTTCGACGCCGTTTCACGTCAAATTTCCAACGCGCGTAACTCTCTCAATTTTCATCGGAATTGAAATCCGTAAAAACCTATCTTGACCGATTTTTCGCAAGGAATCCAATGGTATTATTCACGCACTCGGAAACTCACTGTACAGAGCACACAAAGCAAAAAAACCAGAACCGCTATCGTTAATTCGACGTCGTTTCGCGTCAAATTTGCAACGCGCGTAACTCTCTCAATTTTCATCGGAATTGAAATCCGTAAAAACCTATCTTGACCGATTTTTCGCAAGGAATCCAATGGTGTTACTCATGCACACTAAAACTTAATGTACAGAACACACGAATCAAAACAACCAGAATTGGACATGATTTTAAAACAACCAAAATTCCACATATAAACATGTTAAAATGCAAACAGTGGGAGGATCACAACATACACATTAAGGACTACATTTTTGCCTCAAGAATTGTTCAATATGATGCATGTATGTGGACAACAAAGGAAAGCATGATTCAAAGAATTCAAGTTGTGGATTTTACCTCTTTTTTGGAGATTTTGGGCAACCTACCAAGTGCTTTGTTCCAGAAATGATTTGATGCTTTGGACAACCTCAAATGACCTCTTAGAAGCTTTTAGGATGGTTGGAATCGGCTGGAAACCTCTGGAGCAAGTTTGTGCACTTTCTCGCAAAATGGTCAAAAGTGACCAAAATGCCAACTCTCTCAAATGGTGTTCCAGATGTGTGGCACCATTTGGGACAGTTCAAGGATGATATTTAGAGCGTGTTTGAGATTTTATATGGTTTGGAAAGTGACTGAATCAAGACATGGCTTGAAAAATGCAAAAAAAGTGTCATTTTGAGGTTTTGAGAGGTGACTTTGTGATGTTGTGATTACAGGTCACTTTTAATGGTTTGCACAGCTTACATATGATATATATGAGGTGTGTGTGTGATTAGTTTAAGTGGAATTGCTCTCTAGCTCAAAAACTCAGAATTACTTGCTTTGGAAGGCAAATTTGAGGTGAAAGAAGAGATTTTGAGGAAAGCATCTGTTTGATGGCTTTGGTGTACTCAAACTGAACACAAATGAGCTCTATTTATAGTGGAGCAAGTTTGTTTTGGGATCCACAGTGAATGGCAACTGCAGCAGGTGTTTGTTCCATGTTGGCCAATGGAAATGCAAGTCTCCTCTAGCCATTAACTAGAGGTTAGGGCACAGGGCTATGGTTCCCTTGGTCTTGGATAAGTCTTGACTGATTTCAGATGAGAATGACTCAGTCCATGCCACCTCTAAGCATCCATTAAATGCTCCAAACCAAAATTGGAGTTTTGTCCCTCTTTTAGGGATTTCTAGGTTTTGGCATGCTTTTTTTTGTTCCTTGGACTTGGGAGGTTCATGGATCAGATCATCCCACTTGGATTTGATCCTTAGATGTGTCCAAACTGATGACAAGGCTAGAAAATTCGTGTGGCAAAAAAAAAGTGCAAATCTGCCCTGAAAAATCCAGCTTCAGCAAGGCCTTTTGTAAGATCCATAACTCTCTGCTCGAGTATGCTACATGGACGTTCTAGGACTTTCCGGAAAACCTAGATGACGTACTTCAACTTTGATGTTTGACATTAGACCTGGTTCAACTTGGATCATGGAGAAAAACATCCTTGAAGTTGGGACATTGTGCTGAAATTACAAGGCAGATTTTTGGCTAAGTGCTGAAAAATGTCAATTTTAGGTTTTTAGCCATTTTGATCCAAGCATAACTCAAAATCCATGATGAATTAGGATGAAGTGTAGTTGACACTTTTGTAGAGGTCCATGAGGGCTACAAATCAAGCTTTGGATGGGGAAAAATGGCTTTGTGGTTTAGGAGTTATGATCCTCCAAAGTTGGTACCCTTGCCACTTTATTCCATAACTTAGAAAAATTTCTAAGTTTTTATGGTTACCCCCCTTTTACAAGTTATCCCACTTTCTTTGATTTTTCTTGATGAATGATGATTCCAATCACACATTAACATCATTTTAGGGTTAAAAAACTATTTTTATGAAAAATCTCAAAAAGTCAAAGTTTGACTTTTGTGCACAGTTGACTTTTCATCAGATGAATTCCAAACTGTGCGATCCTTTAGGAAATCATGTCCTTGACCTAAATCAAAATTGATGGACATGTTCCATGGGTGTTATAGGGTATATTTAATTGTGTCCCACGGCTTGGGAGCATGTCCTGGTCAAAAGTCAAAGCTATAGTTGACTTTTCTCGCGAAACCCTAACTGTGGTTCAGATGAAATTGAAACTTGTTGCTCAAGCTTCTTGGGTCAATCCATTGTTGCAAATGGATCAACATGGTATGTTGGAGACCCTCAAATCATGTCTTGAGGTCTTGGCTCATGATTTGTCCCAAAAGTCAACTTAGGGGTGAATTAGGTCAAGAAACCCTAATTCCTGATTTTTGATGTATGCATCCCCCGAGGCTAAATTGACTTGATGATGGGGTTTATGATGTTCCATGGAGCATTTTAGGTTATGCTTTGAAGCATTGGCTCATGCCCAGAGGAAAATTTCCATCTGGAGGCCCTAGTCGACCAAACCCTAATTTGGTGACACCGGCGATCCTGAGGCTTAATCCACCTAGAAGGGAGCAAACTTGTGCTTAATCCTTGAAGTGGGAGTCCTCTTGATCCATTGTGGATATTTGAGAGGCTATACAAGTTGAAGATCATGTCATTCCTTGATTGATCCTTTGTCTAAGAGCTCTGCGAGGGCTTGAAACCCTAAATCCTGTTTGTAGTGAATGCTCACCCACCTTTGGGGAGACTAATGAGGTACAAAGGTACATCCATATTGTGCTGATGATTTGCACAATGATGGGAAATCTTAGTGGTCAAAATTTGGGGTATGACAGATGCCCCTATTTAATCTTCTTGGACCCGAAGGTGTGAATGACGAAGGTATTCGAGCATTCGGGGTGTAAGAGGATTAAATATCGGAATACCCGAAATTTTGATGGTGGTTATGAATGGTAGCTTACGCATTCATCTTCTTTAGCTAAGCGAAGATGCTTAGAAAAGGTAAACTTCCCCTCGATCCTGGTCTTCAACCAAGGAGCTGGTCTCAGTTTTCTTTTGAAATAAACTTCCCCTCGATCCTGGTTTCCTACCAAGGAACTGGTCTTAGTTTCTTTTGTAAACTTCCCCTCGATCCTGGTTTCCTACCAAGGAACTGGTCTCGGTTTCTGATTTAAACTTCCCCTCGATCCTGGTTTCCTACCAAGGATCTGGTCTCAGTTTCTGATATAAACTTCCCCTCGATCCCGGTTTCCTACCAAGGAACTGGTCTCAGTTTCTAAAGTAAACTTCCCCTCGATCCTGGTTTCCTACCAAGGATCTGGTCTCAGTTTCTTTTGTCAATAAACTTTCTTGACAAGGAACGCTGTTAGTAGCGGTTTTCCTTCAAAATTCTCGCCGAATTTTCCTGGAGAGATGCCATTTGACGGAAAAAGTTTTGATGTCAGACTTGCTGGGGAACCCATTCGTCTGAATTGTAGAGGTACACAAACTTCTCTGTTTTGGAGACGCCATTTGTCGATTCTACTGGGGAAAGCGAGTATCTTGAGAGACTGTTTTCGTTTGGGGTCTTACATCATACTTTTCTCGGGATCTTCCCGGAGAAATGCCATATGATGGGATCCAATCTTGAGGTGTCGATGACCTTTTCATCAGTGGTTTTTTCAGAGAAAAACTGCCGTACCGCTGAATCTCTGATTAAGAGGCTTTCTCTGGGGATTTTCCTTAATCCGGGAAAGCAAGGATATCATCTTCAATGGCGAAGAGTGATATTCATTGAAAGTTTATTTTGTTTCTCAGAGGTTTAAGTTATCAAAGTGGTCAAGGATCGTCTCTAATCCAGAGATAAATGGGAGAGAGATTGTCCAGACGCAACACTTCCTGATGAGGAAAAGGCTGACAACTCGATTGAGAGGACTTTTATCACTAGGGGACACGACCGACTAGAGTGATAGTGATGCAATATGAAATGTGAATGCAAATCAAATGCATGATGCATGTATGTTTATGCTGACAAAACTGACGCGACATACAAACTAAAAGATGAACATGACTGGATACTCGGCCATCGCGGGGCGTGGAAGAAATATCGTTGGTTCAAGATAGCAATTCTGCCTTGCTTAGGAGAAACGGTCCCTGTGGGGGGCTATGTTGGTCGGGCTTAGGAAATGAGAACTTGGCCGATGATGTCAGATGGATTAGTCGCATCTGACACTATTGATCCTTCAATCAGGCGCACTGGCATAGAAGGAGTACTTTGATTCTGCACTTTGAAGTTCGCTTACTTCTGGAGAAGCGGTTCAGATTCTTCTGATGTTCAACAGTCAAAAGAAATTGCCGACTTTATTTTAAAAGCAGAAAAAGTTTTAACAAGTAAATTCATTTTGTTTTATTTCAAGAATCGTTAATCATGTTAACAACGTCATTCTGTAAAGCTAAAATAAGTAAGAAATACAAACAAAAGCACAAGGGCTCAAATTTTATTGATAAGATGGAGATCAGCCAAACGCGTGATTCCAAAGAGTATATACAAAGTTAGGAAATGGTAATTTACAGGGAAAAGGGCTACGTTGAAACATAACGACCACTATCCTTCTACCAACTTTGAATTCAGGACATCCTGAGCTTCTGTCGAAGATGACCTTGACTGGAGTTTTCTGACGGATGATGTAACTGCTGCTGAGGGACCTGCCTCTGTTGAACATAGTTACTTGCCATTATCCCTAATTTTTGCCTGGATTGTACTTTGATGTTTCCAATCCATCGGGATGATTTTTTTTTCATGTCTCTAACTTTTGCCTGGACCGCCCTTTCGGGTTTTCAATCCACCGAGACGTTTTTTTTTTAGTTTAGGCGAAGTATTTCTTGACTACATCAACATTCGTGGGGTAGGCAAATTCCTCTCCGTCCATGGTTGCAAGTCTCAAGGCGCCGCCTGAGAAAGCTTTCGTGACCACATAGGGGCCATCGTAATTTGGGGTCCATTTGCCCCGAGAATCAGTGAGAAAAGATTGTATCTTTTTGAGCACGAGGTCTCCTTTCCTGAAGATGCGAGGTCGGACCTTTTTGTCGAACGCCCTCTTCATTCTCTGTTGATACAACTGACCGTGGCATAGTGCCGTTATTCTCTTTTCTTCGATCAGATTCAATTCGTCGTGTCGGCTTTGACACCATTCAGCTTCGGTGAGCTTCGCTTCCATCAATACCCGGATTGATGGGATCTCTACTTCAATGGGGAGCACTGCTTCCATGCCATACACTAGAGAGAAAGGGGTAGCCCCAATTCCGTTTCCGTAATGATTGACAGCTCCGTCAAAGATAAGTCCCCACTAGGAACCTGGTTCTGGCCCTTCACTGGGTAACGGTTCATCGCAATCTTTCATTTTTAGATACATGACATCTTCGTCTGGGAAGTCAAACCCGATTGATTCCTGATCGTCAATCGGTTGGTGAGCCAAATGATCGGCTAAAATACTTCCTTTAACGGCTTTTTGAGCGTGGTACTCTATGTCATATTCTGATAGCAACATCTGCCAATGGGCAATCCTTCCCGTAAGAGCAGGTTTTTCAAAAACGTACTTGATTGGATCCATTTCGGAGACCAACCAAGTAGTATGACGAATCATGTACTGGCAAAGATGTTTGGCTGCCCAAGCCAAAGCACAACAAGTTTTCTCGAGCATCGTGTACCGAGTTTCGCAGTCGGTGAATTTCTTGCTTAGATAGTAAATGGCAGACTCTTTCCTTTTGGTTTCGTCTTGTTGGCCAAGTACACACCCCATTGAGTCCTCTAGAACTGTGAGGTAAATGATCAGTGGTCTTCCTTCCATTGGAGGTGATAGAATCAGAGGATTCAACAGATATTCCTTGATACTGTCGAAGGCGGTTTGGCAATCTTCTGACCAAACACAATCCTGGTTCTTTTTGAGTAATTTGAAAATCGGCGCACAAGTGGTGGTCATGAGGAATATGAATCTGGAGATGTAGTTCAAATGTCCCAAGAATCCTCTGACTTGTTTTTCAGTTTTCGGAGAAGGCATTTCTTGAATGGCCTTGACCTTGTCAGGATCAACCTCAATTCCTTTCTGGCTGACGATGAACCCTAGTAGTTTCCCTGAACGGACACCGAAGGTTCACTTGTTGGGATTCAAGCGGAGCTTGAATTTTCTTAGACGTTCGAACAATTTTGACAGATGTTCAACGTGCTCACTCTCTGTTTTTGATTTTGCAATCATATCATCGACATATACCTCGATTTCTTTGTGTATCATGTCATGAAACAGAGTAGTCATGGCCCTTTGATAGGTTGCCCCGACATTCTTCAAACCGAGCGGCATTACCTTGTAACAAAAGGTACCCCATGGGGTAATGAACGAAGTTTTCTCCATGTCTTTCGGCGCCATTTTGATCTGATTATAGCCCGAGAATCCATCCATGAAGGAGAAAACTTTGAACTTTACTGTACTGTCTACCAGCATGTCAATGTGTGGTAAAGGAAAGTCGTCCTTTGGACTTGCCTTGTTCAGATCCCTGTAATCGACACACATTCTGACCTTTCCGTCCTTTTTGGGAACGGGTACGATGTTGGCTAACCATTGAGGATATTCTGATGTAGCGAGGAAACCTGCGTCAATCTGTTTTTGTACCTCCTCTTTGATTTTGATGGCCATGTCCGGGTGAGTCCGTCTCAACCTTTGCTTTACTGGCGGACATTCTGATCTTAATGGTAGGTGATGTTCCACGATGCTGGTATCCAACCCTGGCATATCCTGATAGGACCAAGCGAATACATCGGGAAATTCTCTGAGAAGCTTTATCAAACTCTCTTTGGCAGTTGGACTGAGCAGTGCCCCAATCCTGATTTCCTCTCTCTCTTGCTCTGAACCCAAGTTTACCGTTTCCAACGACTCTTTGTGAGGTTCAATGGACCTTTCCTCTTGTCTGAGTAATCGGGAGATCTCTTCTGGAATTTCGTTGTCATTTTCTTCTTCAGCCTCGAATATCGGGAACTCAAAGTTGGGAGAAGGCATCGGATCGTATGTTTCAACTGGGTTTAAAACAAGCAATCTGCATGACGTGATGATTCGTGTTTAGAAGAGATAGAGGAAAATGTAAGTGTGTGCAGTGTATTTATTTTATTCCTGCTTGTTTTTATTATTGAATTGTTTTTTAGGATTACCATTTTCTGAAAAACGAAAAAAGAAAACAACAATTAATGCGGAAATTACAGAACGACATTATTTTATTAATGAACAAGTCGATTCTTGAAACTACAGCCCTATAAAACAAAACTCTGTCGCTTTGGGCGAAGCGAAGAGGGAAAATTTACAGAAAGCGAGCCCTATCAAAACATCCATTTCACCTGGGCAGGGTGAAAGGCTAAAGATGGAAATTACTTTTACTGGTGAACGATATTCGGAACCTCGACGACAACCCATTGGCGGCGAACTCCTCAGTGAATCACAAAGTCTGGCACCTTCCTTGATTTGTCTTCAGAAATGACGCTGATTTCTGGTGGAGCAGGATCATTGGAATCTGTCTCCCAGGCACAATTTTCGTAGGAGAATTCCTCTGTTGCATTTTGCAGAGTATTTGTGCTCTCAGCTGTATCTCTCCATCGAGTTGGCTGGATGTCTTCGAATCTGATACGAGAGCTTTCGGGAGCAGTGTACTTGACCATAAAGTCGTATTTTCCACTAGGTTGTCCCAAGGTATCCCAAACTTCTTTGGAACTAGAGGAGTCATCCCTCTCGATGGCGTTGACCTCGGGAAAAGCATAGTTGATGAATTCAAGTCCTGCAAACGTTACGAATTCATCTTCATGTTGAGTAGTTTCTGAATGACCTGAGTATTGATCCCATGACATGGTGGGGACGCAGGTATTCTGTTCAAAAACGGTCAGCTGATTGTCATCATTCGGCTGATTTTCTTGCCCCAAGTTTCCTGGGTAAGGTTGCCACATTGGCAGACCATCCATTGGGCCATAGTAGGTGTAGTCAAAATTGTCTTTCATCAGAGTGTCTTCCTCTAATGAATTTGGCGGAGCACGGCATCCTTCCGGGTCACAATCTCCATAGATCATTTCGACGTCTGACCGTGGTATAAATCTCGGACTGTCTATGGGAAAGCAAAAAGGCATAGGTACCTCTTCCTGAGACATATAACCGTCCTCATTAAGATAGGATTTCCATTCTTCATCTGTGTCAGAGGGACCTTCCTCATTGATAGCATGTACTGCTTGAGACACTGGGTGAAGGAAACCTTCACTGTGGAAGAAATTTTGAAGGGGATGAAGACTTTCATCATTGGCAGCTATCTGGGTACAGGTTGCAGAAAAACCAAGACCCTTCTTTGTTTTATTGTCAGTAGGAACGACAAGCTGTCCCCATCTGGTTGTATCGGTACTCTCGACCGCTTTGATAACATCGTTGTATGAGGAAATCGAGGTTCCTCCTTTGAACTGATTGTCCTTGCTTACCGACAGTGCTTGGAACTGCGTTCCAATAATCTCCTCGGGTTTTACATAAGTAGATGATGATAGGTTACTCACAAGCAAGGCTTGTTCCCCACAAACTGTGACAAGTTGATCGTTCTGAATGAACTTTAGCTTTTGGTGGAGGGTTGAAGTAACCGCTCCAGCTTGATGTATCCAAGGTCTTCCTAATAAACAACTGTATGTTGCCCGGATGTCCATGACCTGGAAAGTGACTTGGAAAGTGTGAGGACCGATAGTTATGGGAAGATCAACTTCGCTGATAACCGTTTTTCTGGATCCGTCGAATGCTTTGACGACGACCTCGCTGGTTCTCATCGGAGGGCCTTTGAATGATAATTGCATCAAAGTGGACTTCGGCATAACATTTAGGGCTGACCCTGTGTCTACCAGTACGCTGGCTAAAGCATCGTCCTGGCAGTTGACTGTAATGTTGAGCGCCATGTTATGACGGCGACCCTATTCGGGTAATTCCTCATCACTAAATCCCAAATTGTTGCAGGAAGTGATGTTAGAGATAATACTATCGAACTGTCTGATTGTTACATCCTGTTCCACAAAGGCTTGCTCTAAGACTTTCTGTAGAGCCTCCCTGTGGGCTTCTGAATTGAGTAACAATGATAATACCGAGATCTTTGAAGGAGTCTGTAACAGTTGATCAACAATGTTATATTCACTCCTTTGGATGAGCTTCAGCATCTCATCATTATTTTTTGAAAGGTCAGGATTACTGGATTGACCGATTGGTGGATTGGGAACTTCTGTCTGAGGTTCCTTCTCTTTGTTAGGTTCCTCAACCCCTCGGTTGAAGATTCTACCACTCCGCGTTACACGACTGACGTCTGCAATGTTCACGACGGATGGTAATGGAATTTCCTTTCCATTTTCGACTATTGTTGCACCGTATTTGTAAGGGATAGCCTTAGTTGATTCATACGGTAGTGGTCCTGGCAGATAGATGACTATGGGAACCTTCTGATTTTTCTGACCATCATAAGTAATTTCAATCCGTTCCTGGTTAGGAACTTTAGATTCGTCAAGTAGTGGAATGATGGCAAAAATATCCCCAACCCTCTGATGATCAGAGATTACGACAACATCCCCGATTTAATTAGCGAGATAATTGACTGATCCAGAACTTGAGCATGGTTGAATCTCTTTGCGGTCCAACTGACTTTGAAGGGCTGCTCGTACGAGGTAGCACCCTTGATTGTTCACTGAACAAACTCCACACCGCTCATAGTTGTGTAGTGGCACCCGACCATGTCCACTTTGAATGCAGTGCAACCTTACGAGGTTTGTTTCCATTGATCGGACATCCTGACTTTGATATCTAGTAGGATTTCCGTTAGTGATACTAATTTGCTGGGTGTCTTCATCCATATAGATTGGAAGCCACCAGTGGTTCAACAAGTGCTGAAGTACCTCCTGGACAAGGGTACAACCTTGATCATTTTTGCAACCCGCCTTGCAGCTGTGATAATTATGCGATACCAGGAATCTGAGTCAGACCTGTTCAGCATGTAACTCTACTGTCATACCCCTAATTTTGATCACTAAGATTTCCCATCATTGTGCAAATCATCAGCACAATATGGATGTACCTTTGTACCTCATTAGTCTCCCCAAAGGTGGGTGAGCATTCACTATAAACATGATTTAGGGTTTCAAGCCCTCGCAGAGCTCTTAGACAAAGGGTCAATCAAGGAATGACATGATCTTCAACTTGTCTAGCCTCTCAAACATCCACAATGGATCAAGAGGACTCTCACTTCAAGGATTAAGCACAAGTTTGCTCCCTTCTAGGTGGATCAAGCCTCAGGATCGCCAGTGTCACCAAGTTTGGGTTTGGTCGACTAGGGCCTCCAGATGGAAATTTTCCTCTGGGCATGAGCCAATGCTTCAAAGCATAACCTAAAATGCTCCATGAAACATAATAAACCCCATCATCAAGTCAATTTAGCCTCAGGGGATGCATACATAAAAAATCAGGAATTAGGGTTTCTTGACCTAATTCACCCCTAAGTTGACTTTTGGGACAAATCATGAGCCAAGACCTCAAGACATGATTTGAGGGTATCCAACATACCACGTTGATCCATTTTCAACAATGGATTGACCCAAGAAGCTTGAGCAACAAGTTTCAATTTCATCTGAACCACAGTTGGGGTTTCGCGGGAAAAGTCAACTGTAGCTTTGACTTTTGACCAGGACATGCTCCCAAGCCATGGGACACGATTAAATACACCCTATAAGACCCATGGAATATGTCCATCAATTTTGATTTAGGTCAAGGACATGATTTCCTGAAGAATCGCACGGTTTGGAATTCATCTGATGAAAAGTCAACTGTGCACAAAAGTCAAACTTTGACTTTTTGAGATTTTTCATAAAAATGGTTTTTTAACCCTAAAATGATATTAATGTGTGATTGGAATCATCATTCATTAAGAAAAAACAAAAGAAAGTGGGATAACTTGTAAAAGGGGTAACCATAAAAACTTATAAATATTTCTAAGTTATGAAAAAAAGTGGCAAGGGTACCAACTTTGGAGGATCATAACTCCTAAACCACAAAGACATTTTTCTCCATCCAAATCTTGATTTGTAGCCCTCATTACCCTCTACAAAAACTTCAACTAGACCTAAGTCAAATTCATTAAGGATTTTGAGTTATGCTTGGATCAAAATAGCTAAAAAGTTAAAATTGACATTTTTCAGCACTTAGCCAAAAATCTGCCTTGTAATTTCAGCACAATGTCCCAACTTCAAGGCTGTTTTTCTCCATGATCCAAGTTGAACCAGGTCTAAAGTCAAACATCAAAGTTGAAGTACGTCATCTAAGCTTTTCGAAAAGTCCTAGAACGTCCATATAACATACTCGAGCAGGGAGTTATGGATCTTACAAAATGGCTTGCTGAAGCTGAATTTTTCAAGGCAGATTTGCACATTTTTTGTGCCACACGAATTTTCAAGCCTTGTCATCAGTTTGGACACATCTAAGGATCAAATCCAAGTGGGATGATCTGATCCATGAACCTCCCAAGTCCAAGGAACAAAGAAAAGCATGCCAAAGCCTAGAAATCCCTAAAAGAGGGACAAAACTCCAATTTTGGTTTGGAGCATTTAATGGATGCTTAGAGGTGGCATGTACTGAGCCATTCTCATCTGAAATTAGTCAAGACTTATCCAAGACCAATGGAACCAGCAGCCTGTGCCCTAACCTCTAGTCAATGGCTAGAGGAGACTTGCATTTCCATTGGCCAACATGGAACAAACACCTGCTGCAGTTGCCATTCACTGTGGATCCCAAAACAAACTTGCTCTACTATAAATAGAACTCATTTGTGCTCAGTTTGAGTACACCAAAGCCATCAAACAGATGCTTTCCTCAAATTCTCTCTTTCACTCCAAAATGCCTTCATTAGTAAGGAAATAATGAGTTTTTGAGCTAGAGAGCAATTCCACTCAAACTAATCACACACACACCTCATATATATCATATGTAAGCTGTGCAAACCATCAAAAGTGACCTGTAATCACAACATCACAAAGTCACCTCTCAAAACCTCAAAATGACACTTTTTTGCATTTTTCAAGCCATGTCTTGATTCAGTCACTTTCCAAACCAGATAAAACCTCAAACACACTCTAAATATCATCCTAGAACTATCCCAAATGGTGCCACACATCTGGAACACCATTTGAGAGAGTTGGCATTTTGGCCGTTTTTGACCATTTCGCGAGAAAGTGCACAAACTTGCTCCAGAGGTTTCCAGCCAATTCCAACCATCCTAAAAACTTCTAAGAGGTCATTTGAGGTTGTCCAAAGCATCAAATCATTTCTGGAACAAAGCACTTGGAAGGTTGCCCAAAATCTCCAAAAAAGAGGTAAAATCCACAACTTGAATTCTTTGAATCATGCTTTCCTTTGTTGTCCACATACATGCATCATATTGAACAATTCTTGAGGTAAAAATGTAGTCCTTAATGTGTATGTTGTGATCCTCCCACTGTTTGCATTTTGACATGTTTTTATGTGGAATTTTGGTTGTTTTGAAACCATGTTCAGTTCTGTCTTTTCTTCATTGGTGTGTTCTATACATTAAGTTTTAGTTTGCATGAGTAACACCATTGGATTCCTTGCGAAAAATCGGTCAAGATATGTTTTTACGGATTTCAATTCCGATGAAAATTGAGAGAGTTACGCGCGTTGGAAATTTTACGCGAAACGGCGTCGAATTAACGATAGCGGTTCTGTTTTTTTCGGTTTGTACAGTGAGTTTCCGAGTGCGTGAATAACACCATTGGATTCCTTGCGAAAAATCGGTCAAGATAGGTTTTTACGGATTTCAATTCCGATGAAAATTGAGAGAGTTACGCGCGTTGGAAATTTTACACGAAACGGCGTCGAAAACAACGATAGCAGTTTTTGTTTTTTAATTTCTGCGTTTTGTGCGTCGATTTTCCGTATGCGTGAGTAATACCATTGGATTCCTTGCGAAAAATCGGTCAAGATAGGCTCTTGCGGATCTTGATTCGGTTAAAAATCGAGAGAGTTACGCGCGTTGGAAATTTTACGCGAAACGATGTTTTTACACGACAACAGCTCTGGTTTTTTATCGCTGCGTTTTGTACGTTGAGTTTCGGCGTGCGTGTGTAATACCATTGGATTCCTTGCGAAAAATTGGTCAGGATTGGCTTTTGCGGATCTTGATTCGGTTAAAAATCGAGAGAGTTACGCGTGTTTGAAATTCAACGCGGAACGATGTTTTTAATCGATAACAGTTTTTGTTTTTTAATTTCTGCGTTTTATACGTCGATTTTCCGCGTGCGTGAGTAATACCATCGGATTCCTTGCGAAAAATCGGTCAGGTAGGTACTTCCGGATTTTGATTCCGATAAAAATCGAGAGAGTTACGCGTGTTGGAAATTCGGCGCGGAACGGTATTTTCAAAACGATAGCAGTTTTTTCTGCATTTTGTGCGTTGATTTTCCGTGCACGTGAGTAATATCATCGGATTCCTTGCGAAAAATCGGTCAGGCAGGTATTTCCGAATTTTGATTCCGATAAAAATTGAGAGAGTTATGAGTGTTTGAAATTTGATAAAAACGTGTTGAAAATTAAAGTTTCGGTACTCGTTTTTACCCAAAAAAATGTCGAAAATGATATTTTGATATCTTTCCTTTTTTTCTTACTTTTTATTTTCAAAACTCAACCAATTTTTTTCACATAGCAAAAAATCATCATTTTCCAATTCGTACCCCATAATATTTTAATCCAAAAAAATCACAAAAAAATATTATTTTTAATATATTTAAAAATAGTGTTTAAATTGTTTTAAATGCTTTTAAAATGATTTCTTTTTTTTCTTGATTTTTAAAACCAAAATGATTTTAAATATTTATGTTGATAAAATATTTTTTTTTCATAAACTTTAATCATTATTTAATAATTTTATTTGATATTTTTATCATTTTTTACTTAATTTTTCTTGAAAAAATGCCTAAAAAATGAAATTGGGGTTTTCTTTGATTTTCACCCTAACAAATCTTTTTTAAACACTTGGGCCTCTAATAGAGTGTAAGACCCAATCCTTTTTTGACCAAATCATTTTTGGGTCTCATTCATTGTATAAGCCCCGATACCGTAAAAAACAAACGGCGCGATCGTCGCCTTTTTAAGAAATAACCTTGGGCCTCTCCCTGAGTTGTAAGCCTCATCTTTTGTACAAAAATACACTTTGGGCCTCTATTAGAGTGTAAGACCCAACCATTTTTTAACGAAACAATTTTGGGCCTCAGCTATTGTATAAGTCCCGATACGTTAAAAATCTCGGCGCGATCGCCATTTTCAAACTGAAAATATTTTGGGCCTCTCCCTGAGTTGTTAGCCCCATCTTTTGTACAAAAATACACTTTGGGCCTCTAATAGAGTGTAAGACCCAACCCCTCTTTTTTTATATTTTCTCATTTTTCATATTATTTTTTTAATAATTTGGAAAATTAATAACTCCTTCAATTTTGATTATTTTTTATTGGTTCTTTTTCTGAAAAATCACAAAAATAGTAAAATATTTTATTCTACAAAAAAATCAAATTTATATTATTTATTTAATATAGTTGGTATTTTTGTGAATAAATTCATTTTTAATTGTTTTTAAGCATTTTAAAAGTGAATATTCATCTTGAAAATAAAGACTATGGGTCTCCCCTCGTGTTGTAAGCCCCATTTCTTTTCTTTAAATTCTTTGGGCCTCTAATAGAGTGTAAGACCCAATCCCTTTGTAAATACCAAAATTTTGGGCCTCAGTCACTTGTATAAGTCCCACGGTGTTTCCAAAACCTCGGCGCGATCGTCGCCCTTTTCAAAATTAACCATTGGGCCTACCCTCGAGTAGTAAGACCCATTTCTTTTCTTAAAACTCACTTGGGCCTCTTGATAGAGTGTAAGACCCATCCCTTTGTACAGAAAACCTTTCTTGGGCCTCAGTCACTTGTATAAGTCCATCTGTACAAATTCAACAGTGCGCTCACTGATAAAACCCTGGGCCTCTCCTTGAGCTGTAAGCCCCAAATCTTTCTTGTTCAAAGCACTTTCTCCTTTGATTTTGAATATACTGTTGTTTTCAATTTTTCTTTGATGAACAACTAACCAAACAGCATGGAAGCTCTACAACCGAGTAAGTGTTTACCCGCTTTCATTTACCGCTTTCATATGTATATAACTGTATTGTGGGGCTGTTTCACTGTAAGTCTCCTTTCACAAACTCATATATATATAACTGTATTGTGGGGCTGTTTCACTGTAAGTCTTCTTTCATAAACTCATATCAACTGTGTAATAATAGTATAGATATTTAGAGTTTCCCCGGCAACTACGTCTAGAACTAGGTGACGCCGTTTCGTTTATTCATAGAAATAGACAACTAGATCCCCAATAGGATCACCAGATACAGTCTTCTCTTCGGCTGTCCTCATTAGGAATTGTCAAGAAACTCTACTCCCCAAGATGAATGTCTTCTCCGTGAATGGCATCTTTGAGTTTCTTCCAAATTCTCGAACTTTCCTGACTTGACCTATTCCTTGTGAATAGCTTGCCTTGAATTTCTCGGGGTTTGGGGACCCACGGGCTTCCTAAAAGCATCGGCCTCCTCTTGGGCATCGTACAAGGACCCACAGGCTTCCTAAAAGCAACCACGCCTCCTCTTGGGCTTCGTACAAGGACCCTACGGCTTCTTAGAAGTATTCCAAGCCTCCTCTTAGGCTTCGTATAATGATCTCTTCCTCCGGGAATGATAGTCTCCTCTTGGGCTTAGTACAAGGACCCGTCGGCTTCTTAAAAGTTTCCAGCCTCCTCTTGGGCTTCGTGCAAATTGTCCCGACGACCTCCTAGAGGTATAGGAACAGAACCTAGTCATCCTCATAGAACAGTCCTTTCATAGAGTCTACTACTGTTTCTCAAAGCATAGTAAAAAAGATAAAACTCTAGACACGGACAGTCTAACTTCCTTGAGTCTCAAAGACATTCTCAAGTGACCCCTTCGTTAAATAGGAAGAAAACCCGTAGACTCGGACAGTCAATACCCTTTGGATTTCCCGCTTCCTTAAAGAACAGGAATAACCCTGATCCTCAAATCAAATCCCTGAGTACAGTGTTACTCATATAAGAACTGATTTTCTCTTTTAAAATCAGTATATTGGATCTGTCACTCAACTGAAATAGTTACAATAGCCTCCATCTCGGGCTTCGTACGAGATACAAATACTCTCTTGTTGAGTCAAACCTTATAGCCTCCATCTCGGGTTTCGTACGAGATACAGAGACTCTCTTGTTGAGTCAAACTTTTAGCCTCCATCTCGGGCTTCGTACGAGATACAAAAACACTCTCTTGTTGAGTATAAAAGATTCTCCTGTTGAGTCAACCCTTTTAGCCTCTCTCTCGGGCTTCGTACGAGACACATAAAAACTCCCTCATGTTGGGCCAATAGCCTCCTCTTAGGCTTTGTATAAGAAAACCACTGGTTGATCCAATCAACCTTTTAGCAGCAAAGCTGTGCCTCGTTCACAGTACACAAACATCAACAACTATTTTCCCTTCATCTAATCGCTGTAAGCGGAAAGCCTCTGGATCATCTATATCCATGCCACTGTCCCTCTTTTAGCATGATAAATTCCTAAGGAAAGATAACATTGCTCTACACTGAGTTTAAGTCTTCTCCTTCAGGTTAAAATCCCCTTTAAAGGAAATTATGGCATTGCTAGGATCCGCGTATCCCGGTTAAAGTAATTCTCCTTTATAACCAGTCACCCAACAGTTGTGACAGATAAACCCTTCTTTAGAGATGACAAATTCTCTCTAAAGTCGAGGTCCTTCAGCTTCATGTCTTGGGCTTTGAACAAGACACAAATAGACTTTTCAGCTTCACATCTTGGGCTTTGAACAAGATACAAATCACCTTTCGCTTCACGTCTTGGGCTTTGAACAAGACACCAAAAACCAATTTCCTCCCATAGAATAGGAGGAACTACGAACGCTCTGATTTCCCTGTCTCGTTAAACGGGAATACGTAGGCATAAGATCGAAAGAAAAGATCTTAGCGAGCACAATCAACAAAAAACCCAAATCCCATACTCTCACATACCTATCAAAAAGCATCAGTCCTAACATCCTAATCCTTGTTCCCCGCCAGAAACCTTCTGTCAAGTCCTAGAGAGAAACCAGTATTGGCGAAAATACAAATAACCAGTACAAAGGCCCCCCCATATTGATAGCATTCGTAACCTAACAGACCACTGTTTAAACTCAGTATGCAAAGCATGGTTAATTAGAGACATCTATTTCCCTTCCTTATTCAGCTCACAATAGGATAAAAAATGAATCGACCTGTAGTCAAAGCTCAAACCGCAGAGAGCGACCAACGCTTAAGAACCGCGTCCAAAATCGCTCGCTACAGAAAAATGGCGCCCACTGTGGGGCCTGTCTCTATTTTCCTTTTTCCTTTTCATCTCTTGTGTGATACCACAGATTGGGGCTTCCGCCGGGGAACCCATTTCTGTCAGGAACTTAGGATTCTTAGCTTTATAAGTCTAGGATGATTAGGACAAATATATATATTGCTTTTCCTAATTGAATATGTGTTTATTTTTCTGCTACTGGGAATACGAATGATGCCGCATGTGGAAAGATTGAGTATACACTTAAGATAAGTGATGGCGACGGGGTCGACCATCAACCTCAGTGGAGGCATCCTAATGTAACCATTCTCTCACCTAGACAATGGGTCGGTTGTGATGCCTAAGAAGTTGAGGAGCCAAACCCTTTCGTAGTGCGGAAACTATCGGAAATAGTTGTTACGCGATACTACCCTCATTTGAGGCTGGTGATCTATTCTCGGTGAATGACACTTACTCTAAGATTGCTCTACAACTCGCTGGCGATCCGTTTGTTGTTTTGCTTTCCTGGGAGGAGCTGATGATAATGAGTACAGGTACAAAAATCACCCTAGTATAAACCTTTGGGGATGGGTAGAGCCTTGACTTCATGACAACGACCCTTTGACCCCATGTTTTTTCTATGTTTTTGTGTGCTGCATTCATGCTTTCATTTAATAAAACATTAAAACATTCAAAAAACTTCTCTTCTAGTATCTCTGTTTTTCAAATTAAACTAAGACTGTGATTGCAAATATCAGAGAAAAGGATTACGCTAATGGATTTCGGTAGAAGGAGAACTCATACGTACACCTTCAAGGTTCCAGAACTAGAGGATTTGAGAAGGTTAGCAAGGATGATCACTAACCCTGAGGCTTTCAGAGCCAAACACGGAGGTCTGCTACCACTGTTAAGAGTCCATGTGATTGAGGGAATCATGGATGCGCTCATTCAGTTTTACGATCCGGTTTATCACTGTTTCACATTCCCGGATTACCAGCTAGCACCAACGCTGGAGGAGTATTCTCATCTGATCGATCTACACATCACTGATTGAACTCCATTTTCTGGACTGGAAGAAATTCCAAGGAATCAGACAATTGCAAGAGCAATTCATTTGGACGAGTCTGAGGTCAGGACTCACATGACCGCTAAGGGTGGCATCCAAGGTTTGCCAGCCCAGTTCTTGAGAAAGAAAGCCCTGTACTTCGCCAGTATCGGGAATGTGATTGCTTTTGAAAGCATCTTTGTTTTACTCACCTACGGATTATTTTTGTTTCCCAACATCAATAACTTCGTCGATATCAACGCCATTAAGGTTTTTCTCATTGAAAACCCTGTGCCGACTTTGCTCGCAGATGCGTATCATTCTGTACACTTGGGAAATTTGTACAGCGGATGGGAGATCACATGCTGTGTGCCTCTGCTTTATAAATGGTTTATCTCCCACTTGCCCAAGTCTGCTGCTTTTTGGGATTGCAAGAGTGTCTTGTGCTGGTCGCAGAAGATCATGTCCCTCACCAACTCTGACATAGATTGGTGTAATAGGATTTATGAGGGAATTAGGATCATTGATCGTTGTGGAAACTTCCCCAACGTACCCCTCATAGGAACTAAAGGAGGAATCAACTACCATCCGATATTGGTTCTTCGTCAATTTGGATACCCGATGAGACACATCCCACTAGGTGTTCATCTGGAAGGTCTTTTCTTCAAGGAAGGAGAAAGTGACAGAGCACTAAAGATGGAAATAGTGCATGCTTGGAAACATGTTCATAAGAAAGGACGAGAGTTTCTTGGAAAATGGGACTGTGTCTCGGTGGAGCCTTATCTCCATTGGGTACAAACTAGAGCTCTCAAGTTGAAAATGCCTTATCTTTGTTACGGAATTCTTCCGCCGAGGGAATCTGTCATGTACTTCATGACGGAAACTGAAAAGCTTCAGGTTACTCTCAACAAAGTTCAAAAGGAGAGGAGGTCTTGGAAGAACAAGTACCGCACCCTCGACGTAGAGTGCATCAAAATACAGCAATTACTGAAAGAGAAAGATGCTCTGATTGAAATTTTAGAGCAACATGCTATGGAGAATCAAGATGACCAAAGGAATTTGCTCACTCCTTTCACTTGGCAAAGGAATGACAACCCGACAACGGCTCTAGAGCCCCGGTCAAAGAAAAGGAAGATATCAGAATCAGCACCCGATTTCTCCTCAGAGAGGACTCGGGACCCATTAGTTTAGGTTTCTGTTTCTGCACTTTGTAATCTACTGTATTTCCATTTCTGTAATCCTTTGGAATTCAATAAAAAGGGGTTTCCCCAGTGTTTGATATTTGCAATCTAATTGTCGAAGTTTATTTTGATTAAACAAAAAAAAACAATTAATATAATCATTGCATTCATCATTCTCACGTAACGCATTCTTCTTACCTACGAATCTCACGTTTGTGTCTCGGTTCTAGAGTCAAACTGTCTCGTTCGTATAAGACTCGGGCCAATCGTCAGAAAAAGATGGATGATCTTGAGGAAGAAAACAGAGAGTTGAAAGAAGAGATCGACGCTCTAAGAGAGGATATGAGAAAGCTTCGTAACGACATGCAAGCCATGGCAGAAGCTCAGCTACAACGAACTGTGTTCTCAGAGATCACCTCAATGCCCATAGTGGAGAAGAATGATCCTAGGTATCAGATGCCGAAAGATCGTCCCTGGGGCATGCTTGTCAACTATATCCCGGGAGGATATGTTCCACCGATCACTGAAGATCAGGGAATCACAACAGAAGCCGCTGGGCCTGAAGGTTACAAACTTCGGGAAAGCGAAGATGCCAAGGGCATACTAAAGACTCCTGAAGGTTACAAACTTCGGGAAACGCCAAGACTCACTGCCGTAGTTACGGTACCACCCCTTGTGGTGCACACTGTCCCGGAAGGACAGATTCCACAGACACCTTCTAGTAAGAAGGAAACTATGTTTGACAGAATGGAGGAATTCCAGGAGCAGTTCTTGGAAATGCAGAAAGAATTTCAAGCCATTCGCGGTCAGGATCTATTTGGAAAGGACGCCGCAGACCTCTGCTTGGTCCCCAATGTGAAAGTCCCGCACAAATTTCAAGTGCCCGGCTTTGAAAAATACAAGGGTAACTCTTGCCCTCAAAGCCATCTGGTGATGTACGCTCGGCGGATGTCAGCTCAGACGGAGAATCAGGACCTGCTGATTCACTACTTCCAGGATAGTTTAACCGGTGCCGCACTCAAATGGTACATGGGTTTAAACCGTACTATGATTAGTACATTCAGAGATCTTGGTACTGCCTTCGTCCAACAATACAAATACAATTTGGACATGGCACCCGACAGAGATCAACTCAGATCGATGTCGCAAAAGGACAAGGAAACCTTTAAGGAGTATGCTCAAAGGTGGCGTGAAATTGCCGCTCAAATTTGTCCGCCTCTTGAGGAAAAAGAGATGACAAAAATCTTCTTAAAGACCTTAAGCTCATTTTACTATGACCGAATGGTTGCCAGTGCGCCCAGTGATTTCACCAAAATGGTTGGCATGGGCGTACGTCTTGAGGAAGCCGTCCGAGAAGGACGTTTGGTAAAAGACACTGGATTGACAAGCGGTACTAAAAAATACGGTAGTGCTCTCCCTAAGAAAAAAGAGCATGATATTTGGAATATCTCTCTCGGAAAGCAAAGGCGTCGTTATCAGCCAGTAGCAGCTGTGACTCCTGCTATCAGCCCTACGCCTATTCCTACGTATCAACCTCAGGTTGCGCAGAGCCAACCTGATCAGCAAAGGACACAACAGCCTCTTCAGCAGGCTCGTCCTCCATACAATAACAACCGTACAACACGACCATCAGGGTTTGATCCTATACCCATGTTGTACGCAGAATTATTTTCGTTACTACTGGCTAAGGGGCACATCCAGACTAAGTCTCCTCTTACCGTACCGGAAAATCTACCTTTTTGGTTTAAGGTGGATCAGACATGCCCTTATCATCAAGGAGGTTCAGGGCATAACATTGAGACTTGTCTTAATTTCAAGTCCGACGTGCAAAAGCTTGTTAGGAGCGGGCTCTTATCTTTCAAAGATACGAATCCCAATGTTCTCACGAACCCGCTGCCTCAACATGAGAAAGCTGCAGTCAATCTGATTGAGAAAGAGACTAACAATGTCTATCAAATTCATGATGTACTCTTGTTAAAGACCAATCTGGTCAAGATACATTGTAGACAGAGTGGATATGGCTATGTGCCACCTCATAATTATCACCAGTGTGATATCTGCTCTAAAGACAACCAAGGATGTTCGGTAGTGCAATCAGCTCTACAGGAATAAATGGATCTCGGGTGGATCCAAGAGCACCGAGTTCGTGGAGTTAACATGGTCTACACGAATTCTAACGTCATTCAGAACCACGACATCTGTGCAATGAATGTCAACTTGGTGGCGATGCACTCAAGGCAAAGCAAGTATCATAATCTGCCGCGGCATGATTACAGTTCTTGTCTGACTTGCTCGGTAAACAAACAGGGATGCTCTTTCATACAAGAGGCCCTCCAGCGTCAGATGGATCTTGGATGGATCCAAGACTACCATGATAGGAACCCTTATCAGATCAATATGGTTCAGATCTTTGATATTCGCGTGATGAATACCAACCTGGTAGAGTTACATGCTGAGCAGGTCCGACTCGGATTCTTAATATCACACGACTGTCAAAGCTGTAAAGCAGGTTGCGAAAATGATCGAGGTTGTACCCTTGTCCAGGAGGCACTTCAGCACTTGTTAAATCACTGGTGGATGCCAATCTACATGGATGAAGATACTCAGCAAATTAGTATCAGTAACAGGAATCCTACTCGGCGTCAAAGTCAGGATGTCCGATCAGTGGAAGGTAACCTAGTGAGGTTACATTGTATTCAAAGTGGGCGTGGCCAGGTGCCATCACACAATTACGATCGTTGTAGCGTCTGTTCGGAAACTAACCAAGGGTGTTACCTTGTGAGAGCAGCTCTTCAGGGTCAGGTGGACCGTGGAGAAATTCGTCCATATCTGGGTTCTGGACCCATCAACTGGACACCGAATTACCTTGCCGATCAAGTTGAGGATGTTGTCACCATCTCTGGTCGTCACCAGACCAGGGATGTTTTTGCCATCATCCCTCTATTTGATGAATCTAAAGTTCCCAACCAGGAACGGATCGAGATTACTTACGATGGTCAGAAAAATCAGAAAGTCCCCATAGTCATCTATCTACCGGGACCACTACCGTATGAATCAACTAAGGCTATCCCTTACAAATACGGTGCAACAATAGTCGAGGATGGAAAGGAAATTCCATTACCCTCCGTTGTGAACATTGCAGACATCAGTCGAGTAACACGGAGTGGTAGAATCTTCAACCGAGGGGTTGGGGAACTTAACAAGGAAAAGGAACTTCAGACAGAAGCTCCCGATCCCCCAGTCGGTCAATCCAGTAATCCCGACCTTTCGAAAAATAATGATGAGATGCTGAAGCTCATCCAAATGAGTGAATATAACATTATGGATTAACTGTTACAGACTCCTTCAAAGATCTCGGTATTATCACTGTTACTCAGTTCAGAAGCACACATAGAGGCTCTACAGAAAGTCTTGGAGCAAGCCTTTATGGAACAGGATGTAACAATCAGACAGTTTGATAGTATTGTCTCTAACATCACTTCTTGCCACAACTTGGGATTTAGTGATGAGGAATTACCCAAAGAAGGTCGCCGTCATAACATGGCGCTCAATATCACAGTTAACTGCCAGGACGATGCTTTAGCCAGCGTACTGGTAGACACAGGGTCAACCCTGAATGTTATGCCGAAGTCCACCTTGATGCAATTATCATTCAAAGGCCCTCCGATGAGAGTCAGCGAGGTCGTCGTCAAAGCATTCGACGGATCCAGAAAAACGGTTATCAGCGAAGTTGATATTCCCATAACTATTGGTCCTCACACTTTCCAAATCACTTTCCAGGTCATGGACATCCGGGCAATATACAGTTGTTTATTAGGAAGACCTTGGATACATCAGGATGGAGCAGTTACTTCAACCCTCCACCAAAAGCTAAAGTTCGTTAAGAACGGCCAACTTGTCACGGTTTGTGGGGAACAAGCCTTGCTTGTGAGTAACTTGTCATCATCTACTGGTATAGAACCCGAGGAGGTTATTGGAACTCAGTTCCAAGCACTGTCGGTGAGCAAGGATAATCACTTCAAAGGAGGAACCTCGATTTCCTCATGCAACGATGCTATCAAAGCGGTCGAGAGTACCGATACGACAGGATGGGGACAGCTTGTCATTCCCATTGACAATAAAACAAAGAAGGGTCTTGGTTTTTCTGCGACCTGTACCCAGACAGCTGTCAACGATGAAAGTCTTCATCCCCTTCAAAACTTCTTCCACAGTGGAGGGTTTCTTCACCCAGTGTCTCAGACAGTTCATGCTATCAATGAGGAAGATCCCTCTGACACAGATGAAGAATGGAAGTCCTATCTTAACAAGGACAGTTATATGTCTCAGGAAGAGGTGCCTATACCTTTTTGCTTTCCTACAGAAAGTCCGAGATTTATACCAAGATCAGATGTCGAAATGATCTACGGAGATTGTGATCCGGAAGGATGCCGTGCTCCGCCAAATTCATTAGAGGAGGACACTCTGATGAAAGATATCTTTGACCACAATTACTATGGCCCGATGGATGGCCTGCCAATGTGGCAGCCTTACCCAGGAGACTTGGGGCAAGAAAGTCAGCCGAGTAATGAGACTCAGCTGACCATCATTGAACAGAATACCTGTGTCCCCACCATGTCATGGGATCAACACTCAGGTCATTCAGAAACTACTCAACATGAAGATGAATTTGCAACGTTTGCAGGACTTAAATTCATCAACTATGCTTTTCCTGAGGTCAACGTCATCGAGAGAGATGACTCCTCCAGTTCCAAAGAAGTGTGGGACACCTTGGGACAACTGAGTGGAAAATACGACTATATGGTCAAGTACACCGCTCCCGAAAGCTCTCGAATCAGGCTCGAAGATATCCAGCCAACTAGATGGGGAGATACAGCTGAGAGCACAAATGCTATGCAAAATACAACAGAGGAATCCTCCTACGACAACTCTGCCTGGGAGACAGATTCCAACGATCCTGCTCCACCAGAAATCAGCGTCATTTCTGAAGACAAATCAAGGAAGGTGCCAGACTTTGTGATTCACCGAGGAGTTCGCCGCCAATGGGTTGCCGTCGAGGTTCCGAAGGTCATCCATCAGTCAAAGTAATTGCCATCTTTAAACCTTTCACCCTGCCCAGGTGAAACGGATGTTTTGATAGGGCTCGCTTTCTGTAAATTTCCCTCTTCGCTTTGCCCGAAGCGACAAAGTTTTGTTTTATAGGGCTGTAGTTTCAAGAGTCGACTTGTTCATAAATAAAATAACGTCGTTCTGTAATTTCCGCATTTATTGTTGTTTTCTCTTTTTGCTTTTTCAGAAAATGGTAATCCTAAAAAACAAATTAAAAATAAAAACAAGCAGTAAAATAAATACACTGCACACACTTGCATTTTCTCTATCTCTTCTAAACACGAATCATCACGCCATGCAGATTGCTTGTTTTAAACCCCGTTGAAACATACGATCCGATGCCTTCTCCCAACTTTGAGTTCCCGGTATTCGAGGCTGAAGAAGAAAATGACAACGAAATTCCTGAAGAGATCTCCCGACTACTCAGACAAGAGGAAAGGTCCATTGAACCTCACAAAGAACCGTTGGAAACGGTAAACTTGGGTTCAGAGCAAGAGAGAATAGAAATCAGGATTGGGGCACTGCTCAATCCAACTGTCAAAGAAAGTTTGATAAAGCTTCTCAAAGAATTCCCCGATGTATTCGCTTGGTCCTATCAGGATATGCCAGGGTTGGATACCAGCATCGTGGAACATCACTTACCGTTGAGATCAGAATGTCCGCTAGTAAAGCAAAGGTTGAGACGGACTCACCCGGACATGGCTATCAAAATCAAAGAGGAGGTACAGAAACAGATTGACGCGGGTTTCCTCGCCACATCTGAATATCCTCAATGGTTAGCTAACATCGTACCCGTTCCCAAAAAGGATGGAAGGGTCAGAATGTGTGTTGATTACAGAGATCTGAACAAGGCAAGTCCAAAGGACGACTTTCCTTTACCACACATTGACATGCTGGTTGACAGCACAGCAAAGTTCAAAGTATTCTCCTTCATGGATGGATTATCGGGCTATAACCAGATCAAAATGGCGCCGAAAGACATGGAGAAAACTTCATTCATTACCCCATGGGGCACCTTTTGTTACAAGGTAATGCCGTTCGGTTTGAAGAATGTCGGGGCAACCTATCAAAGGGCCATGACTACTCTGTTTCATGACATGATACACAAGGAAATTGAAGTGTATGTCGATGATATGATTGCAAAATCAAAAACAGAGAGTGAGCACGTTGAACATCTGTCAAAATTGTTCGAACGTCTAAGAAAATTCAAGCTCCGCTTGAATCCCAACAAATGCACCTTCGGTGCCCGTTCAGGGAAACTCTTAGGGTTCATCGTCAGCCAGAAAGGAATTGAAGTTGATCCTGACAAGGTCAAGGCCATTCAAGAAATGCCTTCTCCGAAAACTGAAAAACAAGTCAGAGGATTCCTAGGACGTTTGAACTACATCTCCAGATTCATATTCCTCATGACCGCGACATGCACGCCGATCTTCAAGTTACTCAAAAAGAACAAGGATTGCGTTTGGTTAGAAGATTGCCAAACCGCCTTCGACAGTATCAAGGAATATCTGTTGAATCCTCCGATTCTATCACCTCCAGTGGAAAGAAGACCACTGATCATTTACCTCACAGTCCTAGAGGACTCAATGGGATGTATACTTGGCCAACAAGACGAAACTAAAAGGAAAGAGTCTGCCATCTACTATCTAAGCAAGAAATTCACCGACTGCGAGACTCGGTACACAATGCTTGAGAAAACTTGTTGCGCTTTGGCTTGGGCAGCCAAACGTCTTCGCCAGTACATGATTCGTCATACTACTTGGTTGGTCTCCAAAATGGATCCAATCAAATACGTTTTCGAAAAGCCTGCTCTTACGGGAAGGATTGCCCTTTGGCAGATGCTATTATCAGAATATGACATAGAGTACCACGCTCAGAAAGTCGTTAAGGGAAGTATTTTAGCCGATCATTTGGCTCATCAACCGATTGACGATCAAGAATCAATCGGTTTTCACTTCCCAGACGAAGATGTCATGTATCTAAAAATGAAAGATTGCGATGAACCGCTACCCAGTGAAGGGCCAGAACCAGGTTCCCAGTGGGGACTTATCTTTGACGGAGCTATCAATCATTATGGAAACGGAACAGGGGCAACCCCTTTCTCTCTAGTATATGGCATGGAAGCAGTGCTCCCCATAGAAGTAGAGATCCCATCAATCCGGGTATTGATGGAAGCGAAGCTCACCGAAGCTGAATGGTGTCAAAGTCGACACGACGAACTGAACCTGATCGAAGAGAAGCGAATCACGACACTATGCCACGGTCAGTTGTATCAGCAAAGAATGAAAAGGGTGTTCGACAAAAAGGCCCGACCTCGTATCTTCAGAAAAGGAGACCTTGTGCTCAAGAAGATACAATCATTTCTCACTGACTCTCGAGGCAAATGGACCCCAAATTATGATGGCCCCTATGTGGCCACGAAAGCTTTCTCAGGCGGCGCCTTGAGACTTGCAACCATGGACGGAGAGGAATTTGCCTACCCCACGAATGTTGATGTAGTCAAGAAATACTTCGCCTAAACTAAAAAAAAAAAAAAAACGTCTCGGTGGATTGAAAACCTGAAAGGGCGGTCCAGGCAAAAGTTAGAGACATGAAAAAAAATCATCCTGGTGGATTGGAAACATCATAGTACAATCCAGGCAAAAATTAGGGATAATGGCAAGTAACTATGTTCAACAGAGGCAAGTCCCTCAGCAGCAGTTATAGCATCCATCGGAGGAAAACTCCAGTCAAGGTCATCTTCGACAGAAGCTCAGGATGTCCCGAATTCAAAGTTGATAGAAGGATAGTGGTCGTTATGTTTCAACGTAGCCCTTTTCCCTGAAAATTACCATTTTCAAACTTTGTAAATACTGTTTGGAATCACGCGTTTGGCTGATTTCCATCTTATCAATAAAATTTGAGCCCTTGTGCTTTTGTTTGTAATTCTTATTTGTTTTAGCTTTACAGAACGACGTTGTTAACATGATTAACGATTCTTGAAATAAAACAAAAATGAATTTACTTGTTAAAACTTTTTCTGCTTTTTAATAAAGATGGCAATTTCTTTTAACTGTTGAACATCGAAAGAACATCAATCGCGTCTCCAAATGTGTTCGAACCTCAAAGTGCAGAATCAAAGTACTCCTTCTAGACCAGTACGCCTGAATGAAGGATCAGCAATGTCAGAGACCATGTTTCGTCTGACATCTTCGGCTGAGTTCTCATCTCCTAAGCCCGACCAGCGTCACCCCCAACAGGGACCGTTTCTCCTAAGCAAGGCAGAATTGCTATCTTGAACCAGCGATATTTCTACACGCCCCGCAGTGGCCGAGTATCCAATCGTGTTCATCCCTTAGTCTGTATGTTGCGTCAGTTTTGTCCGCATATACATATATACATCATGCATTATTGATTTGCATTCACATTCATATTGCATCACTATCACTCTAGTCATTCTTATCCCCTAGTAAAAGTCCTCTCAATCGAGTTGTCAGATCTTTCCTTGTTAGGAAGTGAATCATCTAAGCAATCTCTCTCCCATTTATCTCTGGATTAGAGACGGTCCTTGACCACTTTGATAACTTGAACCTCTGAGAAACAAGAAAACTTTCAACAAATATCACTCTTCGCCATTGAAGATGATATCCTTGCTCTCCCGGATTAAGGAAGATCCCCAGAGAAAGCCTCTTAATCAGAGATTCGGCGGTACGGCAGTTTTTCTCCGAAAAAACCACTGATGAAAAGGTCATCGGCACCTCAAAATTGGATCCCATCATATGGCATTTCTCCGGAAAGATCCCGAGAAAAGTATGATGTAAGCCCCCAAACGAAAACAGTCTCTCAAGAGACTCGCTTTCCCCAGTAGAATCGACAAATGGCGTCTCCAAAATAGAGAAGTTTGTGTACCTCTATAATTCAGACGAATGGGTTCCCCAGCAAGTCTGACATCAAATCTTTTCCCACTCAAATGGCATCTCCCCAGGAAAATTCGGCGAGAAGTTTGAGGAAAACCTCTACTAATAGCGTTCCTTGTCAAGAAAGTTTATTGACAAAAGAAACTGAGACCAGTTCCTTGGTAGGAAACCAGGATCGAGGGGAAGTTTATTTCAGCAACTAAGACCAGGTCCTTGGTAGGAAACCAGGATCGAGGGAAAGTTTATATCAAAAACGGAGACCAGGTCCTTGGTAGGAAACCAGGATCGAGGGGAAGTTTATATCAGAAACCGAGACCAGATCCTTGGTAGGAAACCGGGATCGAGGGGAAGTTTACAAAAGAAACTAAGACCAGTTCCTTGGTAGGAAACCAGGATCGAGGGGAAGTTTATTTCAAAAGAAAACTGAGACCAGCTCCTTGGCTGAAGACCAGGATCGAGGGGAAGTTTACCTTTTCTAAGCATCTTCGCTTAGCTAAAGAAGATGAATGCGTAAGCTACCATTTGTAACCACCATCAAAATTTCGGGTATTCTGATATTTAATCCTCTTGCACCCCGAATGCCCGAATACCTTCGCCATTCACACCTTCGGGTCCAAGAAGATTAAATAGGGGCATCTGTCATACCCCAAATTTTGACCACTAAGATTTCCCATCATTGTGCAAATCATCAGCACAATATGGATGTACCTTTGTACCTCATTAGTCTCCCCAAAGGTGCGTGAGCATTCACTACAAACAGGATTTAGGGTTTCAAGCCCTCGCAGAGCTCTTAGACAAAGGGTCAATCAAGGAATGACATGATCTTCAACTTGTCTAGCCTCTCAAACATCCACAATGGATCAAGAGGACTCCCACTTCAAGGATTAAGCACAAGTTTGCTCCCTTCTAGGTGGATCAAGCCTCAGGATCGCCAGTGTCACCAAATTAGGGTTTGGTCGACTAGGGCCTCCAGATGGAAATTTTCCTCTGGGCATGAGCCAATGCTTCAAAGCATAACCTAAAATGCTCCATGAAACATCATAAACCCCATCATCAAGTCAATTTAGCCTCAGGGGATGCATACATAAAAAATCAGGAATTAGGGTTTCTTGACCTAATTCACCCCTAAGTTGACTTTTGGGACAAATCATGAGCCAAGACCTCAAGACATGATTTGAGGGTCTCCAACATACCACGTTGATCCATTTGCAACAATGGATTGACCCAAGAAGCTTAAGCAACAAGTTTCAATTTCATCTGAACCACAGTTGGGGTTTCGCGGGAAAAGTCAACTGTAGCTTTGACTTTTGACCAGGACATGCTCCCAAGCCGTGGGACACGATTAAATACACCCTATAACACCCATGGAACATGTCCATCAATTTTGATTTAGGTCAAGGACATGATTTCCTGAAGAATCGCACGGTTTGGAATTCATCTGATGAAAAGTCAACTGTGCACAAAAGTCAAACTTTGACTTTTTGAGATTTTTCATAAAAATGGTTTTTTAACCCTAAAATGATGTTAATGTGTGATTGGAATCATCATTCATCAAGAAAAATCAAAGAAAATGGGATAACTTGTAAAAGGGGTAACCATAAAAACTTATAAATTTTTCTAAGTTATGAAAAAAAGTGGCAAGGGTACCAACTTTGGAGGATCATAACTCCTAAACCACAAAGCCATTATTCTCCATCCAAAGCTTGATTTGTAGCCCTCATTACCCTCTACAAAAACTTCAACTAGACTTAAGTCCAATTCATTAAGGATTTTGAGTTATGCTTGGATCAAAATGGCTAAAAAGTTAAAATTGACATTTTTCAGCACTTAGCCAAAAATCTGCCTTGTAATTTCAGCACAATGTCCCAACTTCAAGGCTGTTTTTCTCTATGATCCAAGTTGAACCAGGTCTAAAGTCAAACATCAAAGTTGAAGTACGTCATCTAAGCTTTCCGAAAAGTCCTAGAACATCCATATAGCATACTCGAGCAGGGAGTTATGGATCTTACAAAATGGCTTGCTGAAGCTGAATTTTTCAAGGCAGATTTGCACATTTTTTATGCCACACGAATTTTCAAGCCTTGTCATCAGTTTGGACACATCTAAGGATCAAATCCAAGTGGGATGATCTGATCCATGAACCTCCCAAGTCCAAGGAACAAAGAAAAGCATGCCAAAGCCTAGAAATCCCTAAAAGAGGGACAAAACTCCAATTTTGGTTTGGAGCATTTAATGGATGCTTAGAGGTGGCATGTACTGAGCCATTCTCATATGAAATTAGTCAAGACTTATCCAAGACCAAGGGAACTAGCAGCCTGTGCCCTAACCTCTAGTCAATGGCTAGAGGAGACTTGCATTTCCATTGGCCAACATGGAACAAACACCTGCTGCAGTTGCCATTCACTGTGGATCCCAAAACAAACTTGTTCTACTATAAATAGAGCTCATTTGTGCTCAATTTGAGTACACCAAAGCCATCAAACAGATGCTTTCCTCAAATTCTCTCTTTCACTCCAAAATGCCTTCATTAGTAAGGAAATTATGAGTTTTTGAGCTAGAGAGCAATTCCACTCAAACTAATCACACACACACCTCATATATATCATATGTAAGCTGTGCAAACCATCAAAAGTGACCTGTAATCACAACATCACAAAGTCACCTCTCAAAACCTCAAAATGACACTTTTTTGCATTTTTCAAGCCATGTCTTGATTCAGTCACTTTGCAAACCAGATAATACCTCAAACACACTCTAAATATCATCCTTGAACTATCCCAAATGGTGCCACACATCTGGAACACCATTTGAGAGAGTTGGCATTTTGGTCGTTTTTGACCATTTCGCGAGAAAGTGCACAAACTTGCTCCAGAGGTTTTCAGCCAATTCCAACCATCCTAAAAGCTTCTAAGAGGTCATTTGAGGTTGTCCAAAGCATCAAATCATTTCTGGAACAAAGCACTTGGAAGGTTGCCCAAAATCTCCAAAAAAGAGGTAAAATCCACAACTTGAATTCTTTGAATCATGCTTTCCTTTGTTGTCCACATACATGCATCATATTGAACAATTCTTGAGGTAAAAATGTAGTCCTTAATGTGTATGTTGTGATCCTCCCACTGTTTGCATTTTGACATGTTTTTATGTGGAATTTTGGTTGTTTTGAAACCATGTTCAGTTCTGTCTTTTCTTCATTGGTGTGTTCTATACATTAAGTTTTAGTTTGCATGAGTAACACCATTGGATTCCTTGCGAAAAATCGGTCAAGATATGTTTTTACGGATTTCAATTCCGATGAAAATTGAGAGAGTTACGCGCGTTGGAAATTTTACGCGAAACGGCGTCGAATTAACGATAGCGGTTCTGTTTTTTTCGGTTTGTACAGTGAGTTTCCGAGTGCGTGAATAACACCATTGGATTCCTTACGAAAAATCGGTCAAGATAGGTTTTTACGGATTTCAATTCCGATGAAAATTGAGAGAGTTACGCGCGTTGGAAATTTTACACGAAACGGCGTCGAAAACAACGATAGCAGTTTTTGTTTTTTAATTTCTGCGTTTTGTGCGTCGATTTTCCGTATGCGTGAGTAATACCATTGGATTCCTTGCGAAAAATCGGTCAAGATAGGCTCTTGCGGATCTTGATTCGGTTAAAAATCGAGAGAGTTACGCGCGTTGGAAATTTTACGCGAAACGATGTTTTTACACGACAACAGCTCTGGTTTTTTTATCGCTGTGTTTTGTACGTTGAGTTTCGGCGTGCGTGTGTAATACCATTGGATTCCTTGCGAAAAATCGGTCAGGATAGGCTTTTACGGATCTTGATTCGGTTAAAAATCGAGAGAGTTACGCGTGTTTGAAATTCAACGCGGAACGATGTTTTTAATCGATAACAGTTTTTGTTTTTTAATTTCTACGTTTTATACGTCGATTTTCCGCGTGCGTGAGTAATACCATCGGATTCCTTACGAAAAATCGGTCAGGTAGGTACTTCCGGATTTTGATTCCGATAAAAATCGAGAGAGTTACGCGTGTTGGAAATTCGGCGCGGAACGGTATTTTCAAAACGATAGCAGTTTTTTCTGTGTTTTGTGCGTCGATTTTCCGTGCGCGTGAGTAATATCATCGGATTCCTTGCGAAAAATCGGTTGGGCAGGTATTTCCGGATTTTGATTCCGATAAAAATTGAGAGAGTTATGAGTGTTTGAAATTTGATAAAAACGTGTTGAAAATTAAAGTTTCGGTACTCGTTTTTACCCCAAAAAATGATATTTTGATATCTTTCCTCTTTTTCTTACTTTTTATTTTCAAAACTCAACCAATTTTTTTCACATAGCAAAAAATCATCATTTTCCAATTCGTACCCCATAATATTTTAATCCAAAAAAATCACAAAAAAAGTATTATTTTTAATATATTTAAAAATAGTGTTTTAAATTGTTTTAAATGCTTTTAAAATGATTTCTTTTTTTTCTTGATTTTTAAAACAAAAATAATTTTAAATATTTATGTTGATAAAATATTTTTTTTCATAAACTTTAATCATTATTTAATGATTTTATTTGATATTTTTATCATTTTTTACTTAATTTTTCTTGAAAAAATGCCTAAAAAATGAAATTGGGGTTTTCTTTGATTTTCACCCTAACAAATCTTTTTTAAACACTTGGGCCTCTAATAGAGTGTAAGACCCAATCTTTTTTTGACGAAATCATTTTTGGACCTCATTCATTGTATAAGCCCCGATACCGTAAAAAACAAACGGCGCGATCGTCGCCTTTTTAAGAAATAACCTTGGGCCTCTCCCTGAGTTATAAGCCCCATCTTTTGTACAAAAATACACTTTGGGCCTCTATTAGAGTGTAAGACCCAACCCTTTTTTAACGAAACAATTTTGGGCCTCAGCTATTGTATAAGTCCTGATACGTTAAAAATCTCGGCGCGATCGCCATTTTCAAACTGAAAATATTTTGGGCCTCTCCCTGAGTTGTAAGCCCCATCTTTTGTACAAAAATACACTTTGGGCCTCTAATAGAGTGTAAGACCCAACCCCTCTTTTTTTATATTTTCTCATTTTTCATATTATTTTTTTAATAATTTGGAAAATTAATAACTCCTTCAATTTTGATTATTTTTTATTGGTTCTTTTTCTGAAAAATCACAAAAATAGTAAAATATTTTATTCTACAAAAAAATCAAATTTATATTATTTATTTAATATAGTTGGTATTTTTGTGAATAAATTCATTTTTAATTGTTTTAAAGCATTTTAAAAGTGAATATTCATCTTGAAAATAAAGACTATGGGCCTCCCCTCGTGTTGTAAGCCCCATTTCTTTTCTTTAAATTCTTTGGGCCTCTAATAGAGTGTAAGACCCAATCCCTTTGTAAATACCAAAATTTTGGGCCTCAGTCACTTGTATAAGTCCCACGGTGTTTCCAAAACCTCGGCGCGATCGTCGCCCTTTTCAAAATTAACCATTGGGCCTACCCTCGAGTAGTAAGACCCATTTCTTTTCTTAAAACTCACTTGGGCCTCTTGATAGAGTGTAAGACCCATCCCTTTGTACAGAAAACCTTTCTTGGGCCTCAGTCACTTGTATAAGTCCCTCTGTACAAATTCAACAGTGCGCTCACTGATAAAACCCTGGGCCTCTCCTTGAGCTGTAAGCCCCAAATCTTTCTTGTTCAAAGCACTTTCTCCTTTGATTTTGAATATACTGTTGTTTTCAATTTTTCTTTGTTGAACAACTAACCAAACAACATGGAAGCTCTACAACCGAGTAAGTGTTTACCCGCTTTCATATGTATATAACTGTATTATGGGGCTGTTTCACTGTAAGTCCCCTTTCACAAACTCATATATATATAACTGTATTGTGGGGCTGTTTCACTGTAAGTCTTCTTTCATAAACTCATATCAACTGTGTAATAATAGTATAGATATTTAGAGTTTCCCCGGCAACTACGTCTAGAACTAGGTGACGCCGTTTCGTTTATTCATAGAAATAGACAACTAGATCCCCAATAGGATCACCAGATACAGTCTTCTCTCTCGGGCTTTGTACGAGACACATATTAGCCTCCTCTTAGGCTTTGTATAAGAAAACCACTGGTTGATCCAATCAACCTTTTAGCAGCAAAGCTGTGCCTCGTTCACAGTACACAAACATCAACAACTCTTTTCCCTTCATCTAATCGCTGTAAGCGGCAAGCCTCTGGATCATCTACATCCATGCCACTGTCCCTCTTTTAGCATGATAAATTCCTAAGGAAAGATAACATTGCTCTACACTGAGTTAAAGTCTTCTCCTTCAGGTTAAAATCTCCTTTAAAGGAAATTATGGCATTGCTAGGATCCGCGTATCCCGGTTAAAGTAATTCTCCTTTATAACCAGTCTCCCAACAGTTGTGACAGACAAACCCTTCTTTAGAGATGACAAATTCTCTCTAAAGTCGAGGTCCTTCAGCTTCATGTCTTGGGCTTTGAACAAGACACAAATAGACTTTTTAGCTTCACATCTTGGGCTTTGAACAAGATACAAATCACCTTTCGCTTCACGTCTTGGGCTTTGAACAAGACACCAAAAACCAATTTCCTCCCATAGAATAGGAGGAACTACGAACGCTCTGATTTCCCTATCTCGGTAAACGGGAATACGTAGGCATAAGATCGAAAGAAAAGATCTTTGCGAGCACAATCAACAAAAAACCCAAATCCCATACTCTCACATACCTATCAAAAAGCATCAGTCCTAACATCCTAATCCTTGTTCCCCGCCAGAAACCTTCTGTCAAGTCCTAGAGAGAAACCAGTATTGGCGAAAATACAAATAACCAGTACAAAGGCCCCCCCACATTGATAGCATTCGTAACCTAACAGACCACTGTTTAAACTCAGTATGCAAAGCAGGGTTAATTGGAGAAATCTATTTCCCTTCCTTATTCAGCTCACAATAGGATAAAAAATGAATCGACCTGTAGTCAAAGCTCAAACCGCAGAGAGCGACCAGCGCTTAAGAACCGCGTCCAAAATCGCTCGCTACATCTACCAGGTTGGTATTCATCACGTGAATATCAAATATCTGAACCATGTTGATCTGATAAGGGTTCCTATCATGGTAGTCTTGGATCCATCCAAGATCCATCTGACGCTGGAGGGCCTCTTGTATGAAAGAGCATCCCTGTTTGTTTACCGAGCTAGTCAGACAAGAACTGTAATCGTGCCGCGGCAGATTATGATACTGGCTTTGCCTTGAGTGCATTGCCACCAAATTGACATTCATCGCACGGATGTCGTGGTTTTGAATGACGTTGGAATTCGTATAGACCATGTTAACTCCACGAACTCGGTGCTCTTGGATCCATCCGAGATCCATTTGTTCCTGTAGAGCCGCTTGCACTACAGAACATCCCTGGTTGTCTTTAGAGCAGATATCACACTGGTGATAATTATGAGGTGGCACATGGCCATATCCACTCTGTCTACAATGCATCTTGACCTGATTGGTCTTTAACAAGAGTACATCATGAATTTGATAGACATTGTTAGTCTCTCCTTCTATCAAATTGATTGCAGCCTTCCTGTGTTGAGGCAGCGGGTTCGTAAGAA
The DNA here is from genome assembly GCA_022829125.1 of Lathyrus tuberosus. NCBI lineage: Eukaryota > Viridiplantae > Streptophyta > Magnoliopsida > Fabales > Fabaceae > Lathyrus > Lathyrus tuberosus. Next base: position 1,091,711 of record JALAZF010000762.1, read on the forward strand.
CATTGTGATTCGTGTCCTTGAAAGATAAGAGCTCGCTCCTAACAAGCTTTTGCACGTCAGATTTGAAATTGAGGCAAGTCTCAATGTTATGCCCCGATCCTCCTTGATGATAAGGGCATGTCTGATCCACCTTAAACCAAAAAGGCAGATTTTCCGGTACTGTAAGAGGTGATTTAGTCTGGATGTGCCCCTTAGCCAGTAGTAACGGAAACAGTTCTGCATACGTCATGGGTATAGGATCAAATCCTGGTGGCCGTGTTGTACGGTTGTTGTTATATGGAGGACGAGCCTGCTGAAGAGGCTGTTGTGTCCTTTGCTGGTCAGGTTGGCTCTGCGCAACCTGAGGTTGATACGTAGGAATAGGCGCAGTGTTGATAGCAGGAATTACAGCTGCTACTGGCTGATAACGTCGCCTTTGCTTTCCGAGAGAGATATTCCCAATATCTTGCTCTTTTTTCTTAGGGAGAGCACTACCATATTTTTTAGTACCGCTCGTCGATCCAGTGTCTTTTACCAAACGTCCTTCTCGGACAGCTTCCTCAAGACGTACGCCCATGCCCACCATCTCGGTGAAATCACTGGGCGCACTGGTAACCATTCGGTCATAGTAAAATGAGCTTAAGGTCTTTAAGAAGATCTTTGTCATCTCTTTTTCCTCAAGAGGCTGACAAATTTGAGCGGCAATTTCACGCCACCTTTGAGAATACTCCTTAAAGGTTTCCTTGTCCTTTTGTGACATTGATCTGAGTTGATCTCTGTCGGGTGCCATGTCCAAATTGTATTTGTATTGTTGGACGAAGGCATTACCAAGATCTCTGAAAGTGCTGATCGTGGCACGGTTTAAACCCATGTACCATTTTAATGCGGCATCGGTTAAACTATCCTGGAATTTGTGAATCAGTAGGTCCTGATTCTCCGTCTGAGCTGACATCCGCCGAGCGTACATCACCAGATGGCTCTGAGGGCAAGAGTTACCCTTGTATTTTTCAAAGACGGGCACTTGGAACTTGTGCGGGACTTTCACATTGGGGACCAAACAGAGGTCTGCGGTGTCCTTTCCAAATAAATCCTGACCGCGAATAGCTTGCAAATCCTTCTGCATTTCCAAGAACTTCTCCTGGAATTCCTCCATTCGGTCAAACATAGTTTCCTTTTTACCAACAAGTATTGGTGGAATCTGTCCTTCCGGGACAGTGTGCACCACAGGGGGTGGTACCATGACTACGGTAGCGAATCTTGGCATTTCCCGAAGTTTATAACCTTCAGGAGTCTTCAGTATGCCCCTGGCATCTTCGCTTTCCCGAAGTTTGTAACCTTCAGGCCCAGCGGCTTCTGTTGTGATTCCCTGATCCTCAGTGATCGGCGGAACATATCCTCCCGGGATATAGTTGACAGGCATGCCCCAGGGACGATCTTTCGGCATCTGATACCTAGGATCATTCTTCTCCACTATGGGCATTGAGGCGATCTCTGAGATCACAGTTCTTTGTAGCTGAGCTTCTGCCATGGCTTGCATGTCGTTACGATGCTTTCTCATATCCTCTCTTAGAGCGTCGATCTCTTCTTTCAACTCTCTGTTTTCTTCCTCAAGATCATCCATCTTTTTCTGACGATTGACCCGAGTATTATACGAATGAGACAGTTTGACTCTAGAACTGAGACACAAACGTGAGATTCGTAGGTAAGAAGAATACGCGATGTGAGAATGATGAATGCAATGATTATATTAATTGTTTTTTGGTTTAATCAAAATAAACTTCGACAATTAGATTGCATATATCAAACAGTGGGGAAACCCCTTTTTATTGAAATTCAAAGGATTACAGAAATGGAAATACAGTAGATTACAAGGTGCAGGAACAGAAGCCTAAGCTAATGGGTCCCGAGTCCTCTCTGAAGAGAAATCGGGTGCTGATTCTGGTACTTTCCTTTTCTTTGACCGGGGCTCTTGAGCCGTTGTCGGGTTGTCATTCCTTTGCCAGATGAAAGGAGCGAGCAAATTCCTTTGATCATCCTGATTCTCTACAGCATGTTGCTCCAAAATTTCAATCAGAGCATCTTTTTCTTTCAGTAATTGCTGCATTTTGATGCACTCTACGTCGAGGGTGCGGTACTTGTTCTTCCAAGACCTTCTCTCCTTTTGAACTTTGTTGAGAGTAACCTGAAGCCTTTCAGTTTCCGTCATGAAGTACATGAAAGATTCCCTTGGCGGAAGAATTCCGTAACGAGGATAAGGCATTTTTAGCTTGAGAGCTCTAGTTTGTACCCAATGGAGATAAGGCTCCACCGAGACACAGTCCGGTTTTCCTAGAGACTCTCGTCCTTTCTTATGAACGTGTTTCCAAGCATGCACTATTTCCATCTTTAGTGCTCTGTCGTTTTCTCATTCCTTGAAGAAAAGACCTTCTAGATGAGCATTAAGTGGGACATGCCTCATCGGGTATCCAAACTGACGGCGAACCAATACCGGATGATAGTTGATTCCTCCTTTAGTTCCTATGAGGGGTACGTTGGGGAAGTTTCCACAATGATCAATGATTCTGATCCCATCATAGATCCTATTACACCAATCTATATCAGAGTTGGTGAGAGACATGATCTTCTGCGACCAACGTAAGGCACTCTTACAATCCCAAAAAGCAGCAGACTTGGGCAAGTGCGAGATAAACCATTTGTAAAGCAAAGGTACACAACATGTGATCTCCCATCCGCTGTACAAATTTCCTAAGTGTACAGAATGATACGCATCTGCGAGCAAAGTCGGCACAGGGTTTCCAATGATAAAAACCTTAATGGCGTTGATATCGACGAAGTTATTGATGCTGGGAAACAAAAATAATCCGTAGGTGAGTAAAACGAAGATGCTTTCAAAAGCAGTCCCGTTCCCTATACTAGCAAAGTACAGAGCTTTCTTTGTTAAGAACTGGGCTGGAAAACCTTGTATGCCACCCTTGGTAGTCATGTGAGTCCTGACCTCAGACTTGTCCAAATGAATTGCTCTTGCAATGGTCTGATTCTTTGGAATTTCTTCCAGTCCAGAAAATGGAGCTCGATCTGTAATGTATAGATTGATCAGATGAGAATACTCCTCCAGAGTTGGTGCAAGCTGGTAATCCGGGAATGTGAAACAGTGATAAACCGGATCGTATAATTGAACGAGCGCGTCCATGATTCCCTCAATCACATGGACTCTTAACAGTGGTAGCAGACCTCCGTACTTGGCTCTGAAAGCCTCAGGGCTAGTGATCATCCTTGCTAACCTTCTCAAATCCCCTAGTTTTGGAACCTTGAAGGTGTACGTATGAGTTCTCCTTCTACTGAAATCCATTAGTGTAATCCTCTTCTCTGATATTTGCAATCACAGTCTTAGTTTAATTTGAAAAACAGAGAGACTAAAGAGAAGTTTTTTGAATGTTTTAATGTTTTATTAAATGAATGCATGAATGCAGCACACAAAAACATAGAAAAAACATGGGGTCAAAGGGTCGTTGTCATGAAGTCAAGGCTCTACCCATCCCCAAAGGTTTATACTAAGGTGATTTTTGTACATGTACTCATTATCATCAGCTCCTCCCAGGAAAGCAAAACAACAAGCGGATCGTCAGCGAGTTGTAGAGCAATCTTAGAGTAAGTGCCATTCACCGAGAATAGATCACCAGCCTCAAATGAGGGTAGTATCGCGTAACAACTATTTCCGATAGTTTCCGCACTACGAAAGGGTTTGGCTCCTCAGCTTCTCAGGCATCACAACCGACCCATTGTCTAGGTGAGAGAATGGTTACATTAGGATGCCTCCACTGAGATTGATGGTCGACCTCGTCGCCATCACTTATCTTAAGTGTATACTCAATCTTTCCACATGCGGCATCACACGCATTCCCATTAGCAAAAAAATAAACACGTATAGCAATTAGGAAAAGCAGTATATATATTTGTCCTAAACATCCTAGACCTTTAAAGCTATGAATCCTAAGTTCCTGACAGAAAATGGGTTCCCCGGCGGAAGCCCCAATCTGGGGTATTCACACAAGAGGTGAAAAGAAAGACCGTGCCTAGATCTAACTTCTTCCACGCCCCACGGTGGGCGTCATTTTTCTGTAGCGAGCGATTTTGGACGAGGTTCTTAAGCGCTGGTCGCTCTCTGCGGTTGAGCTTAAACTACAGCTCGATTCATTTTTTATCCTATTGTGAGCTGATGAAGGAAGGGAAATAGATGTCTCCAATTAACCCTGCTTTGCATACTGAGTTTAAACAGCGGTCTGTTAGGTTACAGATGCTATCAATGTGGGGGGGCCTTTGTACTGGTTATTTGTATTTTCGCCAATACTGTTTTCTTTCTTTCTAGGACTTTCTAGCAGGGAACAAGGGTTAGGATGTTTGGACTGATGCTTTTTGATAGGTATGTGAGAGTATGGGATTTTGGTTTTTTGTTGATTGTGCTCGCTAAGATCTTTTCTTTCGATCTTATGCCTACGTATTCCCGTTTACCGAAACAGGGAAATCAGAGCGTTCGTAGTTCCTCCTATTCTATGGGAGGAAATTGGTTTTTGGTGTCTTGTTCAAAGCCCAAGACGTGAAGCAAAAGGTGGTTTGTATCTTGTTCAAAGCCCAAGATGTGAAGCTGAAAAGTCTATTTGTATCTTGTTCAAAGCCCAAGATATGAAGCTGAAGAACCTCGACTTTAGAGAGAATTTGTCATCTCTAAAGGGGAGTCTGTTTGTCACAACTATTTATAAAGGAGAATTACTTTAACCGGGATATGTGAATCCGACAATGCCATAATTTCCTTTATAGGGGAGTTCCAACCTGAAGGAGAAGACTTTAACTCAGTGTAGAGCAATGCCATCTTTCCTTAGGAATTTCTCATGCTAAAAGAGGGACAGTGGCGTGGATGTAAATAATCCAGAGGCTTGCCGCTTACAGCGATTAGATGAAGGGGAAGGAGTTGTTGATGTTTGTGTACTGTGAACGAGGCACAACTTTGATGCTAAAAGGTTGATTGGATCAACCAGTGGTTTTCTTATACAAATCCTAAGAGGAGGCTAATATGTGTCTCGTACAAAGCCCGAGAGAGAGGCAAAAAGGGTTGACTCAACAGGAGAATCTTTTATACTCAACAAGAGAGTGTTTCTGTATCCCGTACGAAGCCCGAGATGGAGGCTGAAAGTCCGACTCAACAAGAGAGTCTCTGTATCTCGTACGAAGCCCGAGATGGAGACGAAAAGTTTGACTCAACAAGAGAGTCTCTGTATCTCGTACGATGCCCGAGATGGAGGCGAAAAGGTTTTGACTCGACGAGGGAATCTTTTCGTATCTCGTATAAAGCCCGAGATGGAGGCTATGGTGACTGTTTCAGTTGAGTGACAGGTCCAGTATGCGGATTTTGAAAGAGAAAATCAGTTCTTATATGAGCAACACTGTACTCAAGGATTTGATTCAAGGATCCGGGTTATTCCTGTTCTTTAAGGAAGTGGGAAATCCGAAGGGTATTGAGACTATCCGAGTCTGCGGGTTTCCTTCCTATTTAACAAAGGGGTCACTTGAGAATGTCTTTGAGACTCAAGGAAGTTAGACTGTCCAAGTCTAGAGTTTCATCTTTTGTACTATGCTTTGAGAAACAGTAGTAGACTCTTTGAAAGGACTGTTCTATGAAGATGATTAAGTTCTGTTCCTATACCTTTAGGAGGTCGTCGGGATAATTTGTACGAAGCCCAAGAGGAGGCTGGAAACTTTTAAGAAGCCGAGAGGTCCTTGTACGAAGCCCAAGAGAAGGCTATCATTCCTGGAGGAAGAGATCATTATACGAAGCCTAAGAGGAGGCTGTGGATACTTCTAAGAAGCCGACGGGTCCTTGTACTAAGCCCAAGAGGAGGCTAGGTTGCTTTTAGGAAGCCTGTGGATCCTTGTACGATGCCCAAGAGGAGGTCGATGCTTTTAAGAAGCCCGTGGGTCCCCAAACCCCGAGAAATTCAAGGCAAGCTATTCACAAGGAATAGATTAAGTCAGGAAAGTTCGAGAATTTGGAAGAAACTCAAAGATGCCATTCACGGAGAATACATTCATCTCTGGGAGTAGAGTTTCTTGACAATTCCTAATGAGGACAGCCGAAGAGAAGACTGTATCTGGTGATCCTATTGGGGATCTAGTTCAGTCTATTTCTAAGAGTGACAGTCTGAGAAAGGGTTCAAAAAGAATCTGCCTTTCACATCTCCATATTGTTTAACCCCAAGAGGAGGAAAGACTGTGTCTGGTAATCCTATGTGGATCTAGTTTTGACTGTAAGTTCAGAGTGATCAACAGGGCTTTACCTAGTGCTAGACGTAGTTGCCAGGGAAACTCTAAATATCTATACTATTATTACACAGTTAGTATGAGTTTATGAAATGAGACTTACAGCGAAACAGCCCCACAACACAGTTATATATATATGAGTTTATGAAAGGAGACTTACAGTGAAACAGCCCCACAATACAGTTATATACATATGAAAGCGGTAAATGAAAGCGGGTAAACACTTACTCGGTTGTAGAGCTTCCATGCTGTTTGGTTAGTTGTTCAACAAAGAAAGATTGAAAACAACAGTATATTCAAAATCAAAGGAGAAAGTGCTTTGAAATAAAAAGATTTGGGGCTTACAGCTCCAGGAGAGGCCCAGGGTTTTATCAGTGAGCGCACTGTTGAATTTGTACAGAGGGACTTATACAAGTGACTGTGGCCCAAAAAAGGTTTTTTGTACAAAGGGATGGGTCTTACACTCTCTCAAGAGGCCCAAGTGAGTTTTAAGAAAAGAAATGGGTCTTACTACTCGAGGGTAGGCCCAATGGTTAATTTTGAAAAGGGCGACGATCGCGCCGTTTATTTGAAAATGTACAGAGGGACTTATACAACGAATGAGGCCCAAAAAGTTTTCTGTACACAAGGGGTTGGGTCTTACACTCTAATAGAGGCCCAAAGAGTTTAATGAAAAGAAATGGGTCTTACTACTCGAGGGTAGGCCCATAGTCTTTATTTTCAAGATGAATATTCACTTTTAAAATGCTTAAAAACAATTAAAAATGAATTTATTCACAAAAATGCCAACTATATTAAATAAATAATATAAATTTTATTTTTTTGTAGAATAAAATATTTTACTATTTTTGTGATTTTTCAGAAAAAGAACCAATAAAAAATAATCAAAATTGAAGGAGTTATTAATTTTCCAAATCATTATAAAATAAAATGAGAAAATATAAAAATGAGGGGTTGGGTCTTACACTCTATTAGAGGTCCAAAGTGTATTTTTGTACAAAAGATGGGGCTTACAACTCAGGGAGAGGCCCAAAATATTTTCAGTTTGAAAATGACGATCGCGCCGAGATTTTTAACGTATCGGGACTTATACAATAACTGAGGCCCAAAAATGTTTTGTTAAAAAGGGGTTGGGTCTTACACTCTATTAGAGGCCCAAAGTGTTTGAAAAAGATTTGTTAGGGTGAAAATCAAAGAAAACCCCAATTTCATTTTTTTAGGCATTTTTCCAAGAAAAATTAAGTAAAAAAATGATAAAAATATCAAATAAAATCATTAAATAATGATTAAAGTTTATGAAAAAAATATTTTATCCACATAAATATTTAAAATCATTTTGGTTTTAAAAAATCAAGAAAAAAAAGAAATCATTTTAAAAGCATTTAAAACAATTTAAAACACTATTTTTAAATATATTAAAAATAATACTTTTTTTGTGATTTTTTGTGGATTAAAATATTATGGGGTATGAATTGGAAAATGATGATTTTTTGCTATGTAAAAAAAATTGATTGAGTTTTGAAAATAAAAAGTAAGAAAAAGAGGAAAGATATCAAAATATCATCTCCGACATTTCTTTTGGGGTAAAAACGAGTACCGAAACTTTAATTTTCAACACGTTTTTTATCAAATTTCAAACACTCATAACTCTCTCAATTTTTATCGGAATCAAAATTCGGAAATACCTATCTTGACCGATTTTTCGCAAGGAATCCGATGGTATCGCACATACACACTGAAACTCGACGTACAAAACACGCAAATCGAAAAACCAGAACTGCGCGTAATTGAAAACATCGTTTCGCGCCAAACTTCTGACGCGCGTAACTCTCTCGATTTTTAACGGAGTTAAGATCTGAAAGAGTCTATCTTGACCGATTTTTCGCAAGGAATCCAATGGTATCGCACATGCACGCTGAAACTCAACGTACAAAATGCAGCAGCAAAAAAACCAGAACTGCGCGTTAGTTGAAAACATCGTTTCGCGCCAAACTTCTGACGCGCGTAACTCTCTCGATTTTTAACCGAATCAAGATTCGCAAGAGTCTATCTTGACAGATTTTTCGCAAGGAATCCAATGGTATCACTCACGTACATGGAAACTCAACACACAAAATGCAGAAATTAAAAAACCAAAACTGCACGTTGTTTTCGACGCCGTTTCGCGTCAAATTTCCAACGCGCGTAACTCTCTCAATTTTCATCGGAATTGAAATCCGTAAAAACCTATCTTGACCGATTTTTCGCAAGGAATCCAATGGTATTATTCATGCACTCAGAAACTCACTGTACAGAACACAAAAAGCAAAAAAACCAGAACCGCTATTGTTAATTCGACGTCGTTTCGCGTCAAATTTCCAACGCGCGTAACTCTCTCAATTTTCATCGGAATTGAAATCCGTAAAAACCTATCTTGACCGATTTTTTGCAAGGAATCCAATGGTGTTACTCATGCACACTAAAACTTAATGTACGGAACACACGAATCAAAACAACCAGAATTGGACATGATTTTAAAACAACCAAAATTCCACGTATAACATGTTAAAATGCAAACAGTGGGAGGATCACAACATACACATTAAGGACTACATTTTTGCCTCAAGAATTGTTCAATATGATGCATATATGTGGACAACAAAGGAAATCATGATTCAAAGAATTCAAGTTGTGGATTTTACCTCTTTTTTGGAGATTTTGGGCAACCTACCAAGTGCTTTGTTCCAGAAATGATTTGATGCTTTGAACAACCTCAAATGACCTCTTAGAAGCTTTTAGGATGGTTGGAATCGGCTGGAAACCTCTGGAGCAAGTTTGTGCACTTTCTCGCAAAATGGTCAAAAGTGGCCAAAATGCCAACTCTCTCAAATGGTGTTCCAGATGTGTGGCACCATTTGGGACAGTTCAAGGATGATATTTAGAGTGTGTTTGAGGTTTTATCTGGTTTGGAAAGTGACTGAATCAAGACATGGCTTGAAAAATGCAAAAAAAAGTGTCATTTTGAGGTTTTGAGAGGTGACTTTGTGATGTTGTGATTACAGGTCACTTTTGATGGTTTGCACAGCTTACATATGATATATATGAGGTGTGTGTGTGATTAGTTTGAGTGGAATTGCTCTCTAGCTCAAAAACTCAGAATTACTTGCTTTGGAAGGCAAATTTGAGGTGAAAGAAGAGATTTTGAGAAAAGCATCTGTTTGATGGCTTTGGTGTACTCAAACTGTACACAAATGAGCTCTATTTATAGTGGAGCAAGTTTGTTTTGGGATCCACAGTGAATGGCAACTGCAGCAGGTGTTTGTTCCATGTTGGCCAATGGAAATGCAAGTCTCCTCTAGCCATTAACTAGAGGTTAGGGAACAGGGTTGTGGTTCCCTTGGTCTTGGATAAGTCTTGACTGATTTCAGATGAGAATGGCTCAGTCCATGCCACCTCTAAGCATCCATTAAATGCACCAAACCAAAATTGGAGTTTTGTCCCTCTTTTAGGGATTTCTAGGTTTTGGCATGCTTTTTTTTGTTCCTTGGACTTGGGAGGTTCATGGATCAGATCATCCCACTTGGATTTGATCCTTAGATATGTCCAAACTGATGACAATGCTTGAAAATTCGTGTGGCAAAAAAAAAGTGCAAATCTGCCCTGAAAAATTCAGCTTCAGCAAGGCCTTTTGTAAGATCCATAACTCCCTGCTCGAGTATGCTACATGGACGTTCTAGGACTTTTCGGAAAGCCTAGATGACGTACTTCAACTTTGATGTTTGACATTAGACCTGGTTCAACTTGGATCATGGAGAAAAACAGCTTTGAAGTTGGGACATTGTGCTGAAATTACAAGGCAGATTTTTGGCTAAGTGCTGAAAAATGTCAATTTTAGGTTTTTAGCCATTTTGATCCAAGCATAACTCAAAATCCATGATGAATTGGGATGAAGTGTAGTTGACACTTTTGTAGAGGGCCATGAGGGCTACAAATCAAGCTTTGGATGGGGAAAAATGGCTTTGTGGTTTAGGAGTTATGATCCTCCAAAGTTGGTACCCTTGCCACTTTATTCCATAACTTAGAAAAATTTCAAAGTTTTTATGGTTACCCCTTTTACAAGTTATCCCACTTTCTTTGATTTTTCTTGATGAATGATGATTCCAATCACACATTAACATCATTTTAGGGTTAAAAAACCATTTTTATGAAAAATCTCAAAAAGTCAAAGTTTGACTTTTGTGCACAGTTGACTTTTTATCAGATGAATTCCAAACTGTGCGATCCTTTAGGAAATCATGTCCTTGACCTAAATCAAAATTGATGGACATGTTCCATGGGTGTTATTGGGTATATTTAATCGTGTCCCACGGCTTGTGAGCATGTCCTGGTCAAAAGTCAAAGCTACCGTTGACTTTTCTCGCGAAACCCTAACTGTGGTTCAGATGAAATTGAAACTTGTTGCTCAAGCTTCTTGGGTCAATCCATTGTTGCAAATGGATCAACGTGGTATGTTGGAGACCCTAAAATCATGTCTTGAGGTCTTGGCTCATGATTTGTCCCAAAAGTCAACTTAGGGGTGAATTAGGTCAAGAAACCCTAATTCCTGATTTTTGATGTATGCATCCCCCGAGGCTAAATTGACTTGATGATGGGGTTTATGATGTTCCATGGAGCATTTTAGGTTATGCTTTGAAGCATTGGCTCATGCCCAGAGGAAAATTTCCATCTGGAGGCCCTAGTCGACCAAACCCTAATTTGGTGACACTGGCGATCCCGAGGCTTGATCCACCTAGAAGGGAGCAAACTTGTGCTTAATCCTTGAAGTGGGAGTCCTCTTGATCCATTGTGGATATTTGAGAGGCTAGACAAGTTGAAGATCATGTCATTCCTTGATTGATCCTTTGTCTAAGAGCTCTGCGAGGGCTTGAAACCCTAAATCCTGTTTGTAGTGAATGCTCACCCACCTTTGGGGAGACTAATGAGGTACAAAGGTACATCCATATTGTGCTGATGATTTGCACAATGATGGGAAATCTTAGTGGTCAAAATTTGGGGTATGACAGATATAAGGTTTTATATCTGCAAATAGAATCAAATACTCATTTGGTTACTGTTAATGCTTCATCATGACATGAATTAGTAGTGACATTGCTAGATAAATGTTTATTACCTACGATATACATGCTACATACGCTACAAATCAAATAAGAGAAGATAGAAAATCACTAACATAATAATACACTTGATCAAATGAGGATCAATATCCACCATAGTTTAACCATATATGTTGTAATCACAAGTATATAAAATAAGTACTTACCAATATATTTAATCCAAATTCATGAGCATCTCAATTACATAGTACTATAATTATGCATGCTATATAATTCAAAGTGCATAAGGTACAACAATGTTCACAAAGGATAAATCCGCATTAATTATGTAACCTAACATGTGACTATATGTGATAATGTTGTGAATTAGGATGCCTTAAAACAAAGTATAAACAGTTCTTTATGATCAAGAAACACACAAGGGTTAGGGTTAAGGAAAAAACAAGAAGAATAACAAGGATTGGTTATAACTGTTATTCTTTACTTTCTCTATAAAACAGATTACAAGTACTCAAGAATAACAAATAACCCTCTCACCCTAATTAGGATTTACAATACCACACTTAAGATTAGAGACTAGTATGTTATTTATAATAAAACCTAAGATACTAAACTAATGGCCTTTTTAACAATTACCAATTACAAGCTAACTTAGGGTACAAGCTAACTTAAACAATTGGATCCTTTACACAAGGCCCAATTCGACAACTACATACTAGAACACAATTCGACTACAGCATGTTGGTCTTCGATAACAGCATGTGAGCAAACTTCGACGACATGCTAACTAGAGTTCGATCCAATATCTCACAAATCTCCACCTTGGATCTAACTCTACCATCAAGAAACAAACTAGCTTTCTTCATGCAGCTTTATCCACTGCATACAGTGGAAAAACTTGCAACTGGGAAACGTCTTGGGGATCATATCAGCAGCATTATGATCTGTCGAAACCTTCAGCACTGAGACTTCTCCACACTTGATTATCCCTCTGACGAAATGCAGCCTCACATCAATGTGCTTGGTTTTCTCATGATAGGATGAATTCTTAGACAGGTGTATTGTACTTTTACTATCACATTTAATAGTGACAACTCGACCGTGAAGTTTCAGCTCCTTTGCAAAAACTTCAAGCCACAATGCTTCCTTCACAACTTCAGTTAGGGCGATATATTCCGCTTCAGTGGTTGATAAGGCAACAACCTTCTAAAGTGTTGCTTTCCAACTGATTGTTGTGCCAAACATAGTGAACACATATCCAGACATAGATTTTCTGGAATTCATACAACCTGCATAATCAGAGTCGACATATCATTCGATTGCTGCTTTATTATCTTCACCAAGGCTCCACCATAAATTAGGACTCTATTCAGAGACCCATTTATGTACCTTAGAATCCACTTCAATGCTTGCCAAAGAGCCTTTCTAAGATTCACCATGTACCTGCTTACAAGACTTACTGCATATGCTATGTCGGGTCTAGTACATACCATAATATACATCAAAGAACCCAATATATTAGCATATAGAACTCTATTAATATAAGCTCTTTTGAAATCAGTACTAGGACACTGATCTATACTCAACTTGAATTGAGGGTTTGTCAGAGTCACAACAGGCTTTGAATTCGACATACCAAATTTTTCGAGAATCTTCCGTAGGTATGCCTCTTGAGATAAGCATAATTTCGACTGCTTTCTATCTCTTCGGATGTCAATCCCAAGAATCCTGGACGCAACCCCCAAATCCTTCACTTTGAACTCCTTATTGAGTTCATCCTTCACCCTCATTATATCTTCGAAATTGTTGCTTGCTATTAGAATATCATCCATATAGAGAAACAAAATAACAAATGAATTACCCGATCAAAATCTGAAGTAAACACAGTGGTCAAACTGACTTCTGATGAAACTTATGCGTGCCATGAACTTGTCGAATCTCCTATTCCACTATTGAGGAGATTGTTTCAGTACATATAAACATCTCTTCAGTTTGCACATAATCTTCCTCCCCCTTTTCGACATACCCTTCAGGTTGCCTCATTAGGATCGTTTCATCCAAATCACCATACAAGAACGCAGTCTTCACATCCATCCGTTCTAGTTCAAGGTCGAATTGTGCCACCGTGGCAAGCAACATTTGAATGGATATGTGCTTCACAACAGGAGAGAATACATCATTAAAGTTGACACCTTCTTTCTGAGTGAACCCCCTAGTAACCAAAATTTCCTTGTATCTCTTCGACGCCACTTCTTCGATTCCTTCCTTAACTTTGAAAGTCCATTTACATCTGGTTAACCTGGCTCCAGCAGGTTTCTTGATCAATTCCCAGGTGTTGTTATCATGAAGAGATTTCATCTCATTATCCATGGCCTTCATCCATTCCGTCTTTTTTCGACTCCTCATAACTTCCTTATAGTCTCTAGGTTTTTCGTCGAGAACCTCACTTGCAGAGATTAAGGCATAAGCTATAAGATCTACACACCCAAGTCTCTGAGGTGGCTTGATGACTCTCCTCGACCTGTCTCTTGCTAGCAGGTTATCATTATCAGTCTCCTCATCTTCTGCATCTTCTTTGACTTCATCTGGGATACGTAATTCAACATTAACATGCTCCACCTCAACAAGAATCTCTCCCTGTTCCAACTCTTCATCAGCATCATCAGTTTTCTTGAAGGTCATCTCAGCTTCATTGAAAACTACATCTTGACTGGTGATACACCTCCTGTGACCTGGCTCTAGGCACCATAGCCTATAAGCTTTGACTCCTTCAGGGTATCCTATGAACATGCATTTCAGAGCTCTAGGTTCGACCTTGTCTTTCCTAATGTGAGCATAGGCCACGCAACCAAATACTCTCAGTCTGTCGAGACTAGGTGGATGTCCCACCCAGAATTTTTCAGGTGTCTTCATATCTAATGCAGTAAAAGGACATCTATTTATCAAATATGTTGCTGTCGAAACAACCTTAGCCCAAAACACCTTCTTTAACCCAACACTCGTCAACATGCATCTAACTCTTTCCAAAATAGTTAGATTAAACCTTTCCGCCAAACCATTTTGTTGTGGAGTACCTGCAGTAGTTTTGTGCCTTGCAATACCTGAGGCGGCACAAAAACTGTCGAACGCCTCATTGCAAAATTTAAGGCCATTGTCAGTTCTCAACCATTTAACCTTTCCGCCAATGTGATTTTCGACCAAAGTCTTCCAACCTTTGAAATTCTCAAAAGTTTCATCCTTAGTCTTCTGGATGAATACCCATAACTTTCTAGAATAATCATCGACTATGGATAGAAAATACCTTGCTCCTGAATGTGATGGACACCTTGCAGGCCCCCAAAGATCAGCATGGATGTAATCAAGGGATCCATGTGTTCTTTGTTTGCCTTTGTTGAACTTCACTCTGCAAGATTTTCCAAGTACACATGGTTCACAAAACTTCAGCTTTTCGACTTTGTCTCCACCAAGCAGATTTTGTTTCCCTAATTCGACCAGACCCCTTTCACTGACATGACCCAATCTCATATGCCAAATTTCTGTCTTCGACAAAAGTTTCGTGGATACAACATTTGTCGAACCACTTACAACTTCAGCCTCAAGGGTATACAAGCCTTGTTTCTTTACGCCTCTCAAGACTTCCTTCGATCCCTTCATGACTCTTAGGATACTTTTCTCTCCTTGAAAAACATATCCCTTTTTGTCGAATTCACCAAGAGAAATCAAATTTCTCTTCAAATCAGGTACATACCTGACTTCAGTCAATAACCTTATTGACTCATCATGGAGCTTAAATACCACAGATCAAATACCTACAATTTTGCAAGCTTTGTTGTTTTCCAGCAGCACTGATCCACCATCATGTGCCAAGTGCAACCTGAATCCATAATCCACTCTTTTCTTGAGTCTCCGCTTGAAACCACAAGAACATCAGATGATTCGAAGTCATCTTGAATAATGGCTGCGTTGCCATTATCCTTACCTCCATGATCTTTTAGGCATTCAGGGCACACCTTTCTAGTGTGACCCTCCTTCTTACAGTGATATCATCGAATACCAGATGCTTCGCCACTATAAGACTTCTGCTGACTTTTACCTTTCTTCTTGTCGAACTTACCATCCTTTCGCAAGAATTTCCCCTTAAAGGCCAAACCTTCACCCACCGTTGAAGGTTTATGCTCCTTTCGTTCGTTCAGGTCCTTAGAATACAAGTCTGATTGAACTTCTTCAAAGCTCAGGGACTCCCTTCCATACAGGAGAGTTTCTTTGAAGTGGGCATGTGTTCTAGGCAAAGCGCACAACAGCAACAGTGCTTGATGAAGACCAAGCTTGATGAAGCGGAATGGGTCCGAGAGAGATATGATTAGTTGAACCTCATTAATGAGAAACGATTGACTGTGATGTGTCATGGTCAGTTGTATCATAAGATGATGAAAAGGGCATTTGATAAGAAGGTTCGTGTTTGTGAATTCCAAGAAGGAGAACTCGTACTCAAAAAGATCTTGCCATCTCAAAGGGATGTACGTGAAAAATGGGCGCCTAATTATGAAGGCCCGTTTATGGTAAAGACAATGTTCTCAGGAGGTTCCCTAATTCTTACAACAATGGATGGTGAACAACTCTCACACCCTGTAAATGCTGACTCAGTAAGAAAATATTACGCCTAAAAATCCCGCTAAGTCGAAAACCATAAATGGCGACTTAGGCAAAAAAGGGTATCCAGGTGGGTCATAACCTATGAAGGAGACTCAGGTAAAAGTTAGGGATCAAATAAAAAAAGAGATCGCTAGGTTGAAAACCCGAAAGGGCGGCCTAGGCAAAAAAGAGTGTCCCGGTGGATCGAAAACCCAAAAGGGTGGTCCAGGCAAAAGTTAGGGACAAAAAGTGTTTCACTGTGTTAGAAAGGGTTGCCACCAATACCAAGGAGTTCAAGAAGAATTTCAAGCTCATTCGCTCTCATCAGCAGCGAGGTTTTGAAGGACTCTTAGTCACTAGGGATAGTAGTGGTCATTGAATACGATGTAACCTTTTTCCTATTGCCATTTCCTAATTGTAATGTTCCATGGAACTTTGCCATTGGCGAGTTACCATTCTAATAAAATCATATTTTGGACCTTTCTTTGTTTGATACTTATCATGTCTCTACTTTTTCCATGTTATGCAAAACTTCATTTATTTTTTAATAATGGTTTTGAAAGCGGAAAATTTTGAAATAAAAACAAATCTTTTGAAAACACAATGGAAACATAATCTACTTTGGCTCTTGGGACGATTTAGTAAAATCATTTTCTCCCCCAGTGGTTCTTATTGTGACGAAAACACTGTTAAACCATCTGGCGTGAAGTTCCCCAATGAAACAAGTTTAGTTGGCAGTGTTTCCTAGATTGGACACTTCAGTAATGACTGATTACCATGATACAAAGGACTTCTCCCCAGTATCTTCCACAGATGTTTGTTGAATGTGGAAAGTCTTTACCTCCTCAGGTGAAAGAAGAACATTCCCTATTTGACTCCTGAGCGACTATTCTTTTCAGATTCAGTGTGACTCTTTGCAGTGGATATGTTATGCATCTTCCCTTTTCCCCAGTCTTTCGTCTCTCATCTGACTAGTCTCTTACATAACATTGAGCATTCACATCATACCATATCATGGTGCATCTTTTGCATTTAGTGTTTTTCTTGTGGGTCTTTACCTTCTTTACCCTTAACCTGCTCAGGTTAAGTGCCCTTTTGAGTTTGTGGATCGTTATTCGTGTCCTGCTTGCGTCCGGTTATCACATGCGTGCGTCAAATTTGATCTTTATCCTTATTCCTCAGGAAGTTTAGTCATCACTATCCAACCTCGGTGATGTCCCATTTGTTGTTTAAACTCTGTCAGCATGCCAATCATTATTGGTATTAAAAGTCCAGTTTTCACTGGCATTATTTAAAATCCAATCATTATTGGTATTGAAAGTCCAGTACTTACTGGCAACTGTTTAAATCCAATCATAATTGGTCAGTCTTAACTGTATGTCTTTAAATCCAATCTTAATTGGTCAGTCTTAACTGTAGGTCTCAAGTCCAGTATGCACTGGCATGTTTTAATATCGATCATCATCGGTATCGTAAAGTCATGTATTCAATGGCGTATTTTGAAAAAATCCAATCACCATTGGTATTGAAAGTCCAGTATTTACTGGCATTGTTTTAAAAAAAATCCAATCATTATTGGTATTGTGAAGTCCAGTGTTTACTGGCATCATCTAAAGACTTGTTTCTTTGGTACCCAAAGCCCGGTCATTACTGGAAATTATCTAAATTCAATCTTAATTGGTCAGTCTTAACTGTATGTCTTCCTGCTTTAAATCCAATCTTAATTGGTCAGTCATAACTGTTTGCCTTTTTGCTTCAAAAATCCAATCTTAACTGGTCAGTCTTAACTGTATGTCTCTTTGTTCAAGATCCAATCATTATTGGTATACAAGTCCAGTGATTACTGGCTTGTTTTTCAAAGTCCAATCATTATTGGAATCTTGCAATCTATCCCCAGCAGAGGTTTTGGTCATCACCAATATCCATGTAAAAGTCCAGTATTCACTGGCATTTGTTGAAAGTCTGGTCATTATCAGCATCCTAAGTCTAGTAATTACTGGCATGTTTCCTAAGTCCAATCATTATTGGCATTTTAAGAATTGGTCATTATTAACTCCCTTTGAAATTCCTCGGGATCAGCATCATTTGGCGCACGCAGAGTTTACGTTTGTCTCTGTCTCTTCTGGTTTTTCTTGAAGATCCCGTTTGAACTCTTCAGTATAAGAAATCCCCAGAAAATCTTCTGTTGGGTGTCTTCCCTTTTGTTCAAATTGATCCCCAGTGGAGATCACGTCTTCTTTCTGGTTTCATCCCCAGTAAAGAGTTTGCTTCCCTTCTGGCTGCCCCGGTTGTCGTCTGGTCATATCTGAACCTGTCCTCCATCTCCCTGGATCTTTCCCCAGTGGAGAACACCTCTCTGATTTCCATCTCCAGTGAGGACCTATGGGTCCCCCCACATTTTATCTTCTTACCCCCAGTGTTGTCTTAGTCACTCCCTAGTGAGTCTCTTTTGTTAGTTAGCCTTCACTCCCCAGTGAGTCTCTTTTGTTAGTTAGACTTCATCCCCTGTGGGTGTTTGACCTTTGTTCCTTGGTGTCTTGTTTTGTCTGCATTTTGCACCAGTATGTCATCATATCATCATATTAGAAGTTCATGGCATGTCAGCATTTGCATGTCTGTTGCCTGTCCTTAGCATATGCATTCCATCTAAGAGCAAAATTTTTGGTTTGCTATATTTAAATACCTTTCACCTTGATTTCATAAGGATTATCATCGCTCGTGCCATCCAGTGAAGTCATTTAAATATGGGTAACTGTTATCCCCCAAATTTTACCCCTTAGATGTCATAACATCTTGCACTTGCATTTGGGTTCAATCATCTATGCATTGTTAACTAACCATCATATTTTGCTAGTTTGTTCATTTATTTGAAAAGCTAGGGTTTGCACAAGAAGGAAGACAAGACCAATAAGCCAAACTCTCATATGTGTCAAGTCCTTCTAAGGCACTTCCTGGCTCAATATATCCATCCCAAGTGTTCACTAGGTGGTTAAGAAAGGAGTTTGAAGTCATCTAGTCAAGAAAGTCAACTGAGGCTCCAAAAGATCAATCTTTGGCGTTGAGGGCTACTCATGAAGTTTTCAAGTCACATGCCATGACCTCATGTGATTGGATCAAGAGAAACCATGAAATCAAGAGTTGTGAAATTAGGGTTTTGACCTGAGGAATTACAAAGAAACCTTGGTGTGATCAGTCAGTGTCTTGATTATTTCATCAACTAATTAAGCTTGCATACATTCAAGAGGACTTATTCATTAGGAAATCAAGTGTGTTTGGCTCCCATCACAAGTGCAATGAGCCCCAGGTTCATCTGGCCCCAGATTAGGGTTTTGTCAAGAAAAGTCAACCATGTCTTTGACTTTTGATCAAAGCATGATCCCAAGCCTTGGGACATGATTCTATGTGTTCATATGCATCTCTAGAGGCTATCCATTGGTATTAGAAGAGATTGAGAAAGCAAGATAATCAAGGATCACCCAGTTGAATTCCTGAAGAAATTAGGGTTTTGACTGAAAAGTCAAACCTTTGACTTTTGATGTTTTGGGTCCAAGATGAAGTATTCAAGTCATATTCCATCAAGACATGTTTGAATTTTTAGTTAGAGCATGAGAAATCAACATTTTGAGAGGTTTCTTGCAAAAAGGGCAAGGTTTGGGTCTTGAAATTGTCTAAGTATGGAAGAATTCACCCATTGTGTGAACTTTGGAGAGTCATAACTTTCAAACCACACATCCAATTTTTGTGACTCAAAGCTAAAATTGAAGCTCTCATCATGAACTTCAAAATGTATTATAGGGTGCTTCTTCAAAAGAGGTTTGGTTTTTAAGTTAGGAGGCTTGGAAGTTCAAGGCAATTTAAGACTTAGTGAAATTTCACTCTTTTTGCCCTAATTTTAAGCCAACTTCACCTCCATTTTTCATCATGATCCCTTTGGATCTAGAACTTGGAGTAAACATGAACATTGTAGAGCATATTTGGGGTTTTCTAAAAAGTACTAGAACATCCTAATCCAATGTGTGAGCTGGGAGAATCAAAGACATGAAGTTAGAGGTTTGAAACTTGGTTTTTTGAGGTTTTCCACTTGGTGCACTTGAAGCAAAACCACTTCCATGCTGCAATTCTTAGCATTTCAGAGTAGATTACTTGCAAATACTCATTTTCTCAGAAGTTGGAACGAATTTGGAGCAATATCCATTAAGTTTAAGCTTAATCCACTTGACATTTCCATTTATGGCATAAAGGAATGACTTCCATTTTGATAAAGCATGACTTTATGCATAAAGTTGATCTTGAGCCTCTAAATTATCTCTTCTGCACCAGAGCTTTTGCCTTGTATCATGACAAAGTATCTGAGATCCCAACAACTCTAGAAAGGTTGGTACTATGTCTTGGAAATCTTGAAACTCTTGCCAAAGTCCACTTGCATTTCAACCAAATTCCCAACCAAACCAAAACTCAACCAATTACTTTGCTGTAAGCTGACTTCCCTCAACCCTTTACCAATAAATAGAGGACTCAAACAAGTCTCAAAACACACAAGCAACCATTCTGAAAACCCTCATATCTCTTTCTCCCTTAGTTTTTGCAAGAACTCCCAAGAACTTGCAAAACCACTGACCAGTTTCAATCCACACGTGCAAACCACCAACAAACCTCATAAATCTTCCATAAACACTCCATAGAACTTGTCTAAACCATCAAACAAGTTCTGTAACACCTCATTCACCATCTGTCATTTCCCAACTTCCATTTGCAAGTACACACGGATTTGAAGTTTGAGTTTGTTTCCAACCATTTCAAGCACTCCAGTCATCTGTCCTAGTGTCAACAAGCATAAAGGGAGGCTTATTCCATCTCTGCAACACCAGTTGAAGAGGCCTTAGACCTGCTCCAAGAGGTAAGCTTATTTGAAACCCTAGGCTCAGATTCTTTGCATCTTATTATTTCATACTTATAGCAAAATGTAGCTTGCATTGTGTGTAACGTGTTTGAAGCCTTACCTGTATTGTTTGAGTTGAATATGTGTTGTTTGGCTCATGTTTTGTTTGGTGATGTTGCACTGTTAGGGTTTTTTTTGTGAGTATACGTTTAGTTTTAGGACAAACCAATGTGACCATTAGGTTCCTTGCAAGAAATGCTCCAACTTTCGTCTTTAAAGATTGGAGAATGATTGAGAGATGAGGGAGTTATAGTGTGTAGAAAACCTAGGTGCAAGAGAGGTTAGGGCACGAGCGATCGAGGGAGAGAAAGAAAAAGAAAGGAAGAAGAAAGAGTGAGCTGGAGGTGAGTTGGAATTGAGGTGGTGCTGAGGTGGCCGTTTTGTTGGGTTTTTAAAATATATATTATTTCAGTTAGTAGGATTAATGGATGAGAGTGTAGCACCGCTGGTCCAGATGGAGGGTTTGTGTGTATTGGCAAGCGAAAAGACTGGGGTTCGAATCCCCCTCGCCCCAGTCATTTGTTTTATTTTTCTGAAATGAATTAGGCTTCACATATATTATCTTGGAACCATCCCTTGTCACAGCGCGCGTTCTAGTTGGTTTGGTAAGTCTTTTAGACTGTAACACCTAGGGCGGGGGTTCAACTCCCTTTGGGACCCTCCCTATTATTTTAGTGCTTAGTTTTTTAGTTTATTTTCCAAACTTCTCCATTTCATAACTCACTCATATTTCATGATTTTTGATCCATTCTTTTGGTATTATTTTCCTTTTATTGTGTATTTTATGTTGACATTTTAAAATACCCAAAAATATTTATTTTTAGGAGTTTTAGTTATTTGAGAAATGTAGGTTTTCTTTTAAGATAACTTATAATAATCTTGACTTCTAGGTCTTAATCTTTGATCTCCCTCATTTTTTAGGACTTATGTAGTTTTGTTTTAACAAACTAGGACCATTTCCCATTGTATTAAGACTTGTGCATAGTTGTAGGACTTTCTTAAAGTGCACTTGTATTGGTGTTTGTTACCTTTAGGTGTATAAACTTTTGTCATCCCCATTAAAGTCTTAGATTAGATCATTACCTTCAAACTAGGACTCCCCTCTCATGTGTACATGACATCAAGTAGATATAAACCATTAACTTATGTCATACCTTATCATTTGTGCCTAAGACTTCCCTTTCATAAAAGTGAACTATAGGATAACATAAGTGATACTTTCCCCTTGACACAAAGATTAGGTCAAAGACATTCCCCTTTGTAGGTCATCACCTACTTGTTTAAAATGCTTAGACTTATATCGTGACCCTTTAGGTATTTACCTTGTTCATTAATGAATGATTTTTTAATACTTGTATACTTCTTTAAGATACTTGCCTTGAATGTCATCACATTCACCATCCTTATTCATGTGTTATATCCATGTGTTTTTGCTATGTAAATACCATTATTAACTTCATTAAGTTATCCCCTTTAGGTGAGGCTAGCTTGTTAGCTCTCCTCCTTAACCCTCTTTATTCCCCTCCTTCCAAAAGGAAAGTCTCTCTATTGACCTCAAAGTCATAGATAGCTCATTACCCTCTTGGACTCATTAGAGCCATCTTCCACCCTTGGCCTTATTAGAGCCGCTCCTTTCCCTTGACCTTATTAGGATCAATCCCTTGGCCTCATTAGAGTCGTTTCCCCCCTTTTACCTAGTTAGGTTTCCCCCTCTTGTAAGCACTATCATCATAGATACTTACTATCCCTTGGCCTCATTAGAGCCACATACCTTACAACTTAGGATTCACCTAGAGTTCTTCAACTCTATGTGAGCATCATCATCATGATGTTCCCTTTCCTTTTGGCCTTATTAGAGCCATTCATCCCCCCCATAACTTAGATTTAGGATAGAGTTCTTAAACTCTATATGATTCTCATCATCATGAATATTCACTTACCCTTCACTACTTAGACTTAGATAGTTCTTTAACTCTATGTGAGTGTCATACCCATTCCCCTTGGAACTTTGACCATAGTCAATGGTTCCTCACCCCTAGTTGAAGTGAACTACGAATTCTCTGATTCCATCCTTATTAGGATATGTAGGCACGAGATGCGACGTCTTGGCGAGCATACTTAGTGTATATACCATTAGGTCTTTACCTTTAGGACTTTGGTCTTCACCATAGGTCTTTATCTTTTCCTTTAGCTGATTCCCTTAGTAAGCAAACAATAATATAACACAAATACTAACAAGAGTTCTTGTAGAGTACTACAGATATCTAGGATGCTAACACCTTCCCTAGGTATAACCAACCCCCGAACGTTAGATCTCTTAGTTGTGTCTTCACATAGCGCAATTAGGATTTTCTTCGATCTTTACTCTTTCCTTTGGATAAATAAAAGCTCGGTGGTGAACTTTAAGTTTTGTGATTCAAGTTAATTAATAGCTTGATATCTGATTCTCACCGCAGCAGAAATGGCGACTTCATTGGGGATTTAAAAGAGGGTTAAGCCTACTTTGTTTGTGTTTGTGTTGCTTGCTTGTTTGTACATATCTGTATATATACTTGTCTATTTGGGTTCTTCTGTTTGGCAGGGTGCTACTTTTGAGTGGTGAGATAAGTCATAACCCGGACTTGAGCATACACATATGATAGGATTGTGGTGTAATCAATAGTCAGCTATTGGGAGTATTCCTAACATGTTTGGCATAAGATGACCACGCTCAGTGGAGGCCCCTTTGAGATTATTGATGTTGTCATACCCCAAATTTTGAACACTTAGATTTCCCATCATTGTGGAAATCATCACCACAATATGGATGTACTTTTATGCCTCATCAGTCTCCCCACAGATGGGTGAGCATCCACTACAATCAAGAATTAGGGTTTCAAGCCCTCTCTGAGTGCTTAGACAAAGGATCAATCAAGGAATGACATGATTTTCAACTTGTCTAACCTCTCAAACATCCACAATGGATTAAAAGGACTCCCACTTCAAGGATTAAGCACAAGGCTGCTCCCTTCTAGGTGGATTAAGTCTTAAGATCGACAATGTCACCAAATTAGGGTTTTGGTCGACCAGGGCCTCCAGATGGAAATTTTCATCTGGGAACAAGGCAATTATCCAAAGCATAACCTAATATACTCCATGGAACCTCATGGACCCAATCATCAAGTCAATTTGATCTCAGGGGATGCATACATCAAAAATCAGGAATTAGGGTTTCTTGACCTAATTCACCCCTAAGTTGACTTTTAGGGTAAATCATGAGCCAAGACCTCAAGAGAGAGTTTGAGGGTCTCTAATGAACTATATTGATCCATTTGCAACAATGTATTAATCCAAGAAGCTTGAGCAACAAGTCTCAATTTTATCTGCACCACAGTTAGGGTTTTAAGGGAAAAGTCAATTGTAACTTTGACTTTTAACCAAGACATGCTCCCAAGCCCTATGACATGCATCAATATAATCCATGACACCCATGGAACATGTCCATCAAGTTTGATTTAGGTCAAGGACATGATTTCCTGAAGAATTGCACAGTTTGGAATTCATCTGATAAAAAGTCAACTGTGCACAAAAGTCAACTTTGACTTTTTGAGATTTTTCACCAAAATGGATTTTTAACCCTAAAATGATGTTAATGTATGATTTGAATCATCATTCATCAAGAAAAATCAAGAAAAGTTGGGTAACTTGTAAAAGGGGTAACCATAAAAACTTAGAAAATTTTCCAAGTTAAAAATAAAGTGGCTAGGGTACTAACTTTGGAGGGTCATAACTCCTAAACCACAAAGCCATTTTCTCCCATCCAAAGCTTAATTTGTAGATCTCATTGCCCTCTACAAAAACTTCAACTAGACCTAATTCCAACTCCTCGTGGATTTTGAGTTATGGAGTGATCAAAATCAAGAAAAGTCACTTTGTTCCAACACAGTGAAAATTTCACTAAGTCAGATTTTACCCTACTTTTTGCCAAATGTAGGGGGATTTTTTACTTGGATTCAAAAGAGATCAAAACCAAATATGTTCAAACAGTTGTTTTATCATGTAAGGGCTTTCCAAAATGGCCAAGAACATTACCAAATTCAATTTGAGTCATGAGATATGACATTGGCAAGTTGCCTTGCTGAAATCTGCCAAGGCAAGGCAGAATTTGCATTTTTGCTCGATTTGCCAAAATCAGCCAAATCCAAATGCTCCTATCCACTTGGACACCTCTTAGGATTGAATCTAAAGGGGGTCACTGAGCCAAGCATCCAAAGTCTTTGGAACAAGAAATAGCATGTTGAACCTAGAATGGCCAAATTAGGGACAAGACTCCAATTTTGGATTGGAGCATTCAATGGAAGCATCAAGGTGGCATGGATTGAGCCATTCTTAACTGAATTCAGTCAAGACTTATCCAAGACCAAGGGAACCACAGCCCTGTGCCCTAACCTCTAGTCAATGGCTAGAGGAGACTTGGATTTCCATTGGCCAACATTAAACAAACACCTGCTGCAGTTGCCATTCACTGTGGATCCCAAAACAAACTTGCTCTACTATAAATAGAGCTCAATTGTGATCAGTTTAAGTACACCAAAGCCATCAAACAGATGCTTTCCTCAAAATCTCTTCTTTCACTCCAATTTTGCCTTTCTTAGCAAGTCACTATCGGGTTTTTCATTAGAGAGCAATTCCACTCAAACCAATCACACACACACACCTCATATACATCATATGTGAGCTGATCAAACACTTAAACAACAACTGGAACACTGATTTCTTAGAATCACTAGTCAATTGCTCAAGGTTTTAACCAAAGTGCAGTTGAGATGCCATGAAGTGATCCAACCATTCTCAGTCAAGTCCAAGCATTCAAACACACTCCATAGGGTGTAGGGAAGCTGTTCAGATCATCACAATTCATCTGTAGCACCTCCTACTCAGAAATCAATTTGCTCTTGCTGTCACGACCTAGAGGTAAGCCTAAACTTGGTCATCTCTCAATCTATGCATATTTCCTCGCACAATACTTTTGCCAAATGTTCATAATCATGCATGGAATGTTTCCCCTCAAGTAATTGCTTTGTTTGAATCGTGTATAAAAAATCCTAGCCTTCATGCAGAAATTAGGGTTCTTGAGGATTTTTCATGATTTCTTGTTATATGTTTAATTTAAATGAAATTAAATACCATAGACATGATTGTGAGGTTGAAACGAGTTGATTGGTATGTGGATTACATGATATGATTAAGTATTCAATGAGATTGGAGAGAAAATGCAAATCTGGGCCAAGCTGAAACACGCGCGTGTTCTTCAGCTGTTCTTGGCGCCATTTTTCATAAATTCAAATATTTGAATTTTGTGATTTTATTTAATTGATTCAAAAATTAATTTCTCTCTGAGTTTTAATGATTTTGAATTGATTCTTTTTTTAATAATTCACAAAAATGTTAAAATATTTTATTTTCCCAAAAAATCCCAAAAATATTATTTATTTTGTATAATTGATATTTTTGCAAAGAATTAATGTTTTAATTGTTTTTAACATTTAAAATATTTTTTCCACCTTGATTTTGCAACTTTTAATGCTTTCTAATTATTTTGTAGGTCAATACTTAATTTTTGAAGCATTAATCCAAGATCACAATTTTTTTTCCATATGTTAAACAATTTTAATCATTTTAATTGAATTTTTATTCAATTAAATACATTTTTGAAAATAAATTAGGGTTTTTGGATTAATTCAACCCTCATAAATCATTTTCAAAACTCTTTGGGCCTCTAATAGAGTGTAAGACCCAATCCTTTTTTGACCAAATCATTTTTGGGCCTCAATATATTGTATAACTCCCGATACCGTCAAAAACATACGGCGCGATCGTCGCCTTTTGAAAAATAACCTTGGGCCTCTCCTCGAGCTATAAGACCCATTTAAAACTTTTTGGGCCTCTAATAGAGTGTAAGACCCAATCCCCTTTTAACCAAAACATTTTGGGCCTCACTTATTGTATAAGTCCCTCTGCGTTAAAAGAAAACCTCGGCGCGATCGCCATTTTTAAACGAAAAAGTCAAACTGGGCCTACCCTCGTGTTATAAGCCCCACTCTTTTTATTTAAACCTTTTGGGCCTCTTGAGAGAGTGTAAGACCCATCCCTTTGTACAGAAAACAATTTTTGGGCCACAGTCACTGGTATAAGTCCCTCTGTACAAAATTCAAACAGTGCGCTCAATGATAAAACCCTGGGCCTCTCCTTGAGCTGTAAGCCCCAAATCTTTCTTTTTCAAAACACTTTCTCCTTTGATTTTGAATATACTGTTGTTTTCAATCTTTCTTTGTTGAACAACTAACCAAACAGCATGGAAGCTCTACAATCGAGTAAGTGGTTATTGCTTTCATTTACCGCTTTCATATACATATAACTGTATTGTGGGGCTGTTTCACTGTAAGTCTTCTTTCATAAATTCATATCAACTGTGTAATAATAGTATAGATATTTCGAGTTTTCCCGGCCACTACGTCTAGAACTAGGTGACGCCGTTTCGTTTATTCGTAGAAATAGACAACTAGATCCCCAATAGGATCACCAGATACAGTCTTCTCTTCGGCTGTCCTCATTAGGAATTGTCAAGAAATTCTACTCCCAGAGATAAATGTATTCTCCGTGAATGGCATCTTTGAGTTTCTTCCAAATTCTCGAACTTTCCTGACTTGATCTATTCCTTGTGAATAGCTTGCCTTGAATTTCTCGGGGTTTGGGGACCCACGGGCTTCTTAAAAGCATCGGCCTCCTCTTGGGCATCATACAAGGACCCACAGGCTTCCTAAAAGCGACCCCGCCTCCTCTTGGGCTTAGTACAAGGACCCTACGGCTTCTTAGAAGTATTCACAGCCTCCTCTTAGGCTTCGTATAATGATCTCTTCCTCCGGGAATAATAGCCTCCTCTTGGGCATCGCACAAGGACCCGTCGGCTTCTTAAAAGTTTCCAGCCTCCTCTTGGGCTTCGTACAAATTGTCCCGACGACCTCCTAGAGGTATAAGAATAGAACTTAGTCATCTGCATAGAACGGTCCTTTCATAGAGTCTACTAATGTTTCTCAAAGCATAGTACAAAAGATGACACTCTAGACTTGGATAGTCTAGTCTCCTTGAGTCTCAAAGACATTCTCAAGTGACCCCTTCGTTAAATAGGAAGGAAACCCGCAGACTCGGACAGTCTCAATACCCTTCGGATTTCCCACTTCCTTAAAGAACAGGAATAAATCGGATCCTCGAATCAAATCCCCGAGTACAGTGTTGCTCATATAAGAACTTATTTTCTCTTTTCAAAATCAGCATACTGGACCTGTCACTTAACTGAACAGTCGCCACAGCCTCCTCTTAGGCTTTATATAATGATCCTTCTCCAGTGAAGTTAGCCTCTCTCTTGGTCTTTGTACAATGATTCTCCCCAGTGGGGTCAAACAATGTTTAGCCTCTCTCTCGGGCTTTGTACGAGACACATAAGGGACTCCCTCGATTGAGTCAATCACCCTTTCGCCTCCATCTCGGGCTTTATACGAGATACAAAAAGGTTCTTATTGAGCCAAACAAACTTTTAGCCTCCATCTCGGGCTTCGTACGAGATACAAAAAACTCTCTTGTTGAGTCAAATAGCCTCTATCTCGAGCTTTATACGAGATACCAAAAGATTCCCTCGTTGAGTCAAAACCTTTTAGCCTCTCTCTCGGGCTTTGTACGAGACACACATAATAGCCTTCTCTTAGGCTTTATATAAGAAAACCACTGGTTGATCCAATTAACCTTTTAGCATCAAAGTTGTGCCTCGTTCACAGTACACAAACATCAACAACTCCTTCCCCTCCATCTAACTGCTGTACGCGGCAAGCCTCTGGATCATCTACATCCATGCCAATGTCCCTCTTTTAGTATGAGAAATTCCTAAGGAAAGATGGCATTACTCTACACTGAGTTAAAGTCTTCTCCTTCAGGTTGAAATCCCCTATAAAGGAAATTATGGCATTGCCGGATTCACAAATCCCGGTTAAAGTAATTCTCCTTTATAAACAGTCGTAACAGACAGACCCCTCTTTAGAGATGACAAATTCTCTCTAAGGTCAACACTTTTAGCTTCACATCTTGGGATTCGAACAAGATACAAATAAACCCTTCAGCTTCACATCTTGGGCTTTGAACAAGATACAAACCACCTTTCGCTTCACGTCTTGGGCTTTGAACAAGACACCAAAACACCCATTTCCTCCCATAGAATAGGAGGAACTACGAACGCTCTGATTTCCCTGTTTCGGTAAACGTGAATACGTAGGCATAAGATTGAAAGAAAAATCTTAGCGAGCACACTAAATAAAAACCTAAAATCCCATACTTTCATATATATCCATCCTAACATCTCAACCGATAGCCTAAAAGCACCCCTCGTCAACAAAATAAACCTAGGACAAACCCCGAATCTTAGTAGCATCTGTAAACCAACAGTTTTGACTGTTTAATCTCAGTATGCAAGCAGGGTTAGTTGGAGACATCTATTTCCCTTCCTTCATCAGCTTTAATAGGATAAAAAATGAATCGAACTGTAGTACTAGAGCGATCGTGCTTCGCAACCACATCCAAAAATCACTCGCTACAGATGTCTGATGCGAGTAGTCGTATTGATATCACTCTTTCCGGCCTGGGAGTCCGTGATACTGAGGACTGTAGTTACCTTTACCCCACTTGGCCTTTTTAGGACGTAGTGCAGTGATTATCCAGGTGTAGACCTATGATGGTTGTCATGCGATACTACACTCAGACGAGTTTATCTTGAGAATATTATTAACCCGCACGAGTAGTCGTGTAGGCCGATAATATCCAAAAGATTTATCCATGACTCTGAGAACTTTTAGAACCCTGTTCTACAGTTGATAAACCCATAGTACATACCTCTTGGGATGGGTAGATCATGGCTCCACGCATGTAACCCCTAAACCTAGGCCTTGTGTGCTTTGTTATGTGTACATATGTTTGTGTTTATGTGTGCTTGTGTGTTTTGTGCATTGCATACATCTCATTGCACCCATTGTTGGTTTTAAGGAACTCAGTCGTCTTTTCCTTTGCAAATCATAGGTATCATGGATCTTAAGAAAAGGAACACTAAGAAGTACAATTTCAAGAAGCCCAATTTAGTAGAGTTGAAAAAGCTGGCAGCTTTGGTGTCTTGCCCTGAAGACTTCAGAAAGCGTTATGGAAGGTTGATTGGCATCCTTAGGACTAAGATGGAAGATGGAGTTCTCGACACATTAGTTCAGTTTTATGACCCTCTTTACCATTGCTTCACCTTCCCCGACTACCAACTTTCTCCAACATTGGAGGAGTATTCTTATTGGTTTGGTCTACCTGTAAAAGAGCAAGAGCCTTTCAGTGGTCAAGAGAAGATTCTTCACCAAAGGATATTGCTGATGCTATTCACTTGGAGATGTCTGAAATCAAGGCTAACCTCACCACCAATAATGGAATCAAGGGTCTACCTTCTAAGTTCTTAATGGATAAGGCTTTCTACCTAGCTAAGATGAACAGTATGGATGCCTTTGAAGTAGGCTTCGCTTTACGTGTCTATGGTTTAGTTTTGTTTGTTAATATTGAAGAGTTTGTTGATATCAACGCCATTCGGATCTTCTTAAGTGGAAACCTTGTACCCACATTGCTTGGTGATACTTATCACTCTATCCATCACAGAACTCTCAAGGGAAATGGTACTATCTTGTGTTGTTCACCTTTGCTTTACAAGTGGTTTGTTACTCATTTGCCTCGAACATCCCGCTTTAAAGATAACCTAGACAACCTTCGTTGGTCTCAGAGAATCATATCTCTCACTCATACTGATGTGTTAACTTTTGACAAAGGAGTCATCATTGATAGTTGTGGCCCTTTCCCCAATGTGCCACTCCTTGGTATCAGAGGTGGGATTAGCTACAACCCTATTCTTGCTAGACGCCAGTTTGGATACCCTATGAAAGACAAGCCTAAGAATATCCTTTTGTCCGATTTCTTTTATCTTAACGAGGAAGCCAATATAGAAACTAAGGATAGAGTTTTGCATGCTTGGGGAACGCTCCATAAGAGAACTAAGAATGACTTGGGAAAGAGAAACTGTGTGGCCTTGGAACCATTTCTTCAATGGATTCGATCCCGAGCGCGCGATCTTAAGATGCCATATCTCCCCGAGAGACCTCCGCAACCTACTGTTGTATCATCCTTTATCATTCCTATTGAGCGCATGGAAGAGTATCAGGAAACTCTGGAAAGGATGAAACTTGAGAGAGATACTTGGAAGGGGAAGTACCATGCCATCTATGCTGAATAGATGGAAATGAAGAAACAGATAAAAGAGAAGGATGATTTGATTGAGTTACTTGAGAGACGTGTAATAGACAGACCAGTGGCGTGAGAGAATTTATTTTTCTCTAGCGCGCAACCAACTTCTAGTACTCACGAGTATTCAAGTATTCCTCCGACATCTGGTGCTTGGAAAGGGATTGTTGACAAGTTGATTCTGGAGAATGACTAGCTGAAGAGACAGAAGTGGATGCATAGAGTGGAGCCTTTCTAGATAGGGTTACTTTTTAGGCCTAGCTGTTTTTCTCTCTTTGTCTTTTGAGCTTCTTGAAATGTACTTTGAAAGTTGTAACTTTTCTCAATATTAATGAAGTGAAGCTTATTTTGAAAATGTCTCTTTTGTGTTCCTTAAAACCAACTGTATTCGCATTGTATTTTGCATTTTTGCTAACCCTATCAAGGGACTTAAAACTGCTTTGCAGACATTGTAGGATGGATTTTGGAAAGATAGGAACTTGGCCGTACACCTTCATGGTTCCCAATGTTGAGCAACTGAGAGAATTCAGAGAATTGATTGAAGACCCATTGACTTTCTCAGAAAAGTATGGAAGAATTCTCCCGCTGTTAAAGCTCCGAAGGGCTGAAAGACTACTAGAGACGTTGGTTCAACTCTACCATCCCCTTTATCATTGCTTCGTGTTCCCCGATTACCAGTTGATGCCGACCTTGAAAGAATACTCTACTTTGATGGGCCTCCCTGTCAATGATCTCCCTCCATTCTCTGGATTAGAAGATGAGCTCAGTGAGAAGGATATCGCAAGAGAAACGAGGCTAAGGGTGTCTGATATTCAAGCCCACATGACCATCAAGGGGGACTTTATGGATAGCCCGCTCAGTTCTTGTTAGATAAGGCTCGGTATTTTGCTGATAGGAAGAACACTGTGCTCTTTGAATCCACCTACGCATTGTTGGCGTATGGACTGTTCTTGTTTCCCAACATTGAAGGCTTTGTCGATGTCAATGCTATTCAGATTTTTATGCTCAAGAATCCAGTTCCCACTCTGTTGGCTGATACTTTTCATGCCATTCACTCGAAGAACATGCAAGATGGAGGACATATCATTTGTTGTGTCGCTCTCCTTTATAGGTGGTTTATTTCGCACCTACCAAGGACCGCAACCTTTTGGGATGTAGAAGACAGTACAATTTAGTCTAAGAGACTCATGGAGCTTACCCATTCAGACATTGAGTGGTATGACCCAATCAATGGAGGGGGGTTCTTATGATTCACAGTTGTGGGGATTTCCCCAATATACCTCTT
This sequence comes from Lathyrus tuberosus, assembly GCA_022829125.1. NCBI lineage: Eukaryota > Viridiplantae > Streptophyta > Magnoliopsida > Fabales > Fabaceae > Lathyrus > Lathyrus tuberosus. Next base: position 1,124,295 of record JALAZF010000762.1, read on the forward strand.
ATGGGCAGAAAGGGATGCATCAATTATAACCCCGTTCTCGCTCGCCGACAGCATGGTCACCCAATGGAGGAGATACCCGATCTTAACAATCCGTGGAGGATTTTTCTTGAAGAAGGGGAAAATCCCGAGTTTAGAGTCAAAGTTGCACGTGCTTGGCGTTGCATTAACAGACAAAGATGGACTGCTTTCGAAAATCCTGATTGTACTGTCACCGAAGCTTGCTTGGAATGGGTCCGTGAAAGAGCTCTTGTGATGAGGATGCCCTATCCGCATTATAAACCACCCGTAGCCCCTACGATTGAAGAGTTGAAGAAGAAGAAAGCGCTGGAAGAGCTGACCCTTGATAAGGCGAGGATGCAGGAACAAATCAACAACCTCATGAAGGAGCTTAATGGAGGGGAAGGACCGTCATCCATTGGATTAGATTCCTAGTTTCTTTTATGATTTGCTTATGTAATGAACTTTGAAGGTGTACCGCCTGTTTTGTAATATTTACAAATTTGCTAATGAATGACCTGTTTTAAGACGTATCCTCAATATCTACAATGTTTGCAAATTTTAAATTTTAAGTAAAATTCTGGTTAAGCATATCACGAAGATGTCAGACAGGATGTCGTGACACTTGATCTCTGCTTCTCACAAGGATCTAAGGAAGAACAAATGAAAAATGCAGAAAGTAAATAACACCAGAGATTGTTAACCCAGTTCGGTGAACAACAACACCTACGTCTGGGGGCTACCAAGCCAGGAATGAAATCACTAAGTAGAATTGGTTCTAAGCTAAACTCAAATGTTTACAGCTTATCACCTAGAAACTACCCTTCCTAGATTTCTACCTAAGACTCTCCTAGGTATGAGACCCTTCTCAATTCCCTTTCAACCACAGCAGTGACTGAAAATATTACAACTCAATAAGAACGTCCTTCTCAAGTATTCACACAATACACGAGAGGCTCACAAGTACAAACCCTAGTACTTCTAAAACAGCTGCAACAACCAATCTAAAACTAGGTTAACTCTAACCTATTTATATTGTAAACCACAGCTAGACTTGGGCTTCTAAACCGCAACAAAAATCTTCCTCAGAATTAGCGACCTAATTCTTTCTTCAATCCCAAGTTACCAAAATTGTCTCCTTCACAAGGAAACCGCAAATCCATTTAGAATCATAATCTCTAATTCCAAAATCTCGGATGCAAACTGGAATCCTAGTCATATTCCAATCACACCTGCTAACACAAATAATTAGTTCAAAACTATAACAGACAAAGATGTCGAATCCTCCTGATAGGACATCTTGTCAAACAACTCAACCTGCAATTAGTCTAACATGTTAGGACATCTTGTTCAACATCTTTCTGCTAAGTTAGTTTTACCAAAATTAATGCCAACCTCAAAAGCAGGGACTCAACAATCTCCCCCTTTGGTAGATTTTGGCTAAAACTAACTTCCATTCACCTGCAGCAACATATCAGGGAGAGACCATTATCAGAGCAGCAGCGGAATCAACAACAAAATATGTCTCTCCCTCAAACAGTTCAAATCTACTCCCCCTCAGTACTTAGTAGATCATCATCAGTCATCAGTGGTTAGTGATGTTAGTAATTCTCCCCCTTTTTAGCCATAATATGACAAAGGTAGAAAGACTAACCCAATAACCAATAAACCAGCACAAAGTAAAAGTTTACACACCCAACAGAAAAGAAAATATCCTGGGCATTCAGCCCTTATAAAACCAGAAAGAAAACAACAAAACAGTAAAGAAGAAGACAAATCTCAGAGGTCATCTTCAGTCTCCTCATCATCCTCTTCTCATTCTGCACTTTCAGCAGTGCCATCATCAGTATCTTCCTTCTCACCTTTCTCATCTTCCTTGGTCAATTTAGTAGCAAGAGCTTCTATCAATCTTTCGAGCTTCTCTTTTCTTGCAGTGCTTTTCTTTATGATATCATCAAGCTCTTTGCATGTGGCTTTCAGCTGACCTATGGTATCCTCCTCAGTAGCTATAGATGTTGAGATAATGTCTGGAATATGTTTGTCAGCAAGCAGCTTGTGATGTAGAGACAAAGGTGACTTTCTCTTCATGATGACATCACCAGCTAGAGTGATCCTGGGATATTGTTGAAGTACCATTCCACAAATAAGTGATGGAAAGCAGATTGGCAATTTTACAGCTGGTGAAGTAGCTTGTTTTAGAATTTAATCAAATATATATGCCCCAAAATCAAAGGATTTCCTTCTACCAATGGCATAGATAAATTTTCCAAGGCCTGTGGAGACAGTTGAAGTGTGGTTTGTAGGAACCCAATTTGCAGCACCAATTCTGTGGAGAATGGCATATTTAATGCTGAGCTTCCCAGCAGACAGTTTCTGTTTGTTTGGCCAGCTCTTTAGAGTGTTCCCTGTAATTTCTCTGCAAATTTGGTCATATGTGTCTTCAATTTCAGCCTGCGCACACTCAGACCTGCCAAGGTATTTGTTTATTTCAGCAAGAGAAAATGTCACAACATTTCCTCTGACATACACTTTGAAGCAGTCCTCACTCCTTCTATCATTGCAGCCTTCTGGAATGTTTACAACAAATTCTTTCACCAGCTGTTCATAACAGGAATCAAAATGAGAGACAGTTCTGATCAACCCAGCCTCTTTGATCAAGTTCATCACGTCTTCACACTTAAGGACGTTTTGTCCCAGTTCTCTCTCTATGGCAATTCTTCTATGATATACATGGTTCCATCTGCTGACACTTACAACATCATGAAACGATATGTTATCCATGGGAGCCTTGGGAAGCGAACCTACAGTCTTCTTGGAAGCTGGTTTCTTACTGGTGTCCTGTCCATCCTCTATCTCTTCACAGTCTGACTCACTTTTAGATTCTGCTTTCCTTTTCTTATTCTCAACCACAACTTTGCTCCAGGGTCTATTGGGGCCAATTGTAGGTCTCTTAGATTGCTTGTTAGAGATGGCTACACCTTTACCTTTCCTTATTTTTAGTCCTTCAGACACACTTGGCTTGAGGCTTGTAGCAATGACCTCATTGTCAGAAGGAGTGTTGACTAAATCGATGATTGTGTTAACTTGTGCTGAAGTCTCTTATGCAGTCACAAATGTTTCATCATCTACCTCATCATTTTCAATGACATAGTCAGTAAGGGTATGCAGATTCCCTTCTGACATTTCAACATCATTTCCCTCTTTGTCAACATTTTTCTTGATAGCATCCAATTCCGGAGATAAATTGGGTGGCAAAATCTGTGCCAGAGGTCTGGTGATTCCAGCAATATTCACTCTGTCTCCCTTGCTTATGAGGTTCGTTATTATGTTCCCGATCCTTTCCTCTGTATTGAATTTTTCTATGCCTTCGCTAGAACTCACAAAAGCATCAGAAGTATTAGAGGAATTACCTGGAGGAATATTTTTGGATCTTTTGATCGGGAGCTTATCAGTTTTGCAAGGCATGGTGGTCAGTGGAACAACATCAATTATCTCTTCAGTGTGTAGCTCTTTAGACTCTAATGCCAGTTCTGAGTCTTTCTCGATAGCTGGTGTTAGAGATTGTCGTTGAGACATCTTCACACAATATGCCTGATCTTCAATTGGAAGAATGAACGAGTTTGAAGGAGTTAGAGCACGGTCACGATAGGTATGATTTAGAAAGTTTTGAGTAATTTATTTTTCAAACCAGACAAACCCTTGTATACCGTTCCCATTCGTTGAGTAAAACCCTAATTTGTCCTTTAGGGTTTTTCTTTTTATTTTCGTCTCCTCTGAGTGATTCAAGATGCCGTCTTTGAATGTCGTGACATCTGGTATGACATTGTCCCATATCAAAACATTTTCAGAGTAAAGTTTTTGAGAATGGTCGCTCATATCTCTTGTCTTAGGGGCTGTGTTAACTGTGATGGCATAGGAACACCTATTTCCAGTCATTTCCCTAAGCTTGGAGGCCTTCTGAAGAATATTCTCCATTCTTGCTATAGTTTGACGCTGCATCCTCAGATGGGCTAGTTGAGTTAATCTCCTAATCTCCGTATCTTGAAGAGGTTTATTAAGTCTCTCCGTCTATGAGGCAGTCCACATGTAACAGTTATTTCTTGATCTGAATCCTTTCATGATAGTTCTACCCTTTTTATCCATGACTAGACATTCAGTTCTGGTAAAATTCACCTTTAGGCCTTGATCACAAAGTTGACTGATGTTGATCAAATTTGCAGTCAATCCCTTTACAAGCAGAACATCATCCAGTCTAGGATTCCCAGCATAATCCACCTTCTAACCCCTCTAATCTTTCCCTTGGACCCATCTCCAAAGGTCACAAAGTTAGACGAATGAGGCTTTAAATCCATTAGATATTCCCTGATACCATTCATGTGCCTTGAACATCCACTATCAAAATACCATCTTTCTTCAGGATACTCCTCTTGATAGGAATGGGCTAACAGGGCCATAGACTCATTCTTGAACCTCCTTTTCTTTCCAGTGCTCCTTCCCTTGGGATATCCATGTAACTTGTAGCAATATCGTTTAATATGACCATATTTGCCACAATGATGACATTTCCAATCTTGTCTTCTCTGATGTCTATAATGATGTTGAGACATTCTATTTGACATTGTCTTGTTTTTGAACGAGTTGTGACTGCTGTCTTGGTCATTGTATCCAAGTCCTCTCACATCTCCAGCATTTCTCCCAACTTGGAGAATTTCGTCAAGGATCTCGGAACTGTTGTTGAGCATCCTAACATTTTTGGTCACATTTTCCAATTTGGAATTTAGCATAACCACTTCCTCCTCAAGATCAGAGATGGCATCAAGGTGTTTTTCTCTTTCAGCTTCAAGAAGCATAATGATCTTGTGTTGTCCTTCTCCTAGTTGGCATACCCTTTTTAAGGACTTTACTAGATCATCATAGGATAGATTTTCAATCTCTGAGTCAGAATCAAACATTCCTATCATTGTTGACACCCTCTTAGTAGTCTCTCCATCGCTTGAGGAGTCATCCTCAGACCATGATGTAGATAACCCCTTATTGTCCTTCTTGTGGTACGTGGGACGCTCACCTCTTGTATGTCCAAAACCTCCACATTTAAAGCACTGAATTCCTTTACCTCGGTTGGGTCGTCTATCATATCTAGGTCTTCTCCCAGAATTTCTTGATCTGTGGAAGTCAGAAGTCCGAGCCTTGACATTATCATTCGACTTCTCATCCAATTGCTTTGCCAATTGATGAAATTGTTTTTCCAGAACTCCCATAGCTTTGGTCAAGTCCTCTTTAGTGTCATTCTCTTCTTTGTTGGTCACAAAAGCAAGACTTCTCTTCTTTTCATACTTTTGACTAATAGCCATCTCAAAGGTTTGAAGTGATCCCATAAGCTCATCTACCTTCATGGTGTTTATGTCATGAGCTTCTTCAATAGCTGTCACTTTCATATCAAACCTTTTGGAAGAGACCTTAGAATTTTCCGAACCAACTTGGCTTCAGGAATCTTTTCACCAAGATCACAAGATGTGCTTGCAATATTAATAATATTCATATGAAAGTCATGTATACTTTCATCTTCTCTCATTCTCAGGTTCTCAAACTTAGTGGTAAGCAGCTGAAGTTTTGAGGTTTTACACGAGAGGTACCTTCATGTGCAGTCTTCAGGATTTCCCAAGCATCCTTCGTAGTTGTACAGTTTTTGATGAGTCTGAAGATGCTCTTGTTTACCCCATTGAACAAGGCATTCAAGGCTTTAGAATTCCCTTGAGCAAGCTTATCATCTTCATCGTCCCAATCTTCTTCAGGTTTTAGCTCCTCAGTGAGCTTCCCATCTTTGTCTTTGATCTTTGGTGGATCCCACCCCTTGACAACAGACTTCCAAGCCTTTCCATCCATAGACTTGATATACGTCACCATACGAACTTTCCAATAATCATAATTGGAACCATCTAGTATTGGTGGTCTATTTAGAATTCCTCCTTCTTTATCCATAGTACCAGAAAGTACCGTCCCTGAATCTCACCCAGATACAGAGCAGGATGCTTGCTTTGATACCAATTGAAATTCTGGTTAAGCAGATCACGAAGATGTCAGACAGGATGTCGTGACACTTGATCTCTGCTTCTCACAAGGATCTAAGGAAGAACAAATGAAAAATGCAGAAAGTAAATAACACTAGAGATTTTTAACCCAGTTCGGTGAACAACAACACCTACGTCTGGGGGCTACCAAGCCAGGAATGAAATCACTAAGTAGAATTGGTTCTAAGCTAAACTCAAATGTTTACAGCTTATCACCTAGATACTACCCTTCCTAGATTTCTACCTAAGACTCTCCTAGGTATGAGACCCTTCTCAATTCCCTTTCAACCACAGCAGTGACTGAAAATATTACAACTCAATAAGAACGTCCTTCTCAAGTATTCACACAATACACGAGAGGCTCACAAGTACAAACCCTATTACTTCTAAAACAGCTGCAACAACCAATCTAAAACTAGGTTAACTCTAACCTATTTATAGTGTAAACCACAGCTGGACTTGGGCTTCTAAACCGCAGCAGAAATCTTCCTCAGAATTAGCGACCTAATTCTTTCTTCAATCCCAAGTTACCAAAATTGTCTCCTTCACAAGGAAACCGCAAATCCATTTAGAATTAGAATCTCTGATTCCACAATCTCAGATGCCACCTGGAATCCTAGTCATATTCCAATCACACCTGTTAACACAAACAGTTAGTTCAAAACTATAACAGACAAAAATGTCGAATCCTCCTGATAGGACATCTTGTCAAACAACTCAACCTGCAGTTAGTCTAACATGTTAGGACATCTTGTCTAACATCTTTCTGCTAAGTTATTTTTACCAAAATTAATGCCAACCTCAAAAGCAGGGACTCAACATTAAGTTTCTTGATGGTTTTGTCTACATTTGCATTTTGCATTCTCTCATGTCATAACATGTGCATTCTTTCGTGTTGTGTCTCATCCCGTCGTCTTGTCTTTAGAAACCATCACACTGCATCTCCGACGTAGATATAACACTCAAGCCCAAGCTCGCCAAAGGATGTCTGAGCATAACTTCGAATTGGATAAGGTCAACAATGAGTTGGATGATCTGCGAGGAAACATGAGGCAGATCATGGAAACTTTACAAGTTATCAAGGCAAAGATGGATACTCAGACCACTGTGGTCTCCGAGATTATCACTCTAACCGTGGAACCTTTAAATGTCAACACTGCTTTTGTACCCCCATTGGGTATGCCTTATGGTTTTGTACCTCCTCCAATTGCCACCACTGTTCAACAGACTATGCCCATGGGAAATAAGAATCCCTAAGCTATCCTAAACTTTGCTCCACCAGTTGTGCAGACTCAAACGCACCCCATTTTCCACAATCCACCACCGGTTTATGATTTCCCCAAAGTGTCTGAAGAAGGGGACGAACGCCATGAGAGACTGAAATAAAGTGTGGAAACTATCCAAAGAAAGATGAGAGCAATGGAAGGCAGTAACATCTTCAGTACTGATGCTAGAGATATGTGTTTGGTTTTTGGTTTAGTGATTCCCCCAAAATTGAAGACTCCAAGCTTCAACCAGTATTCAGGCGCGACATGCCCAAAGTCGCACTTGATTATGTATTACAGAAGAATGGCGGCATATGTGGATAATGACAAACTGATGATCCACTATTTTCAGGATAGTTTAAAAGGAGCCTCTACTAAATGGTACATGAGCTTGGACCAGTCCAGAATTCATAGTTTTCAAGATTTGTCGGATGCTTTTGTGAAACATTACAAGTGTAATATGGATTTGGCCCCTGATCGTAGGCAGCTTTTGAGTATGTCCCAGAACAACTCAGAGTCTTTTAAAGAATACGCTCAACGCTGGAGGAAGACTGCTTCCCAAGTAGAACCTCAATTGTCTGAGAAGGAACTAGCTGATTGGTTCGTAGACACTATGAAGCCTGAGTTTTATGAAAGAATGATTAGCAGTGTTAGCGCCAACTTTGGTGACATTGTGGCATGGGTGTGAAAGTAGAAGCTGGTTTGAAGAGTGGAAAGGTGATCAGTTCTTTAAACAATTCAAGCAGTGGCAACAACAAGAAACCTCCCAGTAATTTTCATAAAAAGGGGAAAGGGGAGACAAATGCAGTCATGGCAGGCAGGAAAAAGAATCAAGTTTGGAAACAGCCAGTTTATCAACAACAATCTAACCCAGGTTTTTTTCAACAACCGATATACCCTGTGCAGTTTGCCCCACAACCTTATGTGGCAGCTGTGACCCCAACTTTCAATCATCAGCCCGTGCAGCAGGCGCCCGTTTATTAACAACAACCCAACTATCAGCAAGCACCTAGTGCTCCAGCTTACCAACAATAACAGAAGCCCCAAGCTTCTCAATCAAAAGCTCCCTACTGAAGGCAAGGGCCGAAACCTTCATTTCCACCTATTCCAATGACTTACATGGAGTTTTATCCCTCTTTGGCCCAACAAGGTTTGATTGTCACTAGACCCTTGGGCCCACCTACATAAAAATCCATGCAATTCCATAATCCTAATGTCCACTGTGCATTCCACCAAGGCGCTGTTGGTCATGACCTAGAAGGATGCCTTGCGTTGAAATATGTTGTGAAGGGTTTGATGGAAAAGAAGATTATGTCCTTTGCAGATAATAAGCCAAATGTGAAGAATAACCCATTGCCTACACATGGGACTATAAATGCTATTGAAGATGAAAGTGATGAGGTGTTGATTTTGGATGCATCAAAGATTAAGACTCCTGTCAGGATTTTCCATTCAAAATTGTTTGAAGCTGGTTTGGTGAAGGTTTTCCATAATAATTGCGAAGAGTGTCATGCCAGTGTCAGAGGATGCAAATTAGTTCAAGACGATATTCAACAACTGATTAATGAAGGCTTTCTACAGGTAATCAGTATGGTGAAGAAAGAGGAAGTTGCGGTGATTGAGCCCATTTTCAATTTACTAGAATCAAAAGAGAAGGTGCCCATTTTCAATGTGCCGAAGCCTATTTCTGTGGTCCCTATTTTCAATAAACCAAAGTCGGTATTCAACACGTCAGAGCCTGTTGTTGGTTCTGCTGCTAACCAACCAAGGCCAAAAATCCTCAGAGAGCCTGTTCCGTTCGGATTCAGAAGTTCTAAAGTTGTGCCATGGAAATATGAAGATACTGTGATTTACAAAGAGTCTGGAAGAGTGGTTCCAAGGAAAGAGGCGGGAACCACTAGTGAAGAAGTAATTAATATAGCTGGGGCTATAAAAATGACACGAAGTGGTCGAATTTATACTCCCCTCTTCAAATGGATTGTACCCAAAGAAACTGTTGCTCCTGTGCCTTTCAAGGATAAGAAAAAAAAAGTGGTTACAAGTGATGAAGATGCTGAGTTTCTGAGAATCATCAAAAGAAGTGATTACAAAGTAGTGGATCAGCTTCACCAAACTCCCTCTAAAATCTCAATCTTGTCTCTACTGTTGAATTCACCTACTCACCGAGCTGCCTTGCAAAAGATATTGGCCCAAGCCCATGTTGCTTGAGATATTACTGCTGACCAGTTTGACAGTGTAATCGCAAATATCACTACTTGCAATACCCTCAGCTTTAGCAAAGAAGAGTTTCCCCAGAGATGGTCAAAATCACAATCTTGCTCTACATGTATCCGTGAAATTCCAAGAAGACACTTTGGCAAAAGTCCTTGTGGACACTGGTTCCTCTCTGAATGTTTTGCCTATGAGGACACTTGAAAAGATGGCTTACAAAGGAGCTGAAATGAAACCTAACTCTCTTATTGTCAAAGCTTTTGGTGGCTCACGAAGATCTGTAATGGGTGAAGTTGAGCCACCAATCTTAATTGGCCCGCATGTGTTCCACATCACATTCCAAGTGTTGGATATTAATCCTGCCTACAGCTTCCTACTTGGAAGGCCATGAATCCATGGAGCTGGTGCTGTAACCTCAACGTTGCACCAAAATATGAAATTTGTAATTGATGAAAAATTGGTTATCATACACGGTGAAGAGGACTTGATGGTCAGTAATTTGTCTTCCTTCCGCTATATAGAGGCTGATGAAGATGCTTTGGAAACTTCTTTCCAAGCTCTTGAAATAGCCAATGCTGTCATGTTGGACATAGAAGAGCCGGTGGTCCCGAGTAATCCATCTTTTGTTTCATTCAAGAGTATGCAGTCTGCCCTGAAAAAAGGTGTTCTCGAAGGCAGGGGTAAGGTTATTAAAGTTCAAGAAAGGAGGAAGTACCAAGGGTTGGGTTACAAACCAACTCGTGATAAAGCAGCTGCTTCTACAACAATTCAACCAAAGACAATCCAGGAAGTATTCGTCAATAAAGGATATCAGGCCAATGCTGTGGTACAAGATACAGAATATGAGGACATTAGCCACATGGTATTTCAGTGTGACGCCACCCTAGATGATTGGGAAGCTATTGAGATCCATGTGTTGTTCCCTGTGCCAGAGTAATACGTTTGTTTTTGTTGTTTGTTTTCAATTCCATAGCCATGCCCAAGGCTATTGGACTATTTTGTATGGGCCACCGCTTTTAACTTTTATTAATCAATGAAGATGTTTTGTTAAACTCTTTTGTTTTCATTTACCATTTTTGCTTTTAAGGGAAACTGGCAATATTTTCAAAACTACCAAAAACATTTCTTTTTGCATTTAATTTTTTGCATTTTAATAAAATAAGTCCCTCCACCATGCAGAATAATCCACAAACCTGTTGTATTCGATGACCCTACTTTCACCTTTGACTTTGATTCGCCCATCTATCAAGCTGAGGATGAGGGAGAGGAAGATTATGAGGTCCCAGATGATTTGGCAAAAATGTGTGAGTACGAGTACACAGATCTTCAGCTACATGAGGAACAAGTTGACATCATCAATCTTGGTACTGATGAGGACAAGAAGGAAGTCAAAATTGGGGCAACGCTAGGGGCAGAAATCAGACAACGTTTGGTAAAACTTTTTGAAGAGTATGTGGATGTGTTTGCATGGTCTTATCAGGACATGCCTGGTTTGGATACATAGTAGTTCATAAGCTACCACTCAAGCCCGAATGCCTGCCAGTAAAATAGAAACTCCGAAGAAGTAGACCCAGCATGGCTCTCAAGATCAGAGATGAGGTCAAGCGATAACTTGATGCAGAATTTCTGGCAGTCTCAAAGTACCCTGAATGGGTGGCCAACATTGTGCCTGTGATAAAGAAGAATGGTAAAGTGCGAATGTGTGTGGATTATAGGGATATTAACAAAGCAAGTTCAAAGGATGATTTCCCTCTGCCACATGTTGAAACTCTTGTGGATAACACGACCCGTTTTGAAGTTTTCTCCTTCATGGATGGTTTCTCCGGTTATAACCAGATTAGAATGGATCCTGCTGATATGGACAAAACCACGTTCATCACTCCTTAGGGAACTTATTGCTACAAGGTCATTCCCTTTGGTTTGAAAAACGCAGGGGCAATCTATCAGAGAGCTATGGTGACTCTTTTCCATGACATGATACATAAGGAGATTGAGGTATATGTTGATGATATGATTGCTAAATCCGAGAGTGAGGAGGACGATTTGGATCACCTTCTAAAATTGTTCAAAAGACTCCGGAAATATCAATTGAGGTTGAACCCTGCTAAATTTACCTTCGGTGTTAGGTCTGGGAAGCTGCTCATTTTTATCGTTAGTCAACGAGGAATTGAGGTTGATCTTGACAAAGTGCGAGCTATTCAAGAGATGCCAGCTCAGTAAACTGAGTCTCAAGTAAGAGTTTTTTTTTGTCGTTTGAATTATATCTCCAGGTTTATCTCCAACATGACTCCCACTTGTGAGCCGATCTTCAAGCTGCTTCGCAAAGATCAGACTGTAGAGTGGAATTCCGACTGCCAGCAGGCCTTTGACAAAATCAATAGTTATTTGCAAGAACCACCAATCTTGGTCCCACCTATCCCAGGGAGACCCCTCTTCATGTATATGACTGTATTGGAAGGATCAATGGGCTGTGTTTTAGGCTAGCATGATGAATCTGGGCGCAAAGAGCATGCCATCTACTACTTGAGCAAGAAGTTCACTGATTACGAAAGTCGTTATTCGTTTTTGAAAAAGGCTTGTTGTGCTTTAGCATGGGCTGCTAGGCATTTGAGGCAATAACTGATATGTCATACTACTTTATTGATCTAAAAAATGGACCTGATAAAGTATATCTTTGAGAAACCAGCTCAAACTGGAAGACTTGCCTGTTGGTACATGCTCTTATCTGAATATGATATTCAGTACGTTACTCATAAGTCTATCAAGGGAAGTGTCTTATCAGATTACCTTGCAGATCATCCTATTGAATACTATGAGCCTCTTAAGTTTGATTTCCCAAATGAAGATATTATGTTGATAAAAAGAGACTGTGAAGAACCAGGCCCTGATGAAGGTCTTGAACCTGGTTCCCGTTGGAAAATGATGTTTGATGGTTCTTCTAACTACAATGGTGTCATACCCTAAATTTTGACCACCAATATTTCCCATCATTGTGAGAATCATCACCACAATATGGATGTACCTTCATGCCTCATCAATCTCCTCAAAGATTGTTGAGCATTCACCACAATCAAGAATTAGGGTTTTGAGCCCTCTTAGAGCACTTAGGCAAAGGATCAATCAAGAATTGACATGATATTCAACTTGTATAACCTCTCCAACACCCATAAGGATCAATAAGTCTCCCACACCAAGGATCAAGCACAAAAGTTGCCACATTTCAAGTGGTTTGAGCCTCTAAACACCCGATGTCGCCAAATTAGGGTTTTCATCGACTGAGGCCTCCAGAGTGAAATTTTCACAAGGGATTGAGCCAAGGCTTCAAAATATGACTCAATATGTTCAAAATAACCCTAGGAGTCCCTTTGCAAGGTTAAAACTCCCTCAGAGATTGCATTCTCCAAAAGTCGGGAATTAGGGTTTCTCCGCGACGAACCGCTTCGGAGCCAAAAGTCAAAACATGACTTTTTTGGAAAAAATGATCCTTATGACTCATATTTTCATAAGATATGATTTATAATATCATTTGAATAGTAATTGATCAAGAAATCATGATAACTTGTAAAAGGGGTAATCTTGAAATTTTGAAAAAATTTCTAAGTTACTAAATTTGAATGGTTTTGGTGCCAACTTCCAAGGACCATAACTTTTGATCCAAGCAACCATTTTGAGTGATCCAAAGCATGATTTGTAGGTCTTCCTACATTCTACAAAAGCTTAAACTACCTCAAACTCCAATTCTTCATAGATTTTTAGTTATGGATGGATCAAAGTGGCAAAAAAATCAAAGATAAAACACTTCGTGAAAACTGCCTGAGTTTTCAGCCTTGAACATCAATGTTCATGAGGATTTTTCAGTTGGATTCAAATAGTTTCAAGATAAACTATGATCACATATGGATTGTATCATGTTAGGGCTTTCTAAAAAGCACAAGAGCTTTCCATAACTCCATCTGAGCAAGGAGATATGATCCTCCCAAAATGGCACTTTCCAACTGTCATGTACAAGGCAGTTTTGTGCACTTTTGCTCGAGCTGGCCAAATTGTGCAACCTTAAGCCTTGTCACACTTCTGAAAACATATGAGGATCTTATCCAAGCAAGTACCTCTGATCCACAAGCCTTGCAAGTCAAGACACCACCCCTTTTGGCTTGTGGAATTCAATGCTCCAAATCCAAAAACTCCAATTTTGTTTCAAGGCATTCAAGAGGTGAATTGAGGTGGCATGGACTGAGTCTTTAATCACTGAATGAGTCAAGCCTTATCCCTGCAACAGAAGACCATAGGCCTGTGCTCTAATCTCAAGTCAATGATCATGGAAGACTAGAATTCCTTTATGCAACCATTGGCCACAGACCTGTACCAGTTGACATTCACTATTGCTTGCAAAACAAACTTGCTCTACTATAAATAGAGCTCATTTGTGATCAGTTTGAGTACACCAAAGCACCCAAACTAATGCTTTCCTCAAACTCTCTCTTTCACCCTAAAAAACACCTTCTCTTGCAAGTCACTATCGGGTTTTGCATTTAAGAACATTTATGTCCAAACCAATTATGCAAACACCTCACACACATCATATGTAGGTGATCTAAACACTAAAACAACATCTGGAACATTAGAATCCAAAAGTAGTACCCCATTTGCACAAGCTTTAAGCAGATTTGCAGTTGAGGTGCAACATCAAGTTCCAGCTCATTTCAATCCACTCCAAGCATTCAAACACGTTCCTTGGCACCTAAGGAAGCTGTCCAGATCATTGGAACACATCTGTAATATCTCCATCATCAAGCTCGATCACCAGCTGTAAGAGGTAAGCCTGAAGCCTTCAAACTTCATATTCCATGCATCATAAATGAATTTTTGAGTTACCATCTTGTTCCTGCATGTATATAGAGTGATAACCCTCAATCAATTGCCATGAATCAATCGTGTATGGGATTTCATTGTGTTCATGCTGAAATTAGGATTCTTGAGGTTATCTTCTGATTTCTCACTCTATACTTAATATAAATGCAATTAATCTATATGGTTGTGATCCTTATTCAAAAACGAACAAAAATCATGCAAAACCCTTGAGTAATCAGAGAGAAAAGTGAGAAAATGCAAATCTGCAAAAACAGGATCACGCGTGTTCTTCCCTTGACTGTTGGCGCCATAATTCAAATTATTTGAATTTTTGAATTTTTGTTATTTTATTTAATTGATTCAAAAATTAATTTCTCTCTGAATTTTTATGTTTTTGAATTGATTCTTTTTTTCAAAATTCATGAAAATGTTAAATTATTTTATTTTACAAAAAAATCCAATTTATAATATTTATTTAATATAGTTAGAATTTTTGTAATTAATTTTATTTATTTGTTTTTTTAAACATTTTTAAATGAAATTCCCACCTTGATTTTTCATTCCAAATGAATTTCAAGCTTTCATGTGATTAAACATGATTTTTCAACGTGTACAACTTGTTTTTGAATATATTTGGTATTTTATATCATTTTTTATTTAATTTCCTTTGAAAATTATATCTTTTAAATTCAAAATTAGGGTTTTCTCTAAATTTTTATTTTTAAAACTTCACATAAACACTTTGGGCCTCTAATAGAGTGTAAGACCAATCCCTTGTTGTACAAAATATAATTTGGGCCTCAGTCATTGTATCCCGGTACAGTTTTCAAAACAACGGTGCGATCATTGTTATTCATTTTGGGTCTCTCCCTGAGTTGTAAGCCCCATTATTCTTTTTTTCAAAAACTTCGGGCCTCTAATAGAGTGTAAGACCCATCCCTTTTTAAATAAAAACCTTTTTGGCCCTCAGTCATTGTATAAATCACAGTACGTTAAAAAATCTCGGCACGATCGCCGTTTTCAAAACAAAATCATCTGGGCCTTCCCTTGTGTTGTAAGTCCCATTTTTCTTCTTTTTTCAAACATTTTAGGCCTCTATTAGAGTGTAAGATCCAACCCCCCCCCCTTGTACATAAACAATAATTAGGGCCTCAGTCATTGTATAAGTCTCAGTACAGTTTTCAGAACAACGATGCGATCACTGTTATTTCCGGGCCTCTCCTTGAGTATAAGCCCCAAACTTCTTTTCAAAATAACTTTCCCTTTTGATTTAGATTCAAATTCATAGTTATAAAAAAATTCTTTAATTTCTTGAATAACTAACCATACAGCTGTAACAATGGAAGCTTGCTCACCTGTACGTTCTAACATCTTTCTTTTACATACTTGTTTAAATATACTTGTTTATAATGTTGGAAGCTTGCTCATCTATAAGTCCTTCTACACTCCTTTACATACTTGTATATATTTCATCTGTATATATATACGTGTATATCTGCTTAGAGTTTTCCCCAGCAATTAGGTCTAGGTCTAGATCAAACCAGTGGTTACTCTTTCAACACAGTCAAAACTAATTCCCCGTAGGAAATTCCAGATACAGTCTTGCCTCCTCTTAGGCTTATACAATATGGAACAGAGAAATGCATTATTTCCGGTGAAACTTTTCTCAAGACTGTCACTACTAGAAATTTGTTTAAGAAATTCATTTCCCCAGAGAGGATTAATTCTCGGTGAAACCTCTCTTGAATTTCTTCAAACCCTAGAACTGTTCACTACAGAAATGATTAATTTCCGGTTAAACCTTTCTTGAACTTTTCTTAGGTTTGGACCCACAAGCTTCCTAAAAGCATCCCCAGCCTCCTCTGGGGCATTGCGAAAGGACCCTCAGGCTTCTTAGAAGTTCTCATGCCTCCTCTTGGGCTTAGTACAAGGACCCAAAGACCTCCTACAGGTATAGGACAGAACTTAGTCATCCTTTGTTAGAGCAGTCTTCCAAAGAGTCAAAACATCAGACCAATTTAGGGTTGATTCTCATCCCTTAAAACACCAGCCTCCTCTTGGGCATCATACAAAGATAAACCTCTTCATACCAGTAGACTTGGACAATCTCACCTCCTTTTGGATCTCCAAAAACCCTCAAATTTCCTAAAAACACAGGATAAACCCCGATCATCTCATCAATTTCCAACAGAGTTAAAACCTCTATATGTTCCAAAATTCAACCTTTAAACTCTCACTTTAAATTTCCCCAGCTAGGGTCAAATCACTATCAATAAACCTTAATCAGAACCTCATGGTTTCTGATATTTCAACTCTTCTGTAATCCTCAGCAAGAGTTTATTCCCCAATTTGGACCTGCCTTTGGATCTCAATAATCCTCAGCAGAAGCTAGCCTCCTCTTAGGCTTTATATAAGAAATTCTCCAACCAGCCTCCTCTTAGGCTTTGTATAATGATCATCCCTCGACACATTTTAGCCTCAATCTTGGGCTTTGTACAAGACACAGATAAAACTTCCCCAGTGGAGTCAATTCCCTTTTAGCCTCAATCTTGGCTTTGTGCAAGACACATATAAGCATTCTCCAGCTGAGACAGTTAACCATTTTTAGCCTCAATCTTGGGCTTTGTACAAGACACATATAAAACCTCTCCCCAGTAGAGTCAATCTCTTTTTAGCCTCAATCTCAGGCTTTATACAAGACAGATAAAATACTTCCCCGGAAGAGTCAATTCCTTCCAGCCTCCACTTAGGCTTTGTATAATGATTTCCCCAAAAGAGTCAGTCTCTTTTCAGCCTCAATCTTGGGCTTTGTACAAGACAGATATAAAACTCCTTAAGTAGAGTCAAACTTTTAGCTTTAACCTTGGGCTTTGATCAAGGCACACAAAAATCAACATCCCCTCAGAGGAAATCAAAAACTCTCTGTAGGAAGGAATTTTCTCTGTACAATCACAAAATCAAAACAAACCCTAATCCCAGATAATTGATGTAAGTGGCACACTTGTTGATTCAAAAATCCAAGCTGTAGTCCCTCTTTATCCTGGTAAAACCTTCTTTCATCTAATTGCTGTAAGTGGCAAGCCTCTGGATTATTTACATCCAAGCCAATGTCCCTCTTTTAGCATGAAAGATTCCTGTGGAAAAATGGCATTGCTCTACACTGAGTTAAAGTTTTCTCCTTCAGGACAAATCCCTTATAAAGGAAATTATGGCATTGCTGGATCCCATACATTCCAGTTAAAGTAATTCTCCTAGATAATCAGTTACCCAACAACTGTGATAAACAGATGAGATATCTCCCTTTAGAGATGACAAATTATCTCTCAATCAAACCATCTAGCTTCAATCTTGGGCTTTAAACAAGACACAAATACTCAACCTTTTAGCTTCAATTATGAAGGCCAGTTTGTGGTAAAGACAATGTTCTCAGGAGGTTCCATAATTCTTACAACAATGGAGGGTGAATAACTCTCACACCCTGTGAATGCTGACTCAGTAAGAAAATATTACGCCTAAAAAGCCCGCTAAGTAGAAAACCAGAAATGGAAACTTAGGCAAAAAAGGGTATCCCGGTGGGTCATAACCTATGAAGGAGACTCAGGCAAAAGTTAGGGATCAAATTAAAAAAAAGAGCTCGCAAGGTTGAAAACCCGGAAGGGCGGCCTAGGCAAAAAAGAGCGTCCCGGTGGATCAAAAACCCGAAAGGGCGGTCCAGGAAAAAGTTAGGGACAAGTTTCACTGAGTTAGAAAGGGTTGTCACCAATACCAAGGAGTTCAAGCTCATCCGCTCTCATCAACATCGAGGTTTTGAAGGACTCTTAGTCACTAGGGATAGTAGTGGGCATTGAATACGATGTAACCTTTTTCCTATTGCCATTTCCTAATTGTAATGATCCATGGAACTTTGCCATTGGCGAGTTGCCATTCTAATAAAATCAGATTTTGGACCTTTCTTTGTTTGATATTTATCATGTCTCTACTTTTTCCTTGTTATGCAAAACTTCATTTATTTTTTTATAATGGTTTTGAAAGCGGAAAATTTTGAAATAAAAACAAATCTTTTGAAAACACAATGGAAACATAATCTACTTTGGCTCTTGGGACGATTTAGTAAAATCACTTACTCCCTCAGTGGTTCTTGTTGTGACGAAAACACTGTTAAACCATCTGGCGTGAAGTTCCCCAATGAAACAAGTTTAGTTGGCAGTGTTTCCTGGATTGGACACTTCAGTAATGACTGATTACCATGATACAAAGGACTTCTCCCTAGTATCTTCCACAGATGTTTGTTGAATTTGGAAAGTCTTTACCTCCTCAGGTGACAGAAGAGCATTCCCTATTTGAATCCTGAGCGGCTGTTCTTTTCAGATTCAGTGTGGCTCTTTGCAGTGGATGTGTTATCATCTTCCCTTTTCCCAAGTCTTTCGTCTCTCGTCCGAGTAGTCTCTTGCATAGCATTGAGCATTTGTATCATACCATATCATGGTGCATCTTTTGCACTTAGTGTTTTTCTTGTGGGTCTTTACCTCCTTTACCCTTAACCTGCTCAGGTTAAGTGCCCTTTTGAGTTCGTGGATCGTTATTCGTGTCCTGCTTGCATCTGGTTATCACCTGCGTGCATCAAATTTGATCTTTATCCTTATTCCCCAGGAAGTTTAGTCATCACTATGCAACCTCGGTGATGTCCCATTTGTTGTTTAAACTCTGTCAGCAGGCCAATCATTATTAGTATTGAAAGTCCAGTTTTTACTGGCATCGTTTAAAAATCCAATCATTATTGGTATTGAAAGTCCAGTACTTACTGGCAATTGTTTAAATCCAATCATAATTGGTCAGTCTTAACTGTATGTCTTTAAATCCAATCTTAATTGGTCAGTCTTAACTGAAGGTCTCAAGTCCAGTATTCACTGGTATGTTTTAATATCGATCATCATCGATATCGTAAAGTCCAGTATTCAATGGCGTATTTTGAAAAAATCCAATCACCATTAGTATTGAAAGTCCAGTATTTACTGGCATTGTTTGAAAAAAAAATCCAATCATTATTGGTATTGTGAAGTCCAGTGTTTACTGGCATCATCTAAAGACTTGTTTCTATGGTACCCAAAGGCCGGCCATTACTGGCAATTATCTAAATCCAGTCTTAATTGGTCCGTCTTAACTGTATATCTTTCTGCTTTAATCCGAATCTTAATTGGTCAGTCATAACTGTTTGCCCTTTTGGTTCAAAAATCCAATCTTAATTGGTTAGCCTTAACTGTATGTCTCTTTGTTCAAGATCCAATCATTACTGGTATACAAGTCCAATCATCATTGGCATCTTGTAATCTATCCCCAGCAGAGGTTTTGGTCATCGCCAATATTCCCGTAAAAGTCCAGTATTCACTGGCATTTGTTGAAAGTCTGATCATTATCAGCATCCTAAGTCCATTAATTACTAGCATGTTTCCTAAGTCCAATCATTATTGGCATTTTAAAAATTGGTCATTACCAACTCCCTTTGAAAGTCCTCGTGACCATCATCATTTGGCTCACGCAGAGTTTACGTTTGTCTCTATCTTTTCTGGTTTTTCTTGAAGATCCCGTTTGAACTCTTCAGTATAAGAAATCCCCAGAAAATTTCATGTTGGGTGTCTTCCCTTTTGTTCAAATTGATCCCCAGTGGAGATCACGTCTTCTTTATGGTTTTATCCCCAGTAAAGAGTTTGCCTCCCTTCTGGCTGCCCCCGTTGTCATCCGGTCATATCTGAACCTGTCCTCCATCTCCCTGGAACTTTCCCCAGTGGAGAACACCTCTCTGATTTCCATCTCTAGTGAGGACCTGTGGGCCCCTCACATTTTATCTTCTTACCCCTAGTGTTATCTTAGTCACTCCCCAGAGAGTCTCTTTTGTTGGTTAGCCTTCATCCCCAGTAAGTCTTGTCTATGGGTGTTTGACCTTTGTTCCTTGGTGTCTTGTTTTGTCTGCATTTTGCACCACCATGTCATTATATCATCATATTAGAAGTTCATAGCATGTCAGCATTTGCACGTCGGTTGCCTGTCCTTAGCATATGCGTTCCATCTAAGGGCAAAATTTTTGGTTTGCTATATTTAAATACCTTTTCACCTTGATTTCATGAGGATTATCATCGCTTGTGCCATCCGGTGAAGTCATTTAAATAGGGGCAACTGTTATACCCCACATTTTACCCCTTAGATGTCATAACATCTTGCACTTGCATTAGGGTTCAATCATCTATGCATTGTTAACTAACCATCATATTTTGCTAGTTTTTTCTTCTATTTGAAAAGTTAGGGTTTGCACAAGAAGGAAGACAATACCAATAAGCCAAGCTCTCATATGTTTCAAGTCCTCCTAAGTCACTTCCTGGCTCAATATATCCATCCCAAGTGTTCACTAGGTGGTTAAGAAAGGTGTTTGAAGTCATCTGGTCAAGAAAGTCAACTGAGGCAAACACTCCATAGAACTTGTCTAAACCATCAAACAAGTTCTGTAACACCTCATTCACCATCTTCCATTTCCCAACTTCCATTTGCAAGTACACACGGGTTTGAAGTTTGAGTTTGTTTCCAACCATTTCAAGCACTCCAGTCATCTGTCCTAGTATCAACAAGCATAAAGGGAGGCTCATTCCATCTCTACAACACCATTTGAAGAGGCCTTGGACCTGCTCCAAGAGGTAAGCTTCTTTGAAACCCTAGGCTCAGATTCTTTGCATCTTATTGTTTCATACTTATAGCAAAATGTAGCTTGCATTGTGTGTAACGTGTTTGAAGCCTTACCTGCATTGTTTGAGTTGAATATGTGTTGTTCGGTTCATGTTTTGTTTGGTGGTGTTGCACTGTTAGGGTTGTTTTTGTGAGGTATACGTTTAGTTTTAGGACAAACCAATATGACCATTAGGTTCCTTGCAAGAAATGCTCCAACTTTGGTCTTTATAGATTGGAGAATGATTGAGAGATGAGGGAGTTATGGTGTGTAGAAAACATGGGTGCAAGAGAGGTTAGGGCACGAGCGAGCAAGGGAGAGAAAGAAAAAGAAAGGAAGAAGAAAGAGTGAGCTGGAGGTGAGTTGGAATTGAGGTGGCGCTGAGGTGGCCGTTTTGTTGGATTTTTTAAAATATATATTATTTCAGTTAGTATGATTACTGGATGAGAGCGTAGCACCGCTGGTCCAGAAGGAGGGTTTGTGTGTATTGGAAAGCGAAAATACTAGGGTTCGAATCCCCCTCGCCCCAGTCTTTTGTTTTATTTTTCTGAAATGAATTAGGCTTCACATATATTATCTTGGAACCATCCCTTGTCACAGCGTGCGTTCTAGTTGGTTTGGTAAGTCTTTTAGACTGTAACACCTAGGGCATGGGTTTAACTCCCTTTGGGACCCTCCCTATTATTTTAGTGCTTAGTTTTTTAGTTTATTTCCCAAACTTCTCCATTTCATAACTCACTCATATTTCATGATATTTGATCTATTCTTTTTGCATTATTTTCCTTTTATTGTGTATTTTATGTTGACAATTTAAAATACCCAAAAATATTTATTTTTAGGGCTTTTAGTCATTTGAGGAATGTAGGTTTTCATTTAAGATAACTTAGAATAATCTTGACTTCTAGGTCTTAATCTTTGATCTCCCTCATCTTTTAGGACTTGTGTAGTATTGTTTTAACACACTAGGACCATTTCCCATTGTCTTAAGACTTGTGCATAGTTGTAGGACTTGCTTAAAGTGCACTTTTATTGGTGTTTGTTACCTTTAGGTGTGTAAACTTTTGTCATCCCCATTAAAGTCTTAGATTAGGTCTTTACCTTCAAACTAGGACTCCCCTCTCATGACATGACATCAAGTAGATACAAACCATTAACTTAGGTCATACATTATCATTTGTGCCTAAGACTTCCCTTTCATAAAAGTGAACTTTAGGATAACATAAGTGATACTTTCCCCTTGACACAAAGATTAGGTCAAAGACATTCCCCTTTGTAGGTCATCACCTACTTGTTTAAAATGCTTAGACTTATATCTTGACCCTTTAGGTATTTACCTTGCTCATTAATGAATGATTTTTTAATACTTGTATACTTCTTTAAGATACTTGCCTTGAATGTCATCACATTCACCATCCTTATTCATGTGCTATATCCATGTGTTTTTGCTATGTGAATACCATTGTTAACTTCATTAAGTTATCCCCTTTAGGTGAGGCTAGCTTGTTAGCTCTCCTCCTTAACCCTCTTTATTCCCCTCCTTCCAAAAGGAAAGTCTCTCTATTAACCTCAAAGTCATAGATAGCTCATTACCCTCTTGGCCTCATTAGAGCCATCTTCCACCCTTGGCCTCATTTGAGCCACTCCTTTCCCTTGAGCTTATTAGGATCAATCCCTTGGCCTCATTAGAGTCGTTTCCCCCTTTTACCTAGTTAGGTTTCCCCCTCTTGTAAGCACTATCATCATAGATGCTTACTATCCCTTGGTCTCATTAGCGCCACATACCTTACAACTTAGGATTCACCCAGAGTTCTTCAACTCTATGTGAGCATCATCATCATGATGTTCCTTTTCCTTTTGGCTTTATTAGAGCCATTCACCCCCCATAACTTAGATTTAGGATAGAGTTCTTAAAATCTATGTGATTCTCATCATCATCATCTTAGATTTAGGATAGAGTTCTTAAAAATATATATTAATACATTTTTTGGTAGAAATCAAGTATCTTCTATGCGCAATTGCAGAGACTAATCCCTCGAGCAAAGTAGGACCATAATGGGTAACAAAACTCTCTTTCAAATTAATTTACCAGTGTTACATGCTCATGGCTAAGTTCAAACACAAGACCACTGGTTGAGTTGGAAGAGAGAGAGAGAGAGAGAGAGAGAGAGAGAGCAAACCATAAAAGTATATATGTATACATACATCTTCATTTTTTTCTCTTAATACTCTGGCACCTTTTATTTTAAAATAATCTAACATAAAAAAGAGGGAGAAATTAAGAGAGTGTTAAGCATATTAGCAGTAACTTGCTATGCAAGTAATTGAGGCATACACCTTGATATGCTCTGCATGTGCACGAAAATATAGGGATAATATTTTCTCTTAATAAAAAGAATCAATTTAAATGAATTGTTCGTTTTCACGCAGCCGAAACCAAACTTTAGCCTAAAATATATATTGTAACTTTCGTGTGATCAACGGGTTAAAGTGCAAAGGTTTTGTTTTTAAAAAATTGATTACTTTAGATTAATTAAAAAGTTGTTTAAGATGAAAAATAAGTCTAAAGGTGTTACCGACTTTCGCTCGTCTAAAACCAAATTTTAAGTTCATAAACATTCTCTTTCACGTATCTGTTTATGCTTTTAAAATCTATTTTTAAAAACGTTTATTTTGGCAATTTAAAGAAATCCTTGCTTTCGTATCTCACTTAATTTAAAATCAGAATTTTTACCTAAGTCAAATACAAGTTATTTTCTTTCGAAACTCAATCAGTGTCTCTAAATTAGGCTTTCACTGTGATTATTTTAATTAAAAACGATTTAAAAATCAATCTCAAAATAAATCCCAAATTAATTATTTAATTTACGACTTAAATGCGAGTACCGTCGAAACGACATTCCTCACATTCCAGACTCTAATAATTTAGCTGGACATAGCTAATAATAATAATAATAATAATAATAATAATAATAATAATAATAATAATAATAATAATAGTAACAACAATACGTATTGAACTCATATTAGTTCCAAAAACAAGTACTGAAAAACTGTTGAAATAAATTCCAGAAAAATTATGTCGGTAAGACTATACTGTGAACGATTCAAGAACAGACTGCAAATCTCAAAAATCTAATTTTAATGTGCACTTATCTCTCAATGTGAAAAATTAGTGCTTTTGCAAATAAGTGATTTTTCTGCCTAAAAATATAACTAAACCTGGATACCTAAAACTGAACTCTAAAGTGCCTTTTATAGCTGGAATTCGTATAGAATAAATGTTGCATAATGGGTGGAAGTGGTGGAGAAAAATGTGAAGTGAAAAACCAAGTTTGAGATAGTGGGCAAAAATTATGGAATCGAGCTGGCTGACAGGCGTCAAGGTCAGCCCTACGATTTCTTCTTTCTTTTTTTTTCATTTTTCCTCTGGCTGATGCTCGTCAAGGTAGGCTGATGGGCGTCAACCTTTCTTTTTCCATTTTTTCACTAGCTGATGGGCGTCAGGGTGGGCTAACAGGCATAGAATCAATCATTCTTAATAAACAAACATAATTTCCCTCCAAAATTCATCCACCCTCACCTATAAAAACCACACCTTTTCACTCTTCATAATCAAAAGTTTTGACCTTAACATCACTATGTCCAATTGCTTCCTCGTCATCACCCACACATCACCAAATCCCATTTGACATCACTCATTAGAGCTCCACATTGAAGCTCTAATAGAGTAGGGCTCAACCTCTGATCAATTTTTCATCATTTTACTCATCATCACTCAACCTATCTCCCTATCTCTTCAATCAACAACAATAATACTCAGACATAGTATCAAAAAAAGCAAGAAGGAAAAAAGGAAAAGCAAGTTATAGCAAAAGGGAGAAAGAATTACCTGAAGTTATTCGAGTCTCTGGGTTTCTCTTCTATTTGTCGACGCCAGAAATACAACATTGGCCAGAGGGAATCTCCCGTCCGTTGGTAAGACTTGAATCCATTTCTTCCCATACATTCTTGTTTTTACTTGCTTGCTTGACGTAGTCATTAGCCGCCTTTTCTTTTGCCCATTTCGTTTGGGTTAAGATAAGAATTAGGTTTCAGTATTTAACTGGATTTCATTGATCTTTGTAAAATCGGGGGATGGAAATGTGACCAGAGGGATAATTTGAATGGTTTTGATGGCTTAATTGGTGATTTGGTTTAGAACCTCCGCCTTCGCCGCCACAAGCGATTTCTGACGCAATAGAATTTAGTTTGTATTTGTGTAAATGAGAGAGAGAGAGAGAGAGAGAGAGTGATGAGGTGATGAGGAGCGAGAATTGGGTTTTTCAATTGAAATAAGTGCTTATCTGTGAGAAATTGCGTTTGAAATAAGCTGCCATGTTTTCGTATCCACTAATTCAGCGTTGCATTCTCCTTTTCCAATTGTGAAACGTGGCTCTGAGCTTGTGCCTTTTCATTTGAGTTTCACGTGCACTATTCCTCCTTTTTTCTATTATTCATTTTCTTAGTTATTATTATTATATTAATTTTATGTTATTTAATATAACTATAATAATTTTATCTTATTTAATATAACTTTTCCACATGGCAATAATTGATTGGTGCTGAATTTTAAATTTGATTAATTCTATTATTCCATTTTCTAATAATTATGACATTAATCTTGTGAGATATTGGACCGAACTCTAGTTTTAGCATGCCGTCGAAATCCGCTCACATGCTGTTGTCGAAGACCTACATACTGTCGTCGAATTGTGTTCTAGTATATAGGAGATCGAATTGGGCCTTGTGTTATGGATCCAATTGGTTAAGTTAGCTTGTACCCTAAGTTAGCTTGTAATGGGTAATGGTTAAAAAGCCCATTAGTTTAGTATGTTAGGTTTATTATAAATAGCATACTAGTCTCTCTTCCTAAGGTGTGAAAAACCTTATTAGGTTGAGAGAGGTTAATTATTGGTATTCACTTGTATTCTTTAAACCCTATTGAGAAAGTGAATAGTAAAACAGATTTAACCAGTTCTCTATTCTTCTTCCTCTTTTCTCTTCCTTTGTGAACCCTAATAGGGTTTTAGTTATTTTTTTCCTTTGTTTTTCCTTGTTTACCCTAACCCTTGTGTGTTTCTTGCCCATAAGAAACCGTTAATATTTTGTTTCAAGGTATCGTTTTTCACAACAAATTGGTGCGGTGAGCGTGGAGAAGATGCCTTCAACAAAGTATGAGATTGAAAAGTTCACCGGTGTGAATGATTTCAATTTGTGGTGCTTGAAATGAAAGCCCTACTGGTTCAGCAAGGTTGTTTGGAAGCGTTGAAGGGAGAGGCAGCCATGGATGTTGCGTTAACGAAAAAAGAAAAGACAGCCATGATAGAGAAAGTCCACAATGCAATATTGTTGAGCCTTGGTGATAAGGTTCTTTGACAGGTATCAAAGGAGACTACAGCATCGGGGTTATGGTTGAAACTTGAAAGTTTGTACATGACCAAATCTCTGGTGAATCGACTCTACCTGAAGCAAGCTTTGTATTCATTCAAGATGAGTGAAGACAAAGTTTTGGCTGAGCAATTGGATATGTTCAACAAGCTGATTCTTGATCTTGAAAATATTGATGTGAAGATCGATGACGAAGATCAAGCACTGTTGTTGCTGTGTGTTTTGCCCAGAACACATGCTCACTTCAAAGAAACTCTCGTGTATGGAAGGGAGTCATTGAGCTTTGAAGAAGTTCAATCAGCCTTGTATTCTAAGGACCTGAATGAACGAAAAGAGTATAAACCTTCGATGGTTGGTGAAGGTTTGGCCGTTAAGGGAAAATTCTTGCGAAAGGATGGTAAGTTCGACAAGAAGAAAGGTAAAAGTCAGCAGAAGTCTTATAGTGGTGAAACATTTGGTATTCGATGTTATCACTGTAAGAAGGAGGGTCACACAAGAAAGGTGTACCCTGAATTCCTAAAAGATCATGGAGGTAAGGATAATGGCAATGCTGCCATTGTTCAAGATGACTTCGAATCATCTGATGTCCTTGTAGTTTCAAGCGCCGACTCAAGAAAATAGTGGATTATAGATTTAGGTTGCACTTGGCACATGACTCCAAACAGAGAATTATTCGAGGAGCTATGTGATCAAGATGGTGGATCGGTGCTGCTGGGAAACAACAAATCCTGCAAAATTACAGGTATTGGATCTGTGAGATTCAAACTCCATGATGAGTCAATAAGGTTATTAACTGAAGTCAGGTATGTACCTAAGTTGAAGAGAAATTTAATTTCTCTTGGTGAATTCGACAGGAAGGGATATGTTTTCCATGGAGAGAAAAGTATCCTAAGAGTCATGAAGGGGTCGAAGGAAGTCTTGAGAGGTGTGAAAAAACAAGGCTTGTATACCCTTGAGGCTGAGGTTGTAAGTGGTTCGACAAATATTGCATCCACGAAACCTGTGTTGAAAACAGAATTATAGCACATGAGATTGGTCCATGTCAGCGAAAGAGGCCTGGTCGAATTGGGGAATCAGAACCTGCTAGGTGGTGACAAAGTCGAAAAGTTGGAGTTTTGTGAATCTTGCGTATTTGGTAAATCCTGTAGGGCGAAGTTTAACAAAGGCAAGCAAAGAATACATGGAACCCTGGATTACATTCATGCTGATCTTTGGGGGCCTGCAAGGAATCCTTCACACTCAGGTGCAAGGTATTTTCTATCCATCGTTGATGACTATTCCAGAAAGTTATGGGTATTCATTCAGAAGACGGAGGATGAAACTTTTGAGAACTTCAAAAGTTGGAAGGTTCTGGTCGAAACTCAAACTGGCAGAAAGGTTAAGAGGTTGAAAACCGACAATGGCCTTGAGTTCTGCAACGAAGCATTCGACAGTTACTATGTTGAGTCTGGGATTGTAAGGCATAAGACTGTAGCAGGTACTCCTCAACAAAATGGATTAGCTGAGAGATTCAATCGAACAATCCTTGAAAGGGTTAGATGCATGTTGGTTAGTGCTGGATTGAAGAAGGTGTTTTGGGCGGAGGCTGTTTCGACAGCAGCTTATCTGATAAATAGATTTCCCTCGACTGCCTTGGGAATGAAGACACCTGAAGAAGTTTAGTCGGGACATCCACTTAGTCTCGACAGACTGAGAGTATTTGGTTGTATGTGTGAGAGCAAGAATTGTCTCTACAAGTCAATCTATGTTTTGATGATAATAATACATATTTGTGAAAGAACCATTTTATGTTCTAACGTGTATTGTGTGCAGATCATATTAATAGAAGATATCAGATCCAACAAGCACCAGTCAATGTGCGTAATTGATAATATGCGAAGTTACTATGTGTGACACAAGTCGCAAGAAGCAAAAACGCTTATGTATTTGATCGTGATCAGTCAGATCCAAGGATGCTGATATTGCTGTTACAATGCTCTTGTGGATGCTCTCTGAAAGTGGTAGAGATTCTGAAGATTGCGAAGCTTCTGAAGAAGAGAACCAAAGTGCTGAAGACTCTCATGACTTGAAGTTCTGAAGGCGGAAGGCTCTGAAGACCAAGTGCAGAAAGACTCTGAAGACTTATGTGTTCTGAAGTTTACGGTTCCAAAAGTCAAGTGTTGAAGACTCTGAAGACGGAATCCTAATGGACAAGTTCTGAAGTTTCGGAAGACTTGAAGAAGTAAAGGATAATGTTCTTAAAGACAAGTGTTGAAGTTCTGAAGACTGATTCCTAATGGACTTCTTCAAATGACTGAAGACTTGACGTATCAGATATCCTGTTAAGAAGGCTCTACTCATGCTTCATCAAATTACCATCAGAAGCCTCTGAAGTTTGGAAGTCAAATGTTACCGTTGTGAACAATTGTACACACTGCTCAAGAAGATATCTCGTCACTTCTCCCACAGCAAAAAGGAGATGTGTCAGTACAACTCATTATTACACAACGTCTCTTTTCCAACAGCCATCAGTATTTCAAACGGCTATATTTCTACTAGGCTATTTAAAGGAAAGAATAATCAACTGTTGGTGTGTTTGTTGAAACGAAAAGGAAATAATCAATCAACAACACAACAAATCTAAGAATCTGAGTTTGTTGTAACAACACCAAGATTATCAATATACTACAACAACCAGATATTGATGAACTCGAAGAAGAAGAAGAAGAAATTATCAAAGTTATTAATCAACGTCAACTACATCATCTTGGAGCTCATTGAAGATCTGAAGCAAGGGAACTGTCGTTCGAAGCTTGCACAATGAAGAAGATGAAGAATTCTTAAGATGTAATCTAAATATAATATCTTATATATCTTAGAATCGTGTAGTTTGCAAGGAGTTGTTGCTCAGATCTTGCTGTAACTCGTAGAAGTTACATTGTACTCAAACAGAGGAGAATCTGCTTGTAAGGAAGAACCCCACTAATCTCCAGTAAGCCAATTCTACTAAAAGAATTGAGATTCCTCCAGTGGACGTTATATCCAGATTGGATCCCTGAACGGGTCACTGTTGATGGAAGCCTCAAGTAGATCATGGGATGATCAGGATACTTGAGGAGACGGTGGCTGCTGGTCATCGTGAAATCCTAACTAGAGATCTTGAAAGATCTTGGTACGTTGGGTCAATGATAGTCATATCTCCAAGAGGATCATTTGTTGATCAGACTCTTGAGATCCCTGATGGAACTCATTGTGATTCCTCCAGTGAACGTTATATCCTGATTGGATCCCTGAATGTTTCACTGAGAGAGATACCTCAAGGGATCATGGGATGATCTGGATACTTGAGATGACAATGACGCGAGTTATTGTGGGTTAGTCACAGTGTGGTTGTGCAAGTTGTTAGTCACCAGCTATGTGCTTGTGCATCTGTAATCAAGATTGATTATAGTGGATTAAGACCTTGTGTTCAAGGCGAAATCACCTGAGGAGGATGGACTGGATTAGCCTTTGTTGTGAACCAGGATATATCGTGTATCCTTTACTCTTATGCTTAATGTCTTTGTTTATGTTTCTATATTGAATATCAGAACCATTCATAAACAAGTCAGAACCTTGCAACTCTGATAAGCTTCCGCTCTGCAAGTTCTAAATGAAGTACGCAGCATTCAGACTCTCGTTGGTTCTTATGCTTCATGCAAGGCAAGTCTAAATGTTACTTCGCAAGTCAAAGTCTCTCAACGAACTCTGGTGTTGTCTTAGCGTCTTAACGACGAGAAACGAAAAGTTCTCAAAAGAGTAAATACACAATTCAAACCCCCCTTTCTTGTGTCTTTCTCGCACCTTCAGTATGGCCTATGCTCATATTAGGCAAGACAAGGTCGAACCTTGAGCTCTGAAATGCATGTTCATGGGATACCCTGAAGGAGTCAAAGCTTATAGGCTATGGTGCCTAGAGCCAGGTCACAGGAGGTGTATCACCAGTCGATATGTAGTTTTCAATGAAGCTGAGATGGCTTTTAAGAAAATTGATGATGCTGACGAAGAGCTGGAACAGGGAGAGATTCTTGTTGAGGTGGAGCATGTTGATGTTGAATTGCGTACCCCAAATGAAGTCGAAGAAGAAGCAGAAGATGCTGTCGAAGATGAGGAGACTGATAATGACTACCAGCTAGCAGGAGACAAGTCGAGGAGAGTCATCAAGCCACCTCAGAGACTTGGGTATGCAGATCTTATAGCTTATGCCTTAATCTCTGCAAGTGAGGTTCTCGACGAAGAACCTAGAGACTATAAGGAAGTTATGATGAGTCGAAAGAAGACTAAATGGCTGAAGGCCATGGATGATGAGATGAAATCTCTTCATGACAACAACACATGGGAACTGATCAAGAAACCTGCTAGATCCAGGTTAGTCAGCTGTAAATGGATTTTCAAAGTTAAGGAAGGAATCGAAGGAGTGACGTCGAAGAGATACAAGGCAAGGTTGGTTGCTAGGGGGTTCACTCAGAAAGAAGGTGTCGACTTTAATGATATGTTATCTCCTGTTGTGAAGCACATGTCCATTAGAATGTTGCTTGCCATGGTGGCACAGTTCGACCTTGAACTGGAACAGATGGATGTGAAGACTCCGTTCTTGTATGGTGATCTAGATGAAACAATCCTGATGAGGCAACCTGAAGGGTATGTCGAAGAGGGGAAGGAAGATTATGTGTGCAAATTAAAGAGATCTTTATATGGACTGAAATAATCTCCTTGACAGTGGAATAGGAGATTCGACAAGTTCATGACACACATAAGTTTCATTAGAAGTCAGTTCGACCACTGTGTTTACTTCAGATTTCGACCTGGTAATTCATTTCTTATTTTGTTGCTTTATGTGGATGATATTCTAATAGCAAGCAACAATGTCGAAGATGTAATGAGGGTGAAGGCTGAACTCAATAAGAAGTTCGACATGGAGGATCTGGGAGCTGCGTCCAGGATTCCTGGGATTGGCATCCAAAGAGATAGAAAGCAATCGAAATTATGCTTATCTCAAGAGGCATACCTACGGAAGATTCTCGAAAAGTATGGCATGTCGAATTCAAAGCCTATTGTGACTCCGACAAACCCTCAATTCAAGCTGAGTATAGACCAGTGTCCCAGTACTGATGTCGAAAGAGCTTATATGAATAGCATTCCATATGCTAATATAGTGGGTTCTTTGATGTACGCTATGGTCTGTACTAGACCTGATATAACATATGCAGTAAGTCTTATAAGCAGGTACATGGCAAATCCTGGAAAGGCTCACTGGCAAGCATTGAAGTGGATTTTAAGGTACATAAATGGGTCTCTGAATAGAGTCCTAATATATGGTGGAGCCTTGGGTGAAGATAGTAAAGCAGCAATCGAAGGATATGTCGACTCTGATTATGCAGGTTGTATGGATTCCAGAAAATCTATTTCTGGATATGTGTTCACTATGTTTGGGACATCAATCAGTTGGAAAGCAACACTTTAGAAGGTTGTTGCCTTATCAACCACTGAAGCGGAATATATCGCCCTGACTGAAGCTGTAAAGGAAGCATTATGGCTTGAAGGTTTTGCAAAGGAGCTGAAACTTCAAGGTCCAGTTATCACTGTTAAATGTGATAGTCAAAGTGCAATACACCTGTCGAAGGATTCAGCCTATCATGAGCGAATCAAGCACATTGATGTGAGACTGCATTTTGTCAGAAGGGTAATTGAGCGTGGAGAAGTCCAAGTGTTGAAGGTTTCGACAGATCATAATGCTGCTGATATGATCACCAAGACGTTGCTCAGTTGCAAGTTCTTCCACTGTATGCAGTTGATAAAGCTGCATGAAGAAAGCTAGTTTATTTCTTGAGGATATAGAGTTAGATCCAAGGTGGAGATTTGTGAGATATTGGATCAAACTCTAGTTTTAGCATGTCGTCAAAGTCCGCTCACATGCTGTTGTCGAAGACCTACATGTTGTAGTCGAATTGTGTTCTAGTATGTAGGAGATCGAATTGGGCCTTATGTTATGTATCCAATTGGTTAAGTTAGCTTATACCCTAAGTTAGCTTGTAATGGGTAATTGTTAAAAAGCCCATTAGTTTAGTATGTTAGGTTTATTATAAATAGCATACTAGTCTCTTATCCTAAGGTGTGAAAAAACCTTATTAGGTTGAGAGAGGTTAATTGTTGGTATTCACTTGTAATCTTTAAACCCTATTGAGAAAGTGAATAGTAAAACAGATTTAACCAATTCTCTATTCTTATTCCTCTTTTCTCTTCCTTTGGGAACCCTAATAGGGTTTCAGTTGTTTTTTCCTTTGTTTTTCCTTGTTTACCCTAACCCTTGTGTGTTTCTTGCCCATAAAGAAACCGTTAATATTTTATTTCAAGGTATCGTTTTTCACAACAAGTCTTATTTCATTTAATATAACTTAAATACCATGTGTAATATTTGGGTTGGTAATTACTCATTCCCTATAAATATTATCATGGATATACACTTAGAATTTAACCATGAGTACACAAGAATCCCTTTTGGTGTTAAGTAAAAAAAAGCTTGCGGTTATTTTTAATTCATCTATAAAAATGCAAGTTATTCTCTTTTATTTCATGTCATAAAATAAATCCTTTCATAACAAAAAAAATGGAGGAAAAAGGATTGGACACTATTGTGGAGCTCCATGTTTAAAATCCCGTCTTCCATATTATAACAAAATAATCAATTGAATTAAGTTGGTTCTTCTATAGAAGAAAAAAGTGATTGAGTGTAGACTCTCTCCCCGATTATTATAACACTACTGTAGAGCTCAATGTGCGAATAATCGTCTTCCATTAACGAACTTTGACTTAATTCACCTCACGTATTTCACAAAAATTTAGAAGAAAAATGATGATTGGGTGTAGACCTTCTCTCTCCGATTATTCATACACTGTTGTAGAGCTACATGTCTGAATACTCGTCTTAAGACTAAAAACAATCTCAACACATCAAACTCTATTTTCACCTTATGGCAAACGTAAATAAAAAACTTTTTACAAACGAACATGTTATATTTGTTCGATCACGATACAAACGAACGCTTAAGCCTCCCATGCGCGAGCAAACAATCAACATTTAACTGCTAGAAAGCGACCTTAACATCGTTCAATAAAATTAACCAACAAATACTTATTTTCTACCACGAACTACAAAGCTCTAAATTTCTTATTGCACCATGAGAATCCATAGGCACGAGATCTCAAAATCTTGGCAAGCACAATAATTGAAAACTTATTTTTCCCCTTAATTAAAACTTTATAAGAAATCAAATAATAAATCAGTAATCGCAAGTAACTTCTAGTTAACATTCATGTACGCAAAAATAATCAAAACGGTTTCCGTTGAGTACAACGGATGAGAGGAGTGTTAATACCTTCCACTTGCATAACCGACTTCCGAATCTGCTCTTGGTTGCGAAGACCATTCCTTCTCCTTTTCTGTCGTAGGGTTTTATCGATATTTTCTCTTTTCTTCGAAATAAATAAATTTTAATGGCGACTCTATTTATATTTTGAGCATTCCTGATGCTCTGGTCTTTTACGCGGCGCGACAGTATTCATTTTTATCGGCAATCTCTATAAATCTGGTATAAAGGATGCATTTATATCGACGATTTTAAAAAAATCTCATAAAAACTCGTAGGGGTGATATCGAATTTTTACAAAAATGTCGTAAAATTGCATCCAAAAAATTAGTATATCAAATATTCCTAAAAATTTGATATAATCTCATAAATCTGATACTGGCTATTTCAAAAAATGATAAAAGTGCGTCGTTTATGTGAAAAATCATGTATTATAGCAAAGTATTAGGTAAAAACTCATAAGTTTAGAGCAAAACGCTACTTAAGTGTAAAAATCCGATATTTTCCAAAAATTCTCCAAGTCAAAACATTGGTTTTTGGAAAAAAAATCTATATGTTAGATTTTAGGTCGAACTCTATTTCTGTCGAGGAATAGCTTTCATGTGTTTCGACAAGATACAAGCATGAAGTCGAAGCTGGGTCACATGCTAATGTCGAAGGGTTTCATACTGTAGTCGAACCTATTTCTAGTATGTAATGTCGAAATATAATGTTGATTTATTGTGTCAAATTGGGCCTTGTGTTATGGATCCAATTGTTTAGTTAGCTTGTAATGTAAGTTAGCTAGTTAGTCTATAAATAAGCTAGATCACTCAGGTTGTTGAGTGAGACCAATTGTTATTCATTTGTAATCATTTGTAAACCCTAAATGAGAAAGTGAATAGTAAAAATTTGCCCTAATCCTTCTTCTTCTTTCTTCTTTATCCTTTCTTCTTTCTCTCTTTGTTCTAACTGTTTCATTGTTCACCCAAGAACTCTGTTTTTCAATCTTTATTTGTTGAAAGGTATCGTTTGTGATCACAACACAAAAATATGTAGCTTTGATTGTGACAAATTCAATTTTATGATGTATGGATATTATGGTCACATTGCATGTTATGTGGGATGCCAGGTTCAGGTGAGGGGTGTGTGGTAGATTATTCCTAAATAAGTGCTATTGTCACCCATTAAGTGTGCAAGAAATCGAAAACATGAAATGGTTGATAATTCAATATGGAAATTTCTTTTTACACCCTTAGACTTTCTCACAAATCCTTGGTGAAAATCCAAAAATGCTCCCAATTTTTCAGAGATGCATCTACGGACGCACCCATTTCCCACAAAATTGAATGCAAACGAGTGAGTCACCCCTATTATACTTTATGTTGGAGATGCATCTCCGGAGACACCATATTTTTTAACGAAAATAGTTTTTCGGATATGCATATCTGTAAAATGTCCTGTTGTGTTTTTTTTTAATTTAGTATGAGGTGTATCCGGATAGGCAGACATAACAGTCATACATCAACAATGCAACAAATACGTAAATACCAAAAATGTCTCTATTGAGAAAAAAATTGGAAAACAGAAAAACGATTAAAATAAAATTATAAAAATTTGAAAATACAGCTAAAAATCAAATCAAGAGTCTACAAATTTTGTCGGTTTTTTTTCGAAAATATGAAAACAGAAAATAAATCAAATAAAATAGAAAAACAAGGAATTTGGGATTTTTAGGGTGGTGTATCGTATTTAATCTCTAAATAAGGGACTTTGATCCCTTATTTTTATCTGATGAAATGACACAGTAAAATTTTGATTCATAGTTGATTTATCATAAAATCGAGTTTTGTATGCTAACGCGAGGATATGATTTCTATGACTTTAATATTTGTTAAAATCGATAGAGAATTCTCAAAAATGACATCAATTTCATTGGAAAAACGTGTAGCAAATGGGGTCAGGGGTTTTCACGGAGACACGTCTCCGAATTCACCCTAAAAAATTTCAAAGATGGGGAAACTATCTTGGTAAAAGGTGTGGATAACAAAATGAAGAAATACTTGACGAGGCTTGGACTTTAGGTCAGATCTAATTGCAGAGAGCATTGAAATTAGAGCAAAATGGAGCAAGAGATATTCCACCGATGATGCAATGAGATATGATAGAAAGGATAACCACACTAACTGTGGGAATATAGAAGGGGTACCACCCCTTAGATATAGAGATTACATGCCTTTGAACATATCTAGTGAATGCATTAAGCAGTAATTCATCAATGCAGGGTCTCACAAAGAAGCGGTAGATTTCCCCCAAAAACTTTTAAAGCGCCATAGCCTTGACATATCTCGGTACTCTTGTTTCCACAAGAGTAATAACCCCAACATAGTGGATTACATCCAAATGAATTATGTAATATATGATTTGATCCAATATGGTAAGTTTTCAAGGTTTATAAACAATAGGAAGAAGGACCAAAGAATAAAAGGTACAATATAGAAGTCCCTGAGAGAGAGAGAGAGAGAGAGAGAGAGAGAGAGAGAGAATTTATCCAGGTGTCCAAGAAGTAGAAACATTTCAAAAAGAAAAAAAAAATAAAATGTGTTGCATGTGGCCTAAAACATAGTCATAAGAAGGTTCTCAGGATGGGAAAATTTTCCTATACTGATGAATGATGAAGGAAACATTTTAACCTCCTAGAAGGATCTCCCCATTAATATGAGGCTAGAGATGGAAAGAGTAATAAGGTGTCGTTAGAAGTGAATAATTTACTAATAAGGGGCCCCGATTTAGAGCTTAGTTAAGATAAATTAGGAGGTTGATAAGTGTGTAATTTACCTAAATATCACTATTGACTCCACACACCTGCACACAAAGTAACAAAAAAACCCTAATTTATGCTTATAACTAATATCGCCTTATATTTGTGGATTGATCTTAATTTATTGTCATTTGAAAATATTATTTTTTATTATTGGAAAGAAAATGAAAATGAACAAGAATCCATAGTTGAAGGTGTTATAGAGACCATGAACACATGCCAAATTTATTAGGCGAGCCTCCCTCGACCATCGAATACGAGACAAAAAGTTTCCATTACAAAACAAGGAAAATTTTCTGGACTAGATATAGTGTTAGATCTTGTGTTGGGGGTTTGCTGTAAAACTTGAATAAGAAGATGATGAAGATGTTATGATGAAAGTTGCACAAAATAAATTCCAAAGCGTGTGTTTACACTAAGCTTTAGGTTCGATTCGCCCCCACAAATTTAGGAAAATTGGATGCAAATGGGTAATCTGGCGAATCCTCTTCAGGATACTTTGGAAACCATAACATGAATTGCACATTCACATTAAGCATATTGATCAACAATATTTTACAAAATAAAGTTCCTTCACTTATTCTTGTGCACTAGAAAAATAAAAAAAAATGACTTAGATATAATTTTTGTCACTTGAAACAAATAATTTTTGTGTATATTTTATGGCTGACAAGTATATATATTTATAAGAAAACTTGTACCGATTGGTGTGGAGAAACAATGTTTCATTTGATTCCAACATGACCATTCACGAACCATTGTAATCAATAACAACAAACATTTTCATGAAAAGTTGTGTTAATCTGGTGGTTGCACCTTTTGACCACGCACCCAATCATTATAGGGTCTCTGGTTCTATTCTAGACAGTTGCAACTTTTGGCCATTTATTTTGTTAATTTAACCATTAATATTTATCAATTTAATATTTTGGAAATTTCTCCAACAATCCCCCACCATTTTCAAAATATATCCAAATCCATTATTCAGGAAATTTCATGGTTTCAGATAAAGGTATCTTACGATTTGAACCAATACTTAGTAAGTTAAGTTTTCACTCATTCCCGAAAAGATTGGTAGACAAGCTTTGAACCAATTATTCATTAGAACAAGTGTGCATAACTCACACATGAAATCTCGGTACCATTGATCGAATTATCAATATGACAGATTTAATAAGGCCTTGTGTCTCATATTCTTTTCATGAGAATTTAAGAGTCAGTCCCTTGAACTCTATGAAGCGGCACCACTTCATTCTCATATAGGTAGACTATATCAGAAATGCACCCATAATTATGCATTCCAACAAACTTATGCTATATGTCTATTAAGAAGTAAACTTCATCCTCCCAAACTTATTCTTATGGTCCAAGTACTTTTACCCCTTGGGATGTATCTATCATTAAGTACTTCAATCACTCTAATAGTGTACTTTCATCATTGAACTCAACACTTAACATTAATCAAGTGTGAGTTGAGTTTCAACTATTGATGATTAATTAGATATGACCTTGTTTCACACCCCTAATGATGTCTTCATTGTATTCAATTATATCCAAAGACATCATATCTTTGTCAATCCTTTCGTCAAAGAATTGCAAGATTTTTCCAAACTTTAATAAATTCTGAATATTCAATTTTTCAACTAATCATGCATATTATTACTTTTATGTACTCTTGATAGTATTTGTCATCTATCATCAAATCATAACACTTTTGTCATATTAATACAATTTCCGTATACAACATATGTTCTATATTTTTTATAGTTTCGATAAACTATCATCATGACACTTTTGTCATTCATTTTGTCATATACACAAATTTATGTCATTCTTTATTTGTTAACCTTTTTAATTTGAAGTTTTACTTCCACTTAAATATATCCGAAATATATTTAATGCATTAACCATTTTGACAATCATGATCATACAAATTTGTGATAACTAACTTTTATTTCAAACAGTGGGTTCAAACATGTGAGTCATAAATTCCATATAAAAATAACACCATAGAATTTATTTCTATTCTTTTTAAATCAAATCTAATCTTTCTAAAACAAAGAATTAGATATTTAACAAAAATTGTAAACTTTTATGAATTTGACCACTTTGTGATTATTCCATATCCATTAAACACTATAATTATGAAAGTAAATTACACAGTTGAATTTGTATAATTTGAAATTACAAACTTTAATAGTTTGACTACTTTTGATAATCAATAAAATCATACTTTAAAATTTTCAAATTTTCATTTCAATATAACTTTCATACAAATTAATTTGGTAAAATAAATAATAGATACAAAATTTTAAAATCAACGTTTCTTTAAATAATAATAACAAATAAACAAATAATTTTTCTACCATACAGTGTCATTCGTTCATGCAAAATATTCTACCATTTCATTACAAATATATATTTTAAATGGTCATTAACAAATTGCATAGTATCGTTATTCCTTGAAACAGTGTGACTGGACTCATCATAATCATTCAACATTAAACTTCACGTTTATGCATTATATAGCAATGCACTGTTTCAATAATACAAACACATATTGCATACTCAATATGTATCTTTCACCAAACTAAAATGATACCACTGTAATATCATTACACAATTTCATATATTATTGATACCAACTTTACCACATTCAAATATATCAATTTCATATTCAATTATACTGAACTGCAACATGTAGCATATTCATAACAATTGAATTGACATATGGGAGGAACGTTTTGTTTCAAAATTAAGAAACCGACACATTTCCTGATTTCATCACATAATGATGGAATATTGGCAGAACATTTTATGTCATTAAATTTTTCAAAATTGAATATATATTAATGTAATCGAATTATTATGTACCTCTCACCATGGTTATGAATAGGAGAGTATGAATCCATTTCTCCATCAAAGTTGCAACCATAAATTAATCACAAAAAATCATAATCGAACCTAAAGATTGTTAGATCTTGTGTTGGGGGTTTGCAGTAAAACTTGAATAAAAAGAAGATGAATATGTTATGATGAAAGTTGCACAAAATAAATTTCAAAGCGTATGTTTACACTAAGCTTTAGGTTCGATTCGCCTCCACCAATTTAGACAAATTGGATGCAAATGGGTAATCCGGCGAATCCCCTTCATGATACTTTGGAAACCATAACATGAATTGCACATTCACATTAAGCATATCGATCAACAATATTTTACAAAATAAAGTTCCTTCATTTATTCTCGTGCACTAGAAAAATAAAAGAATGACTTAGATATAATTTTTGCCACTTGAAATTGTGTATATTTTATGGCTGACAAGTATATCTATTTATAAGAAAACTTGTACCGATTGGTGTGGAGAAACAATGTTTCATTTGATTCCAACATGACCATTCACGAACCATAGTAATCAATAACAATAAATTTTTTCATGAAAAGTTGTGTTGTTCTTGTGGTTGCACCTTTTGACCACGCACCCAATCATTATAGAGTCTCTGGTTCTATTCTAGACAGTTACAACTTTTGGCCATTTATTTTATTATTTTAACCATTAATATTTATCAATTTAATATTTTGGAAATTTCTCCCAGATATAGTTCTCCCAGCTAATGGAAAACGGTTCAGAGATTGCTTTGTCTCAAAAAAGTTCAAATGCCAAATTCGATGGGAGGATCACCTTTCATCCAACGAATGAATTCAAAATCCATAATCTATTTAAAGGAAGTGGTTTTGATATTTCATATGACTTTAGTTATGGATAATGTTACTCTTCTGTATTACCAGTAAGAGAGAGTGGGAAGATTTGTAACATCGAAGGCAGGTTGAAGTGGATTCAGCAAAATATTGAGAGTTCATTTGATGTCATTGTGCTTATACTCCTTCTATCTAACTACCATCCCTATTAGTATCTAAGTTCTATTTTTGTTAGGGTTATATTTGCACATTATTTTGACATGTATGCATTATTTATGATCATGAAATTATACTCGTTGTAGTTATCCAATCATATTGATCTTGATGCTTCTGTGTAATGCATGTTATATCTCACTCATGCTTGTGAATCAAATCTTCTGAGAATAAATTTTAGGTTTAGACTAAGGATATGAATTAATGCCTAAACATGAATTTATTATTTATATCATTATTTGTAAGCTTAGACCGCTGCAAAGAAGAACTCTTTTAAGTTTATAGCTAGATAATCATATGTCCTAAAGCTAAATTCTAGAGACATATTAAGAATTTGTTTTCACATATATTATCGAATATTAATGTTATTGTATTGCTTATTAGGCTAAAAGATTGTTGAATAAACAATACGATCGATATTGTGAAGTTAATTCAGACATGGATAATTTTTTCTAGAGATAAGTAACAATAGGAATTGATGGCTAAAATGTGCATAACTAATCATTGGTATGCATGTAGTTATAGTAGTTGTGATATAACCTCAGGATCTCTCTATCATTGTTAAACGGTAATCTATTTTCTTATTGTTTTAGTTTATGAAACATTTCTCAAAACAATCCTTAAATCCTGTTTTTTTAAAATATTAACAATTGCTTATAAGTTATACTGCCTCATTAGTTTTTGAGGAGACGATATAAAAAAACTCATTTCATTGTGTTTTTGTTGAAACAATACCACTGTACTAAAAATTTCAAAAGTGGTATTATGAGTTTTCATCAATTCCTAGGAAGTCTCTAGCAATTTAGTGAATAGGAAATTGAGAGAGATGATGCTACAAAAATGTAGCAAGATTTGAGGCTGACAATGAA
The DNA here is from genome assembly GCA_022829125.1 of Lathyrus tuberosus. Lineage (NCBI taxonomy): Eukaryota > Viridiplantae > Streptophyta > Magnoliopsida > Fabales > Fabaceae > Lathyrus > Lathyrus tuberosus. The sequence goes on from JALAZF010000762.1 coordinate 1,165,787, forward strand.
GAGTTGGCCCCCAATATTGTTCTATGACGAGGAATTGATTAACGAAACCCAAAACGGTCAAATCCCCTTGTTGGTGAGGGTTTCAATGATGAATTACGATGTTTTTTGGATCTTAGTTGATCAAGGAAGCTCGTGTGACATTATGTATGGAAGCGTTTTAGACGTCATACATCTGACTTGACGAGATCTGATATCTCACAAGGGAAGTGACTTTCAAAGTTTAATTGGTCAAAGTCTAAACCATGCAGATACATAAAACTCATGGTTTCAATTGGCAAGAAGGAATCAAGGAATACAATTAAAACCTTAATTTTGATAGTCGAATGCATGTTGATATACATTGCATTACCAGCAAGCCAACTCTGGCCACCCTGAGTGTTGTATCGTCAACAATGCATTTGAAGTTGAATTATCACATTGAGAAGGATGTGGTATACACAGTTGAGGATGATCTAGAAGCTTACATATTCTATTTCTTAGCATTGCTTTATCCCCATCAAAATAAATTCATTAGAAACAAAGGAAGTCTAAGGAAGTGAAAGGCCACCACGACAAAGGTTCGATATAGTTCGAAGGGCAAAAGACATTCCTAACAGAAGGTTGATAAAGTATCGAAGAAGGAAAAAATGCCAAGCACCTCAACATCAACCTCTCTGATACCTCTCTGATGTATAGGTTATACTTAATTTTAAATTGGAAATATCGGGGGGTCGTCAGACCAAGAAAGATAGATATCCTTGTACTTAATGAATCAAACACAAAAATTTATCACCACAACCGCATTTGAGTAAATGTTTGTCTTTAATTTTAAATCCATTTACTATTTCCTTGAACCCCTCTCAAGCTTTACACAACAATTCTCCGTCCTACTGATCAAAATAAGGCAAACATTTTAAAAGTAGTGTTTGTGGAAGCTACCCCTGCCCGTATAGTAAAAAAATCTACAACTAAATAATACCACCAAGCTCTAGTTCTATTGCTCGATGAAAAAGGAATAAATTATAGTATTATGACATCATTAGTAACATTTTTCATCTTTAAAGTATCATAATATTACTGGAAAAAATGGACAAATAGAAATTTTAATCATCAATTAATGAATTCTAAAATTGGTTATATTGTACCATGCACAACATAAAGTGTAAACTCAAAATTATTGGCACCAACAATCGAATAAGTAAGAATCTAATAGAATTTTATCCTTCTACGGGGAGCATCATCATTTAATGCGATTTTCAGCCATCGCTAAATTTATTTCTTTTTCAAAAAGTATTTTAGTTGTTCTACTTTTTTTTTAATAAAAAGTATTTCTATTACTGGTATTTGTTCAACAAGGTGCCCAAGAATTCAAACTACTTGCATTCAAGAAAATAAAGAATGATAGTAGCAGGAAAATATAAAAGAGAAAACTTAGTCTAAACTGCACAGAAAAATGGTATATATTATAAAAAAATTCCATGCAATAACGCCAACAAATTGATAGCCTCACAATGCACAATTTTATCGTGCAATAAATTAATGGGTTAATAGGTATTTGACCCCATGTCATGTGTGCGAACTTTAAAAAACCCCTTATAATTTATTTTTTTGATTTACATACCTAACATATGAAGATGACATTGTTTTGGTCCTTCAAGAAATCTAGTCATTAGAAAAAAATGACATAGCAACTTTTTTTAATGATGTGGATGGCCATGTTAGTTTTCTGATGACTGGATTTTTAGAAGGAGCAAAACAATGTCATCTTCATGTGTTAGAGACGTAAATAAATAAATAAAATTAAAGGGATTTTTTTTCAAATTTCGTCCATATAACAGGGGGAGTAATACTTATTAACCCTAAATTAATTATTCCCACGAGGACATTTGATTGAGAAATTGTTTATTTTATGTTATCATTAGATAAATGAATGAAAACTTGTTGGAATGTTTTTCTTTTGGAAAACAACACATATAATAAAGTCTTGGAATTGTGGCTCTTTACATTGGCAGACCTATGTTATCACACTACTACATGTAAGACATTTCATAATGGTTGAAACTAGCATATTACCACGGCTGATGGTCTGTGGTAAAGTAGTGTGTGGTAGTAAGTGAGTTATTTTCCACCACGAACAATTGATTGTGATAATAAATTGAAAAGCACACTACATATCACCGTGGTTATAATAAACAATCGTAATGAAAAACTAAAAGGTCATAGGTTAGATACCCAACAACACCATTTTTGGCGTGAATTTATCTGGATAGCACGCTACGTATAACCATGATTGTAATAACCAACTGTGGTGAAATAATTTGTTTTTTTAAATAATTTTTTTTATTTTATAGAATTCACTTTTTTACCCTGTATTTTTGAAAATTATAAATAGACAAGATACAACAACACAAACCATAGTTGACAACTATTAAGAACAAAAAATTGTATAACATCTAAACCATTTTGTATTACATCAAAATGGCCCAAAACAACTTACAATTTTTTATTATGAAGTTGCATGTCTCTAATAGATTAAGGGGGAGAACCCCAATATGGTTTTGTTGCTTGTTTCTTAAAATTTTGTTTCGGTATTATTGTTTATTGAGTCTCCTATTCAATTGTACATCCTTGAATTAAGTTTTGAATCCATTCGTTTTAGCATGCATAATCCAAGTGCTTGCATTTGATTATGATCATTGTGTTTTAAGTAAATTAGTTGAGTTAATAGAACGAGAACCATATTTGATGTTGGTTCAAGTTATGTGGGAAGTGAAATCTCAAATTATTTTGAAAAACTTAAAAAATTAAGATTTCATATGTGTGACTCGAATCACTCATAAACCATGACTCAAATAAAATCAAACAGTGAAAAATAGGAAGGATTTTGTATTTGTGACTCGAATCACAACTTTCACTTGATTTGAATCATGCAACACTGTGACTCGAATCACAAGTTGCACATGATTCGAATCACACAAGCTCATGTTAGCATCTGACCAGTTTGATTTGAATCACCACTTGCACTTTACTCAAATCATATAGTTTCTCATATTTTCCTATTGGGCGCTTCCCAATATAATTCGAATCGCAGTTCCTACATGACTCAAATCCTGACCTTTCATGTCTCGAATCACAGTTATAACTTTACTCGAATCACAAAAAAATAGGTAACTTCTTTTATGTTTATATTGTTCCACTCTATTTATTCATTTTACTCAAATCAACAAATATTCCTTACTAGAATCAAACAACCTTTTTTCATCTTTTTTTTTCTTAATCTCTATCACCTATAAATCCTTTGGCGCCTTACTTTCTAAAAAAATATATGTAACTTCGTGATAACAAATTCCATCTTTGAAAATGCAAACCACTTGAATACAAATTTCTTTCATCTTCAACCTCATGTTTTGTTCATTAATTAATGGATTCAAATCTAAATTGAGAAGATTTGTGATTGTTGAGGAAGGCTTGTCTTGGAACTAACGTTTCTTTGAAGGATATGTAAAGATTTTTTCAAGAGGCTTGCAAGATTTTGGTAGTTGTAACTGGTGGTGAAAAATTCCTGTGAAAAGAAGAAGGTTCTTCTCTCCAGGATAACCTTGATAGTACTTTGCGGAAGCCTACAGACAAGGTATGAGTTCTTCTCAATATTTGGACAGTTCATCACTCAAAAAATCGGTGGGATAAAGGGGATTTCCATATACGAAGACTTTAAGCAGATTGGTGAAGCTGGAAGATTCAAAAAGCGATAATAAAGTAAAGATTTTATTGAGAGTTTGGCATCAAGGTTGTATACAAGTCAAGATCCATATAAGAGATTTATTTCTCAGCATTATTGTGGATTTTGTGATTGTATCAACTTATGTAATATTTGTCAAAACATAGTGGAAAAAATAACTTTCGATGGGAAACCATTGGAGAGTGAAGTAGACTCCTGCAGGGATAATAGAGATGAACCATTATACATCCCGGTGTACTCTGTGTGTGTGTGTGTGTGTGTGTGTGTGTGTGTGTGTGTTTTGTGACTTTTTGGATTGACTACATTTTGGTAAAACAACATGTTGTTTGCAAGATGTTAAACCAGATGTTCTGCCATGACAGTCAAACATCATGTCCAGCGTGATGTTGTGACATGTGTCAGGACATGTTATACCAGAAAGTTAGGGCATGACTATTTTGGTATTTTTAGTGGGATTTTTTAGTGTGTTCTGATTCACACATTTGCGTTATCCATGGGAGTGTATAGTGGGAATTTCTGTTTTGACAGATTATGTTAGTTTTCGTAAAAAGGATCCTTGAGCCTTTTTAGGAAACTTTGTATTTTGTTCCTATTTTCGTGCAGGAAAGTATCTATGATTGAAAGCTTGATACCTGGTGTTTTGTGAGCCCAAGCACATGTAACTGTGATGCTTATTTAAAGGAGTTTCTAAACCTAGAGACAATGTATGCAGAATTTGGAGAATTAGGATTAGATATGTCTTGGTCGTTCTTTAGGGTTTAGTGCGTATTAATTGTATGTCGCTCGTGTATCTTCTAATGCATTGAGGTAGACTGATTGTTCATTGTTAATTGTCCACTCTAAAGCTTTTAAGTAAGAGTGTATTGTTCTTGGTTTAAGCTTTTAAGCAAAACCAAGTATTGTACTTGGAAGGATTGGTACTTCTATTTGTGGTAGTTGTTGAATTGTCACTAGGATTGTGACTGATTAGGAAGTGAGAGGGGGATCTCATATCTAGAGGGTGTCTTGGTTTGCACAAGGTAGGGATTAGGCGAGAAGTTGTAAACGAGGGAGTTTATCTTTGAACTAATACTATCATAGTGAATTTTCTTCCTGGCTTGGTAGCCCCTAGATGTAGGTGAGTTACATCGAACTGGGTTAACTAATTACTGGTGTTATTTTTACTTTTCTGTCATTTAAGTTTTTGCATTTTTATTTATGTGATCAAGCTGTTTTGATCCCAGTCTTGTGACATTTGGTATCTGCGTGCCAGAATTTCAATTGGCATCAAAGCAGATCACCCTATTCTGTTTTTGGGTGAGCTCCAGTGAGTTTGTATTCTGGTACTATGGACGGGGAAGGAGGAGGAAACGTGAATAGACCACCTATCTTAAATGACATTAACTATGACTATTAGAAGGCACGTATGGTGGCTTTCTTAAAATCTATGGATAGCAAAACTTGGAAGGCTGCCATCAAGGGTTGGGAGCACCCTGTGGTTAAAGATAAAGATGGAAAGGAGACTTTGAAACCAAAAGAGGATTGGACCAAGGAGGAAGATGAGACTGCTCTTGGAAACTCCAAAGCCTTGAATGCTTTATTCAATGGAGTTGACAAGAACATATTTAGGTTGATCAACACTTGTATTGTGGCTAAGGATGCTTGGGAAATTCTCAAGACAACTCATGAAGGAACATCCAAGGAAAAGATGTCTAGACTTCAGCTTCTCACTACCAAATTTGAGAATCTAAAGATGAGAGAAGATGAAAGTATTCATGAGCTAGTGGCATCACTTCAAACCTTTGAAATGACCATAAATGACAGAGCTGAGAAAAAGAACAAAAGCATTGCTTTTGTTTCCAATTTAGGAGATGAAGAGGAAGAAAGAGAACTTGACACAAATGAAGGGATGGTCAATTCCATTGTGTTACTAGGAAGACAGTTCAATCAAGTGCTGAAGAGAATGGAGAGGAAGTCAAAACCCAATGTCCAGAACATCGGTTCTGACTTCAGCAGGAACTATAACTCTCAAGGAAGACCAAGAACTGAAGAAAGGACCAATCAGAATAGTGGAGTTAAATGTCATGAATGTGAAGGGTTTGGACACATTAAAGTAGAACGTCCTACTTATCTGAAGAAACAATCTAAGGGATTGACAACTTTGTGCCCTAAAGAGGAAAGTGAAAGTGATGATGAAACAACAAAATGTGTAAATGCCTTAACGAGAAGATGGGCATCTGATGTAGAGTCCAGTGATGAAGAAACTTCTTATGCTGAACTAGTTATTTCCTACAAAGATCTGTGCATTAAGAGTGAGAAACAACAGGAAATTATTGTTATACTTTAGTATAAGAAGGAAGTGTGTGTGTCCAACATCTACAGTCTGTAGGATGAGGTGACCATGTTGACCTCCAAGCTTGAAAATATGACCAAGTCTATAAGAAAGTTGAATAATGGTTCTAACATGTTAGACGAAATTCTTCAAGTTGGACAAAGGGCTGATGAGTTAAGAGGCATAGGGTTTAATAATCAAGTTCTGAAAAGAGACCCTAAGGCTACAAAACTAGTTTCAACTGGGAGGGTAAAAGAGCCAAGGATGTCAAAATATTTATCTCAACGTCAAGGCATGAATTAGTTTAGTAAAAAGGGAAGCAAGGCCCAGCAGTTGAGATGTCATTACTGTGGTAGGTTTGGCCATATCAAACCTTTTTGTTTCAGAGTGCATGGATATCCTAGGTCATGTGCTCAGCCCAAGGTTAGTCATGAAGCATTGAAGAATACAAAGAGGTGGGTTCCCAAAGAGACTGTCAAATCTCTTATTGCCCATACTTCTCTCAGAGCTTCTACCAGAGAAGACTGGTATTTTGATAGTGGGTGTTCTAGACGCATAACTGGTATAGAGAACTTCCTGGTCAACATTCTGTCACACTATACTAGTTATGTCACTTTTATGGATTGTGAAAAAGGAGAAATTCAGGGAACTGGAAAACTAGCTTGTGCAGGATCTCCTAGTCTTGAAAATGTGCTACTTTTAAAAGGATTGACTACCAAATTGATAAGCATAAGTCAGTTGTGTGATCAGGGATTGAAAGTAAACTTCACTGAGTCTGAATGTGTGCTTACTTATGAGAAGGATGAAGTTCTGATGAGAGGACTCAGATCTAAAGACAACTGTTACTTGTGGACACCCCATTCAACAAAGATTTCTCCTACATGCCTACTATCTAAAGAAGATGAAGTTCAACTATGGCACCAGAAACTTGGTCAAATGCATGTAAAAGGAATGAAGAAAATTGTATCAGCAGAAGCAATTACAGGAATTCCCAAGCTCAAGATAGAGGAAGGAAAAATTTGTGGTGAGTGCCAAATTGGAAAGCAAACCAAGATGTCACATCCCAAGGTTCAACATCTGACCACTTCAAGAGTGTTGGAACTTCTTCACATGTATTTAATAGATCCCATGCAAGTTGAGAGTCTTGGTGGAAAAAGGTATGCTTATGTTGTTGTTGATGATTACTCAAGATTCACCTGGGTGCATTTCATCAAAGAAAAATTAAATGTCTTTGAGGGATTATGCCAAAAGCTTCAAAGAGAGTAGGAAAGCAAAATTGTCAGAATTAGAAGTGATCATGGAAAGGAAATTGAAAATAGCAAGTTTGCTGATTTTTCCTCTTCTGAAGGAATCAGTCATAAATTTTCATCTCCCATCACTCCTCAGCAGAATGGGGTAGTTGAGAGAAATAATAGGACTCTTTATGAATCTACTAGGGTCATGTTTCATGCTAAGCACCTACCATATCATTTTTGGGCTGAAGCAATGAATACTGCATGTTATATTCATAATAGAGTTACCTTGAGAACTGGTACTTCAGCCACTCTCTATGAATTATGGAAGGGAAGAAAACCTATTGTCAAGTACTTCCATGTCTTTTGGAGCAAGTGTTATATTCTGGCTGATCGTGAGCAAAGAAGGAAAATGAATCCTAAAAGTGATGAAGGGATTTTCCTAGGCTATTCCACAAACATCAGAGCCTATAGAGTATTGAACACAAGAACCAAGACAATAATGAGTCTATTAATGTGGTAATAGATGACTCAACTCTAGAGAAGCATACAAATGTTGAAGATGATGTTGAAACATCACCTCAGGTGACTGTAACAGAAGAAAATGATGCTGACAACAACATCGACAATGATTATGTCATTGTGGAAGATAATGACAATAAGACAACTAAAGAGCCCTCTATCAGAATTCAAAAGGATCATCCCAATGAGCTCATAATAGGAAATCCTAATGAAGGGGTTATTACAAGGTCAAGGGAAGTGATATCCAATGCTTATTTTGTTTCAAAAATTGAACCTAAAAATGTGAAAGAAACTCTAACTGATGAATTCTGGATCAATGTCATGCAAGAAGAATTGGAGAAGTTCAAAAGAAATGAAGTTTGGGATTTGGTTCATAGACCTGAGGGAACCAATGTTATTGGAACAAGGTGCATATATAAGAATAAGTCTGATGAAAATGGAGTGGTTACCAGGAACAAGGCCAGACTTGTGGCCCAAGGGTACACTCAAATATAATGTGTTGACTTTGATGAAACCTTTGCACTAGTTGCTCGTCTTAAATCTATAAGACTCTTACTAGGGGTGACATGTTTGCTGAGTTTTAAGTTGTATCAGATGGATGTAAAAAGTGCCTTCCTGAATAGGATCTTACAAGAGGAAGTTTATATTGAACAACCAAAAGGATTTGTGGATTCCACTTTTCTAAATCATGTGTACAAACTAAAGAAGGCTCTTTATGGTCTGAAGCAAGCCTCTAGGGCTTGGTATGAAAGACTGACAGAATTCCTGGTCAGAAATGGGTATATAAAAGAAGGAACAGACAAGACTTTGTTTATTAAGGAAATGGATGGCAAGCTCATGATTGCTCAGATATATGTTGATGAAATTGTCTTTTGTGGAATGTCAGACCAGATGGTCCAACATTTTGTCAAACAGATGCAATCTGAATTTGAGATGGGTCTAGTAGGGGGATTAACTTATTTTCTTGGACTTCAAGTTAGACAAATAGAGGATTCTATTTTTATATCCCAAAGCAAGTATGCCAAGAATATAGTAAAGAAGTTTGGCATGGAAAATTCCAATCATAAATGGACTCCTGCACCTACTTATTTAAAGTTTTCTAAAGATGAAAATGGGATTAGTGTGGATCAAAGTCATTACAGGAGCATGATAGAAAGTCTATGATATCTGACTGCTAGTCGACCTGATATCACATTTTCTATTGGAGTTTGTGCTAGATATCAAGCTGGGCCCAAAGTTAGTCACATCAATCAACTAAAGAGGTTTTAAAGTATGTGAATGGTACTTGTGACAATGGAATGTTGTACTCACCTGGTTCTGATGCCATGTTGGTTGGATATTGTGATGCTAATTGGGCAGGTAGTGTTGATGATAGGAAAATCACCTCTGGTGGATGTTTCTTCTTGGGAAATAACCTTACTTCTTGGTTCAGTAAGAAGCAAAATTGTGTGTCTTTATCCACTGCTGAGGCTGAGTATATTGCAGCAGGAAGTAGCTGCTCTCAGCTACTTTGGATGAAGCAGATCTTGAAGGAGTACAATATCAAGCAAGATGTCATGACATTGTATTATGATAACTTGAGTGCTATCAACATATCCAAGAATCCTGTTTAACATAGTAGGACAAATCATATTGACATCCGTCATCACTTTATCAGAGATCTTGTTGAAGAAAAAGTGATCAATCTTGAGCATGTAGCCACTGAGAAGCAACTGGTTGATATTTTCACTAAAGCTTTTGATGAAAAACAATTTGAGAAACTAAGAGGAGAACTCGGAATTTGAATTGTTGAAGAATTATAGCAATTAGCCTTGATCATGCAGGATACAAGGAAAAGAAGAGCAGTGTTGTCAAATTTGTGGCTAAAAAGGGGGAGTAGTAGTAGACATGATAATTTTGATACTGTGAGAAGGAGAAAGTCTCAGCGTGTGAATCATAAACATGATCATTCCTGTCTTATGATTTCTTTTGGGTTGCATGGAGGCTTGTGTTGGTGGTGCTGAAATGTCATTCTATTTGTTCTGACATCATTTCACTTGCTGTGTATGGGAGAAATAATTTTCTCTGCAGTAGGTTGTGATGTTCAGGGGGGGTGTGCAAGTGTTTGGTTTTTTTGATGTTTGGCTCTATTGTATGAACTTGCAAGAGTTCATGTTCATGTGTATTTTTTTCTTGTGATTTTGGTTTTCCCTTTCAGGGGGAGTACTTGTTTTGTATGACAAGGGGAGCTATGTACCTATCTGATCTGTAACTCCAAAGTTACAGTTTGTACAAAGCTTACATGTTTTCATGAAGCTTGTGTTGTGTTTCTCTGTTTAATTTGTGATGTCAGACTAGATGTCTTGACATTGTGCTGTTAGGTGTGCTTAATTATTTTGACAGCATTGTGTTTGAGTTTGTGGTTATTGTTGTATGTGTTTCTATTTTGATTTTGATGTGTATACCTATGATGTGTGCTAAGGTTGTTTTAGCCAGAATTTTCCAAAAGGAAGGATTGTAAGTTCTATGACTTTTTGGATTGGCTACATTTTGGTAAAACAACATGCTGTTAGCAAGATGTTAAACCAGATGTTCTTCCATGACAGTCAGACATCATGTCCAGCATGATGTTGTGACATGTGCCAGGATGTTATACCAGAAAGTTAGGGCATGACTATTTTGGTATTTTTAGTGTGATTTTTTAGCGTGTTCTGATTCACACGTTTGCATTATCCATGGGAGTATATTGTGGGAATTTATGTTTGACAGATTATGTTAGTTTTCGTAAAAAGGATCCTTTAGCCTTTTTAGGAAACTTTGTATTTTGTTCCTATTTTCGTGCAGGAAAGCGTCTATGATTGAAAGCTTGATTCTTGGCGTTTTGCGAGCCCAAGCCCATGCAACTGTGAAGCTTATTTAAAAGAGCTTCTAAACCTAGAGACAGTGTATGCGTAATTTGAAGAATTAGGATTAGCCGTGTCTTAATTGTTATTTAGGGTTTAATGTGTGTTGATTGTATGTCACTCATGTATCTTCTGATGCATTGAGGTAGACTGATTGTTCATTTTTAATTGTCCACTCTAAAACTTTTAAGCAAGAGTGTATTGTTCTTGGTTGAAGCTTTTAAGAAAAATCAAGTATTGTACTTGGAAGAGTTGGTACTTCTATTTATGGTAGTTGTTGAATTCTCACTGGGATTGTGACTGATTAGGAAGTGAGAGGGGAATCTAACATCTAGAGGGTGTCTAGGTAGAAGTTGCACAAGGTAGGGATTAGGCGAGAAGTTGTAAATGGGGGAGTTTAGATTTGAAATAATACTATCATAATGAATTTCCTTCCTGGCCTAGTAGCCCTCAGATGTAGGTGAGTTCCACCGAACTAGGTTAACAATTACTGGTGTTATTTTTACTGTTCTGTCATTTAAGTTTCTGCAATTTTATTTGTGTGATCAAGTTGTTTTGTTCCCAGTGTTGTGACATATGTCTCAACATCTGGTATTTGCGTGCCAGAATTTCTCTCTCTCTCTCTCTCTCTCTCTCTCTCTCTCTCTCTCTCTCTCTCTCTCTCTCTCTCTCTCTCTCTCTCTCTCTCTCTCTCTCTTTCTCTCTCTCTCTCTCTCATTTTAATTTTTATAGGTTACTCCATGTTCAGGTAGTCATTTCTTAGTGTTGTTTATCGTTAGTTCGTGTTCGTGGCGATTAATTACATAAGTGTAGGTTTTGTTAGAATCAGAACCTATTTGTGTTTAGTGTTGATTAAAATCTGCATACTGTGGTATTAGAATCCTATAGAAATTGAATTTTGTAAAGAACACATCTCGTGTAATTTGCAAATTGTCAACTCATTGTATTTTGTAACTCTTTGGATATAATCTCTAATCAATCTGAGATAGTTGTTAATTGTGTAATTATATCTGTGATTAATTTCCAATTCAAGCATAAAGTCTATATTTTTTGCTATAAGACTTCGACGTCGAAAAACTCTGATCTTTCATTTTGAATATTGGTTAATTTTTTTAAAAGGGTATATTCACCCCATTTAGATTGTTTCTCTACTTCATATTCTCACCCAACATATTACACAAATCATATTGTATTACATCAAAATGGCACAAAACAATTTATAATTTACACATCATTACATCAAATAATATCTACAATGTGGGAAATGTGTCTTGTTCTTGGTGTCTTGACTTTAAACACCTATACTTTCAAATAATATCACTTGTTAGTATATAACATTAGAAATTATAACATACAATAAATTATGAATAAAGAATAAAAAAATTTACTTGTTAATTTTTCCATATGTCTTCTTTGTGACCATTACGAATAACTCGCACATCATCTATATCAACTTCTTCATATGAAGTAGGCACTTGTGTTGCATAAGGAGTCGAAGTAATATCAAAATTTAAATCGTGATTTTCATCACTATGAGGAATATGTTTTCCTTGGAGAACAATTGACCATCTTTTGTCAGAAGGGTCAGTCACATGAAACACTTATTTTTCTTGGGTATCCATGATAAATGGTTCGGTCATATAAAATGTCTTGCCAAGGTCAGCCCGTGTGAATCCTAACTCATCAGTTTGTACACCAATATTATTTCCAATCCACTTGCATTTTTTTTTTGGATTGAAAGTTTTACTTTTTATTCCAAAACATTTAGTATAAAATGATCTCAAGGATACAGGTATTTTCTTTAATCAAATCTAGCCATATCAAACAAACCTACTACAACTTGTTACTCTATACACAATGTAGTGTCATTGACATGTACTATGATTTTCCTAGGTAATGTGCATTATTGCTTCCTTAAACTAATGCTTTCTTTTTATATGTGGTTTAAAGCAAATGTGTCACATGCAAGTATACATGCTTAATAATGCAGCAAGTGATAAAGTAAAGGTCGAACCCACAAGGAAGTGATGAAAGCTTTGAACTACAAGTATTAATTTCTTTATTTAAGAGAAAGTATGAGCAAGGTAACAAAATAATGATAATAAAGAACCAGAGTAACACACTGTTAACTAAAATAACGTTGACAACTAAAGAAGAGTTAAAATATCAGAGAGAATAGTTGATGAGCTAAATCCATTAGTATAGTTGTTGCCGAAATGCTTGTATGATGCGGAGTGTCGTGCCTCAAAAGGTCAGAACGTGATCTAGTGGTGTATTTCTACAACATCAAAAACATGCATAACTAGGGCAAGGGAACAAATCTCCAAGTCTCACTTGTAACCCTAAAATACGTCTGGTTTTAATTCTGAAATTCTTTATGGTCTCAACTTCTTATTTCTAAGCAAGTTGAATTAAGTGAATATCTCTATCCTACTTTATTAACCCCTTTTGTTATGAAATCCACTTGTTTGTTGGATCTCTCTCAACAACAAGCTTTTACCTTTTTCCTAGTTGATCACTCTAAGAATCAAGTATATAGGATAAAATCACATAACAAAATAAGACACTAAACATCACATCATTTCAACATAAAAAACAATGTTTATACTAACTTCATTAGACTCATCAAACAAGGGTTTAGCTCATAGTGAGCTGAGTACAGACTACAGAAATGAAACTAAAAGGAAACATAATCTTACAAAGTTAAGTAAAGAAATGCAACCTAATAGTAACTTGGAAATTTCTTGTGTTGAGCAAACAGCAACAGCTCTCTTCAGTCATGACAGCTTTCAGCAGAGTGTACAGGACTGGACGAGAATAGAAGACCCTCTACCAATATTCTAATTCGTAGAATGAAAATAAACTAAAACTATAACTGAAATAAAAACTATGTTGTTGTGTGTAAAATCTCCAGCTCCCTTTTTCTCAATGTGCATGTCTTCTTTATATAGAGGTGAGTGGAACTGAGAGTTGCTACTTTCTTGGATCATGGGTTTCTTGATGAAAATAAGGTTAGACCCATATCAAATCCGGATGGGGATCAGCTTTCCCTCAATCCTTCCTTTGCAAGTTATCTGGTACAGATGTTAGTGGGAGACAAAGTTGCTTTTGCAGGCGGTTGTGGCAGAGTGGTGGAGCAGCGCAGACGGCTGGTGGCTTGGTGTTGGGCACTCTTTTTGCAGCGTGGTCCCCATTGTACTACCATTTGTCTTTTATCTTCCTTGATATTATCCAAATTCTCTTGCTCCATTGCTTTTCAAAATAATGTCACGTGAGCCCTAGTAACTTCCTCTTCCAATTTCCCTGATGAAATAATTGATTAATTTATCAACTACTTCCTTTTCTTCAGCTTTCCATTCTACTCAAGAATCTGTCTCTCAGGGTCACGCCTCAACTTGCCATCAACTGACTTCCTTTTAGACAAAAACACATTGAAAACCATAAAAGAAGCACCTAGTGTGCTTAAAGCTAAAACATGCTGAAATAAGCTAAATTCACATCAAATCAATAAATCCTAAACTAAAAATGCCACATAAAATGAATCAAAGTAACACACTAAAATAGTGGTATCACTCCCCCAAACTTGAATGATCATCTGTCCTCAGGTGATGTGACAGTGAATGACTAGGGAAATGAAATTGGAATTCAACAGCTTTGGTTAGGTTAGAAAGATGAAGTGATTTTAGATCTAGAAGAGTAATAAAACTATATTAAGTGAAACTTGCTCAGCTTTGCAATTAAACAAAGTGGTGTTAAGCTCAAAAGCGAACTGACATCTCTTTTCACGACCCTACTCTTCTAGAAAATAAGCCAAAATTCTCTCTTTTGATCCCTTTTTTGTGTACTTTCGTGAATGGGGTCTCTTCCTTTGGTTTCACAGGGGAATTCTTTTCTGACTCTCAAATGATATTTTTGACTTTCATACTTGGGACCACACTTTTCCACTTATTTTTGCATTTTTTGTTCTTTTTCTTTCTTTTTCTCTCTCTTTTTTTTTTGGCGAAACATCTCATCTCAGAAGAATCTCACATGTAATGAGTCCAACTTAATATTATGATGAAATGCTTGTTGTTCCTCCAGTTTCAGGCACAGGAACTTTATTATTGGTGGTCTCTGCCACTTTTGCACACTTTTGTGTGTTTTTTTTGTGTGGAGTGTGCCTCTGTTGTGATTATCTCAATCATCATTCAAGTCTTTTTGTCCTTCCCTTTGTGATTCTTAAGGTTTCAACCTTCCTCTTGATTCCCAACAAATCAGTTTTCTTAAAAAAAAGTTAGCTGGTTTGAAAGATTAGTGGTGTCGTGACAGAGAACATCATACTACCTCTGCCAAAACTCACTTAACATAATTCCTACACTTTGCTTTGCTCACTCATAAAAGCTTCCTTCCCCTCTTTATTCTTAAGCCCAAAAATTTTAGAATTGACGTTCCTGACCTCTTGTTGTTTAACCCAAAAATTCCCTAGCATACTTACTCTAAACTAACACATGCAACTAAATGAAACAGATTCAGCAAAATAAAAATAAAACAGATAACAACTAAATGAAACACATATAACATTAAGAACAACAGATCACCAAGTTCCTGGGGCATCAAGGCTTCCCCGCAAAAGATTCAAATATTTATGGCTCAAAACATGGCCATCCAAAACATAATTCCCAAAACATTATCCAGAAGCATAAACATGCAAGACAGAAGACAGAATATCCAATTTGTGATATTAGAGGGTTAGAATGGTGAAAATAGGCTAAGAGTTGGCGTCCTCCACCAAACTTAAAGTAAGGACAGTGTCCTCACTATTCAGTGATGAGAGAAGTCAGGCCATCGTTTGCCTATTTCACCTTACCATCTTAGGCCCTAAGCCTGGAGCTTTTCCTTGGTGCAGGCATGTCTTATTTCCTTTTCTTCTTCTTTGCCTCTGTGCCCTGGGTCTGTCAAGTTTGAATAAAACTCCTTGACCAGTGTTGCATTGTAAGGACCTGGTTGCTTACAAAAGCTACCCCATTTCATATTTGAGATAGTTGTTCCTAGGTCACCTGGAAGTCCCAGCTTTTGATCTTCATTATCCATGATAAATCCTTTTTCAGCGAACACATTCATTTTGCTGAAG
Source organism: Lathyrus tuberosus (assembly GCA_022829125.1). Taxonomy (NCBI): domain Eukaryota; kingdom Viridiplantae; phylum Streptophyta; class Magnoliopsida; order Fabales; family Fabaceae; genus Lathyrus; species Lathyrus tuberosus. The sequence goes on from JALAZF010000762.1 coordinate 1,181,562, forward strand.
TGGTCCACAAATCTTTTGTGGGCTTCAACATTCACGAAGGTGTCGCCTTCTTCTTAGCTAGAGAGGTCGATCGTGGGGACGATGGTTTTCTTTGCTACAGTTTTGTAGCGACGACCAGTATTTGCATCTCTAGTCATTTTCTTAGTGAATGGAGGTGAGAGGGTTTGAGAGATTAGGGTTTCGGGAGGAAGGGTAGAGAATGAAAAGTGAAAAGTTTGTTTTGAATATTTGGATAGAGAGAGAGGTGGAGGGAAGTTGAAAGGTGATTGAAAATTTTGAGAAAAGAAAATACGTCCTTGGGAAGATGGAGAGAGAACGATTTACCTTTTTGTGATAATTAGGGCAAAGGGTGAAGGGACTTGGGACTGACCACGGAAAATACACCATTAGTGGTTTTTGTGTGTTTTGATAGATGAACAGACTGACGTGGCAGACTGAGCCATAATTGCTCTGCTGCTACGCATGGCCCAAGCCGCTTAATCCTCATGCTAACCTTTATTCTCTCTCCCTCTTTTTAAAACAAAACGATTCATTTTCTTTCTTGTGTCCAAAAGAAAAATAATTAATGCCAGATCAGCATTAATATCTTCCTTATTGACTTAACACAATTTATTCCTTCACATCTTCCCAAATTCCATTTCTACTTTTCTCTTGTCCTTTTCTGGCACGTCACATCTTATCATGAGCTGATACCACAAAAACTTACATGATCCTGTACGAAAATAAAAACAAAAGAAATTGCATAAAGCTGGGCTGCCTCCCAGTAGTGCTATTTTAAGGTCTTATCGCCTGACCAAAACAAGTGTCTATTAATCAATAAAATGGAGGGAACCCCTTGTGTTAATTGAGGGTTCTACAAAATAAGTCTTGAACCTTTGGCCATTAACTTTAAATTTTTCTCCATTTTTCTCATTCAACAGCTCTACAGCACCATGGGGGTAAATCTCTTTCAAAATAAAGGGTCCAGACCATCTTGATTTTAATTTCCCAAGGAATAACTTTAGCCTTGAGTTAAAAAGTAAAACTTTTTGGCCTTTCACTAATTCCCTCTTCTGACATTTCCTGTCGTGCCACTTTTTGGTATTTTCTTTATATAACTCAGCATTCTCGTATGAGAATAGCCTATGTTCCTCTAACTCATTCAATTGGAGCATTATAGCTTGGCCAACATTTTTAAGATTAAAGTTTAGTTGCTTCACAGCCCAAAAAGTCTTATGCTCCAATTCAATGGGTAGGTGACAAGCCTTTCCATAGACATGTCTATAAAGAGACATGTCTAAGGGAGTTTTATAGGCAGTCCTATTCGTCCATAGTGCTTCGTCCAAGTGTTTGGACCAATCTTTCCTTGTGGGGTTAACCACTTTTTCCAGAATTCTCTTGATTTCTCTATTGGGCAGCTCCACTTGTCCACTAGTCTGTGGATGATAAGCTGTAGCAACCTTGTGTTTTATCCCATATTTTGCCATTAATTTTTCAAAAAGCTTGTTGCAAAAATGGGATCCCCCATCACTGATGATAGCTCGAGGCGTGCCATGTCTTGTCAAGATATTCTTGAGCAAGAACTTGGTCACCGCCTTAGCATCATTGGATGGTGTTGCTACTGCTTCAATCCACTTGGATACGTAACCCATAGCTACAAGTATGTAAAGATTGCCAAAGGAAGGAGGGAAAGGTCCCATGAAATCAATGCCCCACACATCAAAGATTTCTATTTAATACTCGTGAGTGGCATTTCTTGTCTCATGGACACGTTTCTAACCCTCTGGCATCTATCACACCTTTTTACTGATTCATGAGCATCCTTAAAAATAGAAGGCCATAAATAACCTGATTGCAGCACTTTTGCTGCAGTTCTGACTCCACCAAAGTGCCCACCATAGGGGGCTTTGTGGCAGGCCGACAGAATCTGTCGTGCCTCCTCATAGTCAACACATCTTCTTAATAACTGATCAGCACACTTCTTGTATAGATAAGGCTCATCCCAAAAATAACTCTTGATAGTGTGGAAAAACCTCTTTCTTTGTTGGAAGTTGAATTCTGGTGGTATGACTCTGCTGACCAAGTAGTTAACAATGTCAGCATACCAAGGAGTCGTGCCATCAGTAATCAATAACAGCTTCTCATCCAGAAAACTTTCTTTAATGTCTCCACTGTTTTAGGATTGAACCTCTTCAGGTAGTCTTGAGAGATGATCAGCAACTGAGTTTTCCACTCCTTTCTTGTCTCTTATTTCTATGTCAAACTCTTGTAGTAAAAGAACCCATCTTATGAGCTGTGGCTTTGCATCTTTTTTGGCAATCAAATACTTGATTGTTGCATGATCCGTGTACATAATGACCTTAGTTCCTACCAAGTAAGGTCTGAACTTATCAAAGGAAAACACTATTGTCAGCAACTCCTTCTCTGTGGTTGTGTAATTGATTTGTGCTTCTATCAAATTCTTGCTTGCGTAGTAGATGGTGTGAAAAACTTTGTTGTGCCTTTGGCCTAACACAGCACCAATGGCAAAGTCACTGGCATCACACATTAATTCAAATGGCTTGGACCAATCTGGGTTTTGACTACAGGTGCAGAAATGAGAGCCTTCTTCAAAAGATTAAAAGATTCAAGGCACTCCTTACTGAAGACAAAAGGCGTGTCATGCTGCAGCAGTTGGCATAGGGGTTTGGTTATTTTTGAAAAATCTTTTATGAACCTCCTATAAGATCCAGCATGCCCCAAGAAACTCCTAATGCCCTTGATGTTGAATGGTGGGGGAAACTTTTCAATTACCTCTACCTTTGCTTGTGTTGCGGTGAAAATTGGATAACAAGCTATTAATTAACTTGCATCATTTTCTTTTACAACCGACTTTGATTTATCCAAAGGAAAGGTTCAAGATCATTAGAAAAACCTAAAGGGGGGAGATCTAAGGTTCGGGAGTTGGTTATACAAAGGGAAGGTATTAGCACCCTAAGTATATGTAGTACTCTAGAGGAACCTCTTGTTTAATGTTATCTTATGCTTGCTAAAGGTTCTATGTTAAAGGTTGAAACCCTAGGGGTTAGTATCTAAGTATACTCGACAAAGCATCGCACTTTGCGCCTACGTATCCTCGGGAGTGGAATCAGAGTATCCGTAGTTCACCGATCTAAGGGTGAAGGAATAGGAACCATTGACTATGGCCAAAGTTCCAAGGGGAAAATGAGTACGACTCATTTTTTTAGAGTTCACGATAACTCTCTAAATCTACGTTATAGGGGAAAGTGAGTTCTCCTGATGATGAGAATCACATGGAGTGTAAGAACTCCAACCTACTTCTAGTTATGATTTCATTGACTCACGATAGCCAAGAAATAAGGGTGAACCTAGAAGGATAAGGTAAGATGGTTTGCTTAGTGACTTCAAGAGTCAATTTAAGGTGATCTCCCTTTGGAACGGGGGGAAAGATGATAGTTATAAAGATTACTACGAGATAACAAGTTATAATGCAAATAGGATGATGCAAAAGACATGAATAGGATGAGATGAAATAAAATAGAAATAGTCTCGTCTTAATCATGATTTAATCGAGAAATCGATAATCAATGATTCTTGACTTTCATCGACTAAATAGGTGAATAAAATTGAGATAAAGAGAAAATGGTCTCGTGTTGATCAAAGTCTTGTCAACTCAATGAAATCAACCAAACCATGAGGTTTGTTATGTCATCGACCAAAATAAAGAAAGTGGAATCGAAATGAAAAATAAAATCGGTCTCGTCTAAATTAAGAATTAATCGAGAAATCAATAATCTTAATATTTGACTTTCATTGACCAACAAAAATAAATAAACAGTAGCCTCACATTCATCAAGACTTTATTAATTTGAAATGATCAAAGTCAAGATTTGTGTAACGTCATCGGCCTAAATAAAGATTATGAAATAAGAAAAGGTTGATCTCGTCTTAATCAAGATTTAAATCGATAAATCGATAATCTTGACAATTGACTTTCATCGACCAAAATAGAACCGGAATAAAAAATAAGTTGGTCTCGTTTAAATCAAGATTTAATCAACAAATCGATAATCTTAGATTTTTAACTTTCATCGACCAAAAGGAAAAAAATGGCCTCTTACTAATCAAGAGGTTTATTGATTTGGATAAATCAACAAAACATGATTTTGTAATATCATTGGCCAAAACAGAGATTGAAATGATAACGGAAACTGAAGATGAAAATCCAAGTAAAAAAACTAAATAGAATGGTAACCAATAAATAGTTAGCAAGGACTAACAAAAGCTATATTAATAAAAACTTGATCAAAAATAATTATCAAAACTTATCCAAGATTTTTTTTAAAACAAATTAATAATGAAGATTATTTAAGAATAATAATAAAAAGGTGGGGCGATTAAAGAAAGGATGGTGGTGCGTATACGAAATCAGACGTGGGCCTTAGCCCAACATCATTCACCAACAATCAGCATACATTTTTAGAAAAGGAAAAAAAAAAGGGTATGATTCCAATTAAGTCAAATTGAACAATGCAAGGAAATTTCAATCTCATCCTTCTTCCAACCCATACGAGGCGCCGCTGCTTTCTTTGGAAAAAACAAATCAAACGAAACCAAATTTAACAACAGCAACCCAACTCGCGCAGAGCAAACCGTAATCGCATTGTCCCAACCTTCTTTTTTTATTTGTCTCAGATTTGCTTCGGTCACGACCTCACTCTCTTCGCATAATCGATCAAAGGTTTGTGTTCTATATCGCGATTTTAGTTTCTAATCAACTTTCTCTTCTCCTCAATCGTCTCAGTCTTCTGGTTAGGTGATGATTTTGAGATTCTGATTTGTGGGTTTTGAATAGGTTTTGTGTTGTAGAGGTGTTGATAAGAAGGTGGTAGGTGGTATTGAAAAAGGGCGATTGGGTTAAGGTTCCAGGTGGGTTTGATTTGGTGTTGTGAGCTGAAAGAATTGCAGAGGAAAATAAAGACGAATGTTTGGAGATTGGAGATGTGTTTGGGTTCTTTTGTTGTTGTACGATGGATGAGAAAGTCAAAGGAGTTTTTTTAAGGTTTGATTTGTTGAAAGAGGTAATAGGTTTAATGATGTTCGTTGGTTTTTGGAAGTATGAAACAAAGGGGTGTTTGAGTGGTGGCGTGTTGGAGGGGGATTCGAAGGTTGAAGTTACTGAAGACAGAAAGTTTGTTCCCAGGTTTTTTCTGGTTTGTGTTCTTAATTTTTTCCCCTCCTCCGTCTTCGGTCGATCTCCCCGTTTAAAAAGAACTTGTTTCTTGAATTTTTATTTTGAATTTTGACCGTTGTTGTGATGTCGCTTTCGCGGTTTGCAGGAGGAGTGTGTTCGTACAAGCAGGCTGTGCCGAAACGAGTAATGCCTCAGAGCATCTTTGATGAACCAGACGAGTGAGCTTAAAGAGGAAAATTTTTGGGATTCCAATTTGAAGATTTACGCCACGGTTGATAAGAATTTGAAAAGAAATGATTCCAATTGAAGCTTTTGAATACTCTCTGCGAATCAACATCACGATAAAAGAAGAAGAAGACGTTAGCTTCTTCTCATCTCTCCAATGCCACATGTTGATTTCTCATTGGATAATGGGCAAGTTTGAAAAGTCAAACGAAATAAGTTGGATCCTCATTGGTTGATACCATCACCATATCCTCCAATCAAAACACTCATAAAAGCTTAAATGTACCAATATGATCATGACAAGTGGCGCACGAAATAAATCCTTTCTTTCTCCTCTTTAAATTGGATTAATAAATGATTAATAGTAATAAATAACTATTTAACTCAAATGCTAATTAAATAAATTAAGACAAATAAACTAAATTACAAATAATTTAATTAATTAGACTAAAAATGCAAAATTAAGTTAAGTTAAAAATGATGATTAATTAAAAATCAATAAAAAATAAAGCAATTTAAAAATATAAATAAAAATTAGAAATAAACCATATTAAAATTAAATTAAAATAAAACAAATAAAACTATTAAGATAAATGTTAAAATAAAACAAATAAAATGGATATTAAAATGAAATACAGAGAAAATTCAGTCACACAACATTTAGCAAAAAAAAGAATGAGGGTAAATTTTGGGATACAGCAGCTTGATCCACCTCTAATCCTTCTTTTGAAATTCTATGACCAAGAATAATCCCTTCTTTTACCATAAAATGGCATTTTTCCCAATTAAGAACTAGGTTGTTCTCTTCACACCTTGCCAGCACCAACTCCAGATTCTTTAGACAATCCTTGAATGATTTTGCAAAAACTGAGAAGTCATTCATGAAGACTTCCATGGAATTCTCTATGATGTCTGAAAAGATAGCCATCATGCAACGTTGGAAGGTGGCTGGTGCATTGCACAGTCCAAACGGCATCCTTTTAAAGGCAAAGGTGCCATAAGGGCATGTGAATGTTGTTTTCTCTTGATCTTCCGAAGTTATTGCAATTTGGTTGTAGCCCGAATATCCATCTAAAAAGCAATAGTACTCATTTCCCGCTAACCTATCCAACATCTGATCAATGAAAGGCAAAGGAAAATAATCCTTCCTAGTTGCCTTGTTCAGCTTCCTATAATCCATGCAAATCCTCCAACCAAAAACAGTTATAGTGGGGATGAGCTCATTCTTTTCATTGATTATCACTGTCATGCCTCCCTTCTTCGGGACACACTGGATGAGACTCACCCACACACTATCAGAGATAGGGTAAATAATTCCTGCATCCAGCCACTTGATAATTTCCTTCTTTACAACTTCCTTCATGATAGGGTTCAGCCTTCGTTGACTCTCAATGTTATTCTTAGCATTTTCTTCCAACAAAATTTTGTGCATGCAAATTGCTGGGCTGATTCCCTTAATGTCAGAAATCTGCCATGCAATTTCCTTCTTGTGTCTCTTCAGTAATGAAATTAGTTGCTCTTTCTGCTCCTCTTGCAGATCTGTAGCAATGATAACTGGAAGCTTTTGTCCTGCCTCCAGATATGCATACTGTAAATGCTCTGGCAATTGCTTGAGCTCCAATTTAGGAGGTTCCTCTATGGAAGGCAGCTGCTGCATGTGAGCAACAGTGGTAGATTCTATCACTTCCATAGATTATTCCTCATGCTTCTTCATTGGACCATAAATGAACCCATCTTTTAGTCCTTCATCTTCCAATTTGCCTAGCTCGATTATCAACACATCACTAGCTTTTAGGAGGTTTTTATGAATTAAACCTTCCCAACTAGATATCATGGAACATTCAGTGACCTCTTCTTCTAGATATTGCAAGACATTAAGTATGTTAAACACTACGTGATGGTCGTTCACTCTCATAGTGAGTTCTCCTCTTTCTACATCAATTAGGATTCTACCCGTTGCTAGGAATGGCCTTCCCAACAAGATGGGTGTTTCCTCATCAGCTTCAAAGTCCATAATAATGAAATCAGCAGGGAAAACAAATTTGTCAACCCTTACCAAAACATCTTCTATCTTTCCTTGTGGGTAGCAAATACTTCTATCTGCCAGCTGCAAGGTGATAGTGGTAGGCCTGGCAGCGCCTATCCCCAGCTTCTTGAAAATAGATAGGGGCATAAGGTTAATGCTAGCCCCTAAATCACAAAGTGCCTTTCCACAAAAGGTATCTCCAATGGTGCGTGGAATAGTGAAACTTCCAGGATCCTTCAATTTGGGAGGGAGTTTGCCTTGAACCAATTGGCTACACTCTTGTGTGAGTGCAACCGTAGCAAATTCTCCTACCCTTTTTCTCTTGGTGAGCACATCCTTCATGAACTTTGAGTAGTTTGGCATTTGTTGAATAGCCTCAATCAATGGCATGTTGATGTGAAGTTGCTTTAAGATCTCCATAAACTTTGCAAATTGTTGCTCTTCCTTTGCCTTTTTTATCCTTTGTGGAAAAGGAGGTGGTGGCCTTTCTTGAACAAACTTTTGCTTTCTGTTGGCTTCAATAATGACTTCTTGATTCTCTTGAGGAATGAGGTATGCAGTAGGTACATCATATTTGTGCTTCTGTTGCCCAGATGAAGAAGGTTCTTCAACAACTTGGTTTCGTGCTCTAGAACTGTCTGGCATAGATAAATCAGTGCTTGCCTCTTTGCTCTTTGTAGCGGCCTCTTCTATTTCTTTACCACTTCTGAGTTTAAGGGCTTGGCATGTTTCAACATTATTTGCTCTAGCTTGTGTAGTTGGAGTCTCAGTAGAGCTAGGGAGAGTTCCCAAGTTTCTTGAGCTCAAAGCAGTGGCAATTTGCCCTACTTGATTTTCCAAGTTCTTGATACTCACCCCTTGTGATTGGAATTGGTTCTTTGCTTCTTGAATAAAGGACTTAAGAACATTCTCTGGATGGTTGTTTCCTTGATTAACCCCAGCATAGTTAGGGTTAGAAAAACCAGGTGGGACTTGTGGTGTTGTTGCTTAAGGCTTCGGTTGACTTTGATTGTTACTCCAAGAAAAATTGGGATGGTTCCGTCATCCTGGGTTGTAAGTGTTGCTGTATGGATTATTGTATCTGTTGTTGTTGTTGGGATTGCCAACATAATTTACAGAAACAGGATTTACATAACATTCTTCAAACAAGTGTGGTCCTCCACAGTAGACACAGGCAACCTCAGTAGCGTCAGTAACCACCTTAACTGGTTCTGGCTTTGTCACTTCAGGACTCATCAGATTCTTCATCATTTGGTGGATCTGAGCCACTTGAGCAGCAAGAGTTGTGGTCGCAATGACTTCATGAACTCCAGCAGGTTTGTTTTGAGTTGAACTTGCAGTGGCCCTAGTGACTGGCCATTGATAAGTGTTAGTCGTAATGCTCTCAATCAACTTGTACCCATCATCATAGGATTTAGACAAAAGAGCTCGACCACTGGATGCATCTAACATATTCCTTGAGGATGAAATTAATCCATTGTAGAAAGTCTCAAGTTGTATGCAGACGGGGATCCCATGATGAGGACATTGTCTCAATAGCTCCTTAAATCTTTCCCATGCATCAAACAACGATTCATCATCTCCTTGCCTAAATGATGTGATCTCATTTCTCATCTTTGCATTTTTGGAAGGAGGATAATACTTGGACAGAAACTTTTCTGCCAAAGCGTTCCATGTAGTGATGGAATTTGGTTCCAAAGAATTAACCCAGCTCTTGGCTCTATCCCTTACAGAGTATGGAAACAACCTTAACCTAAAGGTATCCACAGGCACGTCAAGGATCTTGAAGTTGTCAGCAACATCCAGAAATTGTTTTAAATGCAAATGTGGACGCGGAAAAAACTGTTCGAAACAGAGTCGCCACCGAACTTTATTTATCCCAAAAGAGGGAAAGGAAAATATCGATAAAACCTTTTAAAGGGAGATAAGAACATGGTCGTCGCAACCAAATTACGGGTTCGGGAGTCGGTTACGCAAGAGGGGAGGTATTAGCACCCTCTACATCCGTTGTACTCAACGGGAACCTCTTGACTCGATTCGTGAGATAGTTAGTTAGGTATGTTTGTTTATCTTCTAAGGTAAAAGGATTAATTTTTTTAAAAGGGAAAATGGGGTGGTTTTTTATTAGTGTGCTCGGCAAGGATTAGAACCCTTGGGCCTACGTATTCCCTCGTGCAATGGGAAAGTCAGAGCATTCGTAGTTCTTGGGACTACGGTTTGTTGGTTTGTGTTTTTTAGGCGAACGAGAGTTTAATTCGCATTCTAACTGCTAAACGTTGGCTTGTCGGCTCGTCATGGGAGGCTGAAGCACTAGTTCATATGCGCGGAAGAATGGATTAAACAATGTTCTTTTTGTGAAAAGTTGTTTGAGTATGAATTAAGTATGTTAAAGATTTGATTGAGAAAATAGTTTGATTTGCATGTGTTTTAGGGTTTCGGTCGCACGTGGGCGAGGAAAGGAGAGTTTTTAGTCGTGTTGGATATTTTAGAGGTGACAATTGCCCACACACGAGTAAGAGAACTCGCACCCAAACAATTGAGGAGAAGGGCCAAAGACTCGACCACCCCCACTTCACCTTTAGTAAAATGTGTTTAGATAGAGATTAAGTGTTTTAATGATTACTTGAAAAAAGGTTTGAATGTTGTTGAGTTACAAGTGTTTTAGTGGTGTCGCTTGTTCACACACGAGTAAGAGAACTCGCATCTAAACAATCGACAAGTTAAAGCTTAAGTTTTTTTTAGAGGCATCAATCGTTTGCACACGAGTAAGTGAACTCGCACCTAAACAATTAACAGGTTAAGGTTTAAGTTTTTTCGAGTCCTCAATTGTTCACACACGAGTAAGTGAACTCGCACCCAAACAATCGACAAGTTAAAGTTTAATTTTTTAGAGGTGACAATTGTTCACACATGAGTAAGTGAACTCGCACCCAAACAATTGAGGAGACGGATCAAAGACTCAACCCACCTCACTTCACCTTTTATAAAAGTAATGTTTGAATATAAATTACGTGTTTTAAGCGGCGAGTGATTATAAAAAGGTTTGAATAGTGTACGAACAAAGAAAATTGTAAGATAAATATGAATATGATATGGCCAATATGAATAGTATGAATAAAAATATAATCGAGATAGTATTTGATGAAAAATAAACGAGATAATGATTAATCTGATGAATCGGGAAATAAAAGGTGACGACCTCGTCTTAATCAAGAACTCTAAAAAAAGGGTTCCATGATGTTTAATACCTTCATTGATCGGAAGTGAAGAGAATATAGTGCAAAGTAAAATGTGAAATAATATCGAAATCAAAGAAAAGTCTCATCTTAACCGATAAAATTTGGTTTTAGATACTCATCGACCCATAAAAATGAAAAGTAAACAAAAGAATAAAATCGGTCTCGTCTTAATCAGGATTTAATCGAGAAATCGATAATCAACGATTTTCGACTTTCATTGACCGATAAAAAAAAAGGGTGGCCTCATATAAATCAAGACTTTGAGTCGATTTCAATAAATCAACTTAATCAAGATTTTTTCATGTCATCAGCCCAAATAAAGAAAAATGGAATTGAAGTGTAAATATAGGCGGTCTCATCTAAATCAAGATTTAACTCGATAAAGTCGATAATCTTTTTGTTAGACTTTCATTGACTAACTAAAAGGAAAAATGTGGCCTCATATTTATCAAGACTTTTAGGTGATTTAGAATAAATCAACAAGTCATGATTTTTTTGTATATCATTGGCCCAAAAGTGAAATTGAAAATCCTAAAGAGAAATCATACAAAATAGTAAAAATTCTCAACATCTTAGAAAAAGCTCTTAAAATCTAAAAAGGACAAAATAGAATATGATATAAAAATCTTAAAGAAAAGAAAAAAGAATAATAGTAATAATAATAATAATAAAAGGAGGGAGGGGGTGAGTGTGAATCTTGGATGGATGTATGAAATCAAACATGGGCTTAAAGCCCACAATGCCAAAACAAGGGCGCGGTTTGGTTAGAAAGAAAGAAAACAACATAAAATATTAAAAGAGAAAGTCTAAGGCATGGTTTCAGGTTTTTAAAATGAAAACGTTGTCACGATAACAACAACAACATCGTCTCTTTCACAAACAAAACAAAACAAGGTCAAGAAAACTAAGTCATTCCATCCCCACCTTCTTCGCTTGATCTCTCTCAATCTCGCCTCTCCACTCTCTCACGGTCTCGCTCGCATGCGTGCTCACTCCCTCTTCTCCGATTCCGCTTTAAACTTCCTCGCTCGACCAGCTCAATTTCAGGTTGATCCATTTTTCGTTCAGATTCGCATCGGTTCTGTCCCTCTTCTCCTTCTTAATCGGGTAGTGATTTGAGTTTTCTTGGTGGATTTGTAAATGGGTTTGTTGTTGTTTGATTCGAATGGGTGTGTGGGTTATTGATTGACGTGAGGTTTGAGGAGATTTGGTCTGGGTTTGAAGAAGATTGAAGAAGGGTGAAGAAGGGTTTTGGGTTAAGGGTTCGAAGATTGGAGATTAAAGGTTTGAGTGTGTTGGCTTTTGGGGGTTTTGTGATTCGATTTGGTTTTTAAGTTGAATCAAGGTTTCGTGTTGTTATGTCGACATAGATTGAGGTTGCAGTTGGTGGTGATGAGTCGCAGTTATGAAGTTTGGGTTGCGGTTGTTTCGCGAGCGGTGGTTGAGGGTGGAAGGAAAGAAGAAGGGTGGACGGATGCGAACCCCGAATGTTATGGTGGGGGAGTTGCTTTTCAGTGGTGGTTGGAAAGAGAGGTTAGTGGTTTGTCAGTTTGTCGTGAGGCAAGTTGTGGTGTGTGAAACCGGAACGGTGGTCCAGCGAGTAGCGGTTGTTTCGCGGTGGCGACTGTCGGCGATTTCGTCGGAAATGAAAACAAGTGAGTTGTTGGTGCTGATGAAGGCTATTTTTTAGCTTCGTGTAGGTGTGGTGATGGTTACAAGTCCAGATCTGTGGCGGTGATGAGTTTGTATGAAGTAATGAATATGAATAGTGGAAATAGGAAAGGTTAGAAAGTCATGAATATGGTGTAAAGGACGAACCGGGAAGAAACTGTTGTCAGCGGCACGAACAGTGGCAAGGCACGATTTTGTGGTCAAAGCGTGTTGTTATTATGGAGTATGAGGTGTGTTTGGTTTTGCTTCAACAAGTTTTTTTACTTTTCTTTCTAAGAGATGAGAAAGGAGGTGAGGTATTTGTGTAAGTATATAGAAGAAGCCAATGATGGAGATGGTGTATAGTGTGTAATGGTTTGAAAAGAAAAAAAAATGGTAGGCTTGTCAAAAAAAAAATGTTGTATGTGTGTATTTTTGTATGAGATGGAGAAGCCATTGAGATGGATAAGGGAATGAGGAAAGAGTATCATGGAGAAGAAAGTAATCTTGGTATATGAGAGAAAGGTTATCGTTGTGGGAACATATGAAGCAGGACACGGGAGTGATGGAGGTTCCTTGTTTGTGTGAGAATATGCAGACTAAAACAACAACAACAAAAAATTGTCAGTTGTTCTTCTTTTTGAAACAAGTGATTTTTTTAGAGAAGACCACTTCTCTTTTGCAAGCTGCGCCGTTTTCTTTTCAGAATCAGTGCCCCCTTCCTCGCCAAAGCAAACTTGTATATATACTCTTAAAGTAGGTTTACTAATTATCTCTTCAATTTGGAACATGGGCCTAGACAAATGGGCTTACAAAAAGAGATAGTATTGGATTTGTGCAGAACCTTTATGAACCAATTATATTTTGATATTTTGTGAATGGATTTAAATTGGTTTTGAGTATGAGAAAAAAAAGAATAACATGAATAAAAAAAATGGATATTAATGGTTATTTAAATGGATATGAATTTGATTTAAGAGTGGACATAAAGAAAATGAGTTTTAGAAATTGGTTTAGAAATGAATATGGGTTTATGAATTTGGTTATTGAAAAATATGGAGTTGACAGGTGGATAAATGAATTTAAAATGAGATATGGCTATTCATGACAAAATGGATAATAGGAAAGGTAAAAATGGATATGAATATTTGTAATGGATAATGGAAATGGTTATAAAAAAATGAATACAAGAAAAAGATAGGTTAATTAAAAGTGAAAACGGATAAATGGATTGGATATAGATATGATGGTTAGTGGAGGAATGTTCAGATGAGAACTATTCACAGGTAGGACAAATTTGGGGTATGACAGATGCCCCTATCTAATTGGCTTGAACCCGAGAGAGTGAACGGCTGCATGGCGTTCATTTTTAGGGTGGAAGTTAATTAGATATAAGAAGACCCCAAAATTTGTCCGACAAAAGGTAAAGTGTAAGAGCTTACAGAATGAAGTAGCGAGGTTCCAAACTGAACAAAATAACCTGAGATTCTCTGGGTGGTCGAAGCAGCCCCTTATCCATTAAGGTTCTTCGATGATACTAAAGCAGTATCTCGGAAGCAGAAGATTCTCTGGGACATTGAAGCAGTACCTTATCCGTTAAGGTTCCCCAACGATACCAAAGCAGTATCTTTGGAAGCAGAAGATTCTCTGGAACATTGAAGCAGTACCTTATCCGTTAAGGTTCCCCAACGATGCCAAAGCAGTATCTCGGAAGCAGAAGATTCTCTGGGACATTGAAGCAGTACCTTATCCGTTAAGGTTCCCCAACGATACCAAAGCAGTATCTTTGGAAGCAGGAGATTCTCTGGAGCATTGAAGCAGCACCTTATCCGTTAAGGTTCTTCAACGATACCAAAGCAGTATCTTTGAAAGCAGAAGATTCTCTGGAGCATTGAAGCAACACCTTATCCGTTAAGGTTCTTCAACGATACCAAAGCAGTATCTTTGAAGGCAGACGATTCTCTGGGTCGTTGAAGCAGTACCTTATCCACTAAGGTTCCTCAACGATACCAAAGCAGTATCTTGGAGAGCAGAAGATTCTCTAGAGCATTGAAGCAGTACCTTAGAGAGCAGAAGATTCTCTGGAGCATTGAAGCAGTACCTTATCCATTAAGGTTCTTCAACGATACCAAAGCAGTATCTTGGAAGCTGAAGATTCTGTGGAACATTGAAGCAGTACCTTATCCGTTAAGGTTCCTCAACGATACCAAAGCAGTATCTTTGGAAGCAGAAGATTCTCTGGAGCATTGAAGCAGTACCTTATACGTTAAGGTTCCTCAACGATACCAAAGTAGTATCTTTGAAAGCAGAAGATCTAGGAGAATAGTTGAGCAATATTCCTGTCAGAGGAAATGTGGAGGCTCTGCAGGGGAAAGCTCACAAGAAACTTTCTATGGTATCCTCTACTTGGGGAGTAAGAATAGCAACAGCTGCTGGGGGTTGTCAATATCAACTGCCTGGCTGAAGAATGACTTGCTGGGGAATAGGATTCCATGAGCACGTGCGGGGTGTACTGCCGACTTTGAAGAATATTGCTGACTTTGATGGAAGACTGGCCAAGATGCTTGCGAACTGATCCTGGATCCTGTTATGCTATGTTGCTGGGGATGAATATGCCATGCATACAGGAATGCAAAGAAATGCATACTAAGATGCAACTGCTGGGGAATCTAATACACGTATGATATGATAGTGCTTAATATGATGCTAGCATGCTATGCATATGACGACGCCAATGATCGGGTGTGCTGGGGATAGGTTTCCTTGCCGAGGGTATCACCAGGGATTGGATTTGGTAATTTCCAAATGAAATTGGACTTTGGTTATCTTGGTGTTATGAGGATGCCAACGACGGTGGACTTTTGAGTAGTTGCCAATAAAGGATTGGACTTTGGGTCAAACTTCCAGACTAAAACTGGATTGGAGGATAGATTACCATACGAGAACTGGTGTTAAAAGGATATTCTCCAGACGAGAACTGGGCTTTAAAATATTTGCCAGACGAGAACTAGGCCTTAAAACAATTTTCCAGACGAGAACTGGACCTTAAAACAATTTGCCAGACAGGAACTGGACTTTAAAACAATTTTCCAGACGAGAACTGGACCTTAAAACAATTTTCCAGACGGGAACTGGACTTTAAAATGGATTGCCAGACGAGAACTTGACCTTAAAATGTTTTGCCAGACGAGAACTGGACTTTAAAATGGATTGCCAGACGAGAACTGGACCTTGAATTGGTTTGCCAGATGAGAACTGGGCCTTGAATGATTTGCCAGTCGAGAGCTGGACTTTTAAAAGATTTGCCAGACGGGAACTGGGCTTTAAAATGATTGCCAGACGGGAACTGGACCTTAAAATGATTGCCAGACGAGAACTGGGCTTTGTATTGCCAAGTCTAAGTTGGACTTTTGGATTGAGTCTTGCAATATCAGGCTTTTAGATGTCAAATCTTGTTGGAAGGTTAGGCTTGAAGAATGATATGATACGCATGTCTATGCAATGAGCGAAGCGGCATGACTAATGCATATGAGTGGTTTATGCAATGATATGAAGGTTCCAAATATGCCCCAAGAGAGGATACTGGATGAATAGGTTCCTATGCAGCAAGGTCCCTTGTCAGAAGGAAGGCAAAAGGCTATTTGTGGAGGTGATAACATGATTCCCCGACACTCGTCTTGAACTCAACGGTCACTTGATGGTGTTCGCTTGAGCAACAGAGAGATTTGCCCCTGTGTAGCTCATCTTGCCCCAGTCTGGGTCTATGAAGAATTTCTCCTTGACAGGAAATTGGAAACAACTGTACCATGAGATGAACTCGGGATGGCTTGCCCCAGAATTCTAAGCCATGAAAGGATTCTTCCTTGATTGACTGGCTCTTGGAGTATTTGGCTTCAAAGTACCCTTGAGGTAGCTTGCCCCAGAATGAGCGTTGGAGCGACTTAACTTGTGTTGATTGAACATTGGAGGGGTTTTCCTTTAATCAAAAGAACCTCTGGGTGGCCTGCCCCTGGTTGGTAGATTCTAGAGATGATTTACTCTAATCAACCTGTTCTTGAATGATTTGCCCCATAATCAACTAATGCTTCGGGGACTTGCTTTAAACTTACTGATTCCATAATCATTGGATGCCAATGCCCCTGTTCCAAAGGGTTATGAGGTGTTGTTAGTTCAGATTAATTTTGTTGAATGATCTAGCTCTCTTTGCTTGCTCCTTGTTGGAATTTCCTTGATGTCAAAAACTGACTTGCAGTCAAAATTGTTCGTTCACAAATGGTAATTTTAATGCGATGCAAGTTTTGAAAATCAGTCATTATTGGAATGATGTGATAGTGTGTGACGAATGGACCATTAGTCCAAACGTGGTGCTGATTTAGCTGGTGTGAAAGATATAGCAAGAATATGTCACCAATTCAGAAGATTAGCAAATCTCTAGGAGTCAGTTTACGCAACCTTGCTGTAGTATGCTTTCAGAATAAACCCCGCCTCAATTAGGTCTTTTGAGGGTTATAACGTGGTCTGGTTCACGGTTATAGAAACAAAGGATATAAGGCTCAAAGTGTGTTTTGTACCCGCCCTTTCTTCGTGATGATCTCCAGTCCTACGTTCAGTTGACTCTGCACATGTTTGTCCTCCAAATGGGGTGACGGTGTAAGCGATGAATGATTCAAGGTTTGCTTGAAATGGCAGTCACCTTATTTTGATTTTGATGGGTGTCAGTGATCCTTTGGTTTGACATGGTGGCCACTGGACCTTATTTGGTTTTTGTTGAGGATCCGAGGACTTTTTTTGTTTTTTTTTTATCCCTATCTTTTACATGGACTGATTTTGCTTCTCGAGTCCATCAGGGTTGCCTTTATTTTTGCCTAAGTCGCCTCTTTGGGGTGTTCGACTTAGCAGGCTCTTTCTTTTTTTTCTTTTGAGTAAGGCTTGTGATTGCCAAGTCATTGGTCATTGAAGGATAACCGTCATAGCTTTTGCATGATTTGAGTGTGTAATTAGGTTAACTGAACACTACCCATGCCCCAGGTTAAGTATAAGGGTGTTTTAGATCCGAAGGAAACTCCTACTTCTAGGCTCGAAGTGGTTGACTAGGGTTTAACTCCTTATATCTCCAGTGTTTGGGGATTTGAAACAATGCATGTACATCCTTGGCAGGATTTTATCCGAAAGCATACCATCAGCAATTATGGGTATCTCGTTTTCATCATCCTCCCTTCAATCTTTGCTAAACAACAGCTTGGTAAAGAAAGCGGGAGATAGGTATATAAATGAATATATTTTTGCTTTTTTATATAAGTGAGAAAAAATGAGCGAATGCGACGTGATTAGTTCAAAAAATGCATGATCACTTCATTAATATTACCATTCAAAACAACAATATTAAAAAACAAGTAGCATTTAACAAAATAAAATTACAAATGCAAATGATAGATATCCAATGGTTGCCAGTATCTGAGGAAGTCTTCCTGTCTGAACCACTGGCTTTAGGGGATGCCTCTTGAAGTCTTGGAACTTATTTGGGCGAGAAGCTGACATGCACAACCAAGTTTCCTTCTTGAAATGATATGTACTTTTTGTCAATCAACTGTTGCACCTTGGCTTGAAAAGCTTTGCAATCTTCATTCGAATGCCCCATTGATCCAGCATGATATCCACAATGTGCATTGGGGTCATATCCAGGCGGGTATGGTTCTGGCAAAGGCTTGATAGCTTTGGGCTCTACCAGTGAGCTTCTGACCAGGTGCGGCAGAAGTTGACTGTATGACATAGGAACTGGATGAAGAGGAGCAGTCCTTCTTTCCAAGTTGTTTCGAGGCCTATGCTGATTCTGAGGACGATTCTGATATCCTCGACCACGGGCTCGCTGATTTGCTCGAGGAGAAATCATGGGTTCCCGGTATGATGCCCTATGATTGACAGGTTGCCCATAAGGATGATATGGCGCTAACAATGATAACTGCCGAGAAGCTGAGGGACCACAAAGTTTTGCTGGTACACCTGGAGAATACTCAGCATTTGCTATGATTGCATCAATTTCATTATCCTCTTCCTCTTGGGGATTGCTGAAGGATTCAGTCTCACCAGCTTGATTACCCGCGACGTCTTGGACTTGTTTAGCTTTGA